>CM048745.1:258084746-259284746 GCA_026315105.1 Locusta migratoria | reverse complement strand
ATTCCATTCACACATTTGGTCTAATATTCCGTACGCTCGCATTATGTTCATCGATTGTCAGTATGGAACCGTATCGTAGGTCTTTCGAAAGTCAAGGAAGGCATCAGCTTGGAAGCCTGTAACTATCAGGAGAGATGGAGTCTGTAACGTTTCGAAGGTATGAGAGAGAGAGAGAGAGAGAGAGAGAGAGAGAGAGAGAGAGAGAGAGAGAGAGAGAGAGGGGGGGGGGGGGGGGGAAAGAGAAAATTGGCGAAAATGAAGATGTGCTAGTGGGTCGCGACTTGCGCCTGGATAGCTCAGTCAGTACAGCTGTTCCCTACAAGACGCAGGGGTCCCATGTTCGAGTCGTCCTCATGGAAACATTCAAATTTAAGTTTTTCTGATTTCTGGTACGCAGTTTTCGCTGTCACTTTTTTTATTTCATCGCTGCTGTTTTATATTGGAGAAATTTCCACTTTGAAGTTTGGTTTTATTGTTTTGGATGCACTTGGGTTCTTTATTGAGCAGTGATGCACACGATATGCTTTGTATGAGTAAGGTGTTCCGGTCTAAGTTAAAAATATATAGATAGGTATCACACTTGAAGAAACGGAACGTGTGAAATCCCACCCCGTTACTTGCATCTAAAACTGTCTTAATTTCTCTCTATTAAGATTTTTTGTTGTAATAGTGGCAATCATATTAATGTTTAGAAACGATAGATGAGCAATTTACTCCCAAGAAGCACCCAGACTTCAACTGAGAGTGTGCAATTGCCCACCAATACCATCTGATATCAAACAAGTAATCACTAAACTAATTATCTGAGATGTTTATTTATTTATTCAAAATGTCAGTTCGTAACGGTTCTAGCCACGCGGGAGTGGCCAAGAGCTCTTAGTCACCTTGCTCCGAAGGCGCCGCTGCTTCCTGTCGGAGGTATTCCATGTCCCTTGGGCATGGGTGTGTGTGTTGTTCTAATGAGAATTTAGTTTAAGTAGTTTGTAACTTCTTTAGGGACCAATGACCAATGTAGTTGGGCCCCACAATTTAACAAACATTTGAACATTTTTTTTTGAATAACAGGCCAGCTGTGTAATTTGACAGGAGATTTCTGTCGAACACAACACAACACAACACAACACAACTTGTCAATCACAGTGGACACATTTCCTATGTGTGCCAGGTTGCCTACATCCCAAGGTAGTATTCTGAGGCCATTAGTTTTCACCATATAATGGGGCAAGGAAAAAATCACGCTTGGTCATCCACATTCAAGACAAAAGACTATCTAGTAAAAGCAGGTAGGGCGCATCTTTCAAACATACGTGTAGAGAGAACTAGCACTTAAAACACGAGAAAAGAACATGACGTCATACTCTGTGTGCTAAGGCGGCTAATGAAAAATGTGAGCCGGCCGCGGTGGCCGAGGGGACTGAGGCGCTCCAGTCACGGTCTGCACGGCCGCTACGGTCCCCTATATCGGTACAATACGACGAGCTGCCCTTTTTTGGATTCTTTCGATGTCCTCTGTCAAAAACACCTGATAAGGATCCCACACTGGGCAGAAATACTCCAAATAAGGACGGGAAGCGTGGTGTACGCAGTCAGTCTCTTTAGTAGTTCTGCTGCATCTTTTAAGTGTTTTGTCAAAAAAAAATGTAATCTTTGGTTCGCCTTTCCTACCACATTATCAAAGTGTTCTTTCCAGTTTAAGTCTGATGTAATAGTGATTCTTAGCTGTTTAGTGGAGTTTACGTCCTTCACATTCGATTGATTTATCTTGTAAACAATGTTTAACGGATCTCTTTTCGTACTCATGTGGACGACTTTACACCTCTTATTATTTAGAGTCAATTGCCAAATTTTACCCCAAACTGATACTACATTATTTAGATCGTTCTGCAGTTGATTTTGATCTTCAGATGATTTTACTAGACGCTAAATGACGGCGTTATCTGCAAACAACCTAAGAGAGCTGCAGAGCAGAGGACCAATGACACTACCCTGTGGAACGCCCGATATCACCTCTTTTTTAGTTGATGCCTTACCATAGATAACTACAAACTGTGTCCTCTCTGACAGGAACCTCCTATCCAGTCACAAATCTGGGGCGAAATTACATAACCACGCAATTTGATTAAAAGCCGTTTGTGAGGTACTGTCTCAAAAGCCTTCTGGAAATCAAGAAATACGGAATCGATTTGCGAGTCCTTGTCGATAGCGTCCATCACTTCTTGTGAATAAAGAGCTAGTTGTGTTTCGCATGAACGATATTTTCCAAATCCGTGTTGACCTGGGGCAATAGATCATTCTGTTCAAGGTAATTCATAATATTTGAATACAGGATATGTTACAAAACCCTGCTGCAAATTGACGTCAACGAGATAGGCGTGTAGTTTAATGGGTTACTCCTACTGCCTTTCTTGAATATTGGTGTGACCTGTGCAACATTCCAATCTTTTGGTACAGGTCCTTCTTAGAGAGAGCGGTTGTGTATGGCTATCGCTTCAGCATAATCAAGAATGGTCCAAGAACTCCCTCCTCTTTCTGTCAAGCTACTTTACCTCCGCCTCCGCCACCTTTTCCCCGTCCACCTCCCACCGTTGTCTGCCAGTGTCCTCCTGCTCCCTCTTTCTTCATCTCCTCCGTCCCTTTTCTATGAAAATTTTCATATATCTGCAAAATTTCATGGTGATCGGTCTCGAAGTCTAATTAAAGGTACCCTTTGCCACGCACCGTATGGAATTTTATGTAACCAGTGACGTCTCCCTAGTTTTGAAGTTGAAGTATACAAAACGTCATCAATGCCGGAATAAAACTCTAGCAGTATGTCGTTAAATGCCCTCTGTCACGCACCGTACGAAAGCGTACGTAGACAGCGATATTTCTTTTGTTCTGAAGGTCAGATGTACTAAATTTCGGAACTGTAGATTGGTCTCCATATACGTAATTGTTCTCTCTCTCTTTTTTTATTTTTATTTTGTATTTTTCTTTTTATTTTTTATTTTTATTTATTTATTTATTTATTTTTTTGCCTTCTCCTCCGCAGTTGCAGTTATATAGTTTGTATAGGTTATAGAACCGACTTTTCGCATGTATAATTTACTCTACTCGAGAACAGACGCGTTTCGCTTTATTTTAAAGCATCTTCAGTGGTCAACTGTACAACAAACATTTGTTGCTTTACATTATTGTATGGTTTTTACTAAATTCAATTATCAATAGTTCATTTCATTTAGAAGAAAATAATCCCACAACATGAGAACTGTTGATGATCGAATTTGGTAAAAACCACACAAAAATGTAAAACAAAAATGTTTTCTGTACAGTCGACCACTGAAGATGCTTGTAAATAAAGCGAAACGCGTCTGGTCTCAAACTATAGATTGGTGTCGGTGTCTTTTGTAAAATGCCGATTTGGTCCAGCATTTCTGGAGCTTTGCGGTCGGTAACACGTTCAATCATTCATATTTATTTAGATTATTATTATCTTCTTTTGTATATAAAGCAGTGACCGTGTCTTTGTGTGTACTTATTGCATACAAATCTACAGTTTTTTTCCAATCTTTATGAAATTTTGCATACGTGAGCTTCAATCCACGAGGACCGTCGCCGTAAATGTAAGGCTCATGTACAACTCATCGTTCACGACAAATGACGTCGTAAACAATGAGAAACGCGAAAAACGGCTGCATCAAACGACGATATTGCACATTTCCTCCTAAGCAACTGGACCGATTACGTTATCAACAATAAGAGTTGCAACAAACTTCCACCACTGCGGTCGGGGGTTCGAATCTCCCCTCGGGCATGGATATTTGTGCCGTCCTTAGTTGTAGGTAGTTCATAAGTAGTTTGTAAGTTTAGGGACTGATAACACCGTAGTTAAGTCCCATAGACTTTACAAACATTTGAACATTTGAACAAACTTCCAAATAATGCGACGAGACTTAATTCAAACACTGTATAAGAATTACAGTACTTATCGACTTGCAATCAACTTTAAACATAATTTCGAAGCTTTATTAAACTCCCTGACAACCACAACAAAATACTGAAAGGAAATTCTCGCTTACTACTTTTTCTGGTCATGGAGCAAAGCTACGGCATTCGGTACAATGTTACAGTTTATACTTTCTACACTAGAAATTGTAGTCGAAGGGAATTTTACAGATAGTATACACACATACAGCTGAATGTAATATCGAAATTGTATCACAGTACGACACGTAATTCATGAGATATGAGGGCGTAAACAGAACGTTCATGGAAAGCCGCCCCAACACGCAACAGGTTTTAATCTATTACTTCTGTACAACTAACTCAGTTCCCAATGGATTTTACCGACCTAACAGCATTTATACAAATGAATATATAACTGCAAAATTATACAATTGTAGAACATATAATTCAATAAATATGAGATCATATATACTGCGATCGGTAAAAAGCTGTCACATCATGCACCAAGTATTATTGCATTTACGTATTTACCACTAAAACACTCTTGTATTCCAGTCAGCTTAAGGAAATGCCTGAAAGCTGACTGCTCTTGACAACTGTGAACTGTGAAGCGGACACGGCTGCAGGCTAAAGCAATAGACTTCTACGAGTAGAGCTACACGGAAAGATAGAATCAAATGTTTGTATAGCTTATGGTACTTAACTACGGGGTCATCAGTCCCTAAACTTATGAACTAGCTAATCCTAAGGACGACACAAATGTCCATGCCCGAGGGGGGATTCGAATCCCCGACCGTAGTGGCCGTGCAGACCGTGACTGAAGCGCCTCAGTCCCCTCGGCCACCGCGGCCGGCGGGAAAGGAAGAGAACGAAACAGTGTACATCCAACGAATACCCATTATTTCCGACAGATCTAGCTTTAAACTTCCAGAGTCTGCAGTATCCAGTGAGAGCTGCATTCTCTTTTACGATATAATAAATCACAGGGCAATCTACTCAATGCTGTGAAGTGGATTTGACATGTCCATGTTTCTAAAACGGAAAACATTATGTAACTTATTCATATTAGATTCTGTACAAGTAACAAAAAAATATTGTTTATAGTAAAGTTGTGAATTAAATGAATGTTTTAATATTATATATCATTTGTATTTTGATTACTATCTTTCTTTGTTTGGATACTGCACTTATAATTTTGTACATTATGTAGGAGAGCCTTATTTCTTATATATTCTCTGATAAATATAACATGTTGTTAGGAAAAAGGAGATTGACAGAGAGAGAAGAGATGAGAAGTACTACCTCAAGGCTTGGAATCCATCAAAAGAAGACCAATATCGTATATCAGGGAACTGTGTAGACTCCTGCACTGCGCTACATGCCTTGTGCGTTGCCTCGGCTGCGTTGTTATGGCCAAACACATAAAATGCCACAATGGGATCGTAATACGCGGAGCTGATAATTTACCGGACACAACTGTTAATAAAAGCGACTAGCTTGCAGTTAGCTGACAACGACCGGCAACCATTAAAAACGACTGTGGGCGTATAACATAAAAACTAACGCTGCAAACGCGACGGCCGTGAGCGAAGGACGCGCGGTCTCAGGCGCCGTGTTGCTGATTTCCTGCCGCCGGAGGCTCGAGTCCTCCCTCTGGCATGGGTGCGTTTTAGTTTAAGTAGTTTTTACGTCTAGTGACCGATGACCTCAGCAATTTGGACTCTTATATTTACGGACATTTGAGCAAAAGCGACTACAGAAACGAATACTCAAATAATATCGCAGTCTAACATACACAGCCAAGACACACTCACTGATTTTTGCGTTACGCCACGACAGCAGCACTCCAAGTGACTGGCAAGGTACATTTCTGACTGTGGTACCGGATGAGTGTGAACAGTTTAAATTGACTTTAAAGTGCTTTTTACAACAGAGGAGGTATGTCGTGCCATAAAAGTCGCTAATAACTACAAAATAACTTCACATTGGTTTTTATAAGTTTTCCTAACAACCATGGGAGGGTATGAAACGGCACATTGCAGGATAGTTTATTTAAGCTTCTCTTGAAATCAACGGCATTTCAAGAGAAGACTCGACCTTTGGCAGAAATGCATTAGTTCTCTAAACAGAAACGTCAAGGTTTCGTTACTGCAATGTCGTCAAACATGTAAGTGTTGAACGTAAGAAACGTATATAGAATGCAATACCTACATTATTTGATGTACCATATCAGCCACCACAGCTGTAGCTGCAGGAAAATCGTAACAAATGTGACAATAAAACATCGAAAGCAATAATAATAACAATATTAATGAATAAATAGATTCCGTTCCCCAACAAAGCAGAAAGCAATCCACAATTGTTGCTGCTTCAAAACCACAAACGGCAAGAATCTTCAAGATATTCCTTTTGTAAGCATATACTTTGAAAAGTATATACGTTTAAACGAAAGACTAGTGAAGTACAAAAATGTACGAATCAATAATCTCCATACCCAATTGTTACAAGGTAGAGAAAGTGCCTTTCATGTATGAACAGACCGAAACAGAAATTTATGTTTCTCTTATGTTTATATTCTACTTACTTTCAACGGAAACAGCTGCAAAAATACACACATTCGTAAGTATTTCTCCATGAATACGTTGTTGTTTACATCACTGAATCAATTAAATTCGGTTGTTTTTACATCTATTTACAAATTATTTAAGTCTCTAGATATTTTACTAATGACTGGAACGCAATAATTATATAAACTATTTGATTAATTACGTAGAAAAATGTTCAAATGTTTGTTAAGCTTAAGGGACTTAACTGCGGGGTCATCAGTCCCTAAACTTACAAACTATTTATGCACTAGCTTATAATAAAGACGACACAAACATCCATGCCCGAGGGGGGATTAGAATCGACGACCATAGCGGCCATGCGGACTGTGACTGGCGCGCCGCAGAGCGCTCGGCCACCGCTGGCTCTCGTAGAAAAGTAATTACAAACAAACATTTCTCTTACGGCACCTTGGCCAACACTAGGAGCGCTAGTATCGTTGCAACTGTCAGTTGGTAACAACTTTCACAGCAGTGACTGTGACGACTGTGTTTGTTAGACTGTGGTAATAATGTTTCGATGCCTGCTTGCTACAGCCAAGCATGGGGGATGTTGCATAGTGAATGGGCATCTACATCGTCCATATTTCCTTACTGGTAGGACAACTGCGAATGGCCGGCCGCCGTGGCCGAGGGGACTGAGGCGCTTCAGTCACGGTCTGCACGGCCTCTACGGTCGGGGGTTCGAATCCCCCCTCGGGCATGGATATTTGTGCCGTCCTAGTTCGTAAGTAGTTCATAAGTAGTTTGTTAGTTTAGGGACTGATGACCCCGTAGTTAAGTCCCATAGACTATACAAACATTTGAACATTTTTTTTTACTTTAATTTAGACATTACGTCATAATTTTTAAAAATAAGCGGTGTTATTGGTGAAATTTTGGCGGAAGAATGGAACTTTATTGATAGGATGCTGAGGTGGAGGGAGCGGGGTTTAGCCGTTGCCTATTGCTTCTTGCATAGCGAGACATGATTGGTGGTCATCGGCGAATGGGGTGAGGGCTTCCGTTTCTCTCCTGCTGGCCGTGGGCCGCGCGGCGGCAGTTGCTTACTAGTGACGCTCGCGTGTTGTGATGTCAGTGCGGCCTATTTCGCTGTGATGGCTGGTAGCCAAGAGGGGGCAAGCCTGAGTCCATCTTCTCTATTCATGTTATTAGGGTGTTTAACAATTTCGATGGCTTCCCTTATCTTGCGTTTGACCATCCCTGGTAGCTTGGCGAGTATTCTGGCATCGTTAAATTTTATCTTTTTACTGCAATCTTGCTGGTGTTCGGCTACTGCAGATTTATTGTTGCCCTAATCAAATGTAGCATTCATGTTCGCGTATACGTGTTGCCACTGCCCTCCCTGTCTCACCTATGTATACTTCCCCACACTCGCATTCCACCTTGTATACTCCTGATGCGTGTAGTGCCTCTATGTTGTCCTTCCGCCAAAATTTCAGCAATAACATCGATTGTTTTAAAAAATTATGACTTAATGTCTAAATGAAAGTAATATAAAGTGTAGTAACAACCAGCTCACATCAGTATACCCAGATGAAGGCCACTGTAACGTTGGCCGAAACGTCGGTTATTTAAGTAATAGCCTTACATCATGACGCGGTACAATACCCAGAAAACTTTTATGTCAGTTCATAAGTAGTTTGTAAGTTTAGGGACTGATGACCCCGTAGTTAAGTCCCATAAGCTTTACAAACATTTGAACATATTTGAACAACTACGAATGAAGATCTCACCATCTCAAACAACTTACTGATTACTAAGACCAACATATTGGTAACAACCACAGTCATATCCCAAAATGGTAATGCGCTCACACACAGCCGAAAAGGTTCAGGCGTGCTTGGCACAGCTTCAGAAAATTACGAGACATCTCCCTGGACTGCAAAATCAGCGTGTCTCAATGTAACTAGGAGCAATTTTACAGTTCCAACATCGTTTAAGTGTAGAATGATATTTTCACTCTGCAGCGGAGCGTCCGCTGAAATAAAACTTCCTGGCAAATTAAAAGTGTATGCTGGAACTGGTATTCGCACCTGTGAGCCGGCCTCTCTCTTTCTCTCGAACACTTTCAAGGTCAGAGAGAGAGAGAGATAGAGGGAGGCAGGCTCCCTAGATTTTACTAGGAGCCGGCCGCTGGAAAATCAAGTTATTACCGGAAGTTGCGGTTATATAAGAGCGCGCTATATAAGTCGCGCTTCCGTTAAGACAGCACCTCTGCCACGCCTACACCACTGCATTCCTCCCTCTCTCCACCTGCACACGCTACACGTCCTCTCCCAAGGCAACTTCCACACCCTTCCCCCACCGGATGATGCCCTTGGTCCCGAAATATACCCCTCCTATCAACTCTGATCCCATCCCCGTAGCATAAGCGCCCCCTCTTTCCCGCCCCCTCCTCCTCCTTCTCCACGCTTGGCCTTGCCCCCCCCCCTTTCCCCACCCTGGAGTCTCGATCGCACCCGTCTTTCCTCTCCCCCCCTCTCTCTCTTCAACCTTCCCCCGCGCTTCCTAACCTTCCCCTCCCTTTGCCCTGCTGGGGCCGCTGTGACGAATTTTAGATCCAGTGTCGTCTAGTGTCCAGTGCATCCATGTCTCCGTGTGAGTTTACCGTGCGTCGAACAACATCTCCTCTTCACCTGTGTTGTGTGTTACTTCTTCGCGTGTCCAGTGATGTTACTCAATGTGATTTTATCGCCACCGTGGCACAGACTGTTTTTAACTGTTTATGTGTCTGTCTCTCTCGCCTGTTCATGTGTTTTAAGCCTGCACTACTGTCTCCGGTGTCCAGTTGTTAAAGCTAGAATGTTTTTTCTTCGTGCCATGTTTTTTCATTCCTTGTTTTTACTCTCGTGACATTGTTTATTTTAATCTCACCTTGCACTGTACGTGTACGCTCGGCTGAAGAGCAGCGCCTGATGCTGCTGCCAGCCTGCCGACTCCGTCGGCGTTAAAACAACAATAAAGGAAAAAAAAATAATAAGACAGCACCAGTCGTCGTGTGACTGCCGCACAGGCAACAGCATTGAACGGCTACTGAGATGCCTCGTTATAGGAGAAGATTTAGGCGTCCCCGCCTGCCAGTCTACAAGGCTATAGACGATAGCCGGCCGCGGTGGCCGAGGGGACTGAGGCGCTCCATTCACGGTCTGCGCGACCACTACGGTCGGGGGTTCGAATCCCCCCTCGGGCCTGGATACTTGTGCCGTCCTTATTATAAGGTAGTTGATAAGTAGTTTGTAAGTTTAGAGACTGATGACCCCGTAGTTAAGTCCCATAAGCTTAACAAACATTTGAACATTGATTTTATTGACGATATTGAAATTAGTACATCGCAGAGTATTGGAGGTCAAGTGATTCTTCAGGGTCCAACTATGTTTTGTGGAGCTGTTTTGAACTTACCTATAACTAATAACACTGCAGCAGGCCATGACAACTGATGGATAACTGTTGCACATTTTTTTTATTTTTTATTTTTTTTTTTTTTTTTTACTGTTGCACCAGCATTAGAACCCCAGACCACCTGCATTTTAGACAAACGCAGTTTTTTTCAGACTGAAATTATCTGAGATGCGACCGGTTTTTTTGCCTTGGCCGTAATCATTTTTTTTTTTTTTTCAAAATAGTAATGGTGCCTCTGATCTCTTTCTCTCTCTCTCTCTCTCTACACCACTTTTCTTTTAGTACAAGGAAACTACGATAAAACTAAAATCGAAGGAAAGGAAACAAGGGTACATTTATTAGGGAAGGCGAGGGCTAGTTTATGAAAATGTGTGACATTTATTCATTATAGAGAAAATAATTCTTCTTCTAGAGCAGGCTGTTCCAAGAGGCTGCTCCGTGAGCACGCGAGCGATCACTACGCCACCTCGAGGCTGCGGTGGTGGGGCCCCAGCGCAGACGTCATGCCACGTAAGCAACGTAGTTCCGAGCCGGAGCAACACCACCTAGAGAGAAGGCCGCGGCGCTATCATGTGACGTCACGCAGTGTAGGCATCGTCCGCGTAGCTGACTGGCTGCACGCTACGGCATTGTGGGCTGTGCCCCAGCGGCGACCCAGTCAGCTACGCGAACGATGCCTACTGTGCGAGACGTCACACGAGAGCTCCGCGGCCTTCTCTCTATACGTGGGCCGCTGAAACATTGCACTTGACGTTTCGCGTTCCGGCGAGTTAAGTTGGCTATACTGCTTTAGCGACGTTGCAAAAGTAGCCTCTATACTCACAGCAGACGAAACGGTTTTCAGTTGCATCTCGTAAATGTAAGCTATTGAGCAATAAAAGTGCATATAATGATTCGTTCTTGAGCAGCAATTAATTAACGGCATATTAATGAAGAACAGAGCACAACAATGCACACGCTTTCGCGACAGATACGAAATAAGCAACAACCAAGATAGTAACTTTTCTCTCTACGTTTTATAATCAGAATGCTTTTCACTCACCAATTTACGGCGACAAAGGTACAATTACATCCTGCTCCCCATCTTCACTGTTGTAGTCACTGCCAAAATTGTCATCACCAAGACAAATCATTAACCGTTCATGATTACTGATGATCCCTTCCATTGTTTGCGCTGCCCGAATGTTTCTCAACGTGCTCGACCTTTTTTTTTTTCCAAGATGCAGCATCCACATTGGCAACAGCTTCATGCAACAGCTTTTCCACCTCTGTTATTGTGAAAGACTTATTGTTCCTTAAGTAATTCTTCACGTCACTTCACACCAATTTTATGGGGTTAAAACGGCAGTGAAATGGCGCAGATATTGTGATGCTGCTCCTTTCCGATTTCGTCTGCTGCATATGTGGGTGTAATAGGCCTATTTTGTTTCACGAGCGAATATAAAAGAATTTTGGCATTGACATACCTGCAGCAACATTTCTGTCTTGTAACCACTGCACCATAACTGCTTTCCGATCGTTTGAAACGAGAATGAACTTCCTGCTCAGAGCATACGCTTCGAAGTTTTTATTCATACGAAACTGAGAATTTGCTCAGAAAACGACAAACGTCTTTTCGGTGACATTATCCAATTACTTGAACTCGGAAAGTCAAGTTAAACCACTCAACGTAAAACAAATCGCACCGGTAAAAGCACGCACAACATAAACACGCGGTAGACGCGATACACAACTTTGTTTACGGTACAACTGAACAAAGCCGACAACGCGGGAACGTTGTCGTCACGTCACGTGATCACTGGAAGTGTCTATCGCGCTGTGATTGGATCGTTCCTAGCGACTAGCGCCTCGCGCTTCTTGCTCTTCACTTGTTATTTGTAAACGTCAAGTGCAAAGTTTAGCGGCCCGGGTATAGGTGGTGCTGGCCGGCGCGATCGCTAGCTCAGTGGCTGCCCGCTATGAGGCAGTAGGCCGTGCCCCAGCGGCCGGCCAATCGGCTAGCGATCGCGCCGGCTCGGAACTACCTTGCTTACTTGTCATGATGTGTGCTCTGAGACCTGTATTTCTCGCCGGCCACGGGTGGGGAAAGCTGACGTTACGCACACTAGTACTCAGCGGGCATAAGTAAACAGACGCGCTAGTTATAGTTGTTGTGACAACAACAACTACAATGGCACCTCACGAAAGCCCAGTGCCTTCTTCTTTAGAAGAACTGTATTTCTTCACTGACAGAGACACACGTCCACAACGTCTAATATGTTAAAAAACTCTTATTTCCGCAAAAAAGTGTAATTTAAAATAGTGACAGCATAATTCGCAAAGTGAGTGCTATAAGAAACATTTGAATAGGGCGACATAAATATATAGGTAATCTCAATAGTTCATTTTATTGACAATAAAATAAACTCATAGGATGAGGACTGTTCATGATCGTATTTAGTAAAAAACCACCTAAAATGTAAAACGAATAATAATTCCTGTACAGCTGAACACTGCCGGCCGCGGTGGCCGAGGGGACTGAGGCGCTCCAGTCACGGTCAGCACGGCCACTACGGTCGGGGGTTCGAATCCCCCCTCGGGCATGGATATTTGTGCCGTCCTAGTTCGTAAGTAGTTCATAAGTAGTTTGTAAGTTTAGGGACTGATGACCCCGTAGTTAAGTCCCATAAGCTTTACAAACATTTGAACATTTTTTTGAACAGCTGAGCACTGAAGATGCTTTGAAATAAAGCGAAACGCGTCTGGTCCGAATTAGACTAATTTACAGTTTTAAAATACGGTAATCTCATCTATACAAACTGCGTAAATTAGTAAGTTATAATCTGACTTCTTTTGATATTCCAGCAACTAATTCTAAAATTAATGATGCCTTTATTATCAAAAATAACTTGATATGAAAAACCCATTACGTTTGTTCCGTGTAGCAGGGATATAAAAATGTAAAATAGGGGCACCATAAACATGACTTATGACAGAGTAAAAAGTTTCATTCTAGAAACATCCCTAGGCTGTGGCTAAGCCATGTCTCCACGATATCCTTTCATCCAGGAGTGCTAGTCCTGCAAGTTTCGTAGGAGAGCTTCTGTGAAGTTTGGAAAGTAGGAGGCGAGGTACTAACGGATGTAAAGTTGTGAGGTGGCATCGTGAGTCGTGTCGGGATAGCTCAGTCGGTAGAGCGCTTGCCCGCGAAAGGCAAAGGTACCTGGTTCGAGTACCGGTTCTGGCACACACTTTTAATCTGCCAGGAAGTTTCATATCAGCGCCTACTCCGCCGCAGGGTGAAAAGTTTCATTATGACTTTATTAAATTCCATTCATAAAACCACATCATTGATATTCATGACCAAAGAGCTTTTGTATTAATTAAAATAGAAAGACATAATATTATCGATAAGGATTGACCTAGTGTCACGTGTTCCACATTTCCGAGGACAAAACTGGTATGGTCAGTAATAGCTGTTTCAGAAGCAATTATGCCCGTCGCGGGAATTGGAATGTAGCTGGCAGTTTCTCGCGACGTCACAGCCCACCCGGCTGCTTCCCTTTACACACAAACTCGCCGCAGCCGTGTGTCCCAAGCGACAGCAGCTCACGGCCGAGAAGCGGTGCCCATCGAGCAACTTAAAGGGTTCGTTCAAAGAGCTGCAGGGCTGCAACCGCGCATGCGCAGTACGAAAATTCGTGTTGAAAGAGCAATCCTGCAGCTTGCTGCATCCTACCGGCTGTTCAAGGAAGCTCCCGGCTGCAGCGTCCTGCAGCTTTCTGGCTGCATGAGCTGCAGGTAAAAGGTTCGCTCAAAGAGCTGCAGGGCAGCAGCTTCCTGCAACAGCAAAGCAGGCACTACCGCGCATGCGCGGTACCGATGTCGTCAGTCAGGCTGCAGGAGGAAATTTTCCCTGCAGCTCATGCAGCCAGCAAGCTGCAGGACGCTGCAGCCGAGAGCTTCCTTGAACAGCCGGTAGGCTGCAGCACGCTATAGGATTGCTCTTTGAACACGAATTTCCGTACTGCGCATGCGCGGTTGCAGCCCTGCAGCTCTTTGAACGAACCCAAAATTTCCTCCTGCAGACTGACTGACGTCATCGGTACCGCGCATGCCCGGTAGTGCCTGCTTTGCTGCTGCAGGAAGTTGCAGGAAGCTGCAGTCCTGCAGCTCTTTGAACGAACCTAAAGGCTAGTCTACACGACGACACTAGGTTGCGACACTCGCTTCATGAAATGAGTTGCGTGCAACTGGTTTCGTGTATGTCTGTAGACACGGCGCCAATACTATACACTTCAGTTTCGTTGTTTTGTGAGTGCCGTAGTCACCATAGAATGAAAGTTTTAGTAGCTGTAAAAGTTGTGGCGGGACTATTGCTTCTCAAAAGAATAAGGAACGTGATTGGGGTTGTGACTGGATTAAAAAAAGGCGTCAGATCGGTTGCTTATCCACTTTGCTGAAAGAAATTGAGGTCGAAGTAGCTATAAGTTATTTTAATCAACTCAGAATGTCACCAGAGCAGTTTACGTTCCTTTTAAACAGAGTTAGTAATGCAATAAACAAACAAGATAATGTTATGCGTGAAGCATTGTAACCGAACTGAAATTACAAATTGCATTCCTTTTCTTGTCAAATACGTTAGATATTCGTCTCTACAGTACCTGTACTGTGTCCCCAAATCCACAATTGCCATAGGTCGTTTGTATAGGTATTTGGAATTGAATGTATTTTGGTCTGCAATTCACTAATCAACTCATCAATATTTAAAATTCACGAATAATTGCTTCAAGAGCACTAAGACGCCGCTGCTTATTCCTGAAATTTTCATCGTTAAAATGGCACAAACACCTATGCATCGCATATATATTAAAAAACCGAAATATTTCTTCCTTTCCGCCCTTTTTGTTGTTTTTTGTTATCACATAACCTAAAAACAGTTTCGCCAAAGTTGGAAGGAGCCGAAACTGTTTAAGTTTCGCCAACGAGTTGCGATCCCGGTCCCTCGCCCACTGACGTGCGCGCGAACTAGAACAGCGTGTTCTAGAGGTATTTTTGAAGTAAATCTGTTCACCGTGCGCAAAAGTCATACAGAAACATAGGCGCCTTCTCGCATATCATAAATAAACTTACACGCAGCACGCTACATAATGTTATTATAATTCCTTCGCAACTACAGCGCGCAGATACGTCTTTTCGTATATTAGGGTTAGTTACCGTTTCATATCTTCCGTTCATTCCTTCGTCGTTTTGACATTTTAACTTCTCTTACCCGGAACGTTCCATCTGTGCGGCGGGTCCCAAAACGCACACCACAGAAAATTAGAGAAATACTATCTATACTTAGGATTACGTACAATCTTTCTATGCCGTTGCTGTAAGTAGATCCGAAAGTCTAATACATTCTTGGGGTTATCTCTGAATAAACAGAGTACCAGCTGTCCTCGAATCCATGTTACCGCATTCGTTTTAGTACGTGGGTAGTACGACCCGCCGGCCGCGGTGGCCGAGGAGACTGAGGCGCTTCAGTCACGGTCTGCACGGCCACTACGGTCGGGGGTTCGAATCCCCCCTCGGGCATGGATATTTGTGACGTCTTTAGTTGTAGGTAGTTCATAAGTAGTTTGTAAGTTTAGGGACTGATGACCCCGTAGTTACGTCCCTTAAGCTTAACAAACATTCGAACATTTTTGAGTACGTCCCGTCAGGGAATAACACGGAAGGTGGTCCCATGTCTTGTAGCCCCACTCGCAGGAAGAAAGCTATTATCTGTTGCCCTAAACACCAGACGTCCACTGCTGGACCTTATGTTAGCCGGTGTTCAAATGTTTGTAAATCTATCGGACCAACTGATCTTACTGCCGCCTACTTACATTTCGCGTAAAGATCACAAAGACAAGATAAGAGAAATTAGGGCTCGTACGGAGGCATATAGGCATTCTTTTTTTTCCTCGTTCAGTTTGGGAGTGGAATAGGAAAGGAAATGCCTAGTAGTGGTACAGTGTACCCTCCGCCACGCATTTTACGGTGAATTGCGGAGTATGTATGTAGATGTAGATGAACTGCGTGGTCATCAGTCCGTAGCTTACAAACTACTTAAACTAAGGTAAATTAACCTAAGGACAAACTCACACACACACACACACACACACACACACACACACACACCACGCCCCAGGGACGACTCGAACCTCCGACAGCGAGCAACCGCGCGCTCCGCAGGGAGGCGCATTAGACCGCTCAGCTACTCCACCGCGGCGGCCGGTGTTCTTCGTCGTCCAGAACAAGGTACTGGGGGATGCGATTTGAGCTCTCCCTGCACGATTCACGGTCCGTCTTCACAACTTTACTTCCACCAGTACCTCGCCTCCTACTTTCCAAACTTCACAGAAGGACTAGCACTCCTGGAAGAAAGGATACGGTGGAGACGTGGCTTAGCCACAGCATAGGGGATGTTTCCAGAATGATATTATCACTCTGCAGCGGAGTATGCGCTGGTATGAAACTTCCTGGCAGATTAAAACGGTGGTCCGGAAGGCAAACATCGCAGGTTATTTCTCGGTTCCAGCACAGTTTTAATCTGACAGGAAGTTTAACATCAGTGAACACTCAGCTGAAGAGTGAAAATGTCATTCTGGAAACATCCCCAAGGCTGTGGATAAGCCAATTCTCCACCTTAACCTTTCTTCCAGGGCTGCAAGTACCACAAGTTTCGCAGGGGAAATTCTGTGGCCGCGGTGGAGTAGCCGAGCGGTCTAAAGCGTCTCGCTGCGGAGCGCGCGGTTGCTCGCCGTGGAGGTTCGAGTCCTGTGTGTGTTGTCCTTTGGTTAGTTTAACTAGGTTTAAGTAGTTTGTAAGCTACGGACTTATGACCACGCAGTTTAGTCCGATAGATTTACAAACATTTGAATTTTTATTTTTTATTTTTTTTTATTATTATTTTTTTTTTTTTAATTCTGTGAAGTTTGGAGAGCAGGAGGCGTGGTAGCCTATAGGCAAAAGTGAAGATGTGCGAAGGGACCGTGAAGTAAGCCGGGATAGCTCAGTCAGTAGAGCGCTTGCCCACGAAAGACAAAGGTTTCAGGTTCATTATTTGATTGCAGCACACAGTTTTAATCTGTCGGGAACTTTCATCGTTGAAGGAATTGGCAGATGCTTGTTAGAAGATTGGATAACATTATTTTTGAAAGCACAATGATACTCTACCACTCTGCTACTAGAAGACTTGTAGCTCTTCTCAAAGCTATAGGTGGGAGAGTGCCTTATTAGTAAATGAATATCGTCTCAATGTTAGTTGTTGGTAACATTTTGTTCACTCCTGTATAATATCGTCTGATACATGACGTGGTTGATGTCTTAAAACTACGTGCATTTCATTACCTTTCCAACTGTACCTTCCTATAGGCCTACAGGAAGTCAGCAGGGGCTACACTTTTTTTTTCTAGTGCCGGACCTTGACACGAGTTAACCCAATCCTGAAGCATTACATCTATATTGCATCATTTGCCATTGGTGTTCCTCTGATCATGTCTGAGATACACTCGCTCCCACGAAAGAAACCCGCGAATGGAGCGGTGCACAGCCTGTCGAATCTCTGAAACAGTTCTGAAGCCAATGCCACGAAGTGGTTCCTTCATCTTCGAAAGGAAATCAAAGTCAGAAGGACTTACGTCCGGGTTTACTATCCCATCCTCGTCGCCACGTTTGTGTCTCGTTGCCGCCGGTTGTCCTAGGTGTCGATGGCCGAGTAGAGAGATACCGACACAGGGAAATAGGATGCACGCGTGTGCGGGTACAGAGTCTGAGGTGACCAGCTAATGGGACAGCATAAACTAGAAACACTAAGCTAGATTAGTACAATATATATATTTCGTAGAGATAGTACAATACTCATCTTTGTTAACTGAAGACTAGTGGTATGCAGATACATAGTTTAACTAGATAGAGGACTGCCTACTGATGAGAGTCTTATCTGATGCCTGTTCTATTGTCAAGTGACCAATCCAGTTCAGTAGTGCCCACGAGCGGAGTTGCAGCAGAGGGCGCTCGCGGCTGACGTCGTAAGAACGCCGCGCCGTGCTTGCATGGCGGCGCGCGGCTAAAGTACGTGGCGCGCACTTCAGACTTGTGCGACACCACACTGGAGAGTATGGTGGGTGGTACAGTACTTCCCGGTCCCATCGACCGAACAGAGCAGCCACAGCTTGCGCTGTATGCGCCCGCGCATTGTCATGCAAAATGTTGGGTGGGTTGCGTAGAAAGTGTTGTCGCTTCTTTCGCAAAGCTGGTCGCAGGTGATGCTCCGAAAACGAACAGTAATACTGTGCATTCACGGTCTGCCACAGTTTTCCGACCTTCGTTGAAGGCTTTTACTCAATGTGCCACTGTTCTGTACGGCAATGCCGATTCCCCGCACGCTTCTTGAACACGTTGATGACACTGTCGTGCTGTACGACCTCTGGCAAATTCAATCTTGAACCAACTCGTTGTTGCTGTTTCTAAAACATAGTGAGCGTTAGACCGCTCGCTGGCTGTGTTTCCCTCGATTGTGCGCACACTGGTGACGTGGGACGGGCGAGTCCATTTGCTCCTAGGTAAGGAAGGTATGTCAACAACGTGTGATATCGCCTAACAGCGACAACAGTAGATTCCATTGCATAGTGTCTTCACAATAGTGTTGCCACTATTTAAGTTACAACCATCGTATAATCAAAATCTGTGGTTTACTTGGACGACAGAGAAGTATGAAGCCGTCTATGGAGAGTATGTGTAATCACACTCTTAGCTGACAGGATTCCAGTGCCGTTGACATTCATTGTGTAAAATATTCCAAAATTCTGAAAAAATAAAACGATGATGCCGATTAATTAAATTATTCATGAGCCGAATTTCAATGTCATCCAACCAATCCTTGGACTCTTGGACTGAATACCACAACAGCAACATGGCAAAACACTTTTCGAATTCTAGTAGTTTCATTAGCCACCTTGTATAACTACCATTGAAAATCGCTACATATTAATATAATGATTTTGAAAAATAAGAGACCTACAACAGTTACTGCGGGTCAGTGGCGGACTACATCTACACCTACATGGGATACTCTGCAAATCACATTTAAGTTCCTGGCAGAGGGTTCATCGAACCACCGTTATACTATTTTATCTCCCATTCCATTCTCGAATAGCGCGCGGGAAGAATGAACACCTGAATCTCTCCATTCTGGCTCGGATTTCTCGTATTTTATTCTGATGATTATTTCTACCTATGTAAGTGGGAGTCAGCAATATATTTTCGCATTCGGAGGAGAATGTTGGCGATTGTAGTTTCATAAGCAGCCCACGCCGCAGCGATAAGCGTCGTTGTTGTAATGATTCCCATCCGAGATCCTGTATCATTTCCGTTACGCTGTCTCCCGTGTATCGTGACAATACGAAACGAGCTGCCCTTCTTTGGACTCTTTCGATGTCCTCCGTCAAACCCACCTGATAAGGATCCCTCACTGGAGGGCCTCTAACAATTCTTTTTTCTAATAATACACGTATTTCGAAGTGGAGGGGGGCCTCATTTTGTTTCGCCGCCGCCCCGGACCACCAACAGCCTTAGTCCGCCACTGCTTCGGGTATGTCAGAAGTTACTTTCAGTCGACTGCCTGCCCTTCGTTCAGCAGTAACTTTTGGCTATGCAGCATTCCACAACCTCCAGCTTAGAAATAATGTGGTCACCTGTTGTCTTGTTTTTTTTATTCTTATTGGGGGCATGCTTCCGACACATAAGGTTCTGCTACAGCGTCACAGGCTGAACATCCTGCTTCACACTGTCCCCCCAAGTATGCCGATTGCAGGTTTCATTGTTTTGCTAAGGAAAACCTGTGCTCTAATACATCTACATCTATATCGGTATTCCGCAAGCCACCTGACGGTGTGTGGCGGAGGGTACATTGAGTAATACTATCGGTTCTCCTATTCCAGTCACGTATTGTTCGCGGAAAGAAAGATTGTCCGCATGCCTCTATGTGGGCTCTAATTTCTCTGATTTTATTCTCATAATCTCTTCACGAGATATACGTAGGAGAGAGCGATACTCTGTTAGACTCCTCGATAAAGGTAAGGTAAGGCAGTCAACAATCCGAAGATTGGTTTAAACACCACAGTGCTTTACTAGGCATGGTCCTGTTTGGAGGTGGTATGCCGTTGCCTTCCTCCGACCTTCGAACTGACTTACCCAGCCAGTTATAGGGGGACCTACAGTTTAACGTGGGTTCCGAACCGCGGTGCTACTCGGTATTTTTCACATGAGCAACGTTGCCAGAGGTGAAAGAAGTGGAAAGTGACAGATAAAAATCAAGGACCTGGCGGGGTTCGAACCCGCGACCTTCAGAGTTGTAGTCCGACACTCTACCACTTTGCAACCGAGGCGTTCTAGAAACTTCGACAAAAGCACGTACCGAGCTACAGAGCGTCTCTCTTGCAGAGTCTTTCACTGGAGTTTATCGACCATCTCCATAATGCTTTCACGATTACCAAATGATCCTGTAACGAAGCGCACTGCTCTCCGTTGGGTCCTTTCTACCGCCTCTATCAACCCCATTTCCTGGTAGGGATCCCACAAAGATGAACAGTATTCAAGCAGTGGGCGAAGAAGTGTACTGTAACCTACCTCCTTTGGTTTCGGACTGCATTTCCTTAGGATTCTTCCAATGAATCTCAGTCTGGCATCTCCTCTACCGACTATTAACGTTATATGGTAGTTCCATTTTAAATCATTCCTAATGCCTACTCCCATATAAGTTGTGGAATTAACTGCTTCCGTTTGCTGACCTGATATAGTGTAGCTAAATGATACAGGATCTTTCTTTCTATGTCTATTACTTTATACCATATAGCAACAGACTCCATCTCATTGATTCTGCGTGGATTCCTGGTCCTTATAACAAATGGCATATTAGATGACAAATAACTCTTGCCATAGTATTTGTTAACATCACAATACACGTTCCATGTACGATATGCAATTACATCTCGTGTATTTGCGCTCTCAAGTCCAGACAATGCTTTTCACTGTAGCTCCATTACAACGCAGTACAGCCACAGTTAACCAACCGTTGCCGGGTTGGGGATTCGGACCTTTAGGAAATATGGAAAAGTTCACAACACATCCTCGAAACACAGATGGTCTTTTCAATATTTCTTGGGCACCAATATTAGTTTCACTGGTAAGATCCAATGTCTACTACGTAAATAAGCTCGTTGCTTCTGAAAGAGTTTGATGTAGACCTTCGAGGGCACAGTATAATTCTCGTATCATGGCACCGACTGCCTGTGGCCGCGCCGGCCGTCGGATTACAAACGTTTGCCAAAGTCGTTCAACATATCAGTCTTTTGCAGTCACGTCACGATGGCAACAAGTCTTGCTGGCAAAAATTTGTTTACAAGCAAACAGAACACTCGAAATGCAATCAGATTATTATGTATTTCTTGGGGAAAACTAAGCTAATATTGTGTTATTCTTAATCAGTTTAATATTGTATAATTAATAATGGTAAACATTTATCATTCAATACAATACTTCCATATGCAAATATTACGTAACACTGGTGATTTAATAATAACAATAAAATAATAGAAACTTTTACTTTCGCAGCACGTTGCTAGCCACTATACTTGCTGATTATTTATACCTTAAAACAGCTGTATTTCTTCTTAGCATAGCAGACATTGTTATGAGTGTCATTCAATTATTACTTGTCTCAATTGGTTTACAGGACTTGGCGGCAGCCTTCTCAAAGTGCAGCATCAACGAAGACCTCAGCGAGAACAAGGAGGATGAGAGAATGGTAAATTATATTATTTAATTTTACTGGAACTGAGTTTGTGAGATCATATATCACTTTCTCAGTTGAGAGACTTTTAAGTAATTCAACCGGAGCTGAAGTTAAAAAATAATTGTCATGAAGGTGGTTCAATAAACTGTTGTAAGCTACTTTTTCAATAAATTTGAGTATACTGGACGGCGGTTGGTAGTAGATAAAATTTCATAGTACTAACTCCAAATGTTATGAACTACTTACGAACTAGGACGGCACAAATATCCATGCCCGAGGGGGCATTCGAACCCCCGACCGTAGTGGCCGTGCAGACCGTGACTGGAGCGCCTCAGTCCCTCGGCCACCGCGGCCGGCTAGTACTAACTCCCTAGTGTCAAAACCATATAGGAAAATATTGTCTGCTACGGAGTACGATGCTGCACTTGTAACCTGTTTCTGAAAAAAGACATATACTGGTGAAAGGACTGTACTCTTTAGATATATTACAATGACTGTTCAGTGAAATAATCTTCATGAACAAGCAAATAACTGTATTCACTAATCTTTACTCCTCTAGACTAGTAACAAGAAAAACAGTACATCTGCGCTACCCCCCCCCCCCCTTCCCCTCCCAGGGGTCTTGTGCGTGGCAAGTACAGGGCCCCACGCCCCAAGACTTTCTTCCTTCTTTCCTTCCTGGACTGCATTTCCTTTTCCTTCCTTTCCTTTCCTAACCTCACTCCTTCCCCTCCCTAGAGGGACTGATGACCTTAGCAGTTTGTTACTCCCCCCCCCCCCCCAATCTCAAATAACCATCTAACCAACTTCTGCATTTAGCCATATTACAAAACACATTAGCTGCACTTATAACAACTCTTGCCACAACTAACCGTTTAATAATACCTTCCCATCAAGACTGCAAAACCATATCAGTGGACTAGGGCAGAGAACTTAAAATTGGAAACAGAGACTTTACTTCTTTGTGGATAATAATCGCTACAACCAACAATGAAATCACAACTGTCATGGGATAGGCGGCTAATATCGTTTGCAGCCACGCCTAGCCCAGCAGACAGAAGTGAAATTATGTGGAAGTGAGTCTACAAGAACTTGGCACTCTTCTGGACGAAAGCAGCTGACACCAAATCATTTGCCAATTTGCCTGCAGCAGCCAATATGGTCTGTTCTTGGATTCAGGATCCGTGGAAAAGAGTCCGCTTTCGATGACATCCAAAATATGCACGATGGGGGTTCAAATCGAAGTAGTTACTCAGTTTTTGGGCCTCCCTGCATGTTCCTGGAACTGCAAGGAAGGTGCGCATGGCCTAAAAGTAATCGCCATTGGGTAAAATACATTCCTGATATCGGTTGTACAGCTATTGGACACCATCAGCAAACACTTCTTGTAGAATCGCTCGAAGTACTGAGGTTATGCGTTGTTGGATTTCCGCAACCGCTGTGAAACGCAAGCCTTTCAAGCGTACATAAGGTGTGGAAACAGAAAGAAGTCTACCGGCGCCAAATATGGAGAATAAGGAGGGCGTGGAAGCACAGTGACCTTGCGTGTAGCGAGAAGGATGAGTTCGCGGACAGGAGTTTGCTGACAGGCAATGTCGGGCAGGAAATTCCACTGTCCACTCCAGTACAGTTGTGGCGGAACGCGCAGGATGTGTTGCAGCAGCCTATAGTCGGTGTCACGTACGAAGGCGGCCCACTTTTCAGCTGTTCTGCGCATCCCCCTCCATTACCGTAGTGACAGCCAATAACGTTCATTCTGTAGGCGCGTGGCTGGCCGCAGGTTACGCAATGTTTCTCCTGCAAGCGCAACTGTTGTCGCTCGGCAGCAGCTCCTCCCCTCCTCGCTTCCTCTATCGCTATGCACGGAAGAGCCTTCTTACATGATGCCTGCTATTACATCCCATGGAGTTCCATCTTATTTGAAACAAAATTTGGTGTTAATACGTTGCTCCATATTGAGCTCCATGTTGCAATGACTCGAGTTTAATATTGTAAAATTAATAAGGGTAAACATTTATCATTCAATACAATACTTCAATATTCTATGTGATGCTGATATTTAAAACTATAGTAAAAATTTTATCTTCATCAGCACGTTCCACGTCAATATACTTACTGATGATTTACACCTTAAAACTGAGGTGGCCGAGGGGACTGCAGCGCGCCAGTCACGGTCTGCACGGCCACTACAGTCGGGGGCTCGAATCCCCCTTTGGACATGGATATTTGTGCCGTCCTTAGTGTTAGCTAGTTCATAAGTAGTTTGTAAGTTTAGGGACTGATGACCCCATAGTTAAGTCTCATAAGCTATACAAACATTTGAATTACACCTTAAAACAGCTGTATTTCATCTTTGCGGCGTGGCCAAGCGCATTGGGGTGCCATGCTCCCATGCGCGATGCCGTTCCCTGTCGGGGGTTTGAATCCCCCCTCGGGCATGGATGTTTGTGTCGTATTTAGTATAACCTAGTTCATAAGTACGTTGCTTGTAGTGGCCATTTGAGCAGCAGCTGAATACTATGTATTTTCACAATAGTGTTTGTAAAGACAACGCCTTTTGCTACTGCAAATGAATGGTTTTTATTTTTATAATTCACCCATACGCGTTTCGCCTTTGTCATAAGGCATATCTGTGGGTGTCCTGGAATATTTACATGTTTCTGTTTACACATAAAGGTTTTTTTACATATGTAACAGAAACAGGCGTTTTTTTACACATGTAAAAAAAAAACCTTTTTGAGTAACCAGAAACATGTAAATATTTCAGGATACCTACTAATGATGCCCTGTGACAAACGCGAAACGCGTATAGGTGAATTATAAAAATAAAAAACCTTCATTTGTAATAGCAAAAGGCGTTTTCTTTACAAACACTGTTGTGAAAATACATAGTTAATAAGTAGTTTGTAAGTTTAGGGATTGGTGACCCCACAGTTAAGCCCCTTAAGCTTAACAAACATTTGAACATTTTTTATTCTTTGTATGGAAGAACTTGTTATAATTATCATTGTCATTCAATTATTATTTGTCAAAATTGGTTTACAGACCTTGGAGGAAGTTCTCGAAGTGTGCAAGATCACCGAAGACCTCAACGAGAACACGGAGAATGACAAAACGGTAAATTTTATTATTTAATTTTACTGGAACTGAGTTCGAGTGGTCATATACCACTTTCTCAGAAGAAAGAGACTTTTAATTAATTCAACCTGAGCTGAAGTTAAAAACTTATTGTCAGGTAGGTGGTTCAATAAGTTGTTGTAAACTACTTTTTCAAAAATTTTGAGTGTAGGAGGATAGTAGATAAAATTTCGTAATACTAACCCCCCGTGTTAAAAGCGTATAGGAAAATATTGTCTTCTACAGTGTATGATGCCGCTTTTGTATCCTATTTCTGACAGAAAGCAACGTTAACTGGTGAAAGGACTGTATTGTCCAGATTTATTACAATGATTGTTCAATGAAATAATCTTCCTGAACTATCAAATAACAATATTCACTAATCATTTCTCCTCTAGATTGGTAACAATAAGCCGGCCGCGGTGGCCGAGGTGACTGAGGCGCTCCAGTCACGGTCAGCACGGCCACTACGGTAGGGGGTTCGAATCCCCCCTCGGGCATGGATATTTGTGCCGTCTTAGTTCGTAAGTAGTTCATAAGTAGTTTGTAAGTTTAGGGACTGATGACCCCGTAGTTAAGTCCCATAAGCTTAACAAACATTTGAACATTTTGGTAACAATAAATACAGTACTTCTGAAATACCTCCCCCCCCCCCCTCCTCCCAGGGGTATTGTGCGCGGCGAGCACGGAGCCCCGAGCTGTGCAGTCTTTCTTCCTTCTTTCTTCCCTGGACTGCGTGTCCTTTCCCTCCCACTTATTTTCTATCCTCACTCTTTCCACTCTGCACCGGGGCACTGATAACCTTAGGAGTTCGGACACCCTATCCCAAATAACCAACAAACCAACTTCTGCGTTTAGCCATATTACAAAACACATTAGCTTCACTTTTAATAACTCTTCTGGCAAAACTGACCATTTTATTATACTTTCCCAGCAAGACTGCACAACCATCACAACGAATTAGGGCGTATAACTTAATATCCGAAACAGAATGTTTACAACTTTGTCGAAAATAATTGCTACAACCATGAATTGACAAATGTCTGTCGCTCGTCCGCAAGCAACCGTCGTACTCGTTGGATGTTGTCTGGACTGTGTTTGTAGACGGTCGACCCGAACGTGGCTCTTCCTCGACACCTTCCTTTCCGTCTCTGAAGTGTTTAAACACTAAGACACACACTTCTCAATCACTGCTTCAACACCATGCACTAACATCAAATTGCGTGGTTATGGTATATTGCCCCAAATTTGCGATTGGATAGGAAATTTCCTGTCAGAGAGGACACAGATCGTAGTAATCGATGGCAAGGCATCGACTAAAACAGAAGTGATATCGGGCGTTCCACAGGCTACTGTTATTGGTCATCTGCTGTTCCTTATTTCCATAAACGATTTAGGGGAAAATCTAAGTAGCTCTCTTAGGTTGTTTGCAGATGACGCCGTCATTTGCCGTCTAGTAAAATCACCTGAAGATCAAAACCAACTGCAGAACAGTCTGAATAAGATATCACTATGGTGGAAAAATTGGCAATTGACTCTAAATAATGAGAAGTGTGTAGTCGTCCACATGAGTACGAAAAGAAATCCGTGAAACTTTGTTTACAAGATAAATCAATTAAAAGTGAAGGCCGTAAACTCCACAAAATACCTAGGAATTACTATTACTTCAGACTTAAACTGGAAATAACACGTAGATAATGTCGTGAAAAAGGCGAACCATAGACGGCGTTTTATTGGCAGAACTCTTAAAAGATGCAACAGAACTACATAAGAAACTGCATATACTACGCATGTCAGTCCATTTTTGGAGTATTGCTGCCCATTGTGGGATCCTTATCAGGTGGGTTTGACGGAGGACATCGAAAGAGTCCAGAGAAGGGCAGCTCGTTTCGTATTGTCACGATGCAGGAGAGACAGCGTTACGGAAATGATACAGGATCTGGGATGGGAATCATTACAACAACGGCGCTTATCGCTGCGGCGTGGGCTACTTGCGAAAGTCCAATCGCCAACATTCTACTCCGAATGCGAAAATATATTGTTGACTCCCACTTACATTGGTAGAAATGATCATCAGAATAAAATACGAGAAATCAGAGCTCGAACAGAGAGATTCAGGTGTTCTTTCTTCCCGCGCGCTATTCGAGAATGGAATGGGAGATAAATAGTATAATGAACCCTCTGCCAGGCGCTTAAATGTGATTTGCAGAGTATCCCATGTAGATGTAGATGTCTCCGCCGTCATTTTGCCTAATTTGAAACAAAACTCGATGTTAAAGCATTGCTCCATGGCTCCAGTTCTGCACGTTGCAGTGACTCGAGTTCTCACGCTGACCCTGTTAGCTGTGTCGCATCGTGCACCACTGCAGTGCTTTACACGATGTGGGGCGATTGTTGACATGTCTCTGAATGTGTATGCGCGGGAACCTCATCCTCGCCAGACGAACATCTCAGGCACACCTTGTACTCAGAGGAGGTGTGGGAGCGATGTTATTTCAGATTATCATCTTGAAATAGGTACCATAGAACCGTCAGGGTGTTGAAGACCAGAAATAGGTGGATATGGTTCCCGAGCAGCTCAACATACCGCGGACTATTCGAAGTTCCTTCCAGAACAACTTAGAAGCCCATTCCATTCCAGAACAAAGCACCCCAAACCATAACAGAGTCACCACCGCCCTGGACCACGGCTTTTTGGCAGGCGGGATCCATCTACTCAGGTGATGTGCACATCATACGGTGACGCCCTTCGGCAAGTTGCAGTTGAAATCGTGGTAAGTCCGGCTAATATTTCCAACAATTTTTCCCAACACCCTCAGACAATTTCGTCTGTTCACGGAGTAGTAACAGTAGACGTAACTTGCGCTGTTGTTATTGTTCTTGTTGTGGTCTTCAGTCCGGAAACTGGTTTGATGCGACTCTCCACCCTATTCTATCCTTAAGCAAGCCTCTTGATCCCCGTATTAGAACTCCTGCTTACTGTATTCGTCTCTCGCTTCCTCCCTTTGTGATTTTTACCCCGACACACTTTCCTCCAATGCTAAATAGTTGATTCCTTATTGTCGTAGAATAAGTCCCACCTATCGATCACTTCTTTTATACAGGATATACTCGAAATTTTTCTCTCCAATTCTGCTCAATACCTTGCGGGAATCCAGTATAGGCTGCGAGCCAGTTGTAAAAATATTGCTTCAGAAATCTCCAACACACTTTCTTCACACAGTAAAAAATAAAAAATAATAAAAAAATTAAATTCAAAATTCGTGTGTCCCTAAAACGGCATAAAATCTTGAATAATCTTTGTCGTCTCTTAAGATCTCTCGCCCCATAGCGACGTTTGATGGCCAGTTATATCATCATGTCTGGTCCCGGCAGAGAAGATGCTGTTCTCGTGGGTTGCGCCGTTGTCACCGCACATGAACCTTAAGAAAGAAACACAAACTCCTTGGGAGTCACATAATAAAGCTAATTAACCTTAAAAATTATTAAGAACAGCATAAATAAACATGTTTTTACCTGCAAAACTGAGATGATATAAGGCAGTAAGAGTGATAAAATTTCTTCCTACTACATCATCTACTTCGACAGCCAAAGTATTATTGTGTACCATTCAATAAAAAAAAAAGTTCAGTACGCCGGCATTATAAATGTACTGAGGAATTAAGTTTCCGGAGGACGTTATCTGCTGCAACTGTATGTTCAAATGTCCCTAAACATACAAACTACTTTAACTTAGTCTAAGTACAACATAAATGCCCATGCCTGAGGTAGGACTCGAACCTCCGACGAGGAACGTCCGCGCGCACCGTAGCATGGCGCCTCAGAGCGCATGGCTATTTCGCCTCGGCCAGCCACTGTATCCTCCGAAAAAGTTTCACCCATCGCTGACAGCAGAAGTATTCCATGACGAACTTTCCGTCTTTCCAACCAACCTTGGCTGAAGTTAGGACCACTAACGAGTACTTTGCTGTTTAGCTCCTTTTGCTGCACAATTGGACCGTATGTTGGAGGTCCATGCTCTTTTTTTCTCACTGAACCAAATGAATAATGAAATTTCCTGGCAGATTAAAACTGTGTGCTGGAACCGGAACTCGAACCTGGGACCTTTGCCTTTCGCGGGCAAGCGACATCGTGAGTCGTGTCGGGATAGCACAGTCAGTAGTGCGCTTGCCCGCGAAAGACAAAGGTCCCAGGTTCGAGTCCCTGTTCCAGCACACAGTTTTAATCTGCCAGGAAGTTTCATATCAGCGCACATTCCGCTGCAGAGTGAAAATTTCATTCTGGAAACATCCCTTAGGCTGTGGCTGAGCCATGTCTCCACCATATCTTTTCTTCCAGGAATGCTAGTCTTGCGTGTTTGCAGGAGAGCTTCTGTGAAGTTTGGAAAGTAGGAGGCGAGGTACTGGCGGAAGTAAAGTTGTGAGGCGGCATCGTGAGTCGTGTCGGGATAGCACAGTCGGTAGTGCGCTTGCCCGCGAAAGGCAAAGGTCCCAGGTTCGAGTCCCGGTTCCGGCACACAATTTTAATCTGCCAGGAAGTTTCATATCAGTGCACACTCCGCTGCAGAGTGAAGTTTCATTCTGGAAACACCCCTTAGGCTGTGGATAAGCCATGTCTCCACCATATCCTTTCTTCCAGGAGTGCTAGTCTTGCATGGTTTGCAGGAGAGCTTCTGTGAAGTTTGGAAAGTAGGAGGCGAGGTACTGGCGGAAGTAAAGTTGTGAGGCGGCATCGTGAGTCGTGTCGGGATAGCACATTCGGTACTGCGCTTGCCCGTTAAGGCAAAGCTCCCACGTTCGAGTCCCGGTTCCGCCACACAGTTTTAATCTGGCAGGAAGTTTCATATCAGCGCACACTCCCCTGCAGAGTGAAAGTTTCATTCTGCAAATGAATAATGTTTCATACAGTATTTCATATCTTGCTTTCATTATTGTACCGCGATTCTGCAAGCTATCTTTAATCATCACTTTAATGCAGAAAATCACTTTTCGGTTCTTCTTTTAGTCTCATATTGTTGATGTTCCTACAGCATATTGTGTAGCTATGTTTTTCAGCAGGTCTCCTTTGTCTATTCTGTTTACTGCTTCCAACTTTTTGTTCATCGCAACAACCACTTTTTTCTGTTTCGAAGCCATTTCCCTCACTACTCTAAAAAAGCAAAATACCGGTAGGGTACAGTACAACAACACGAAAAAAAAAAAAAGAGTGAGAGAGTGAAACCGATCTGTATAAGCCGTAAATCGAGGTTGTTGTGTAATTAATGGGTTCTTAAAAGCTTTTATTGGAGTGATTTTATGATGCAGGATGGATCACAATTAACAGCGAAAACTGACATATTTTAAAGTATATAAGAATAAAAGCATTGCAGGTTTGCGTGATAAATATAAATCTGTTGTTCAACTATTAACACTCACTTCGCAGTATGAAATATTGTCCTAGTTAGTACAAATGTCATAGATTTGGAGGAAGCAACCGTTATACAGCCCACAAGTTGCAAAGTAAATTAGTAAAAAGCTTTACTTTGTTTCAACATCAAGTAAAGATTTCTTCATCAGAAGAGATATTGAAATAAAGATTGCATAAGAAGTATTACCCTCGAGCTATTGTTCTGTAGGTCGGTGGAGGCATAGAACTTCAACTGCATTAACTAGGACCATTTCATACTAAAGTCAGTGGTGTCTTGTAACTGCATTCACATTTATCCCGAAGTCGCTGATTGTGTCCCCACGTTTCTACTTCTCTATCATCGTAGGATAATACTTTCACAGATGTCAACTTTCACTGGTAATTGTTTCACAGTGCTATCAAAATGTGATAATCGGCGCCTATGTAGGTCGGAAACTGTGCTGAAAATGTCTCTCTGTTTTTCAGCAGCACGCTGACGGAGCAGCCAATGAGCAGTCAGGACAACGCCGCAGGCGCCGACGACGTAGGCGGGGGAAGAAGGCGCAGGAGGAGGCGAACCAGGAGCAACAGCAGCAGCAGTGAGCCTCGCCAGCGCCTTCTATGCCAAACGACTAGAAGGCTGTGGTCCCGCCAGCAGGGAAACCAGACAGCTAGAAGGCTGTGACCTGCCAGCAGAGAGACTTCCCATCACGACCCGCCTGCAGGCGTCACTGAAACAATTCGTTTGCGCAGGCGGCGAGTTGTGAAGCAGCGTGTGGAGGCAGACGCCAACTCAAGTGATTCTGTGTTTGTGTGTGTGTGTGTGTGTGTGTGTGTGTGTGTGTGTGTGCACGCATCTCAGAGAGAGGTGTCTGGCCGCAGATCTGCTAAGAGGAGGGTTTTATGAAGCCACATTTTTTTTGTGTGTGTGATGACTCATTTGTAGTAATTGTTACTTCAGTGCTGCTGGGCAGTTGTTAGTTTGACCTTCCTTCTATCAGTGTACTGAACTTTTTTGTTAGCTCCAAGGCAGGTTAGTTGTAATGGCTGGAAATTTAGTAGTAAAACTCGTAACATCAGAGTTTTAACGAGGACTGAATATCGAAAATAAGATATTTATTGTGATTTGTCAGAATTGAGGAGAAAGGATTAGTGTGGAACAATCATGTTTACTTGTCGGAACTTTATTGCAGTTGCATTTTTGTTGTAATAAAATGCTACACTTTTGTCCATTGTGTTTATAGTATTTTTATTGTGTAGATGCCCATTTAAATGTCAGTTGCATAATGAGAACTCTCTGTCATTTTATATGAGAATTCATTTCCATCTTAAAATATCTCCAGTTTAAGCATACTGCAAGTTTCAAACTTACTCTGCTGTCCAGTGACTATTGAGGGCAAGTGGTGTAGGAGGAATGTATCTGGCTAGAGTGTAAATGGTTCAAATGTGACTTCTTTTATATAGATGAAATAATAATAAAAATTCCGCTTGGGGGAATAATACAAAATATTTATTTAAAATTATTGCATATGGATTTCATTCATTGAATGAACATCTTGAACATCTTCAGTATAATTTAAGTAGAGATCAAAGAACTTATGTTCATTGCCTTAAGTTTTTTATTTTTATTTATTATATTATATTACATGAAAAGATCTGACAGATGTATGTCATATATATATATATATATATATATATATATATATATATATATATATATATATATATATATATTGGACAGGGTGACCAGTCTCCTGACTGGCTACACAGATCTGCTGTACGAGCACAACTGACAAGTTTGAAAGTGGGGCCCATAATCTTTTAAATGATTGCCAAATACTGCTTCTTTGTATTCACACAATGACCACAGATACTTTGGAGCTTGAAATACGTCTATAAAAATTGACTTCACAATGATATCTCATACTTAATGGCACAGAGCCCTAATAATGAAACTGACTCCTAAATGCATCAAATGATGATGTCAGTTTAGAATTAATAAGCAACACTATTTAGTACCGATACTGCCAACAAGGCAATATGCTCGCAGCTGCAACTAAATCTTAACAGCAGAGGTCTTATGATCGAGTTAGCTCCAACTTCTACAAAAGAATTAGGTGCAGTCATACAACGTATAAATCGACCATATTTGCGTCAGTTGCATGAACCGAGTTAGAAATCAAAGTGACAGCAATCGTAGAAAATTGAAATTCACAACAGCTGTAGAATAACCAGTTGATATGCGACATCACAGTATAGACTTTCTGTAGCGATGCTTGATTAGTTCCCAGAAACAGTTGCATCTCTATGGTGAATGCCATCAAAAAATGTAGAAAGACAATGAGAGTAATAACATATGGAATTATTTGATCAAAGTGACATTTAGTGATGATTCAGTGACTGATACTGTACAGTTCTTGTTCAGTGATTTTAAAGTAGAGAACGAATTTCATTGCAGTTGTGTTACTTTTCAACCAATAATTCCATTTAGAAAGTTTTATTAATTAATTTTGGCTTATTTAATTATGCAGAATAATTAAAGTTACCTACATCATATTTTGATGAAAATATAATGAATAAGGTTGCAAAATAATGACACTGAAAAAAGTTGTCTCACTGATTTTTTTAAAGTGTTAATCCTGTATACGTGTCAATTGTGATAATAAAAGGTTGATATCAAAATGCTTATCCTCTGTCTTTCGGCTAGCTAATGAATATAACAAACCTTACATCAACAAAAATTTTCATTTCTTCAGATACCCTTTGTCGCTTTTCATTTGTCTTTTGGTTTTAACTTCATTAGTATAAATGGAGAAAAAGGGAATGCAAATAATAATCACTGGTGACGTTTACTCGACTTGGCTAAAGCAACAATGAAGAAGTTCCTGACTGCAACAAAAATAATGTGTACAATAAATGAAAAGGAAATTGGATTCCTGATATTGTGGCCACTTTCATTACCATTACTATACTACCATTCAAATGGTTATTTGAAGTACTTCTTTATATTTCACACCTGCTTTTCTTTCAGATCTATAGCCTAGGATCAACAGAAATTTGACTCTGACAGTACATGTCAAAGCATTTGTGTGAAAACATAAACTTTTACTAGCTGTTTACAATCAGATATGTGCAACTTGCTTTACTGGCAACACTGAAAGAAAGTGGATGAGATATTTCCACAGATTAAACATAATTTGTATACTGTGGAAGCATTTTCCTCTCTTTCTCATCCACAATTAAAAGAAAAATAATTTTAAAAAATCTATCGGAATATAAACTTTCAGTTTCTTATGCAAATTATCCCAAGCTAATGCATATATCTATTTTTTCCGCAGACTGCAGAAATAATTTGTTGATAAAAGAAATTTCTTATTGCAGTCTTGAATTGAAGAACAGCCTAGACAGAATGGCTTAAATTTCTGTGTAAAGTGCAAATCGTCAAACTGTTATGCACTAAAACATATCCATTATGTACTAAATGATCCATAAGTTGAAAGGAAATAATTCTAATTACAGATAGAAGTAAATAAGCATTAATAGTAATACCAGGATATAGGCTTATGTATTCAGCTATGCACTACAGCTGTGGAGCGTTGCTGTGAATCCCCTGAATCCACAATCACGTTTCCTCAAAATCTGTTGACACTTCACTGTATAAATTCGAATGATTGTCCAAACATTGAGTAAAGTAATCAGATGATTTAAATTGTGATTAGGAACAACAGATTTTCAAAATACAAATCAACTATCGACATCTGTTATCTCAGCAACAAGATTTTTAAAAAATGTGTCATATAATAGAAATACCTTATTTTTACAGAATGAAACAAGAACGCAGAAATAAAACAGAAAATAAAAAGCATAATATGCAGCAAAGTGCTGACTAGAACAATATCAACTTGGGTGGACTACCATCTGACACAGTGAGACCATGATAAAAAAAAGTGAATAACATAGTCAGCACAAACAAAAGACCAAATACACAACTGGTTTTTGTCATACATACAAACAGAGATGTGACCTTTTCAGTACAGTTCTACATAGATCTACCCCCACACTTAGTACACCACAATGTAAAAAAACTAGTTATGTTTCAGAGTTCCATTAGCTTTTCTTATAAAATCTCTGATGGGACATTTTGTATTTACAATAATGTACAGGCCACAAACTCGATATCATAACAAAACCGATATCATCCATTGCTCAATGCGAAAGTACATGAGCTTCATCATTAAATGTCTGGGGGCATGAGTAACCTGACGACAAATTATTTTTGATAAACAATGGGCATAGCTGTCACAATTCTGATCTTCAGTTTACATCAAAAACAGCTGAAACAATACATCAAAAAAGAAAGGAGAATATGTTTTACAACATGAAATTCACCCTTTATTCACTGGCGGTACTTTCGCACTAGTTTGTGGTGAAAATACATATGAGACATCACAAACGTTTAGTCCGTTGACAGTTAGATTATTCCTGTGGCCCACGACATTTCTCGTTGCGAGGAATAATGTGACACGTTTCGGCGTTGAATACTCTTGGAAGCAGCAAAATGCACTGTGAAAATAAATACTTTTTGTATTTTCATTGCCTCATGAACGGCGTTCACCCTCTTAAATCACAGACATTGCCGAGGTCGGGTGGCTTGGTGCCTCAACGATACACATATCCGTATCATAGGTGCAATAATAGCGGAGGGGTGTCTGTGGAAAGGCCAGACAAATGTGTTGTTCCTGAAGAGGGGCAGCAGCCTTTTCAGCAGTTACTGGGGCAACAGTTTTATCATTGACTAAGCTGGACTTGTAACATCAGCTAACATGGTTTTGGCATGTTTTGGCATGAAGTTACTGCGAACGGCAGTAAGCAGGGGGAAACTACAGTCGTTAAAATTCCCAAGGACATGCAGCTCTACTGTATGAATCCTCCCGGGTAAAAGAAGTACAAAACAGGCATTGTACAGACCAGAGCATGGAATGTTTGAACCCTTAATTGGGTAGCTAAGTTAGAAAATTTGAAAAGAGAAATGGATAGGATATAGATACGGTGGGGTTAGTGAAGTTCGGTGGCAGGATGAACAGGATATTTTCTCAGGTTTATAAATACACAAGCAGTTGGTGGTAAGGTAGGAGTAGGTTTGATAATGAATAAGAAAATAGGAATGCAGATAAGTTACTATGATCAGCATGGTGAACGCATTATTGTAGCAAAGATAGACATGAAGCCGACACAGACCACAGTAGTACAAGTTTATATGCCAACTAGCCTTGCAGGTGATGAAGATATCGAAGAAATTTATGAGGAGATAGAAGAAATTATTCAGACCGTTCAAGGAGAAGGAAACTTAATTGTGATGTGGGATTGGAACTTGGTACTAGGAAAAGGAAGAGAAGGAAATGTAGTAGGTGAATATGGACTGGGGAAAATGAATGAAAGAGGAGATCGCCTGGTTGAATTTTGTTCAGAGCACAATTTAATGATCACAAACACTTGGTTTAATCATCATGAAAGAAGGTTATATGTGTGGAAGAGACCAGGAGACACTGGGAGGAAGCAGATTGACTTTATAATGGTAAGGCAAAGGTTTAGAAATCAGGTTTTAAACTGGAAGACATATCCAGGGGCAGATATTGACTCTGACCGTAAATTATTGGTAATGAACTGTAGATTAAAAAGTAACAGAATGTAAAAAGGTAGAAAGTTAAGTAGATTGAATCTGGACAAATTGAAGGAACCAGAGGTTGTTAGTTTTAGAGGGAGCATTAGGCAAGGATTGTCTGAAATGGGCGTAAGTAATACAGTACATGAATAATGGGTAGCTCTGAGATATAGAGTAGTGAAGGTCGCAAAAGATCATACAGGCAGAAGGACAAAGCCTAATACAAATCCTTGGATAACGCACGAGATATTGAACTTAATTGATGAAAGGAGGAAATATAAAAATGCCTATAGCGAAGCAGGCAATTGGGAGTACAGGGTCTGAAAAATGACTTTGACAGGAAGTGCAGACTGGCTAAGCAGGAGAGGCTGGAGGAGTAATCCAAGCCGTAGAAAAATGTATAACTACAGCCTTCAGGAAAATAAAAGAGACATTTGGAGACAAGAAAAGTAACAGTATGTATATCAAGAATTCAGATGCAAAACTAATAGTAAGCAAACAAGGGAAAGCTGAAAGATGGAAGGAATATATAGAAGACCTGTAAAAAGGAAATAAACTTGAAGGCAGCATTCTAGTCGTGGAAGACGAAGTAGAGGAAGATGAGATGAGATAGAATACCGTGAGAAGAATTTGACAGAGCACTAAAAGATTTGAGTAGCAAAAAGACCTTGGGGAAGATCAATTTGGATTTAGGAGAAATGTAGGAACATGCGAGGCAATACTCACATTAAGATTTATCTTAGAAGATAGATTAAAGAGAGGGAAACCTACGTTTTTAGCATCTATTTATCTGGAGAAAGCTTTTGACAATGTTGACTGGAAGACACTTTTTCAGATTCTGAAGGTATCGAGGGTAAAATAGAGGGAGCGAAGACTTATATTCCACTTGTACAAAAAACCAGACATCAATTATTAGAGTCGAAGTTTCATGGAAGGATCGCAGGGCGAAGCTGGGAATTTGTATCTGACGTGAGGCGTGCATGGGTAGTCCTTGCAGGTGCGGTGATCACTGTGTCCCCAGTGGTGTAGGGGTCAGCGCAACTGCCTAGAAAGCAGGAGACCCGGGTTCGAATCCCGGCTGGGTACACATTTTCAGCTTTGCCCAATAGCAGTTGAAGTCATATATTCTATGAATATTGGATCGCAGATTGTTGGGAAGGGCGTAAGACAGTGTTGTAGCCTGTCGCCAGTATTGAGCAAGCTGTGAAGGAATGCAAGGAGAAATTTGGAGAGGGAATTAAAGTCCTATGAGAGGGAATAAAAACCTTCGGGTTTCGCGATGACATAGTAATTCTATCAGGGACAGCAAAAGACCTGGAAGAGCAATTAACCATCATGGGCAGTGTCTTGAAAGGAAGGTACAAGATGAACATTAAGAAGAGTAAAACAAAGGTAATGGAATGTAGTGTCAGAAAATCATGCGATGCTGAAGCAATTAGATTAGGTAATGAGACAACAAAGGTAGCAGAGGAGTTTTGTTATTTAGGTAGCAAGATAACTTATAACAGTACAGGGTAGGGAGGAGAGCTGCATAAAACAACAACATGAAGGACTTAACTGCAGCCGGCCGCGGTGGTCGAGGGGACTGAGGCGCTTCAGTCACAGTCTGCACGGCCACTACGGTCGGGGGTTCGAATCCCCCCTCGGGCATGGATATTTGTGCCGTCCTTAGTCTTAACTAGTTCATAAGTAGTTGGTAAGCTTAGGGACTGATGACCCCGTAGTTAAGTCCCATAAGAGCTACAAACATTTGAACATTTGAACTTAACTGGATGAGCGAACGCATATACGTTCTTACTGTGGTCTTCAGTTCAAACACTAGCTTTCTACGCTATACTATCCTGTGCAGGTCTCTTCATCACCGAATAAGAACGGCAATTATTTCAACCTGCTTACTGTATTCGTCTTTTGATGTTCCTCCGCGATTCACTCCCCCTTCACTTTCCTCCAACACGATATGACAATTCCTTGGTATATCAGAATGTGTCTTATCAATCGCTTCCTTCTTTTAGTCAAGGTATGCCTGAATTTTCTTCTCTCTCCAATTCTATTCTGTAGTCGTGCTACTGATCTAATCTTCAGCATTCAATTGTAGCACCACATTACAAAAGCTACTATAATCTATTTGTATGAATTGTTTAATGTCCACTTTCCACTCACGTATGAGACTAGACTCTACACAAATGACCTCAGAAACGATTTCGTAACACATTGATATTCCATATTAACGAATATCTCTTCTTCTAATAGCCTTTCTGCATTTTATATCATCCTTAGTGTGACCATCGTAAGTTATTTTACTGCTCTAGTGACAAAACTCATCTACGTACTTTATTGTCTCGCTTTTTGATCAAATTCTCTCAGCATCGCCAGATTTAATTCGACTAAATTCCATTACCCATGTTTTGCTCATGTTAATGTTCATCTTAAACCCTTCTTTCTACACAATGTCCATTCCATTCAAGTAATCTTCCAGGTAATTTTCTGACGGAATGACAATGTATCGACAAAACGCAAGGTTTTTATTTGTTCTCTTTGAACTTTAATTCCCATTCCAAATTTTTTCTTGCTTTTCCTTTCCTTTACAGCTTGCTCAGTATACATATTGAACAGCATTGGTGAAAGTCCTTGCCAGCCGTTGTGTCCATTTCATGCCCTTCGACTCTTGTAACAGCTGTCTGGCTTCTCCAGAAGCTGTATATAGCTTTTCATTGCCTATGTGTTACCTCTGCTAACTCTAGAATTTGGAAGAGTGTACTCCATTCAATATTGTCCAAAGCTTTCTCCAAAGGCACAAAAGCTAGGAATGTCTATCCTTAATCTATCTTCTAGTGTCAGTATTGCCGCACTTTTTCCTTCTACATTTCTCTTAAATCAAGACGGATCTTCCCCGATGTCGGCTTCTAGCAGGTTTACATTCTTCTGTAACTAATTCGTTGGATCTTATACATACGTACACATTACTTCTCTAAAAATCGGCGTTTCAAGTATTTCTTTCCTTTAGTAATACACTAGCGTTAGCACATCGCGTTTTTGAGCCACAGTCATGTACACTTAATATATATATATATATATATATATATATATATATATATATATATATATATATATATATATATATATATATATATATATTCGCCATTTGACTGTTTTAGTGTTATTTTATTGCATTGTCTACACCTACGCTTGAGGCTTTTTCATGTGCTATAACATGATAAAATCATTAAAATCGTCAGAGCCGCGGTGGAGTAGCCGAGCGGTCTAAAGCGTCTCGCTGCGGAGCGCGCGGTTGCTCGCCGTGGAGGTTCGAGTCCTCCCTGGGGCATGGGTGTGTGTGTTTGTCCTTAGGTTAGTTTACCTAGGTTTAAGTAGTTTGTAAGCTACGGACTGATGACCACGCAGTTTGGCCCGATAGATTTACTTTTGTGTCCCAGCCTCGTCGCCGCTTTTGTGTCTCGTTCCGTCGTAGGTGTTGGTGGCCGAGTGGAATGAGACCGACGCAGGAATAAAGATAGCACTCTGGTGCAGGTATGGAGGGGAGCAGCCAGAAACTAGAAACACTAGAGTAAATTAGAAGAGATATATATTGAACAGAATTTATACAATACTTAACTTTTACATTGTACTGCAGAAGGCTGATACATAGTTGAGCTAGAGTCCTGCCTAGTGCCTAACTGATAGCCAAGTCTTCACTGGTGCCTATCGGATTCCGAAGTCTTTACTGGTTGCTATCTCAGTCCCAAGTGAACGATGTCGTTCACTGGTGGCCACGAGCGGAGTTGCCGCAGAAGGCGCTCGTGGCTGTCGTCGTAAGAACGCCGCGCCGTGCGTGCATGGCGGCGCGCGACGAAAGTAGGTGGCGCGCACTTTGGACTTGTGCGACACCACATTTACAAACAACTGAACATTTTTGAAAATCGTCAGAGTGTGAACCAACTCATTATCATATGTTCTGAAGTGATTACATATACAGGCAGGAGGAATAGTAAATATTTTAGGAAGTAGTAGAACAGACGAACTGCAATATAAATGCTATGTAATATGAGTCTAATTTTTATTGAATACAGATATGCAGCTGAAATCAATGCATTTTCGTTTGCTGTGTTGCTACACAGATTGCTATGGGCAAATGTTGGTAGTAGAGTGTTCATCTCATGAGGTTTACAGTGAATTTTTCATTTTGCTTCGTTACCACCTCTACTGAACTGTGACGTGTAAACGTACGGCATGTGTTTACAGCTGCACATGCCGATATGGAATTTGTGTATGGGTTTTGTAACTCAAACACTGCTACTGTGTCCAGAAAGTACCACATTGTATTTCCTAACCGCAGACCAGCAGACTACCGTGGTGGAGTAACCAAGCGTTTCAACGCGCCTAACAGTGGAGCGCGCAGATTCTCGCTGTCGGAGGTTCGAGTCCTCGCTCGGGCATGGGTGTATTTGTTGTCTTTAGCATTAAGTTAGTTTAAGTAGTTTGTAAGCCTAGGCACTCTTGACCAGAGTTGTTAGGTCCTATAGATTTATAAACATTTGAACTACAAGGAGTGTTGCCTCTCCGTGTTGCGTACAGTAAGTGACAATGCGATCATGTCGCATGTGAACGTGTAAATGAACAGACTGTGGATGAAGTAGAGGACACTATTTTGTTGGTATAACGTAGACCTTCAACAAGCACCCATAGAATTTCTACACGTGTCGGTGTTCTAAATACGAAAGTAGAGTGGACAGTACGTATGGTCGGTTTCCACCTTTATCTTTTACAATTCATTCAACCCTTTCAAGCTGGAGATAAAGACAGACGATTGGAATTTTGTCGTTGGATTGTCGAAAATTGCAAAGTAATTTAATTTTACTGATCACTGAAACAGCCACATTCACTGCTCACGGGATCAATAACACTTGTAATTCACATCAGTGGTGACAAGAAAAGGCACATGTCACTGCGCAGACACATTTTCAAGAACGCTTCTGTTTAAATTTCCGGTGTGGTTTGATAGACAATTAGCTGAATGGGCGTGTCGTGTTACCGCATCGTCTTACAGGACCCCTTTATCGACACTTCCACTTCCTTTCGTCACAAGAATGCGGATGTTCTTCCTGTGCAATGTACTCGACAGGTGACTCATCACCCGTACCTAACATTCCCGAGAAGATGGATCCGAAGATATGGGCACGTTTTTTGCCACCGAAGTCCTCGGGCCTTCCTATTTAGATTTTTTTTCTTTTTTTTATGTACGGTAGGTTGAAAGGGAAGTCTACCGAGAAAAAATAAACAAAAGAGCTGATTTGATTGTTTGGATTATGAAGAGTGCGACCCTCGTAAAAGAACGCAAAGTCGACCTCTTGGGACCTGGACGTGGTGTAATCAAGAGAAGTCAAAAGTGCACTAGCGTGGAATTTATGAAAAGCAGCTTTGAACGTGCTCATTTGCCTTTGCGTTAAGTTTTTGCGTTACATTCCAACAGTTGTATCTCTTTTACTCAATAAGACTGAACATATGTTATATGGAATTTTTAGTGTAATTCGTTCATACACAAGCTCCTCGTTTATCCGGCCCCTCTTTTTTCGGAAATCCTGATTTATCGGGATAGTTTGTTTTTATTTTTTATATTTCAATTGTCATTTTAATTAATTTTACTTTTTTGCGAAAATGAGTGGCATGCAGCAATTACTGTATTCAACACTTTCGATCTGCAGCACTTCTGATTACTTTGTTTGAAAAAATTTGGGGTATAATGTCCGACTCATTTGCGAAACACTAGTTTTTACTTTTAGCCAAAGCTCTCTCTGCACTTCTACATCTGCATCTACATATATACTCCGCAATCGCCCGTAAAGTGCTTGGCGGAGGGTACACTGTACCACTACAATGCTTTTCGGGATTCACATTTCGGCCCTCTAAATTTCCTCAACAGTATTTGTCGAAAAGAACGTCGTCTTTCCTCCAGCGGTTCCCATTTGAGTTCCCGAAGCATTTCCGTGACACTCGCGCATTGGTTGAACCTACCAGTAACCAACCTACATACTCGCCTCTGAACTGTTTCCATGTCTTCCTTTAAATTGATCTGCTGCGGGTCCCAATAGCAATACTTAAGACTTCGTCGTACAAGCGTCTTATACGCGGTCTCCTTTACAGATAAAGTACATCTTCCCAAAATTCTCCCAATAAACCGAAATCGTCTGTCCGCCTTACTCACAACTGTCCTTACATTTTAGTTCCATTTTATAACGCTCTGCAATGTTACTCCTAGATATTTGAACGACGCGACTTATCAAGAATCTCACTACACTACAGTTTTTGAACATTATGGGATTGTTTTTCCTACTCATGTGCAGAACCTTACATTTTCTATATTTAGAGCTAGCTGCCATTATTCACACCAACTAAAAATTTTGTCTACGTCATCCTGTATCGCACTACAGAAAATTAATGACTACACCCTCCCACATACCACAGTAGACCGAGCGAGGTGGCGCAGTAGTAACACACTGGACTCGTACTCGGAAGGATGGTGGTTCAAATCCACCTCCGGCCATTCAGATTTAGTTTTCCGTGATTTCCCTAAATCACTCCAGGCAAATGCCGGGATGGTTACTTTGAAAGGGCACGGCCGATTTCCTTCCATATCCTTACCTAAACATTCCGAGCATAAGCTCCGTCTCTAATGATCACGCTGTCGACGGGACGTTAAACTCCCTTCCTTTCTTCCTTCCACAGTATCATAAGCAAACAGCCGCAAATTACAAGTTATTCTGGCCATCAGATCCTTTATATAGCTAAAAAAATAATAGCGGTGCTATCATACTCCCCTGGGGCACGCCTAACGATACATTCAACTCTGATGAACATTCGCCATCGAGAACAACGTACTGCGTTCTTTCACTTAGGAAGTCTTCCAGCCAGTCACAAATCTGTGAACCTATTCCATAAACTCTATCTTCGTTAGCAGTCTGCAGTGCGGCACCGCGTCAAACGCCTTTTTGAAGTCGAGAAAAACACAATCTGCCTGTTGCCCTTCATCTAAGGCTCGCAAAATGTCATGTGAGAAAAGGGCAAGCTGAGTTTCACTCGAACGATGTTTCCTAAACACGTGCTAATTCAAAGAATGAAGCTTATCCGTCTCTAGGAAATTTACTACATTTGAGCTGAGAATATGCCCTAAAATGATGTCAACGATATCGGCCTGTAATTATATGGGTCAGTTCTTTTACCTTTCTTATAAACAGGAGTCACAGCGCTTTTTTGCAATCATTAGGAATTTTGCGCTGAATTAAGGATTTGCGACCAATGCAAGCTAAGTAAGGGGTCAATGCCGCAGAATACTCTTTGCAAAACCGAACTGCTATTCCATCCGGACCCGGTGACTTTTTTTGTATTTAGCTCTCTCAGCTGCTTCTCTACACCGGAAATAACCTATTCCTACGTCCTCCATTTGGGAGTTAGTGCCTTGATCAAATGATGGTCCCTTTGTTCGGTCCTCCTGCGTGAAAGATTTTTTAAACGTTAAATTTAGAACTTCAGCTTTCCGTTTGCTTTCTTATGTTACTGCCTCGGAATGATTGACGAGTGACTGGATAGTGGGCTTTGATCCGCTTATCGATTTTACATAGGACCAGAATTTTTTCGGGTTTTCGGAAAGATCTTTTGCTAAGGTATGGCTGTGGTAGTTATTGTATGCTTCGCGCATCCACCTTTTTATAGACGCACGAATCTTTACTAACTTTTGCCTGTCATCAATTGTATATACTTTTTTGAAACGAGAGTGTAACAGCCTTTGCTTTCTCAGTACTTTACTAACATTATTGTTATACCGCGGGGATCTTTTCCATCCCTTTTCTCTAATCCTTTACTTACAATGCATTTTAATTTTGTCCACAATTCCTCTACATTCATTGTACCGTAAGTAAACGATGTCCATTCATTATCTAAGTGTGATGCTAACAGTTGCTTATCGGCTCCTTATAACAAAAACACGCTCCTAACCTTCTTGATTTGTTTATTATTTGGGTCACCATTGGCGCTATGACGATATCATGATCGCTAACTCCTGTCTCTACAATGACATCGTTAACAAGGTCTGGCTTGTTTGTAGCAATAAGGTCTAAAATATTTCCATTGCGCGTGGGCTGTCGGTTTAACTGCACAAGACAGTTTTCGGAACTGCCATAATGTGCTATTATCGTGGGTTTATTTATTTAAGGCTTGGTTTTATATGAAATGGTCTTGTAGTACTCTTTTAAGATAACTGAGCATTGTTAGCGTTGTCATGGTGTGTTTAGAAGCATATTTTTCTCTTCTATGGACAACACACACGCTTTACACATATCTTGCGGAATATTTATTTTCACCATCACTTAACAATTACGCAAAAAAACCGCTGTGTACGCTTTATTATTATTGAGACTATTTAATGTGAAACCAAGCCATAAATAAATGGAAAAACCGACTGATGATGGCAGAGACGTGGTGAAACATATTTGGATAAAAGTAAAAAATAGTGTTCTACTTATCAGGCGGACCTCATATCCAGACCTATTACTGTACTATGGTGCACAGTGTGCACCGTTAGTCTCTTGACATCGCAGGAAAGAAAGAGACCATCTGTGCGACGCTTTCAGTTACATTTCTTGTGTTCATTGTTGATCTGCTCCTTACCTGTATTGTGCTTTAGCGTAGTAAGGGAAATGTCTTCGAACCGTAGAAAAGTGGCGTTTTCGATGGACAAAAACTTGGAAGCAGTAAACAGAATAGACAAAGGAGAACAACTGACAAACAGATGCGCATGTTATGGTGAAGGCACATCAAACGTATCAAAATGGAAGAAGACGGTAAAAGAGATTGAAAGGGTGCTCTGACCTGACAACTAAAGAAAGTTTGCAGAATCGTCGTACAATAATGAAAGCAAGAAATGAAACAGTGGATATACATTAATCATATGCTTCAGCGAGAAAAAAAAAGCATATAGTTCCAATATCATATCCACAGGCTCCGACTCGATAAGGCCTGGGGGGGGGGGGGGGGCTGAGACTACTAAAAGAAAACGTTTCGGGGGAGGAGACCCCCTATAATTTAATAAAATTATTAGATATATTATGGTTTGTACAATCACAAAATTACGTTGGTATTTTTTATTTTCCTTGTTTGACTGTACAGTGGAACCCCCGATATCCGACCTTCACGGGACCGGGCCGTGGTCGGAACGGCCAAAAGGTCGGATATACCGAGGAGCAATAAAACACGTTTTTTCGGATCAAAACAGTCGTATACTGCACTAAATTATAAGTACTGTACAAAATACACAATCAATACACACAGTGCTGCTTAATCGTAATTACTGTATCCAATAAAAAAATATTTTACAGTGCGTATTCTAATAAAAAGTAACAGTTTTTTTATAAAATGGAAAAGTTTAATTTTTATATTAATTAACGAAAACGTTAAAAATACAGTACTGTACTGTTTAATCAAAAAGGCGAACAATTACATACAGTGTGTACAGTACCACTTTTGATTCAATTTACCCAATCTTCATTTCGCTGAAAAATCACACCATTTCTTTGCCCACAACACGTCCATAGGGGTGGCTCTTGGGTTCTGCTCCATATATTTTAACACAATGTCAAATGCATCTTTAGCCTCTGAATGCGCCACAACAATATCACGATCAACGTTGAAGCACTTCAAGTTTTTGTTGAAGCGAAACGCACACACGCTTCCGTTTTTGAGAAGCCATAGCGAACTTTCACTAATCGCACAACACAGTTTATCACGAAAGATACAGTAATCACGAAAACATAAAACAGTAGAGTAGAGCAACGACAATCGACAATCAGAACAAAACTGGCAGTTTAAAAGAGAAACAATGCACAGCACTGTTGAGTCAGTTTGACTCGTCGCCGGCAGAAGACAGTCGGGCACATGGTCGAATATCCCGAGGAGTCAGATATCCCGAGGTCGGATATGAGGGGTTCTACTGTAGTTACCTTTTAAAACACCTTCAGTAGTGAGTTGAAACAAATAATTATTACTGTAAAAGATAGGTTAACTGAAATCGAGTGGTGTGAAACATAGTAGTGTTACGGTGCTGCGGGCACACTTAGAATCTGTCCAGATGCGCGAACATTTGTGTAAAGTCTGGCGCCGGCGAGCCAGCGCAGCGGCGGCGGCGACATCAGAAGGACTGCAGCAGAAGTGAAGCGCCTGCAACCCTCTGCCTCGCGTCGCCTTGACGCCTCGAGACATTACGACACCGCGGCTATGTAAAGCCCACCATGCTGTCGCAGTCATCAATGTGGATAGTTTCGCTGAGTGCATGCTACAGACGTGTTTAATGTTCCGACATTAGTGTTTAGTGGACTATTTTACAAGACTTTAGTCTCTTAGTATATTGTGAACTAGCTGCAAGTATCCGGCTTTGCCCGGGTTTAAAATAAGGTTTTCTGTAGAATCGTACAAAACCGTTTATTTGCATGTGATAAAAGGGTACATTTATGTTAAAGCATTGTGATGAACAACATTTTTGGCAGTTCCACTTGGAGTATATACAAAAAGATTTTCGTCTTTGCCCACGCCGGGGCAGGCCACATACAACCGTCCATGAGAGAAGCATGGTGTCTGCAAGTCTATACCAGCAATCCCAAGAGACTGGCCCTGTGACTTGTTGATTGTCATGGCATAGCACAGTTTCAAAGGGAACTGTCTTCTCTTAAATTGTATAGTATTGTCTGAGAAAATGATAGGTATTCATGGAATGAAGACAACCTCACACTTAGCACTCCCTGTGAGTACTGTGGCTTGAATTACATGTTGCATCAGCTTTTTCACAATCAACCTTGTGCCACTGCAGAACGTGGGTGAATCAATATTTCTGATCCGCATTACTGGAGTACCAACTTTCAGAATCAAGTTGTGGGCGTGCAAATCAGGAGTCTGGGTGGAATTTAAAACTCAGTGGGATATTGTATTGCTTCATCATCATTAAGGATGCAGTCTATGGACTTGTAGGCATTTTCTTGCCCTGGAAGCTGCTTCTGAATGCTGACATTCAGCTTCTCAACTACATCATTTCTACTTGCCAGAATTGCTCTGTGAGAAAGCCAGTCCTGATGCTAGAAGTTTGGCATAATCTTAGGATACACCTTGGACAGAAGTTCCCGTCCCCTCCCCCCCACTGCCCCACCCTACACATGTATGACCAATGTATGACCATCACTTTTACTTACATCCTCATCATCACCGCGAAAACATACAAAATAAGGCACATGGCCAGAGTGAGACTGGGATGGAACGAAACCTATTTTAGAACCTTCTCCATATAATTTTGTGTACGTCTACCAAATTTCACGTTATTTGGTTGTCTGGATCTTGAGTTATAAGGGAACAGTCAAACAGACAACAAATGCGTCTTATATGTGTAGTATGTATAGAGACTACAATCGAAGTCTGTAAGTAAAGTACTCTCCCCCACGCACCGAAAGAAATTTTATGTAGACAGTAACCTTCATCTTGTTTTCATGGTCAAGTGTACAAATTTCATCAAGATCGGAGCAAAACTGTGGATTTTGGCGAAATCCATGAGCACCGTCCACCATGCACTGAACGAAATTTTATGTAGACAGTGTCCTTCGTCTTGGTTTGAAGGTATATTGTACAAACTTTTATCAAGATCAGTGTGAAGAAATAGATTTACAGCCACACATTGGAAACGCATTTTCACTTTTTCTCAGCGAAACCTGTTTAAGAACCTTCCCCACGTAATTTTGTGTACGTGCACTAAATTTCACGTTATTTGGTTGCTGGATCTTGAGTTATAACAGAACAGACAGGCAGACAACAAATGCGTCTTATAAGTATAGATATGAAGTTTGCAATGTATAAATTTGTTACCAAAAAGGCGCGCTTTTAAATAGATGATACTGCAAGTCAACCTCCGACAATTACTGTGTCGTCAATTACTTCTCCGTCTTCAGGCGAGAAACATTCACAGCCGAAACCTGGACAATCCGGTAAGGGAAGCTCATTTCAGAAGTCTTGGATACATGGCTACAGTCGGAACAAAACACGATGATCCCAGGCTCCGCCTACTGAGCTCGGAGACCGCCCTACTCGGAGAAACGGAATGAAACCATGCTGTAAAATAGTTAGTTCGCTGCTGGTTATTATAGCTAACGGCCGCTGTTTCGTGACAGAACTGGCAAAAGTGTACAGCGCAGCCGAACGCGCGCATGCGCAGAGCAAAGTTCGCGTTTGACTTACTCCATTGGTCTGCTGTCGCAGCCGGGGCTGAAAGCCGATTGACGCAACTACCAGGGATCATCCTATTTCGGCTCAACTATAGAATATGAAGCATCTACCGACAAAGATTTTTGCAAAACCTGCAAACGGTCAGATGCTAAAAATCTATTACAAATACTTCCGTAGGTTTTTGTAACTGGAAAAAGGCTTTGGAAAAATCCCGTCTTCATGAAACTACGTTTACGCATAAAGAAGGTGTTCTGAAACTAAATTCTACTATTAACCTAAGTGTGGCCTGCCAATTGAAGAACAGTTAGATAGTAATATGATGAAAGGTCGTTTAGCTCTTGAGACAATTTTTACTACCGTGCAATTTCTATGCTGACGAGGACTAGCAATTAGAGGGCACGAAGATGTAAACTATTTTTTTTTCAATTGTTGGAACTCCAAAAGAATGACGTATCTGAGTTTAAATATTGGTCAGGGCGTTTGGGGTATAAGTGGACGTCTCACAATATTCAAAACAAGATCATTGATCTACTAGGAAAGTCTGTGTTGAATAGGTATTGGCTTAAGTCAAGAAGACTGAATATTTTTCTATTATGGTTGACGAAACAAGTGATTATTCGATTCACAAACAAGTCATTTTGTATTCTTACTGTTGATGATTCCTTAATTATCGACGACTCCCTTGATTTGTCAGTTGATAACTTAAGAGGACAGTGCTATGATGGTGCCTGGAATATGAGAGGTAAGTTCAAAGGACTACAAAGGTTAGTTTTGGATATACAACCAAAATCACATTATGTGCACTGATCTGCTCACAGTTTAAACTTGCCAGTTGTAGAAAGTCTCCGCCCTCTCACATATATGAGGGATATTTTGGCTTCAGCCAAGGACTTAATAAACACCGTAAGGGAATCCAACAAAAGGATGGGACTTTTCACAAGCATACGCTGTAAGAGCGCCAACGACATAGCTGGTTTACGACCCCTCTGTCTGACTCGATGGAGTATGCGAGCTTCTAGTAACTTGAGAATATTGAAAAACTTCTGGAGTTTTTTGAAACATTGTCTGTAGAGGACAAAACATGCAGGTTACAATATGTAGGCTACCTTGAGTCAATGTTACAATTCAAGACTTATTCCTTTGTACGTCTTAATTGCCATGCAATAAAGTCAATGAAAAAATTCAATACTCTCATCTAAGTGTTGCTGATCTGGAAAAAATATATTTGGGGTTGATTTGTATATTGAATGGAAGGCGTGATAGTTTTAAACACGTTAGGGAACAGTGTTTAAAAGAAACACCATCATAAGGTGATGATCCTTCGCTTCCTCGAAATCGAAGTATACCAAAAGGTATAAAAACAACGTAGCCAGCTCGCTGCACTCTTTCAAAAGGCCAAAGGAATATTACAAAACTATTTACATTGAAGTTTGAGAAACGGTGAAATCTTGCATTACTGAGCGCTTTGCTTCAACGGTACTTTTAGTCATTACTTTTAGTAAACAGAGCTGAAACAAATTTGCAGAAATTAGCAGAGTTTTAAAAAAATGACCTAGACATTGAGATATTGCGCTTACACTTCAATATGTTAGTCGATGTTGCTAATAAAAAAACTGCTCTTAAAAACATGTGTGATGTAAAAAAGTACATTACACAAGAGCCTCCAGATGGAGAAATGTTATGTGAAGTAGTGAAGTGCATTAAGCTTCTCAAAGTTGTTTCAATCACGACAGCAACAACAGAACGGTCATTTAGCGCCCTTAGATGTCCGAAGTCATATCTCCGATCGACGACGGGACAGAAGAGATTGAACAACTTGGCTGTTCTTCATTTCCACCGAAATGTTTTGGGTGAATTGGATATCCGACCAGTCATCAACGACTTCATATTCAGTAATCCAATCAGATGGTCACATTTTCGCGTTTCTAAAGACACTCTAGCCCTAGTAATTGCATTTAGAGCAATTTAATTTTTTTTTATAAAATAGTTAAATGCATGCATTATGTTAAATTTTCACTTTAGAATTATTAGTTCTAGTTTAGTACTTTATTACTATATTACTACAGTACTGTATAAGTTATTTTCAAATACTTAATTTTTTTAGGGTGACAGACCCAATTAAACACGGCTATTAACATACTTTTTGACTGAAAGTATTAGGGATAATGTTTTAAATAAACTAACTGTATTGAAGCATTACTTTTGATATATAGTGTTTATTTAAGGAACCCGGAGCCTTATTCAAAGTAAGCTTAAATTACCAATTCCACTTATTAATCAAAGTGCCATTACTGTGCGAGAGCAATATTTTATTGATTTAATATAGTTTAGGATTAATTTAAACATAATTTCACTCTTTTCAGGGCTATGTATTCACTGCTCTGTAATAGTCTATAAGCATACTAATTACTGTAAATTAAATTAGCTTTTTACGAAAATACCCTGAGTGATTAGGTTTTGTTTCTTTTTTCAAAGCCAAGAAATGTGTCAGGCTTGTCGAGCTTCCCGCAGTGTCGAGTTATCGAGAGTCCAGTTTTAGGGATTCTAATGTTGATCACAGTAATCTATAATGCTTTAAAAACTGTAAAACTCAGTATTTTTCATCTAAAATTTAGAAAATTGGGCGGGGCAAGACCCATCCCTGTTATGGCCACCCCCAACAGGCTATTTTTTATAAGTTGGCTCCCTGATCTGGTCTTACTATGCAGGAAAAGGCGCTAAACAGCAATTTTATATGAAGCAACCACAGTTAAATATTTATACGCAATTAAAAGAACTTACGCCGATTTCGCATCGTAGGACGGAAGTCGCAGCTTTTCATGACTGTGGTGGATCGGAAGTAGCCTACTTCATCAAAGAGAACCTGGCCACCGATTACGTCGGTTTAAATGACGAACCAGACAAGTCAGACATGAAACAGAGGCCGGATTTTCAATACGGTTTACCTAACATGACGAAAAACTGATTGGCATGCCATTTTTATGTCTGACGAGCTGAGGGAAAAAAGGAAGCGGATGGATCTAACCAGTAATCCCCGTTAACCATCCTAAAAGTTACATGTATAACAAGTTTAAGCACCTGAAGATGCAACTTTAACTGTTGAGAAACTGGTAGTTCTGGTATCCATGACTCCAAATTAAAACTAGCTAATGTGGATCAATAATCTTTGATTCAGCCATTTTCAATTTATTTTTAAATATCTACATTTTAACTGTTTGAAAGATCATTTGATTATGTATGTTAAACAGCAAGCTACCCGATGCTGATCCTAACTTCACTGCCAGCTAAGATTTGTTGGAAAGATGGAAATCTCGACATGGAATCCGTCAACTATGAGTGACGGGTGAAACTTTTCGGTGTGGGGGAGGGGGGGGGGGAGCTGCAGATTATAAGGCCAACGAATGTGGACTTTTTCATGAAATGCTACCCAGTAAGATCGTTACAAGAGGTATAGAGATTAAGCTATAACAACGGCTCGTTTTTCTATTGAGTGTGATGTTTCAGAATTTTGTGTTCTTGTGTGTTACTATCTCCTGCAATATTTGTTGTTCTTTCTGGTATAAGTTGACTCGGAACACTAAAGGAATCAAATGGCGGAGATATCTTTTTAAAAAATTCTAGCGTTGTTGGAGCCATGAGAAGCAAAATACTGCGGTGGACTGGACTTGAAGTTATAACCAGTGGCGTAGCTACCATAGGGCTAGGCGGGGCAGTGCCCCGGGGCCCCCAAGCTCTAGGGGCCCCTGGCCTCCGAAAGCGAATTTTTTATTTTACATTTTTACTCTTCCATCCTACCGTCCATCACCTCCTCCTCCCCTCAAACCGAGTTTCCCACAGTAGCCGCACTGGGACACCGGGTGGCAGAACACTGCTTCTAATGCGGCCTTCAGACGACGCCACTCGAAGGATCGCGCACCTCCGAATACTGTATAAATAATATATTTAGAAGGGTACAGTTCGATTATTCGAATAATCGGTTTTCCGAAAATGTATGTGCTCCAGTTACTTTGGATAATCGACATCCTATTGTATATCATCCAGACTGTTGCCCCTGTAACTACTGAAAAGGCTACTGCCCCTCTTCAGGAACCACGCGTTTGTCTGGCCTCTCCACAGATACCCCTCCGCTGTGGTTGCACCTACGGTACGGCTATCTGTATCGTTGAGGCACGCAAGCCAGGAGGGCCCCAATGTCATTTCTGCCCCGGGGCCCTTAGTGACATAGCTACGCCACTGGTTATAACGGAATCAAAAAGATATAATTTCAATTGATTTCTGTGTATATTGTCCTTAGCATGAGTTAGTTTAAGTACTTTGTAAGCCTAGGGACTGATAACCACTGCAGTTAAGTCTCATAGATTTACAAACATTTGAACATTTTGAAAATTGAAGGATTAACGAGACCGTTGTGTTTTGAATTTGGTATTGTTGCTCTTTATGGTGCAATAAATTAAGACCAATACCGGCCACTTGTACTTCTGAAATGATTTTAGGCATTTCTGGTTCAACTGAATTTCAGTAAAATTGAGTGAATTTTTCAATTTACAGCGGAGTGTGAGTTGATATCAGACTTGCAGCTTAAACTGAGGGAGTTACTGCAGGTTGAAATTGTAACCGTGCCACCGAAGTGCCTGCCCTAGCAGACGATAAATCCCCGCGAATATCTAAGCTCAACTCTTTTACGAACCTTCCACCTGTTCATATCACTTCGCACCAGTGTTGCCAGCCTCTGAAGCTCAAAAGTCCCATCCAGGAATTCAAAATGTCCCAAAGTGTCCCACGGGAAAGAAAAACATGAGAGCAAAAACTGTTTGCTGGCGCCTCGCAGTGGGAAGCGAAGTGGTGGGGGAGGGGGAAGGTACACTGTTACTTTGAGTCATTGCTATTGGCAGCTCAGTAGAGTCGTTTCGTTGCTTAGCGATTGCAGGTAGCCAGCCAATGAGGGACGGACGTTGTAGATTGCGGATATAATTGATGTGAAAAATTCCCCTACCACTCGGCACACTGAAACGTCTCTCACAAAGTAATTTTAGACTGGGTGTAACTGACATTCAGTGATGCATTGTTTATCCGGGGTTTCGACAATGTTTCACACGTATCTCTCTTTCACAAATAATGGTACATTCGTGAATAAATATAGCTACTGTTACTGTACAATGGGACTGCGGACTGCTGTCTCGTTTGTTTCACCTTATTATCGCGCCATGTGCCAATTACACCGACATGTTGTGTAAACAAACCACAAAAACCAGAAAAAAAAACAAGGGGCACCGAAGAAATGTCCCATTCCTCTCACTCTTTTATATATATATATATATATATATATATATCCCTTTGTCCCTTCTGAAACATAATCGTCCAAATGTCCCACGATATGGCTGGCAACACTGATTCGCACATTCAACCCCCCCCCCCTCCACCCCACCAGAATTTAGTCACGGGCCTTGCAATACTCGCTACATTTGAAACGCGATATTTTGATCACCATTGTCTACGTACAGTAACTTGCATTCTATTACAGTTTTCCGTTGCTAGGAAATTTAGCAATACGTATTTATCAGAAACATGTTACTGCAGGTATTATTCGTAATAACCATGGGTTGGAGTCTCAGATGCAAAAAGCAGATGATAAAAGGAAGCGAAAAGATGCTTAAATAAGTTAAAGAGCTAATTCAACTATTCTACTTTCTTCTGGTTTATTGAATCACAAGCAAATGTAGCTCATAAACAGTCATCAATAGAGAAGAAAAAGCATGAATTCGCTGCACTTCAAGACTTAAGCATTTCGACATTGATAAAAGTAAGTCTCTTTCTCTTAGGGGACATAACTTTATAGATGCTGAAGCTTCTTTAGTCGTCCTCAGAAACCCGTTACTACAATAAACTCAGAATGGCAATCTACAGATGTGTTCAATTCCTCAATGTCTGGATTTTTCTGAAGACGAGGCTCAAGTGAGTCTTTGTCAAAGCCATCTAACTGCTTCCTCACGGAAAAAAATCGTTCTTCTAATCGTGTAATAGCTGTAGTCAAGTTCTTGCAACTAGGGACACAACATAGTTCTCTCTGCAAGTTATGTATTTTCTTCAGTAACAGAAGTCGTTGTGTTGTAAATTTCACCTGTATCGGTTGGATCCAAAGAAAACACATAGTCTGTAACACTGTCAAAAAAATTCTCAGTCAACATAGCAGCACAGTCAGTCCAAGATGCCCACGAGTAATGCCAGGAAAATTTGGGGGGGGGGGGGGGCGGCAAGCCCCTGGTTTCCTTATTGTCAACACCACGACTCGGAGCATTCAATAGATTCTTCATAGCAGAGATGTATTGATTTTTGATGTCGTATTCCTTCGTTTTAGATTCATAAATCCTGTGAAGGGCATGCTCCGGCTTAGGAAATAAAGGTTTTAATTGTTTAACAGCTGTAACGATATATGGAACCTGGTCTGTAACCTCAAGAAGACGATTTTCAAATTCCATTTAGTAAGCCGAAATTTTTCGCAAAGACCATAATTGATTACATAACTGTTCTAGTACCGATTTCCTGCACCTCATACATTTTAATATCTTTTTTACTTTCTCCGCTGCTAAGGTAGAAAATCAGAATTTGCAAAACGTATCGTTCCATTGAGTCTATGGATTCATCCACTTTGATTCTCCATCGCAATCAGACAATTTCTCCTTGATTATTCGTATAGTTTCTTGATAAACAGGCTCCATGTAGTTTATTTCTTAAACTAGTCTTATTGGATATTGACGTGTTTATATATTTTCCAATAAATCCCCTGAAGATTGGGTGGTTCACCTTAATGAAAGGAATTCCTGATGATGTAAGATATATACGCATATCAATGTGTAATTCCTTCAATTGTTTTCCTGTTGAAGAACTCCATTTCGTTATTGAGGTTACCAAGATTTTTTTTTAATTAATAAAATTCAGCAACCAGTTGCTTGTGATGATTTATTTTGGACGACCGGTTTCGGTCATAATGGTAGTGACTATTGCATAGTTCAGTTTAACAAAGTGGAGGCATAAAATAACCTATCTTTAATATGAGGTGTAGGGAGGGGGGTGATAGAAGAGGAGGCAATAGTTACCAGAAATTACAACTGGCATATGTATCCAAATATTTATGGGGTGGAAGGGGGTCAGAGTAGTAGAAAGTAGTTGATGACTGACTGAGGTGGTCGTGGGATTCGGGGGAATAGAGGTAAGGAACCTGCACAAAGAGGAAGAAACCAAGGAAAGTTTGAGGATATACATGTGGCGTCTGTTCGGAAAGAACAGACGTCACATTCTGATCCTGCAGCTGTTATTATTTAATATTCGTAGAATATATGACTTCAACTGCTATTGGGCTAAGCTGAAAATGTGTACCCAGCCGGGATTCGAACCCGGGTCTCCTGCTTTCTAGGCAGTTGCGCTGACCCCTACACCACTGGGGACACAGTGATCACCGCAACTGCAAGGACTGCCTAAGCACGCCTCCCGTCAGATACAAATTCCCAGCTTCGCCCTGCCCATAGTACTCAAACTCGTAGTTTAACTAATTCCCGTAAGAGTAAGGACTTCAAACTTGCCCACCCCTCCCCACTAACGATAGGATCATTGCCCGTCACCGGCATATTATATATAGTCCTTGCAGTTGCGGTGATCACTGTGTCCCCAGTGGTGTAGGGGTCAGCGCAACTGCCTAGAAAGCAGGAGACCCGGGTTCGAATCCCGGCTGGGTACACATTTTCAGCTTAGCCCAATAGCAGTTGAAGTCATATATTCTACGAATATTAAAGTTTGAGGAACCACGCATAGACATTAGATTTTAAGGCCAGGGGTGGGAATGAAAGTAAGAGGGGAGGGGGGAAGTGTTGGTATACTACATAACTAAATTGTGTAGTATAGTAGAACAGAGCAGGGTTACGTAAAGAAATAGGCGTAGGACTGTAAAAATTGGAATCTGAGATAATTTTAATGTAGTTGTAGCACAGAGGAAGAAGAATATTGTGAGAATGGCTGAACGTAGTATGTGTGTTTATTTAATTGGTGAATATGATGATGTAACTGTGGAGATAAGGTATGTAAGGTATGAGTGTGGGTGTGAGCAAAGTTTATGGTTATTAGTTTGGAAGGGTTTTATAGAAGAAGGGGAATAGCTGATAACAGTATGGAATGGCGGGGGGGGGGGGAGGAGTTTAGCAGAAATTGTGCAAAGACAAATCCATATGCAATGCATCACAAGTGTATGCTCTGTGAGTGTTGATAAAGTTATATATGGTCTGCCACAGTAATATGTGGTGGCTACCACTTTCAATCTTAAGATAGGCAGAAACATAAGGGTCTAGTTCAGTGTCTGTTTAGAGCTAGTTTGCATTCATGTGCATTATTATGGTGAGTTAGTCAGAAAGGTTATGCCTGTAAAACATATGTGATATGTGAAAGGGGCTGATGTAATAATGAATACTACAGTGAGTTATATGAAGAAGAGCTAATCAGTTAATGAAGAACTGTATGGGTACATCATACCTTACTTGTGGTTCATTGAAATGAACTGTTGATTTAATTGTATTATTACATCTTTATCAATCTTGACACCCTATGGAACAGGGTACTCGCGTGAATTAAAACTCAAAACAGTGGGGAGGGGAGGTGGTTTATGGAGGCAACTACAGCAGATAAGTGAAGCCAGTGTGAATAATCAGCACACTGGAGAAAACATAGTGATAGAATGGACTTTAATTTGTGACATTTGTTTGTTTGAAGAATCTGATTCATTTGTTGCTTAAAGCGTGAGATGCATTGTTTGATGCGGTCTATCTGTTGTTTTTCACCTAACAAAATTCCTAAATCGCAAGTAGTATGCTGTGTTACAGTTCCATCAGTGTCTATGAGTCTGACGTCCTGAACCAGAAAAACGCTCGGGTACTGGGCATCTTTGAGAAGGTAAAATCTAATAATACAGTTTTTATTAATGCAACGAAAAAAAAAAAAAATTCACTTGCTAACTCAAAGCGACTCTCACCTAATAGTCTTACACCCTCCCGTTCACTTACTGTCCACACTATGTTTTACAACAGCGCCACAATTACTAGAATGTCCTCATTGACGCTGAAACTGCAGTCTCAGCGAGTTCTAGTGGTTTCGAGCAGAGCCTATTCTCAGTTCTTGGAACTACGTGGGTGCGGTTGCTGCATTCTCTACGTGATAAAATGCGAGCAGCCGACGTCTCTCACAGTAACAATACTGAGATTCACGAAACATCGGACTACTGACTCTGGTGGAATAGAATTACTCATTATCAGTTGCATTATTAAGTTTACGCTATTGCAGTAAAGTGAGAGAAAGACGCTTTCTCCAATACACAATTAATTTTCCATTGTTCCATGTGGGCTTTCAACTACTGCACGCCGCGGCGAAGTGGCCGAGCGCATTGAGGCGGTATGCTCCGATACGCGAGGCCGTTGCCTGTCGGAGGTCCGAATCCTCCCGCGGGCATGGATGTTCGTGTTGTCTTTAATATTAAGTTAGTTTATAAGTTCAAATGTTCAAATGTTTGTACAGTTTATGGGACTTAACTACGTGGTCATCAGTCCCTAAACTTACAAACTACTTATGAACTACTTACGAACTAGGACGGCACAAATATCCATGCCCGAGGGGGGATTCGAACCCCCGACCGTAGTGGCCGTGCTGACCGTGACAGAAGCGCCTCAGTCCCCTTGGCCACCGCGGCCGGCAGTTTATAAGTAGTTCGTAAGTATTGGGACTGACGACACCGCAGTTGTCCCATAAGCTTACCAAACATAAAAATATAAACTACGCGCTGCATTTACAGAAAGAGATAGGCTTCCTATTCGCACGTACACAGCATGCTGAGTAGATGTTAACTGAAAGTAAAATTTTTGTACTGAAATTATAAGCCGCGCGGGAGTAGCCGAGCTGTCTGGAGCGCCACGTTGCGGATCGCGCGACCTTCCGCGTCGGAGGCTCGAATCCTCCCTCGCGCATGGATGTTTGTGCTGTCTTTACTATAAGGTAGTTCACAAGTAGTTCGTAAGTTTAGGGACTGAAGCCGCCGCAGCGAAATCCCATAAGCTTTACAAACATTTGAAATCTTAAAGTATAAATTGTAATGAAATTTATAAGAAAAAAGGAAAAGGTGAATGTGGCCATGGTTGGGGGGAAAAGGGATAGAGGTTGGCGTTCTGTAATAATAGAAACTTAGACAACAACTCAGCGATCAACATAGAACAAATACGAGCTTAAAGTTAGCAAAGGAACGATCTACGCGAAGAAAGAAATAATTTTATAAAAGATGAAAGATTAGTTTTGTTTTCATCAATGCGTTTGTAATACATTCCAGGACTCTTTATTAATGAAAAAAAGTGTATTTCGTACTGTCAAAACCTAACGAGGCCTTCACACGACACCAGTCGGTGGCGTTTCTGACGGGCCAAGCCGCCAGTCGCTGTGTTCAAATCAACAGTCGCCACACTTCAGTCGGCGTAGCAGCACAAGCAACGGCAGGATCAAAGCTGCTCACGGCAACAGCTGTGCCTTCCAAGTGTGGCGGCGTGCGGTCGACGCAGTGTGAAGGATCGCGCGACTCCAAATACCAATATAAATAGTCCAGTCAATTGATGCTCAAAACAGCCCGTTTCGTAACAAAATTCCGAAAGTTTTTTTTTCTCAACGTTTTTTTACGTTTTTGGGGGCAGTGAATTCGAAATTCAAGTTTGCTGTCTTGTAAGAGGTCGGCTTCACAACGGAAAAAAAAAAACATCAAAATTTTCGATCGTTTTTCAGTTTCTTGCGTTACACTATAGAGCGCAGAAAGCATTGCTCGTAATTTTCTTTTTGGTGCTTCCCCCATTACGAGAAAATGGAATATTATAGACGTTCCTTCTAGGAAATTTAATGTACTATCATGTGGTGTAGGGATTTTGTTGATAACTTGTATTTTTTTCGAGTTGTAGGGCGTGCAAGTGTGCGTTTATGACGTTTTCGCAGTAGGGCCAGAAATTTGCTCTTTTGCATAGAGTTCTTAGAGTTCTATACTGCTCCTCAGAAAATCAAACATGAGTAATGCATTTTGTTGGAAATTTTTTCTACTTCAATTTTGCTCCGAACGAACATCTTAGAGAAATGGATAGTTTTCGAGATATATGCAAGAAACTGAAAAAATCGGTAACTTTTGAGGTTTTTTGAGTTTTTAGTTGTGAAGCCGACCTCCTACAAGGCAGCAAACTTGAAATTTGTATTCAGCGCCCCGAAAAACATACGGAACAGTTGAGAAAAAACTTTCGGAATTTTGTTACGGAAAAACCACCATCTGTCTGGGCTATTACTGTACACTACTTCTTGGCAAATAGAAGTGTACAGTTAGATTATACAAATGAATCAGATTCCGAACACCCATGTCTCCCAGTTACTTGACACTGTTACTCGTTGAAGTCGGAGTTGCCGTGCACCCAGCACCTCCCAAATATTTTTTAATTTTTTTTATTGTTTTAATCTTTTTTAAACAGGTCGGCACCGAAAATTTGATATAGTACGCATGTAATAAATCACAATGTAACTATAATTTGCCAAGCACAAGTGAACGTGACAGTGGGTCGCCAACGCGTTGCCGCCACTGAGAAAGTGTGCTGCTGTTATTGTGAGCGGTTTTAATGCCGCCGCGACCAGCTTTGATGCTGCCGCTGTTGTTACTACTGTGCCGAAGTTAGGAGCCGATTGTTCATATGCGGCGACCCGCTGCTTAGCAGGTCAGCGGCGCCACCGAGTAGAATCTTATGAACAACAATAGTGTTCTTTTAGTTCAGTTTTTACACGCAGAGTCTCATGTTAATTAAATTGTAAAGACCTTTCTCTTTGGCTAGTGGCACAGAAACTGCTTAAATATTTTACGAGCTGATTACATACACTCCATTTCCACCACATTACTCATCTTGCCCTTTCAAATTAATGCGAGCCTACTAATTTTATTTCTTGTGCAATTGTTTTCGTAGTATAATTGGTTAAATTATAAACAGTGTAAAAATACCTCATAGATTAAATAATTCAATAGGCATTATTTTTAAAAAATTAGGCCCCCCCCCTCGCACCAGAACTGAAACCACTGGCCGTGACTGCCAATCTTTGCGAAATAGTAGTGAATTGCGCTTAATTATAGGAGTGTGTTTGGCAATACATGGTGTGACTACATTTGAGTGTGAAGTCTCTACAATGTATAATTACAGAACGGCACAATTATGGTAATTCAACTGTTTGTGTAGAGCAGTGTCTTTCAACCTGTGGGTCACGAACCTCAGGGGGCTCTCAAAGTCTTTCTCGGAGGATCGGATGTCGCAGGAGGAAGTAATTGCACCACAAAATAACTAGAGATCTGTAATACAAAAACGTATGCCTCAATGAAATTTATTTAATGTTACAAATACGGAGTTCCTTGTATAACATACATTATGAAGTGAAAAGAACATAGATTGTTTTATGCAGCTTGTTAATGATGAATAAGTGCAAATGCTGAAAAGTGTTTTCAGGTACCAATCAGTAGGTAATATAATATGATTCAGTTGTTATTCTGAAGAATAAGAAAAAAAATCTACTTCTTTACAAATTGTATTGTTCGTGTGGAGCAGGGGCAGTTCGGTCGCCAGAACTTCCTTAATTGGAAGGGCATCACCAGAGTATTTTTATTTGAAAGCGAATCACAAATTCTAAAATGTTAAAAACACTGGTGTAATGAATTGTGCTTCTTAATCTTAGACCCCATGAAGCACTGTAACCAATTTAACCCTGAATTTCCTGCAAGAAGAAGATAAATTATGGATCGTGGATGGTTTTGTGGATTTTATTACTGGTCGCCGCGTCATCAGTGAAGCATAAACCAGCTCAAGTGGTGATATGTATGACTGTATCACCGGATTTAGATTTGGAGGGAATTACAAGATTACCGGCTGAGTTAAACATAGTAATTACTACCTTTAATGACTTCACTTTCTTTCCCACGTAAGACACCCTTACACGGTAACATTTGTGCAGTTGTTAGATTTTTTTCGGTATTATTGGTGACTTGTGGCACAATTAGTATTATCGTCATCTTACCTGAGCGTACTCGGGAGGGTGTGCTTTAAACTACACGTGAACGACAGGCCAATGTCGTAATAGAAACTGTACCAATATGCATAGCGCTGTGTTTACATTATATTTATTCTGAAGTATTACTTTTTTTCCACGATAACTTGACCATTACACTTATATTGACACAAGCGGAAAAAATGGGCACAAAATGAAAGATATTCATTTGTTTCAGGGTGCTGCCACCGTTACGCTGCCTGTAGATTTGATGTGTTACAGTACACGTTATTAAGGGTAATGCTGTTAGCACTGTTGCAAGCAGCAGAACCATCGCCACTATCTCCCCACCACAGGCATCATGCGGGGGAAAGGTCATACCCAGCAACCACCATACGTTTTTTACAGTTACCAAGGCCAAATGGTAAGAAAGTACTGGAGTGTGTAAATGATTACGAATCATTCAGGTGCAGAGCCAGTGAAACCGCAAAAAATATGACATAGATCCCAGTTTTCAAGAAAAACGGCGAAAGAGAGTTAAAAAATATTTTGATGAACTAGCTTCTGACTTCCGATTTCGAAACACGGAAGAAAAATTTGAAGCTATTATTTTCAATAATGTACTAGACACAACAATAGCTCAATTAAATACACGTTTTACTGGCACGAAGTCTGTCAAATATTTGATTTCCTAAGACCATCATTTTTGGTCACTGCAGATGAATCAATTTTATCACAAAAATTTGATCATTTCCAAAGTAAATATTTTGATGTAATAGGCCCTAGTTTTTCCCTTCAGTTTATTAACATATATCACCTTTTCCTGCCGAAATTGACTGCAAAATGGCCAGTTCGCCACTTATGTAAGGAAATTATAACAAAATATTCATTATTATAATGCGAGATTCGGGAAGTGTTTACCGCAGTTTTATTGTTTTATACAATACCTGTCACTTCTGCAACAGCCGAAAAATCATGCAGAAAATTAAACATTATCGAAACGTATCTGAGGAACTCATTTACTTTTAAAATAACATATCTAACATCAGTGACATTTTAGTCTTAATTTTCAATCTTTATCTACAGTTCATAAATAATTTTCTCGTGCTCCTATTTTGAATTTTAAAGACTGACAATTTTTATATACTCTTCCTACGTTACGTTTTCCCGATCACTTTCGTTGTCTGTACTACTTTTATTTGTTGCAGTTCTTAGAGCATCGTGCTCAACACATTTTGATAATTAGCTTACTCCATCCATAAACTCGAATTAAATTTGGTAAAAACTACTTTTGAAAACCATTTGAAGCTCTATATTTTACAAGTTGTTTCGATGAAGTGCAGAGTTTAATTGTACCTTACTATGTGCAATGCTCAGTCACTTTCGTTGTTGCATTTTCAGGATTTCACCACGTTTTTATTCCTGAAGAAAATAAGTAAATGCTGATATTGTATTTGCATATCAAATTTTTAAATATGCTTATACAGACTGTGATAATATTACATCATGTTTGCCACCACGAGCAGAGAAAAATATTCGTTCACACTTACTGAAAGGTATCTGAGAAGACACAGAAAATATGCCAAAAACAGAATTTTTTAATAAGTCATCTTATTACCAAATGCAGTACCAGTTTAACAAAAAAAAAACTTCCACGGCTAGCGAATATGTGTACCCATATTATTAAAAAAAGGTAAAGCAGTCAACAATCCGAAGATTGGTTTGAACACCACAGTGCTTTACTAGGCATGGTGCTGTTTGGAGGAGGTCTGCCGTTGCCTTCCTCCGACCTTCGAACTGATTCACCCAGCCAGCTATATGGGGACCTACAGATTAACGTGGGTTCCGAACCACGGTGCTACTCGGTATTTTTCACATGAGCAATACTGCCAGAGGTGAAAGAAGTGGAAAGTGACAGATCTGGCCGGGATCTAACCCGCGACCTTCGGATTTGTAGTCTGGCATTCTACCACTGTGCTACGGAGCCGCACCAATATTATTACTGTAGTGTAACACAGCTACAAAAACGTATTCCCTGCCTCCGACGTTTACCGACAATTACCGATCAGAAATCCTATTTCTGCCAACATTTTCAATCCAACGGTTTGAGGCATTGTATTACTCTAGCAGTTATTCATTCGTTCTGACTCTGGTGCGTGAGGAAACGCAATCCATCTGACTTGCAAATTGCCATTCATGAAGCTCGTGAGACACATTGAGGCGCTGAATTTTTTTTTCTAAGATTAATAGTATTCGCGTTACAAGACGTGGAAAAATTCTCAACTTCCAAAAAACAATGCTTTGAAATTATTTTTGTAAAAAAGAATGGACTAAGTTAAAATATTAAATGTCTACAGTATATTTTAGTACAGTAGAACAGTATTGAGGGTATGATTTGTTCTGGGGTTGTGGGGATGTGACAGGTGACATCAGGAGGGGGTTAGGGGGTTGGGGTGGAGGGTAGATGGTGCGGGAAGGGGCAGACCGCTGGAATGGTCAGGCACTGCCGTTATTTGTGTGCCTGCAGTACGAATAGCGATAGAGCGAGTCCCCACTGTCTACCCCATTACGTAGCAGAAGGAAACTACAGGGTACTTCACAAAGTTATACCGACCCTTCCACAGTGCACCTCATAAATCACTGATGACGTACTGTACAGACAGACATGGCAAGTGCTGATTTTCCACAAAATGCGTTGCGCTAGGAAACATCTGGGGTTTGTTTATTCTCCACAAATGCATTAATACTAAAAAGAATACCGAACAGAATTTACACACCTTTCTACAGACTACCTTGCAATGGTAGGCAGGAAATGGATTCGGCATTCTGTGGGTCTTTTCTGGAAACGGCGCCTTCGCACACCATAAGAACTATTCTGTCTTCAACTTACGTGCTTAGTAATTGACTATACCCTCCGCCGCATTCTGGTCAGTTCTTGTATGTGAGAAAACAAAACAACTTCATTGTGTTTTCAAATAACGGTGAGAATTCAGAGCTAAACGCAATCTTTTAAGGTACTTTCTACCCGCAAGCTATTTGTTTATTCTGCCATTTAACGGTTTAGATACATTCATAGATCGGAAGTTTCATATAATACAACAGTAGTGAACTGTGCATTCAAGACGCTGCCTTCTATCCCACTGTCAAGATAATAAGCGAAGACGTCGACTTAGTTATTTTACTCAGTACTTCTTCCTGGCCAGACACTAACATATACTTCATGAAGTCTGGTAGGGGTACGGCTCAATCCAAAGTGTTTCATACAATGGCGGCGCTAGGCGTCGGCGATGTCTGCAACCGCCGATGACCTCGAGCCTGTGGAGGCCTCGCAAAACATTGTTAACATTTTAGGTTTTTCTTTTTTTTATATTTGATGTTAAACGGCGCTTTTCAACTGTTAATTTATATAGCGACGACATACATCTAACTTACAGTAGTTTAACCAAAAGACGAACACAACATCCGTACCCAAGGGTGGGATTCGACCCCCGACGAGAGCGATCTCGTTCACCGTTGTATGACGCCTTAGTGCGCTCGGCTATTCCCGGCCGGCAGCTATTTGGTTGTCCGTATTTATTTCCATATGAGTGCAGCAATGATGCACTTTTTAGTTAAATACTTGCAAAACAACTTCATCAGAACATTTTAGAAAACAATTTGGAATAAGTATTTCCAAGTGGTTATATAACAACAATCAGAATCATGACGACAGTTCCAGTCAGTACAGCTTCAGCCGAGAGAAGCTTCACAAAGTTAAAATTGATTAAGACTTTCTTGAGAATCACAATGAGCCAAGAAAGACTATCTACGTTGTCAGTACTATCAACTGAAGCCGATAAAGCGGCTAGTATTAATCAAGATGTGATCTTAAACAAAATTCAGTGAGGTGAAAAGCCGAAAAGTTTCTCTATTTTAATTTATGTTTGTTTATTGTAATTTTTGTCACTGCAATAATACTTGTATCTTATACTAATAAAATTTGAGTATAATGATTATTGATGTTTAATTCAGTTCATTTCATTTAACATTTTCTTTCTTACTGAAAAAATGAAACGGGCCTCGCAAAGACGAATTCGCCGACGCCCCTGTTCATCAAACAAAATCTGGCAACTTCCTTCTGCTGAAACCAACCTACAAGAATATTTTCTCCATTTTCCTTCTTTGTCTGGCCTATCCACGCAGAGAGGCTGATCAGTACAGAGCAGTGGTTTAGCGACAGTGAATTCTCAGAAGACAACAAACAGTCCGCCTGCTGTCACCGCGGACGCGCGATTCCTGATTTGATACTTCCGGTTTGCTTCGCAAAAAAAATGTTCAAATGTTTGTATAGGTTATGGGACTTGACTACGGGGTCATCAGTCCTTAAACTTACAAACTACTTATCAACTAACTAATACTAAGGACGGCACAAATATCCATGCCCAAGGGGGGATTCGAACCCCCGACCGTAGTGGCCGTGCAGACCGTGACAGGAGCGTCTCAGTCCTCTCGGCCACCGCGGCCGGCGTTTGCTTCGCGGTAGGGGGCCATGTTTTCGTGGTTGAGTAATACTTCTTCAATGTTTATTTTTTCATTCGCCTAGAATTTAGCAACTTTGAAAACTATCCCATGGGGTCGTTTTATCTGTACGACTTACACAGGTCCAACCCTATCTCTGCAAAATTTCTTTCAAACCCATCCAGTAATTTTTTCGTGAAAGCATAACAAAGAAACCAACCTTGCACAGTTATAATTATATTAGAGAGTGCACTTACCTATTATCTGCTTCATACAATAATTTACTTAGTAGTATTTTGGCTTGCCTTATTATGTTTTTCAGTGGGTGGTAAGGACCTGATGAAGTAGTTTTGCATCTGTATAGTTTTACTTTAATGAGGGGACCAGTGTCAATTTGCCCCTGCGCCCTTGGTGATATAGCTACACCACTGCTTTCAGTAGTCACTTTCATACATTTCGTAAGTTTGTAATTTTTTCTTCGCACTTGTAACGGATTTTATGACTTTCTTATTGATGTAACGTAACTATAATCTTCAATATATGATGTTGTTTGCTTATAAGAGCATCCAGTTTGGATCCTATCAGAATATATATATAAATTCATAACCAAATAATATTGATTTCACTAACAAAGAAAATAGTCACTAATGTGTGTGTGTGTGTGTGTGTGTGTGTGTGTGTGTCTCACTGGTATGCAATACGAAATGGGTTGATAAATACGATTTATAAACGTATAATTACGATTTTATGCTACACATAAGCACTAGTGAAACTAGTAATTGCCTCGAGTTAAGAAAATCCATACTTTTAACAAAATTTTGGTAAATGGGAAAGTGGGGTAACGGCGATCACGTAAGTTATTCACGTCAGTACAAGTTTAATTTAAATGCTGTTTTAGTGATATTGCGTAAAACTGGTTACGAATATACTAAACTTTATTGTAACATCTTTAAAATTCGTTCAACTCTCATGTCTTTTAAAAAAACTGTTTCAATAAAAATGTTGCTTTGACCGGCATTTCCCCTACCTGGGGTAATGACAATCAGCATTTTAAACCCATTGAAAATCATAGTAAATCTAAGATAAGTTAAACAATTACTCAAACTCAATTTCATTTAAATCAATACGTTTATTTTAGAAAAGTGAGATAAGAAATTATTGGAGTTATGAAAATAGGCTTAATGAAAAATGTCACGCCGGCCGCGGTGGCCGAGGGGACTGAGGCGCTCCAGTCACGGTCTGCACGGCCACTACGGTCGAGGGTTCGAATCCCCCCTCGGGCATGGATATTTGTATCGTCCTTAGTCTTAGCTAGTTGATAAGTAGTTTGCAAGCTTAGGGACTGATGACCCCATAGTTAAGTCCCATAAGTTCTACAAACATTTGAACATTTGAATTTAAAAAATGTCACTCTTAGATATACAAATCACACTTGTAGCCCTCTGGATGATCCCATCCGGAACAAGTTTGATGAGCCCATATCCCACAAAAAGTTCAACGGAACCAAAGTTCCTCATCTATACCAAATTCTTGCAACAAAAACAAATCTCTTCGGTAGATCCAATGAATCCTGGATCCTGCACTGTAGAAATTTCCGTTTCGTCAACATTCCAAATATTTGTATCTTTGAATTTATGTTTCTCTATTTCGCCTTCTAAATTCTTATTCTGTTCACTTCTTCTTTGTTAAATCCAGCTGCTCTACCAATGCTTGTGGTCTCTGGTTTTCTCACGCAAATGCCATGCCTTTTTAAAAAGACGTACATCCAAGCTAACCAAATCAAATGTTCAAATGTTTGTATAGTCTATGGGACTTAACTACGGGGTCATCAGTCCCTAAACTTACAAACTACTTATGAACTAACTAAGACTAAGAACGGCACAAATGTCCATGCCTGAGGGGGGATTCGAACCCCCGACCGTAGTGGCCGTGCAGACCGTGACTGGAGCGCCTCAGTCCCCTCGGCCACCGCGGCCGACTCCAAGCTAACCCAGCCATTCTATTACCATTATTAAAACTATGTTTTATTTGGTTCCTTGCAGTTCATATCATAAAAAATCTTCGAAAATGTCTTTGTACGATTACCTAAGGCAATTTTATGCTCACGAAGAAAATCGCACTTTCTCCCTAATGTATCAACATTACTACTTTTTAATCTCTCTTGAAGAGTACTAAATGGTATGTCATAGATTTGTGAAGCCTTTCCGATTGACATTCCCTCTTTAACGGCTTTTATTGCCTGTTCAAGTTGTTCAGCGGTCTACTTAGCCTTCTGGTTTGTTCTGACCCACTTTCTGGACACCTGAAACAAATTTAAAATATGTTCTATGAGGTTGATGTAATGCAAGTCGATGAGGAAACTGACTGCCAATACCCTACCTCCAGTGCACGCCATATTTGAAAACGTTAAAACAAAATAGCCATGTAGCCTAACCTATACATTGATTTGATTTTCTCGGGGAAGCCAAAACAGTCTTGGTCCAACCCGCCACTGCCCGCACCGAAACTAAGTTTATTGTGCGGTATCGCTCCCTGTATATCTAGTAAAGCCAACCAATGCCATTGAACAGTGCAAGGAGTCACTTTACCAGTTCTTTATTAGACACAATTTCTTCGGGTCTGGTTGTCCCAAATGTTCTGTGCCTTTTACTCTCCAATGCAATGCATTCGAAGATTAGATCCTATGCCTTAAACAAATGTACCACTAAAAACCTCACACATCATAGTAGGGTATACCATAGTTGTTCTATAAAAGGTTGGGCCCGAAGCAAAACGAGCTGCTATTGTCCGTTGAAATGACGTCAGCGGCGAAGCAGCACTGCTGGCGAGGGGCGCGAAGCGGCGCTGTGCCGTCACGTCGACCACCACCAAACACACTAAAGTTAACTGTTTACGCATTGTTTATTGCAGTTACATACCTCGTTAAACCCTTCCGACAGCCGAAGAATGGCATGACGTCATTTTCGCCTCTGTGATGCCGCTGCTTCCTCTCTCTTCACCTTCATGTTGATGAAGCACACTCGAATAAAAATTCGGTCCGTAAGAATATTTTCATGACCTCCGGCGCCATATGAAGATATTCTGCGATATAACGTCGGCTAATCTCTTAGAAGTATATTTTTTAAGTGTGTCACTTCCGTTAATCTCATTGAACAGCAGCTCAAACTCTGAGATCTGCCGCATTCACTCGTCAGACGGCACTAACAAACCTGCTCGTGATAGACATTCTATCCACACGTATTCTGCGAGGTGTTTTGGGGGACAAAGTAGTTCATTAGACGACACCCCCAGTGAGATCTCATATTTCGCAGGACGGCGATCAATGTAGCCTGCCAGATATTTGAATCTTTCAGTTGGGCATTCAATATCTGTCACAGCAGACTGTGCAGCATCCTCACAACCAAAACTTATGTCCTGGCTCTCTGCTTCCCTATCTGGCAAGGTCATTGCTTCAGAGATATGCGGCAAAATTCCACACAGCGGACTAGATGACAGAAATTGTTGCGAATCTTCTCATAGACGAAGTATTAGACAGTGGAATGTCTTGGGCATTCTTTCCCAGAAGCAATAAACGCAGCCGATGTTTTACTTCTTTTGGGCGAGCATGCTGATAGAAATAGCCAATACCTGTAATCTGTGAAAACAAATTTTCAAGACAGTCCTGGTTCAGCGGTGCTGTTAACCCCCGAGGACTTGCGCATGATGATTTTGCTCACAGTAATTTTAAAACTGCCGGCCGCGGTGGCCGAGGGGACTGAAGCGCTCCAGTCAGGGTCTGCAAGGCCACTACGGTCGGGGGTTCGAATCCCCCCCTCGGGCATGGATATTTGTGCCGTCCTTAGCTAGTTCATAAGTAGTTTGTAAGTTTAGGGACTGATGACCCCGTAGTTAAGTCCCATAAGCTATACAAAAATTTGAACATTTTTTTGGAGGTTCGAGTCCTCCCTGGGGCATGGGTGTGTGTATTTTCCGTAGGTTAGTTTACCTAGGTTTAAGTAGTTTGTAAGCTACGGACTGATGAATTTTAAAACAATCGGCTTTTTACCAGATTTAAATAGTCAAATGTTTGTGTTTTCTTATAACCGCAACTAGAAGCACTTATTTAGACGTATTAAGTACATTACAAACTGTTCTTTAACTGTCAGAAAAATACTATAGACGCGATCGATCGCTTAACTTTTAAAGGTGCATGTTCTCGCGGGTTAATATACACTTAATGCCTAGCGACAAAAGGTCAGAATGAAGGCCAAATAAAGAATTAATTGACATTAAGAGTCCTTTCTCAAATGGTAACAGCTTCCTTCGGTTTCCAATCTGTTGTCTACGATTATGGGAGAATATAAAATGTCAAACTAATCCTTAACATCTTAATCGAATTTTCTGTCGTAAAACACACGAATAAACGAAACAAAACATACACTGTAAACAAGAAGTTACTGCAGGACTACCGCTGTAACTGCCGCCGCGTGCTTCGGCGATGACGTCATGCGCAGTACGACGATTTCTACCTCGGACTGCGCAGTCCATTCAGGCCCCCTCTGCCCAACGACTGGCAACAATTTTTACATATGTGAAATTCAAGTACTTACCGTGGTGTAAAGAATGCTGTTCCTTATATCTAAGGACGTGAAAAACAACTTCTCTGCACCAATATCATGTACACACTGCCAAGATGGCGTCGATTTTACCAGGAGTTCCTTAAACAGCAGTGAGAATGCAGCACACTCTACAACTCCTATACTCCAAAGCAGTTAACAGATACTTTGGTGACCGTCATTACCCTACTCTTCCCTACTCTGTAAGTACCGAGATTTAAAATTAACGAATTGCTCTTAATAAAAAGCACTACTGCTAAAAAAACAACTATACACTTGTGTATCAAGAAGACACACTACAGAATATAATGCCTGTGCAAAACAAGTGCTCCTTGTATTTTAATGCACTCCTCCAACGACAATACATTAAAATCTATAAACTCAATGTAAATAACTCATAAGGAATTTGAAATGTTCTATATTTTTAATGAGGCAAAAATGTTCAAATGTTTGTATAGCTTAAGGGACTTAACTACGGCGTCATCAGTCGCTAAACTTACAAACTACTTACGAACTAGCTAGCACTAAGGATGGCACAAATATCCATGCCCGAGGGGGGATTCGAACCCTCGACCGTAGTGGCCGTGCAGACCGTGACTGGCGCGCCGCAGTCCCCTTGGACACCGCGGCCGGCGTCTAATGAGGCAAACAACATTTTATGAACATCTCCATTTTGAGTCAATATTATTATTGCTGCATCCTAAGTATATCTTCCTAACGTAAGAACTTCAGCCACATTATTTGCAAAGTTTACTGAGTAATTTGATGATAATTGGACCACGTTGTAATTAAGAACCATAAATTTCTATTTCGATTTTATTATTTACTTCGCTCCATTCACGTATTTGCTGTAGGGAATTGTATATTACCCATGTAAATATAGTTAGGTAATCCACTTTAGATTATAGATGCTTTTATTTTGATAATACACAAGTAATAGCAGAATAGTATCTTACTTTAAACACGAAACTTAAACTCTTTTCTGTGGGAAGTGTTCTTTTTATAGTTATACTAGCTTAAACCCGCGGCTCCGCTCGCGTGTTGGCTCATTATGATAGATATTGCTATCTTTCAGTAGTGTGCTATGAAACTGGTTTTGAAGGAACTGAAAAATATTCCTATCAGATTGCAGAAGTCTATGTACTTACCGTTTATCAGGAAAGTAAGTAGTGTAGATTAAATCACACGTAAAAATGCACTCGTTTTGAAGAATCCAATCAGGAAAATCAATAATAATGATTCTAATAATATCACAGATCGATCACTTGATTTAATGCGCGAAACGTCAAATCGATTTTTTTAAAGAGATGTATTGAAATAAATCTCTTTTTACTGCTTTTTTATTTATTCTTATATTTCCTTATTCGTATGCTTATCCTTACAGAGAAAGAGCTGAAGACATTGTAGAACGGATAGACCAAAGATGTGGTCTGTGGCATCACGTTTCGCTGTATGTAACCACCTTGCTAATAAAGTCGTAAACGTCATCGATGGCCTTCATTCCGAATTTTTAAAATAATTTTACGACTTTCAACCACCGTATCTTCCACCCCCTTATAGCTATCGGCATGGAACTGCTATGGCGTACAACGGGGGACTTCGGACAACAATTACATACAGACCATTCGTCTGCGTTCTGTAGTTTTCGCTGCAGAGCGAAATATTAACACACACACACACACGTAGAATTTTATAGACACCGATAACTTTCTATCCCAATATACTCCACTCTTTTATCAGTATCAACCCTCAAGCAACAATGAAACCTATAAAACCATTTTCAAAGAGTAAATATAATTTTCAAAGAGTAATTATTGTTCCGCATTTCTCGTTATATTCTTGAAAATACTAAATATCCATCAGATCGCTATAAAACCGTGCCTAAAACCTTCCTCAGGTTTAAATTAGTAACTGTACAAATATTTAAGTCTCTGTGTCTTGTCGTTCGGACGTGATAAGCGTACACCGAAGAGACATTCACATTAATATATGCCTAAATCCTTCCCCGGGAAGAAATTAGTAACTGTACAAATTTTTTGCTCTTTATGTCTTGTGGTTCAGACGTGATAAACGTACACCGAACAGACATTCACATTTATAAATAGGCTATAGATAAAATATCTGCGACGTCGACGTGTTATATATGTGGGCGGAGACTATTCGTCAGGATTTTCTTATGCTTAAAGCCTGCGAAAAGCCCACGAATAGTCCCCGCCCATAGGACTAAGACTCCTCCCCTTATTGGCAAGAGGCTCCACCCAACCGGAACAAACACGGGAACGTCAGACATCCGTTACTCATGGAACCAGAAAAGGACAATTCGGAATGCAAAGAATGTACGTTCCAGGTGTAATGTTATTACAGATACCGTATTAACGAAATACACGTCTACAGTCTGAAGTGACATGCATAATGATATTTATGTGGTGACATAAACGGAAATTTTGCGTGACATAAAGTACCAACTCAGCTTTCCTTCACAGTATTGATAAACGAAGCCAGCTGATAGTTACTATACTGTCTATTTTCGCTATAAAGTTGTATTTTATCAACAAATTTCGTATTGCTGACAAGGTAAACAGACGCGATGTAGGCACATAATTCTCAGATGTAAACGTTTAAAAACATAAGCAAATAATCTTGACATCGTGAGTTCTGTAATAACACAAAGAAAATAATAATAATTATTATGACCTATTATTTTGCCATTGTACCTGTAAATGTGTACGATAACAGCGGCAACAGCATAAATCGGTTTGGGTGTACCGCATGTAAACATAGAACGACACTAATCTCACATCCTTGAGAAAATTGACACCTTTTTTTTTTTTTTTTTTTTTTTTTTTTTTTTTTTTTTTTTTTTTTTTTTTCCAATTTAACTTGAGTGAGAAATATTGGGATTTGTTGTAAGGAGATATGTTGCCACTCTTCTAGAATCTATACAATATTTTCATTTTAGGCGGAAGCTATCTGGAGAACATTTGTAAGGAAGAAGAGGTTCTCTCAGAGAACTAAAGAGTATGTAAAATAAAAATTTTGATTGACGAGTAGGAAAGAAAAATCTCCATACCTCCAGAAATAGCTGGATGAAAGAAAAAAGGAACTTCTAAATATCGAGATAGAAGTGAGGATAGTGGTTGGGAACTGGAAGCTTTTTTATGCGAATGACGTCGAATACTGAAGAACATCTGTTACATCAATAAAAAAGTCGTAACATATGTTAGAAATTGAAAAAAAAAATTAAAAATGAAACAAAAACCGCGAAACGGAAGAAACCCACTACTGAGAGACGGAACACTGTTGTAGTAGGTAACATAATATTTCGAAACATACTTCAGTTACAAAAGTAAAAAAAGTTTTAAAACGTGTTCCAATTAAAAATATGCAACAACGAAGTTGCATACTCCTGGACACCAGTCCTCAACCTCCCAATCACTCTAATCCAGGCGTCTAATCACAGGACCAAACTGAACACGCTGAAAAACCTCCTCCCAGTCTTCTTATGATCATTAACATCTACTTATAATAAATAACACAGTCGCGTATTTATGATTAATTTGCATTGCATCATTGCTTGCGGAGTATGGTTGTAGATGTCGATGAAGTTGAGTTATTGTGGGTAGATGTTGTACTCGAAAATCGTAAAAAGTTAATAATTGTTTCTTTTGAACGACTCTGACGATACAATAGCAGAAAGGTCCAGAGAAAACCTGTGTCTAATTGCAAACACGTACCCGACTCACAATAATAGTAAGCGGTGACTTTAATTTACCCTCACTCTGTTAGCGAAATTATTTTTTCACATCAGGAGATACACATAAAACATAGAGCGCAAGTTATAATGTGGAGACAGTCCAAACAGTTGCACCTAATACGGCGTTTCCAAAGTTAGCGAGCGTTGGACGCCTCGTGACGATCTGAAGGTTGAGTGGGGGAGATTTCTGGGCGAGGGAAGTAGTGCGGATGGAAGGGTGGTGAGAGTTGCGCAGGAATGTTCACGGGATTTAACGCCTGCTGCTATCTCGCCTCGCGTTCCCTGCTCACACGGCTTAACTTTCGCCAGTACCTCACCTCCCACGCAGAAGTTCTGCCAAACTTGCAGCGCTAGCACTCGTCTAAGATAAGATACCGCGGAGGAACGGCGTACATCAGCCATGGTCTCGAGAGTGTTGACAGAAAGAATTTTTCACACTACAGTGGAGTGTGTACTTCATGAGAAACTTCCTCTTAGAGCACTTAAAATGTTAAGGTTCCGGCACACAGTTGCAATCTTCCGAAAGTTTTGACATGTCTCTTGTCTCGACGACACACATCTGCGTCGAGTGGCGTAAACACCAGGCATTTGCGGAAAGTAAACTGTCCCAACAACGGCATAATTATCCGTATATTTAATGTGTTTTTGCAACATGATTTCGTGTTGGCTCTTGTAGAAGTGGTGTATTACTAAGCTGTTATATTGAGGTATACTCTTGTGGTGGCAAAATATAGCACATTTCTAGTAAAAATGTTGGTCTCAAACTTGTAGATTGTTTCAGCGAGTCATTGTTTACTGTAAGGCGAAGTGAAACCAGATTTTCTGCATCTTTATAGGGTCAGAAGTAGGTATCTCACTTTATATCCAGTGTTATATGAAGGTAATAACAAATGTTCAAATGTCTGTAAATCTATCGGACCAAACTGCTTGGTCATCAGTCCGTAGCTTACAAACTACTTAAACCTAGGTAAACTAACCTACGGAAAACACACACACCCATGCCCCAGGGAGGACTAGAACCTCCAAATAAATGTTCAAATGTTTGTTAAGCTTATGGGACTTAACTACGGGGTCATCAGTCCCTAAACTTACAAACTACTTATCAACTACCTTATCCTAAGGACAGCACAAATATCCATGCCCGAGGGGGGATTCGAACCCCCGACCGTAGTGGCCGCGCAGACCGTGACGGGAGCGCCTCAGTCCCTTCGGCCACCGCGGCCGGCACTCGAACCTCCACGGCGAGCAACCGCGCTAGGCAGCGAGGCGCTTTAGACCACTCGGCTACTCTACCGCGGCTAGAAAGTTAATAGGGACTACGCTAAAACTACAAGACGCAGAGGAAAGTAGGGAAAAACTGGCTACAAGCACTTTTAATTCACATAAATTCACTGGAAATAAGTTTTCAAATTAAAGTTGTTTAGAATTGTCGTATATTCAACCGCCGGCTGGTTCGCAGCAGCCGCCGCCTTCATATTTCGTAAGTGAAATCGCTTTCTGATTAGAAGCGACGTATAGCATTTTGATTTTTGTCTGCGGGTTTTCGTTTTAGTTTGTAAATTTATACTGTGCCCTCGTGCATATTAGATTCAAATTCTCGTTTTATGAAACAGTGTAGTCTTCCTTTAAGTGCATCGCAACAGTAGTTATTTCCTCGGCACTGTAATCATGAATAGGTACTGTGACTTCTGTGTGCGGATGCAATCTAAGCTGGTGACACATCGCTCCCAAATTCAAGCTGTGTTTACCTCGGTTGCACAGCTGGAGGCTGCGATGGAGTGGCGTCGTTGTTGGGCGTTCGTGGGGACCGAACGGACTCCCGTCCTCTCCACCGATGGATCTGTGGCAGCGACATGTCCTGAGACTGCCAGCAATGAGGCAGACTAACCCAGTCGTGGTTGCGTGGGAGGTCCCTCCAGTGCGTGGCAGGAGGCGCAAGAAATTTCGGGGGACCGACCGTGAGGCCTCCCCGGTTCGTCTTGCGAACAGGTTTGAGGCTTTATTTGTTCAGGACAGTGTTCCTGAGCCAGATGGTGTTTTTCATCCTGAAGCCACCACACAGTCTGCAAGATCCTGGTTTTCACAGAGGGTGAGTTTGCTTGTTGTTGGGAGCCCCAACGTTATGGTGGGTAATGGAGCCCCTTAGAGACATGGCTGCTAGGAATGGGAAGAAGTCTAATGTGCTCTCCGTGTGCATACTAGGGGGAGTCATTCCAGATGTAGAATGGGTCCTGCCAGAAGCCATGAAGAGTACAGGGTGCAGCCAACTGCAGGTGGTAGATCACGTCGGCACCAATGATGTGTATCGCTTCGGATCTGAAGAGATTCTATCAGGTTTTGTGCGGTCATCTGAAGTGGTAACGACTGCCAGTTTTGTTTGCAAGATGAAAGCAGAGCTCACCATCTGCAGTATAGTTGACAGGACCGACTATGGGTCTCTGGTACAGAGTTGAATGGAGGGTTTGAATCAGAGGCTCAGACGGTTCTGCAACCATGTGGGCTGCAGATTCCTCGACTTGCGCCATCGGGTGGTGGGATTCCAAGTTCCACTGAATAGGTCAGCAGTCCACTACCCACAGGAAGCGGTTACACGGATAGCGAGGGCTGTGTGGCGTGGACTGGGCGGTGTTTTAGGGTAGAGGGCTTTGGGGAAACACTAAATGGGCTGTCTCAAGGCATGCAGATCGATCACAGGAGAAATATAGATCTAGGAACTATCGGTATGTCGTAGCTGTGTCGGGAAAGTACCAGTACTCCAAGCGTTAACAGAAACACCGAGACACATGTCATTATACGTAGCAAAAGTTGGCTTAAGCCGGAAATAAGATCAGCAGAAGTTTTTGCAAAAGATCTTACTGTGTACAAAAAGGATAGTGTAAAGCCGCGCCGGAGTATCCAAGCTGTTTGGAGCGTCACGTTGCGGAACGCGCGGCCTCCCGTGTCGGAGGTTCGAATCCTCCCTCGGGCATGGATGTTTGTGCAGTCTTTAGTATAAGGTAGTTCATAAGTAGTTTGTAAGTTTAGGGACTGACGGCCCCGTAGTTAAGTCCCATAGACTTTACAAACAACTGAACATTTTTGATAAATTAAACAAAATAGGTGGAGAACTGTTTGTCGGTGTCAAAAGTAGTCTATCGTGTAATGAAGTTGAAGTTGATACTTCCTGTGAGTTATTGTGCATAGAGGTTGTACTCGAAATTCGTAAGAAGTTAATAATTGATTCGTTTTAACGACTCTGACGATAAAATAGCAGAAAGGTTAATAGAAAACCTGTGTCTAATTGCAAACGCGTACCCGACTCACACAATAATAGTAGACGGTGATTTCAGTTTACCCTCAATTTGTTGGCAAAAATTATATGTTCAAATTTGGAGGTACGCATAAAACATGGTCCGAAATTGTACTCAACGCATTCTCCGAGAATTACTTCGAACAATTAGTTCATGAGCCAACTAGGATTGTAAATGGATCTCTTTGCAACAAATAATCCTGACCTCATAACGAGCATCAAAACTGATAAAGGTATTAGTGGACACAGAGCTGTCGTAGTGATATTGAATATCGAAAGTCCCAAAGTTACCAAAAATAAACAAAAGTATATTTCTTCAGGAAAGCAGATATAAATAAAATACATTGCTTATTGAAAGATAGCTTCCACTCGTTTCTAACACTAAGCGTAGGTGTAGACCAGATGTGGCTCCAATTCAAAGAAGTGATATCGACAGGAGTGGACAGTTTTATAGCAAATAAATTAATAAAAGAAGGAGGTGATCCTCCTTGGTACACAAAGCAGGTGAGGACACTGTTGCAAAAACAATGGTAACGGCATGCTAAATTTAAACGAACACATAATCCTCAGGAATGGCGATCCTACACAGAAGCTCGAAATTTAGCGAGGACGTCAGTGCGAGATGCCTACAATACTTTTCATAACGAAACTCTTATCGAAATTTGACTGAAAACCCAAAGATATTTTGGTCATATGTTAAATATACTAGGGGCAAAACACAAACAATATCCTCACTACGTGATAGTAATGGCTACCCTGCCGATGATAGTGCTACTAAACACAGCTTTTAGAAACTCATTCACCAAAGAAGATGAAACCAATATTCTAGATTTAGAATGACAATCAGAGGCCAGAATGAGTAACGTTGAAGGAGATATCCTCGAAGTAGTGAAGCAACTAAAATCACTTAACAAGAACAAGTCTTCTGGACCGGACTGTATACCTTTTAGATTTTTATCTGATTATGCTGAAGCGTTAGGTCCTTATTTAACAGCCATATACAACCGCTCGCTCAAAGAAGGTTCTGTACCAAACGACTGGAAAGTTGCACAGGTCACACCTAGATTCAGGAAGGGCAATAGGAGAAACCAACTAAACTACAGGCCTGTTTCATTGACGTCTATTTTGGAACATATTCTGTATTCAAATGTCATGAATTATCTCGATCAGAATGATCTACTGACCCGAAGTCAACATGTACTTAGAAAAATATCGTTCATGTGAAACACAACTAGCTTTTTAATCACACGAAGTGATGAGTGCTATCGACGACGGATTTCAAATTAATTCCATATTTATTGATTTCCAGAAGGCTTTTGACACCGTAGTATTGGAGTATTGCTGCCTAGTGTGGGATTCTTATCAGGTGGGTTTGACGGAGGACATCGAAAGAGTCAAGATACAGGGGAGAGGGAAAAGATACAGGATCTGCGGCGTGGGCTACTAGCGAAACTCCAATCGCCAACATTCTCCTCCGAATTCGAAAATATATTGTTGACTCCCACTTAAATAGATAGAAAATATCAAAAGAATAAAATACAAGAAATGAGAGCTCGAATGGAGAGATTCCGATCTTCTTTTTACCTTTCTGCAACCTTACTTATTAGCTAGATATCATTACCCTGTGTAGAACGAATGGTTGCACGACCTGTTTTGCAGTTTTACTTTGTACTAAAAGTTTTTTTTATTATTTATTTATTTTTTAATATTTGGGATTCTAAGATGCGACCCTGTAGACTGCTCTTTTGACCTGAAACCCTTATCATTCAGCAGTTCTCTTCCCCCTGTGCAAAACGAACATCAGAACGATCGTTTTTAGGTATTAATTAGCGAATTTTCCTATGTAACTGATAATTTGAATTTCTCTGGAAATGTATACTTAGGCCACAGTACCGCGCACAACGTGGTATTCTACCACGTGCGTTTGTTCCCGCTGATTGCTACTCTGAGCCTAAGCCACAAGACCATACACTACGGAACCAAGTTTTTCTTTTATTGGTGCATGAGTGACCCTTGCGCCCTGCTATTCCGTACAGCGTCCTTCTGGTGGCGTAGTTGTTGTGTTTGTTGATGGTACGTACTTGCATGGCTTGGTACGTAAATATGCGTGGGAATGTGTATCAATTCCTCCCTTCTCTCATTTGAAAATTAATTATTACGCCAGTACTGGATTTGCTGGTGGGCAGTATTAGGGCCATATAATCTTATGTAAATGTGGATTTTTTTTTGTAAGATGTGTGTTTATCATATTTAAATCGGTCTCTCCCCTTTGTTGTTTATGCATTGGACAATAAATCATTTTGTTAAACGTTAACTCTTTGTCCTAATGTAGATTCTCCCACACTATATATTCTGCGAATGTTGTGTAGTCAGATCAAATATCTTGTCTCTTGCTCCCTTCTGGAGGAGAGAAAACTAACCTGCGTTTCTGTTTCCACCATTTATTATTTTAATTAAGATCCATATCTGGGGATCATCAATTAAGTGCTGTTCCATTAAGAAAAATAATAATGATACGCTTCTTTCACTTGGCTATCCAAGTCATAACTACTCTTCCAAATATTTGTAGTAAGCAATGGACAAATCTGAGTTTTTAATGTACCCAAGCCTCCTGCAAGGAAGACATCAACAGCATGTCACACAGAATTCAGAAAGATGCTCCCTTTCTACCTACAATCGGTGAAACTTTGTCACTTATGCATAGATAGACATAGATTACATTCTTCCCTGTCAGAAAAATCTAAATATAACAAATTGTAACTAGTGAGGATCAGTTTGGGTACTAAAGCGAAGTCAATAATTTCTTAAATAAAAATTAATTGTGAATTTTGTGTTGACTTATTTTTAAGAAAACTCAAACTGATAAAGATAAACATTGAGTTTTGATATGCAAGTTTCGAATACGTTGACAGGATAGAAGAAATGTGTAAACAATTTCAAAATAAAAATAAATTTGGTAGAATGGCTGAAGAACCGCACCTACTTGACTTTAAAATTAATTCAATTACGTCAGTTTACGATCGAGGCTGTCGCAATGTCAGAAATGTTAAGCAATGTTAAAAAAGTCCATTTGTTATTACTGCTTGGGGATGGGTGAAGTTCGCGGAAAGCATTTACACATAAAATCGTTAACTGCGCCGACGACTGATAGCTGCGTCTTTGCTGAAATTGAGACTAAATATTGTCTGTCTTGATCGATTACTGCCGATCGCGCTTTCCCTGCATCTTGATGAAGTCAAGTATGACTTATAAATGCTAGTCTGGTTAGAAATTGGTGTGGTACATCAGTCTCAGACTAACCCACCGCGTTGCCACTCAAAAATGCTCTTGCAAGCGTTACCTAATGCACTCTGTCTATGTTCACACCGGATATTAAGTATTTCGGTCAACACTATGAACAGCGGCTAATCCTTAGTACTCTCTATTGGAGATTCACTAAGATCCACTCCACGACAGAGGTGCTGTTTACAGTGCAATACGGTAAGGAATCTTTATCGCCTCTCCCCACAAGAAACAGCTGGGAGAGTCCCGCATCATTGGCTTGTGTGCTCAGCGACACACACAGTGAGAGAGCGAAACCGCCTTAATTTTTCTCATTCTGCTTGTGTATGTCCTCTGGTGACGCTGGTGCTTCCACGCCAGTGGCTCGCCTACCAATCAGATGGTGCGTCTTAAAACACCGTATGGCTTGCCGGCGAATAGTGAGTCACTTAACATCTCATTTAGGTATTTCCTCTCTGACTTGACGGCGCCAGTTTCGATTTCACATGGGACGTGGCGTTCCGCAACCGGCTACAAGCTGCAAGTAAACATATTTTGTTGCAAGCGGTATTGTTTTGCTTTTAAAAGGGTTTAAAGTGTCCATTTCCGAAAATGGGAAGAAGATTTTTAAGTGGCTTTCACGCCGATAACCAGACGTGGCTACAGAGTGGAGTGAGGACCCTTTCACCTACTTGTTTATTCTCGCCGGCCGCCATCGCGTTGGCACCTTGCTCTGCTTAGGAAAACACGAGCTACTCGGATGTGTGTTCCACGAGTAAGCTTCAGCTTCGATTATCGTGCCGCACTTGCGACATGATCTCGTAATTTGCACATCAAACTGTAATTACTATCGTTAAAAGTGCCTGTACCCATCGAGTTTGTATTGAAACAATTCGTCTTGACAAGTAGAATGTGATTTTAAAGTCGGAATATGCAAGAAATGACAGTGAAGAAAACTTTACTCTTTACACCGGTATACAACATGAATCTTTGTTTCTTTTTATGTTCGTTCGTATTTTATGCGCTACCAAATCATTAATCTGACTGCAATAAAACTCTGTGAAAATATTGTTTTCATTTTCACGCAGGCTATAGGCATAAACATATCGCTGAATGACACAACACATAGTTTAGGAGATATCACATCATGAATGCTGAAATGCCTGAAAAACTGCAGCATTATGAATGACATTTAAATTTATTACGTAGTTGCTACTACAGTATATGTTTTTCCAACATATTTTGCAAACAGTATGCATTCCCACATGGGAAACTGCCGCATCATGTTAGTACATATTTTATGCGTTGCCGTATAGATCATGTGATTGTCACGAACCTTTGCAAATTTGAACTTCAAAAGAGGAGCCTCATAGCCTACTCAATACTATATTTCATATGGAGGGTACCTTAAAAATAAACTTTATTTCACTGATAACTGTGGAAGTTAAGAGAGTTACATAATTTTTCACAGATGGAGGCAATAGACTGAGTGCAGGAGGAGATGTGTGAAGCCGGCAGCGGTGGCCGAGGAGACTGAGGCGCTCCAGTCACGGTCTGCACGGCCACTACGGTCGTGGGTTCGAATCCACCCTCGGGCATGGATATTTGTGCCGTCCTTAGTCTTAGCTAGTTGATAAGTAGTTTGTAAGCTTAGGGACTGATGACCCCGTAGTTAAGTCCCATAAGTTCTGCAAACATTTGAACATTTTTGAGATGTGTGAAAAACAGCCATGCGGGAATGGCCGTGCACTCTAACGCGTCTTGTTGCAGAGTGCTTCCGCAGGCATCGGTATGTGTTGTCCTTAGTTTAAGTAGTTTGTAAGCCTAGTGACTGATGCCCACTGCAGTTTGGTTTGGTTCCACAGCTTTACAGACATTCGACATTTCGTGAAAAACTAAACTGCTGGAAAACGTGACAATGTTGCAAATCTCCACCACCACTGGACCGATTTCAACCAAATATGGTGCACATCTTATCATTAATTAAAAATTGCTGTAAGGGTAAGAAGCAGCTACGACTTATTGGCCATGAGATACTTATGGATTTCAACAAAATCATCAGTTTTGGTGAAATTATGCTTATTGGACCTCAAAACCGATGGGTATAAGTATCATGTAGAACCCTTAGTTCAGAAGATAAGATGTAATATACAATGGATTGCACGAAAAACTACTGCATCACGCCACAATCTCGCACATCTCTTCCTAAACCACTGGGCCAGATTCAACCAAATTTGGTGTACTGGGTAATCAAAAAGTCAGTATAAATTTGGAAACTTAATAAATCACGTAATAATGTAGGTAGAGAGGTAAAATTTGACATACATGCTTGGAATGACATGAGGTTTTATAAGGGGGAAAAATTAAAAAAAGGGGATATTTGGTAACATCCAATATTAATTTAAGTGTAGGGAAGTCGTTTCTGAAGGCAATCGAGTGGGGTGTTGCCTTTTACGGAAGTGAAACTTGAAGATAAATAGTTGACAGGAAGAGGATAGAAGCTTTTTAAATGTGGTGTTACAGAACAATGCTGAAGATTAGGTGGGTAGATCGTGTAACTAATGAATAGGTACTAAACCGATACCTTGACTAAAAGAAAGGATCGATTGGTAGGACACATTCTTAGACATCAAAGAATCGTAAATTTATCATTGGAGGGAAGTGTTTGGGGTAAATATCTCAGAGGGAGACCAAGAGACGAATCTAGGAAGCAGATTCAGGTGGATGTGAGTTACCGTCCTTATGAGGAGATGAAGAGGCTTGCTCAGGATAGAGTAGGGTGGAGAGCTGCATCAAACCAGTCTCTGAACTGAAGACCACAACAATAGATTATGAAAACAAAATTTTTGCTTCCACTGTATCATTATGTTTTATACTGAGACAGTGTTAATAGTGTTTTTATGATTCATTTTATTCATGACTTTGTAAAAGCAAATAGGTTGTTCATAGGGCATTTTATCCATGACCACGTAAATACAAAGATATCAGTAATTTTTACGATAAGTCCACTATCAGAAAGTCATTATTTTACATTATTTTAAGATTTGACATCATTGGATATAACAGTACAATACATATCGATTCTATAATGCATGTATTGAGTATAAAAGATCTTTGATACCACATTGTAACAAGTTTTTGGTTGTTTGTAAACAAACGTTCTGATTGATGGACTTGCAATAAGTATAGAGGAAAATTTTATCATGTTGTTGTTGTTGTTGTCTTCAATCCGAAGACTGGTTTGGTGCAGCTCTCCACCCTTCTCTGTCCTCAGCGAGCCTCTTTATCTCCTGATAAGAACGGCAACCTACATGCATTTGAATCTGCTTACTGTATTCATTCTTTGTCTCCCTCTGCGATTTTTCCTCCAATACTAAATTTACGATTCCTCCATGTCTATTTTATCGTAGACACCAAAAATGGTTTATTTTCGACATACTCATACCAAAGAACAAAACTTAAACCTGACGAAACAGTACCATGTGATATTTAAATGTTAATAGATATGTACTTAAGTTAAATGTAGTATTATGCAATATGACAGTTGCATACAGTTGTATACACTATTGTAATGTATGTCTTATAGACTTGAAGATGGCAACCCAGAACTGCCGAAAACGTCCTAAATAAAGGAATTTGAAACTAGTGATCTGGGCTCCTCTGCTTATGCAGATTCCCATAACAAGATATTAAATCGCACCCTGGCTTGAATGATGTCAAAGGATATGTGACAACTGCACCCACTGACATTCGCACCCAACCACAAACATGTGAAATTTGCAGCCATTCAAACCGGAAACTAATCTGCTGACTACGTCACGGCCTACCTCCAACCCGTATTCCTACTCATCCACTCCTCTGCCCAGGTAGAAAATTTCTTCCTCAAATCAAAGCCGACGTTGACATCAGAAGACTTCTATTCGCCATGAATGCCTTATTTGCCTGTGCCAGACTATATTTTACGTTTTCCTTGCTCCGTCCATCGTGGCTTATTTTGTTGCAAAAGTAGCAAAATTTCTTGGCTTCGTGTATATTGTGATCACCAATTCGGATGTTGGCTTTCTCGCTAATTTCATTTCTGCTACTTCTCATTAGTCTTTATTTCGTTCACCCTCGAACCAGATTCTGTGCTCGTTAGTCTCTTCATCGCATAGATATTCTGTAATTCTCCTTCACTTCCACAGAGAATAGCAATGTCATCCGATAACTTCATCATTGTTATTGTGTCATTCTGAATTTGTATCCCATCTTTGAACGTTTTCTTTATTCCGACAAATCCTCTTCGATGTACAAACAGTAAGGTTGACGGTCAACATTCATTTCTTATCCGCTTTTTAATAACAGCAGTTTAATCTTCACTTTCCATTCTTATTCTCCCCTCTTCATTCCTATACGAATTATGTATTACCCGCCTTTCCGTATAGCTTACTCTCAGAATTTGGAACATCTTGGACCACCTTACGTTATCGAACACTTTTTCCAGGTCAATAAATCTTATAAATATATCTCGGTTTTTCTTCAATCTAGCTTCAATTATAAATCGCAACGTCACAACTGCTAACCAACTGACTTCACCTCACCTTAAGACAAACTGATTGTCACCTAACCAATCCTCAATTTACTTTTCCAGTCTTAGTCATTGTTCATTTATTGTCATAGGTACGGGAAATGCTGGGCATAGCGTCGCCGTGCTGCTTTTCCATAACATACAATGAACAATGCACGGGCATTGCAGCAACACTATTCCGGAAACACAGTTCCGAAATTACGGTTTGTGTCAATGCGACCAAACAGCCCTTGGATGTTCTAGCTGCCGGGCACAGATGGCGCCGGGGTATTAGCGGACCTTCCCTCGACCTTTTCTGGGTGCAAATGACACTGGATGCAATTGTTACGACACCGATGTCTAATACATACAATGAATAAAATAATTTTCATATTCACAGAATATATATGACTTCAACTGCGAATAGACGAAGCTGAAAATGTATACCCAGCCGGGATTCTAACACGGGTCTCCTGCTTCCTAGGCAGTTGAGCTGACCGCTACACCACTGGGAACACAGTGATGAGTGCACCTGCAAGGACGACCTAAGCACGCCTCCCGTCTGACACAATTTCCAGCTTTACCCTTTCCACAGTACTGAAACTTGTACTCACTATGTACTAATTCCCGTAAGAGTAAGGGCTCCAACCTTGCCTACCCTCCCCACTAACGAAATGATCATTGCCTGTCACTGGCGTATTATACAGGGTGTTACAAAAAGGTACGACCAAACTTTCAGGAAACATTCCTCACACACAAATAAAGAAAATATGTTATGTGGACATGTGTCCGGAAACCCTTAATTTCCATGTTAGAGCTCATTTTATTACTTCTCTTCAAATGACATTAATAATAGAATGGAAACACAGCAACAGAACGTACCAGAGTGACTTCAAACACTTTGTTACAGGAAATTTTCAAAATGTCCTACTTTAGCGAGGATTCATACATCTACCCTCAGTCGCATGAAATCCCTGATGCGCTGATGCAGCCCTGGAGAATGGCGAATTGTATCACAGCGGTCCACAATACGAGCACGATGAGTCTCTACATTTGGTACCGATATTGCGTAGACAAGAGCTATCAAATCCCCCCATAAATGAAAGTCAAGAGGGCTGAGGTCAGGAGAGCGTGGAGGCCATGGAATTGTTCCGCCTCTACCAATCCATCAGTCACCGAATCTGTTGTTGAGAAGCGTACGAACACGTCGACTGAAATGTGCAGGAGCTCCATCGTGCATGAACCACAAGTTGTGTCGTACTTTTTAAGGCACATGTTCTAGCAGCAAAGGTAGAGTATCCCGTATGAAATCATGATAACGTGCTCCAGTGAGCGTAGGTGGAAGAACATGAGGCCCATTCAAGACATCACCAACTATTCCTGGCCAAACGTTCGCAGAAAATTTGTGTTGATGACGTGATTGCACAATTGCGTGCGGATTCTCGTCAGCCCACACATGTTGATACTGAAAATTTACAATTTGATCACGTGGGAATGCACGAATTATTTCAATTTACATTTAAAGAGAAATACTAAACTGAGCTCCAACATGGAAATTAAGCGTTTCCGGACACATGTCCACGTAATATATTTTCTTTCTTTGGCCGTACCTTTCTGTAACACCCTGTATATTCAGCGAACATTTACCTGCTTGAGATATTGATTCTGTTCTATCCGTAGGCGATCTATTGGTTCTTAATTCATCTATTCCGGAAGAACAGACGTCACTTCAGACCCTGTCAGACACAGGTAAAGCTGGAAATTTGTGCCTGACGGGAGGCGTGCTTAGGTAGTCCTTGCAGGTGCGCTGATCACTGTGTCCCCAGTGGGGGTAGTGGTCAGCGCAACTGCCTAGATAGCGGGACACCCGGGTTCGAATCTCGGCCGGGTACACATCTGCAGCTTTGACCATTCGCAGTTTTTTTTTTTTTTTTTTTTTTTTTTTTTTTTTTTGTGGTTGAAGTCATATATATTCTGTGAATATGAAAACAATAATAACTGCAGGATCTGAAGTGACGTCTGTTATTTCGGAGTCGGCCGCGTTGGCCGAGGTGACCGAGGCGCTCCAGTCACGGTCAGCACGGCCACTACGGTCGGGGGTTCGAATCCCCCCTCGGGCATGGATATTTGTGCCGTCCTAGTTCGTAAGTAGTTCATAAGTAGTTTGTAAGTTTAGGGACTGATGACCCCGTAGTTAAGTCCCATAAGCTTAACAAACATTTGAACATTGAATTTTGTTATTTCGGAATAGACGCCACATGTATATATAAATAAAATAATTGTCGCTCATCAGACTTCTTATGTAGGGAGTCTCCAAGGCATTTACGTGGCCCCTCAGGGGGCTGGCCGTTCTTTCGTGAGTACGTGGGTGGCGAGCACGGGGCCCAGAACCACAAACAAATACATACAGACGGGAAACCTCCTTAAGGACCCGGTCCCACGCTCAGGGGCATGGGATGGGGGGGGGGGGGGTGTGAAGCAGTTCCGTAAGATGTCCCATGATGGCGCTGCGATCAGAAGCAGCCCTTTAAAACTGACCACAGCAGACGGCAGGTTGCGGCTGACCCCACCACCACCTCCCCTCAAACGCCGGCACACCGTCACAGCCGTGGCCTCGTGGAAGGCGGCGCGAGCTCTTCCCTCAGCCTCCCCTCCACGCTACCCCCTGATGTACGAGAGGCACCCTCAGAAGCGCCTCTAGTGTGGTCTACCAGTACTAAGCCGTAGAACCGCCTGACATCTGCTGGCATATAATTACGTAGGCTTCCGCGGCCAGAGTCAGATGACATAAAAGTTTTCTGGGTATGGTACCGCGTCATGATGTAAGGCTATTAAATAACCAACGTTTCGGCCAACGTTACAGTGGCCTTCATCTGGGTTACCCAGATGAAGGCCACTGTAATGTTGGCCGAAACGTTGGTTATTTAAGTAATAGCCTTACATCATGACGCGGTACCATACCCAGAAAACTTTTATGTCATCTGCTGGCATCTTACGGAACTACGAGGGGACCGTAGGACAGTGGTTTTGGGGTGGGGGGTCCTCTCTGTATATGTTACTCTGTGCCACAACTGTTGCAGTCTTCCTTCCTTCTTTACTTCCCGGACTGCCATTTCCTTTACCCCTCCCCATGTTTCTTATCCTCACTCCTTCCCACCGGGAGACTGATCACGTTTTCAGTTTAGTCCCCCTATCCCAACCAGGCAACCCCACCGAACCCAACTTATATACATGATCAAGCAAAAACGAAATCAGCTTTACGAAATCCGGTTTTTGCGAACCTGTTGTGAATGTGGTACCAACAATACGCCCCCTAAGACGCCCGGTATCACACGCAGCACTCTGTGCACCGCCTCCCCCCCTTCCGCCCCCTCAGCCTCGGTGCGTGTGGAGCAGCGCGTCTTTCATGTGCTGCCGCCGCAGCCTTCCTGGAACCGCTATCTGGCGACCGGTCGCCTGCTGCTCGTCAGCTCCGGCGTCTGCGCAGACCACGCCCCCGGCCAGTCCCGTGCTGCCAGCTCAGCCAGCCCGCTCACGTCGTATTGCCAGACCAGACACCAGTGTCGTCCTGCGTCCAGTATCGCCTGTGTGCTCCTGCTGTGAACACCTCTCGCATCTGACTGGAAACAGCTGTCTTAGCCAAGGTACGTGGTGGTGCTTGCGCATTTCAGCATTAGTTAGTATCTTACTGCTGCCAGTGCCATGAAGCTATTGTCGTCGTTGTTCAGACTCTTGTTTGATTCAGCTGTCCACCATAACCTCAGCAAGCTTCATCATCTCCTCTTAATAACGGCAACCATCATTCATTTGCACCCGCTTACTGTTTTTGTCTCTTGGTTTCCTTCTGATATTTTCACCCCACACACTTCCCTCCACCGAGTGAGATGGCGCAGTGGTAACACACTGGACTCGTATTCGGAAGGATGGTGGTTCAAATCCACCTCCGGCCATCCAGATTTAGGTTTTCCGTGATTTCCCTAAATCTCTCCAGGCAAATGCCGGGATGGCTCCTTTCAAAGGGCACGGCCGATTTCCTCCCCACATCCTTTCCCAAAATATCCGAGCGTGAGCTCCGTCTCTAATGACCATGCTGTCGACGGGACGTTAAACCCTAAGCTTCATTCCTCCCTACACTTCCCTCCAATCCTAAATTGACGTTTCTCTATGTCTAAGAAAGTGTCCTACCAATCGAACAATTCTCTTAGTCTAGATATGCCAGAAATTTCTTTTCGGTAAAATTTTACGACGCTTCTCGCCGGGCTCCAGTGCTTGTGTTGGCAACAGATGAACAATGAAGTATAGAGTTGCGTTAATATTTTTCACGAGCTACGGAGTAATGTTATTGCTGCTCGTTTCACTAACAGCAAAATTAATACTGTACCTGCTCTATGGTTGACAGGTTCTTCTATGTACCCTTGCCCGTTCCGAAAAAAAAATTTCGTTTTAATTGAAGTTGTCACGAAAATATTTATTGGTCATCTGAGTTGCCATCATTACCATTGGTGCCAACATAACCACTGCAGCCCGGCAAGAAGCGTCGTACAATTTAACCTTCTTTTCTCCCCAATTCTGTCCGGTAACTCGTTATTAGTTACGCGGTCTACCCACCTAATCTTCCGAACAACATTGCCCAGCATTCTTATGAAGCATCACATTCCGAAACATTTATTCTCTGAAATATTTATCTTCTATGCTACCGTACAAGCTGACACTCCGCACAAATGTGCCGAAAAGACTTCCTTAGACTTATATTAATATTCGATGTTAACATATTTCTCTTTTTCACGTTCCCTATGTTCCACTACCTTACAAGGCAACACTCCACACAAATGCCTTCATAAAAGACTTCCATACACTTACACTAATATTCGATGTTAACTAATACTCTTTCAGAAACGATTTTCTTTCCATTCTACATTTTATACCCTCTATACTGCGACCACCATATTTTACTGCCCAAGAAACAAAACTCATTTACCACCTCTATTGTTTCCTCAACTAATCTAATTCATTCAGTATTGCCTGATTTTCTTACACTGCATTCCATTACACATTTTTGCTTTTGTTATTGTTCACCTTACTCGCTCCTTTTAAGACACTGCCATTCTATCAAATACTTTGTGTAGGTCATGCTGGACAGTTTTTAGATAGGTTAAGAACTGCATATTGAAAGTACCCAGCTGTGCCGGAAATATTTCTTAATTACTAGCCTACTGGATAGCGTAGTGGGTTGCCACGCAGGGGACCAGAGTCGGGCCGGAGATTTTTCCGCTCGGTGACTGGTGTTGTGTCGTCCTCATCATCATTGACACAAAAGGCGCCGAAGTCGCTTCTTCTATGGACTTGCACCAGGCTGGCTGAATATGATCACAGTTCGGGTCTAACGGCCGTAAATGCCACACGGAATCATCATCAATCATCATCATCTTCAGACTGTCTCTATGAGTGCTGGGCGGAGGCGATGGGCAAAGCACGAACCATATGTAACGACATCGCTGTCAATTACTTTATGCAATCTGGTCTATTTAAAAAAATTAATATATAAAATTAGTGTTCGTATTATTTTGCGCTGCTGCACCGTTCATCCGATTGCAATGAAATTTTGCCAATAAATATTTATTACACTTTCGTGATAGTGGAGAGTGTCTAGGCACCGCTGAAGGCGCCGCTCCGGGAGACCCGTTTGCTCAGAGCTGCTGTAGATCGCGAAGTCGTCAACAAAGACGGACGCCGACACTCCCGGTGGAAGGTGATCGGCTATAGAATTGATTGCCACTGCAAATAAAACAACGCTCAGGACCGAGCCCTGGGGGACTCCGTTCTCCTGAATAAAAGTACTCGATAAAACCGAACCAAAACGCAATTTAAAAACACGGTCTGTTAAAAATTCGCGGATAAAAATTGGCAGGCGACCCGAAAACCCCATGTATGCAGAGTGCGGAGGATGCCCATCCTCCAGCAGGTGTCATATGCCTTTTCCAGATCAAAGAACACCGCTACTGTCTGGCGCTTCCGTAAAAAGTTATTCATTGCTGAAGTAGACAGGGCAACAAGATGATCCACCGCAAACGGTGCTTGCGAAACCCACATTGGACATTAGACAGAAGATGTCGCGTTTCAAGCCACCATACCAGGCGCCCGTGAATCATGCGTTCCATCACCTTGCATACGCTACTGGTGAGGGAAATGGGGCGGTAGCTGGAAGGGAGACATTTGTCCTTCCCAGGCTTTGGTATGGGAATGACTATGGCTTCACGCCAGCGTCGCGGAAAGGTGCCATCTATCCATATGCGGTTTTAGGTGGCCAGTAGGAACTGCAAGCTCGTTGGTGAAAGGTGTTGCAGCATCGCCACGCGAATGCCATCTGGTCCTGGAGCGGAGGACCGCGAAGACGAGAGTGCGTGGTGGAGCTCTCGTACAGTAAATTCGGTATTGTAGCATTCACGGTTCTGAGAGGTAAAGGGCAATGGAGTCGCCTCCACCGTCCGTTTCCTAGCTAGGAAAGCGTCAGTGTAATGTGAAGAGCTAGAGACCTCTGTAAAATGTTGACCCAGTGCGATGGCTATTTGTGGAGGATCGACGACGGTGTCAGTTGCGATACAGAGACCGGGAATCGGGGAATGAGCCATAGTGCCTGAAATTTTTCTGAGGTTACCCAAAATGATGGAGGAAGGGATAGGCCTATTAAAAGAGCTCGTGAATGAGCGCCAACTGGCGCGTTTACAGTCGCGAAAGAGGCGACGACAATAGACCCGCAGCCGTTTGTATCTGATGCAGTTGTCGGGCGTGGCTCGTTGTTTGAAGATTCTAAGGGCACTTCGCCGTGCTCTTAGAGTGTCACGGCATTCCGCGGTCCACCACGGGGTGATGTGCGTTGGAAGTCTTGCAGGGGGTGGAAGATTCCGCGGCTGTCAGAATAACTGTGGTAATGTGTTCCACTTGGTCGTCTATACTAGGATAATGATAAGTACCAAATCCGCCAGTGACGAGTAGAGCTCCCAGTCCGCTTTGGTTATCTGCCAGCGGTGTGGATGCTCAAGGGTGTCAGGCATCATTAGGTGAATTCCACACGGAAAATGATCGCTCGAATGTGTGTCTGAGAGAAGAGACCATTCAAGATGCCGTGCCATCTGAGCAGTGCAGATAGCGAGATCTGTATGGTTGAAAGTGTTTGTGGAGTCCGAAAGATAAGTTGGTTCACCAGTGTTAAGGCAGATGAGTTGAAGGTGGTTCAGTATATCTGCCAGAAGGGAGCCCCGTGGACATGGTCGTGGGGAGCCCCAAAGGGAGTGGTGGGCATTGAAATCTCCCACCAACAAAAACGGACGCGGCAGCTGGTCAATAAGATCTAGAAGATCGGATCTAGTGACGGGAAAGGTGGAAGGAGCGTAAATATTGCACAGTGTGAAGATAAATCCAGGAAGGTATATCCGGACAGCAACAGCTTGGATTGGAGTACACAAAGGGACCGGTGTACTGTCTACGTCATCCCGAATAAGCAACATTACGCCCCCTGGGCTGGAATTCCTGCCACTGGAGGAAGGTCAAAGAGAACGGTAGTGTAGCGTGGGAAAATAATTCGAGTATGAGGGAACAATTTTGTCTCCTGTAGAGAGAAGATAATTGGGTGATATGTTCGCGCTAGAAGCTGCAGTTCTGTCCAATTCGACCGGATACCACGAATGTTCCATTGAAGAATATCCATAATAGGAGAAAAATGAGATGAAGGTAGACATCAACCCGACGAAGGCGGCGGGCCACTGTGCGAATGTTCGCAACTGGTGGTGTCAGACAGGAGGGTCTTGCTCCATATTCTCAGAGGTGACCACAGCAGCTGCGTGAGTGTGGTCGGCAGCCCCATCTTTGACTGATGCACCTGGAGAGACTATAGGCTTCCAGGGGATGCCATAGTCGCATTTTGAGGTAGAAAGGGGGGGAGTTTTCCCCCTATTTGACTTCTTGGAGCCCTGGTGAAGCTCCTTGGTACGCTCAGATGTTTTGGAAGGGGTGCGGAGGAAATCCTCGCGCGAATGCTCTTTCTTAGACTTACGGGTCTCTATCTGTGGTTTAGAAGATGAAGATTTGGAAGAGGTACTCACAATTTTCGTTGAACGTGACGCCGTTGTCGATGTAGACTGTTTGACAACTACTGTAGTAAACTGTAGGTCACTTGTCTGTGTGGCCATATCCCGTGTTGGTGGAGGCGTTGCAACTACAGTACTGTAGTTACCACGCGGTGGGGTCTTAGGCTTACGACTGGCGTACACCTTACGAGCAACTTGTATTGGGACCTTTTCCTTCACACGGATTTCCTGAATGGCCCGTTCATCGGCAAACACGGGACATTCCCGGGAGGAAGCAGCATGATTCCCGTTACAATTGATGCAATGGGGGGACGGTGGTGGACAAATCCCCTCATGTGCCTCTTTACCACAGGTGACACATGTTACCGGGTTCTTGCACGACTGGCTTGTGTGGTTGAAGCGATGGCACTGATAACACCGAGTAGGGTTAGGGATATAAGGTCGTACTGTGACTACCTCATACCCCGCCTTGATCTTCGGCGGCAGAGCCACTCGGTCGAAGGTCAGAAACACTGTGTGAGTGGGGACTACAACATTGTTTTCTTTCTTCGTCACTCGGTGTACTGCGATGACGCCTTGCGGCCAGATATTCCTTTAGTTCATCCTCAGTCAGACCGTCCAAACTGGCTGAGAAGACTACCCCTCGGGAATAATTGAGGGTTGGATGAAGCTCAACACGAACCGGGTAGGTATGGAGCAGAGTAGCCTTAAGCAGCCGCTGTGCCTGGGAGCCACTTTCTGTTTCCAACAGTAGTGTTCCATTACGCAGGCGGTTGCAGGTCTTAACGGGGCCGGCAATGGCATCAACCCCTTTTTGAATAATAAATGGGTTCACCGACGAAAAGGATTGTCCTTCCTCAGTACAGGTCACCACAAGGAACTTTGATGTCTAAATTTTTCTGTTCAGACACTATTGTCTAGTACATCAATTTCTAAAGGCTCCTTCCATTTTCTTTTTTATAACCATCGCGGTTGTATCCCCACGATTGCCAGTGTCTCCGATGGCACGCTCCTTCCTGCTGGGGGCCCCCAACGGAAGCACACCCGCCTTGGGTGATTGTTCCCACTCCAGGTCACACCTCCCGATCTACAGACGGAGGGACCAATCGGCGAATCGGGAAGGTATCAGCGCAGGCAATCGCCCCTCCCCCGGTCTGGCCTTAACCAGGGGGTACGCGCGCACCCTACATGCCAGCCCGTGGCCTGCAAGTGCGTACAGGGAGGAGGAAGAGAGAAATAGTAGAAGGAGAAGCCTCAAACGCAGACGCGGAGGCAAATAAAGAGGTGAAAGAAGAGCTTAAGCCAAAAAGGTCAGACCTTCGGTTCCCCGAAGGATGCACAGACTCTGTCCCCAGAGAGGGGAAAAGGACAGTACAAGAAGCGTCGTGTAGCACGGAAAGGAAAGATTGCTTCAGAGGCTGGTGTCCCGTGCTCGCCACGCACGTACTCACCACAGAGCGGTGAGTCCCCTGGGGGGCTGGTGAAACTCTATGAACAGTACAAGTTCGATTTAAATCGAGGATTACGTGAAAAACGCCCGGAATATGGCAAAGGGTAACAGAGTCATATTGCTCCATCACACACAGCAGAAGAGGTCAGGGGAAATAGTAGGGCTTGCGGCTTATTGTCCGGTGGCTCCGTCCAGTTATCATGTGTTTGCAGGATTGGGACACGCTCTCGCTAAACAACAATTCGTTTGAAAATGTACAGAAAAGGTTCGCTTGCTGTTTCGGTTCGAAAGAAAAACTAAAAACTTCTAATGGGGGATTTGGGAGAAATGTATAAATACGAGTGGAGGTTATCTGAATGAAATATTGTTTATCAGTTTCTAACAACAGACGTGTAATTATTGCAACCGAATTCCTGGTTCGTAGTTCTGCAGCCTCTATTAGTGAAGGGAAACATTTCCATATAATTATGGAAAAACACCGCTTGAGTATCATAATTTTATTTTAGCTAATACCTTTTTCGGGACTTTATAGTCGCATTTTCAGGTTAGAAATAAATTATGCTGGTGCAATCGCGGCGCGTCCATGTGTTCACTGGTTCAGTGCATCCCCAGAAAAAATACTCGTCGTGAAAAAAGTAAATAACTAAATAAAATAAAGTGTTTTTAAATTATCATTCTTCTTTTAGTTATTCTCATTTTATATGCACTTTTAAAGTATTTTTATCGGATGAGAAACGTTTCACGTAGCGGAGACGGCATATATACGAGTCATAGCGCGGGCGTTTAATAGAGGCGGCAGTGGCCGCAGCGTTTTAATGCGCATGCGCGGCTGAGGTTCAAATTCTGAACCACGTGGAGGCAGCATACGGGCGCTCCTGAGGATGGGAGGGGCGAGAGAAAACGCCACTTTTGAGACTGGCGTTGGAGCTGGTACAGTTCCTGACTACTCTAACTCTGGTGGTTAGGTGCGAATGGTCCTGAAGCAAAGACGATGGAACTACTGCGCACCTCGTCTTGCGCATGCACAAATTCTTCAAAAAGGCAACATCGGCCCTTCATATTTGTTTTTGGCGCATTGAAGATTTATCAAAAAGTCATATTTGATAAATATCTTATATCTATAAATACGCATCAAATGTGAAATTCAGAAGATTCAATTACGTATAATAATAGCAAGAAGAGCTGTGTGGTCAACGGCATCACGCTGCGGTGTCGAAGGTAGTGGCTTCAGAACCGACTGGAAGGTTTCTTTCTTTCTTTCTTTTTTTTTTCTTTTTTTTTTTTATCCAATCTCCTTTTTAACAGATACGGGAACAGCAATGGCTCTTATTGTTACTTGCCATATACTTTGGACGTTTTTGCAAATGTTTCGCGGTTTTGAGGCTAAATGACATTATACTCTTCGTTGTAACAAATATTTAACCATTTGTAAAATATGTGGCGAGGAGAAGCCTTTGCGCATGCGTAAGGTCAGAAGGAGATGCTGTTTAGTGTCACGTGACCCAAAGGTACCTTGTCACTTAATCGTAACATATTCATTTCGTTACAGTCACTTAACAGTGTAATCAGTTACTTCCTGTGTTTTAGTGTTCATGTGCATATTCATAATGATCTTGCTGTTTACTATCAAAGAAAAATGAACATCGTTCTGTATCTTTAAGAAACAAATTTCTCAGCTTTAAGCTTGGAAGAAAAGGTGAAACTACCGGAGGTACGACATTCTGCAGACCTTTGAACGAAAATATATCTAAAGGGTGGGGGAGGGGGGAATCGGGGCTCTTTTCCAAAATGTTCAAAAGTTTTTATATTTTATGGGACTTATCTACGGGGTCATCAGTTCCTAAACTTACAAACTACTTACGAACTAGCTAACACTAACGACGGCACAAATTTCCGTGCCCGAGGGGGGATTCGATACCCCCGACCGCAGTGGCCGTGCAGACCATGACTGACGCGCCTCAGTCCCTTGGCCACCGCGGCCGGCTCTTTTCAAGGAAGGTGCGCCAAATTGTATCTTTGGGCGCATGGCGGGGGAGGAGGTGGCGCCACTATCAAGATCCGGAAGTAAAAGAAGTGAACCCCCAGTCACCTGAAGCGCCAGCCACCACTGAGTGGGTACGGTCGGGCCAGTCAGATGCCGCCCCGCGTCACAGTGTGTTGCTGGTGGTATCCGCCGGGACTGAGTCCTTGCTGGCACTCGGAGACGGCACATACCACCAGCAACACACTCTGACGCGGGGCGGCATCTGACTGGCCCGATCACACCAAGCCCCTACCACAGAATAAGGAGTATACAGAAAGGAAACTCCCGCTGCAGTCTGTCGTCCAAAATTGAGTGCGCATGCGCGGAATCGGCCATGTTGAAAAGCAGTAAACGTGTGATCACTCCCTACTCTGTGGCGTGGTAATGCGCCGTCTTTGTTAGTTAAATGTGTATTTTAACTGCCTGAATCGCAAAAAAGTATGCAAGTATTTGGTACAGTGCAGTACAGTGAAAAGAAAGAACTGTGTGTCAGTAGTTGGAGCTGTTCAGTTTTTATTATGAGCAGCAATAAAAGTAGACTTGCTTTTCTCTTGACGATAACTCTCGCTGTTGCTGTTGCTGCAGCAGTTCAACAGCATCGAAATGTTGAAGTACATTTATATTTTATAAGTTTAACGTTGCAGGGAATAATATAAAATGAATGACAAAGAATACTGTAGTGCGTAAGTAGACATGTAAAATTTTACTTACGGCACTGGAGGCGTAGTGTGCTAATGTTGGCAACGAATGCTCTTCGGATACTCAAACAAATAGATTAAGGAGAATAATGATTTTATGCTGTTCCTGCTCTGTGGTTGACAGATTCCTCTATATGCCCTTCTCCGATCAGTAAATTAATGATACTCCTAAAGCAAATACAACTTTTATATATGCCCAGACGTCATTAGTTCTATGTAATCACGTTGTACTGCTAAGTCTGACTCAATATTTTGTGCGAATTTATTCGTATCACATAAAACCTGGCAGTTGCAAAATCACTTTCTTGCTTATAACTAATTCCCCAAACATAACTCCGCGTTATTTGGGATTTTTCTAGAGGTAAGCACCAAATAAAACGATCATCCATTTCACCGTACATTTTCGTAATTGTATAAAAATTTTGGCCTATTTTTTCGTTGGATTACAATTACGTGCAAGAAGAAGGCGCAAAATAGATGAGAGCATAATGAAAAGCCGTTTCCTTTCGTAAAGGTCGGTGAGATTAGCTGCAATTCGTAAAAAGCCCAAAGTACTTAGTGGCTATAGTTACGCGTTTACTGCTTTTCAATATGGCGTCGAGCGCAACGCTTGGTAACATAGAGATCAAAGGCGCCGCCCCCAGCTTTCCCTTCTGTATGTTCCCTATTCTGTGCCCCTACCACACCGTAGAGGAGAAGCGAGGCAACTGTCCCCGAACTGAAGCGGCTGATCGCCGCAATTTGCAGGGAAGAATCCTAGTACTGGGGTTGTAATTTGAAGTGTATGAGGCGCAACAAGGGCAAAATGAAGCTCAAAATAAACGCACGTTTGTTTTAAAAAAATTACTGACTATTTCATTCTGTTTAAAAAGCATTCTTAAATGAATGAAGTTTCCTAATTTTCGAAATAACTTCTGCATAGACACTCAAAATTTAAAAATATAAGACTCTTTTCTGATAATGTGGAGCGACTTTTCATCGAGATATTTGCATAAGGTGATCCCATGAAACTTGTAAACTAGCAGAGAGTGCGATTATTTTTTAACTCACGTAATTTTCTGTCAGGTCCTTGTTACTTTTTTCCGACTACTCTGTACGTTTTTCAAGCTTATTCTTGTACATCACATTTTTGTCTACATTCCTTTCCACATTACATAGAATTTTTCTTTCAACTCCCTCGAATTTGGGTTTGAATAGGCTAATTACAATAAATCATAAAATTTTAGATACGCATTTCATTCGCACATTACTTATTAAAAGAGATAGTACTTCTCAAAGTGGTTGAGTATGCAACATTCGATCAAGTAATGACCATTTACGAAGTACAATCACCACCTGTTAAATGTCTAAAACAATTATTCGACATACCTCTGCATCATAGTTATATGTGATCAATACCTCTTATACGCCCAGTTATTCATAAAGCTCAAATTAGTATTTTAGTAATTTATATGTAAATAAAATATAAGTACTTGACATGCACCCAAGTACGTTTCTCTGTTTTAGAGAATAATTTGTAAGAGGAAACCTAACAAAAACAAACGCTCATGATTTCTTATTTATTCCATGAAAATACTATACGGTATACATTATGTATACAGTATGTAACATTGTTCCCGTCTTCATCTTTGCTTCCGTCTTTGATGTTACAATTAAAAGCAGCACACGATCGAACCATGTTTACGCACGATTGCCCAGCAAATGGCGGCTTCTGTCACGTTCAATGTGGGGACGCGACACTAGCGCCAGCGAGCGGTCTAGTTTTTATTTAGTATAAGTCTATGGATCGCATCCTCCATAATTCATTTGTCACCTGAAGATAGGCCTATTTTCTTCCACAATAACCGTGCCTTTCAGTTGCGTATGTTCGGATAACCAAATCTAATGCAAAGTTCCATATTTTTCAGATTTGTCGATAAAAATATGCAAGTTAAAGGCGTGTGAAGATGATTCTATGAAGGAGCCTTAACAAGTGTTAGTATATTTTTCTCTGTCTTGCAGGAAGTCATAAGATGTTTATATCTCTCGACATAAAATATTGCCTTTGTCATTATTATATTGGCGCGAGTAATATTAGCGGATAGTTAACACGATTACAGAGTAGGATTAACCAAATTCAAATGTTTGTAGCACTTATGGGACTTAACTATGGGGTCATCAGTCCCTGAGCTTACAAACTACTTATGAACTAGCTAAGACTACAGACGGCACAAATATCCATGCCCGAGGGGGATTCGAACCCCCCGACCGTAGTGGCCGTGCAGACCGTGACTGAAGCGCCTCAGTCCCCGCGGCCACCGCGGCCGGCTAGGATTAACCGTTAGGAGCTCAGAGCTATATGTGTTCTTTGATAGGTGCATAATATGAACTTAGTAAATCAAAATACATTTCAAAGTATTAGTATGTACGAAAATTTGTTGTTATTCGCCGTAGCGGAATAGCCTTGCGCGTTAAGGCGCCTTGCTACGGCGCGCTCGGCCGTTCCACGTCGGAGATTCGAGTCCTCTCTCTCTGGCATGGGTGATTGTGTTTTTCTTAGGATAAGTTTGTTTAAGTACGAGGTGTGATTTTTAAGCAAGTGCCGTTTTGAAATTAAAAATACTTGCTAAGATATCTCAATAATTTCATTTTTACACGAAAGCCTGTACCTTAATCTACTTTTCTACATAATATTCGTCAATATTGAAGCACTTGTCATAACGCTGTACTGGTTTTTGAATACGCTCCTTATAGAAGTCTGCCGCCTGACTTGTTAACCACTTGTTAACTGTTTTGACTTCGTAATCATCTTGAAAACGCTGACACTACGAAAACATTAGGAAAGTCACCCCGCCCACGTCCTGCACCAAACTTTCATTAACGACCGAAGGACGTCCATTCCGTTGATCATCATCCACATTTGAGTTGCCATCTTTAAATGCTCTCACCCACTTTCTTACCATTCCATCACTCATGTTGTTTTCTCTGTAAAATGCACAGATCTCACGATGAATATCGATCGCTTTTAGGCCTTTAGCACTAAGAAATCTTATAACAGCCCGTATTTCACAGTCGGCGGGACTCACGATTATCGGAGGCATCTTAAACACTCAGTAAACAAGGAAGAATCAGACTGTAATGGCGTCAGTGCGTAGACAACAGATGTAGGTATCCAGTGCGCATGCGCAGAACGCCGGCCGCAGCGCTGCGGTTGCGGTGTGGCAGAACGGTACTTAAAAAACACGCCTCGTAGTTCGTAGTTATGGGGACCGATGACCACTGCAGTTAGGTTCAATAACTTTACAAACATTTGAAGTTTTCTAGTTATTCTATCACATTTGCAGTTTCATCTGGTTTTATGAAAACAGCTAAATTGCAACCATAACTGCGAACGTCTTATTTAATTTCGCCATGAGCGAACGAGTGGAGCACACCGCGAAGAGCTTTGAAAGATTTTTTCTTCTTATATATGTCTTTTCAGTGAAAATAAAATTCCCCTCTTTTCACTGCTTTAAGTCTTATAATAAATGTCGTGTGACATTTGTTATGCAGATAATCTGTCGATACCCTGCTGCTAGGGAGCAATGCGTCGTTGTTAATTAGACGTATGTCCACAAAGTAAGTTCCGATTGGTTATATAAAACAAACGTGTACAGATACAGAAAAAATATTTATTGCACAAAAATCTACAACTGTTAAACTACTTTTTTTCTACATATCTTCCGAATTTTTGTAGGCACTTATCATAGCGTGGCACAAGTTTTTGTATGCCTTCTTCATAGAAGGTTGTGGCCTGTATATTCAACCCTGTGGTAACATGTTCTTTCAGCTCGTCATCACCGATTAACTGCTGACCACCAACGACAGATTTCAGATGTAAGAAGAGATGAAAATCGCTATGAGCGAGGGCCGGGCCGTACGGAAGATGATCACACACGTCCCATTAAAATTCCCGTATGAGTATTTTGCTCACATTCGCCGTGTGAAGTCGGGCATCATCATAAAAAAAAGAAAAAAAATTAAAAAAGGAAAAAAGCTTTTGACAGTAATCATAGGCGCTTCTTCGGTATTACGTGGTAAGAAATCAATCAACAAAATGCCTCTTCTGTCCCAAAAAACGGCGCACATGACTTTGAGAGGTGTCAAGATTTGCTTAGGCTTAACCTTCGTTGAGGATGAAGTGTGCCTCCATTCCATTGATTGCCGTTTTGTATCAGGGGTGTCGTACAATACCCAAGTTTCATCACCCGAGACTATCCGGGAAAGAAAACGATCGCCTTCTTCACTGTAGCGTGTCAAAAACTGAAATGCATTGCCTATTCGCAGTTTTTGGGGTTGTTCAGTAAGAATTTTGGGTACCCAACGTGAGCAAAGTTTTCTAAATTTCAGTTTTTCAGTAACAATTTCATGAATTAGTGATCGAGAGATTTTCAAAACTTCTATAGCAAGGGCACTAAGTCTTAACTGATGGCTGTGCCTAATCTTCTTTTTAGTTGTGTGGACCAGTTCATCAGTAAAAATAGACGTACGTCCACTTCGTTCTGTACCGTGCACTTAATAACGTCCTTCATTGAAGAGTCTGATCCATCTTCTAACCATTGAATCACTCATAGCATTTTCTCCGTAAACCTCGCAGATTTGAGGATGAATTTCCCTTGGTTTAACTTTTTTTGGATTTAAAAAATGAATCACACGCGGTGGCATTTTCAATTACGACTGACATAAAGAAGCTCTACAAAGCACACGTCAGCAGCAGCGATCTGAAAATGGCGTACATGTCTTCTCCTTGAGTTAGAGTAATCGCCGCTCATGGTCGGAACTGCGATGATAGCGCTTCCGCGGATAGAAATAGAAACGTAACTTACTTTGTGAACGACCCTCGTACTTAGTAAGCGAGATGGATTTTACTTCAAAATCAAAACTTCGATGAAAAATATGTCTTAACTCACGTTAGCTTCACAGAGACATATTTGTTTTGAGTTGCGAAATGGAACAATGACGGCAGAAACCAGTTGTATATTTGTCGCCATCTTCTGATCTGCAAATTCCTTACCCCTGCATTTCAGAATAGAGCACCTGTCGATACATCATTAACAATTTCACAGCACAATCGTGCTATGTCTTTATGTACAATAATTTTGTATCTACAATCATATTTTCACTCTGCAGATGAGTGTACGCTTATATGAAACTTCCTGGTAGATTAAAACTGTGTGCCGGAACTGTGACTCGAACCTAGGACCTTTGCCTTATGCGGGCAAGCGCTGTAACGTTTGGACTATGCAGGTCCGCCTCACGGTCCGTCCCCATAGCCGCAGTACCTCGCCTCCTACTTTCCAGCCAGCCGCGGTGACCGAGGGGACTGCGACGCGTCAGTCACTGTCTGCACGGCCACTACGGTCTGGGGTTCGAATCCCCCCTCGTGCATGGATATTTGTGCTGACCTTAGTATTAGCTAGTTCGTAAGTAGTTTGTAAGTTTAGGGGCTGATGACCCCGTAGTTAAGTCCCATAAGCTCTACAAACATTTGAACATTTTTCCTACTTTCCAGACTTCACAGTTCTCCTGCCAACCTTGCAGGACTAGCACTCCTGGGAGAAAGGATATGTTGGAGACATGGCTTAGCCACAGTCTACGGGATGTTTCCAGTATGATATTGTCACTCTGCAGCGGAGTGTGCGCTGCTATGAAACTTCCTGGCACATTAAAAATGTATGCTGAGTCGGTAGAGCGCTTGCCACTGAAAGGCAAATGCCTCAGTTTCGATTCCCAGTTGCGGCACACACACTGAAAGAAAGTTTCATATCCGCTGGTATTTTTTACCCGACTCAGCTTTTAGGTGTCATTGTAAACATTTTAGGTGACAGTTAAGTAGTTATTTTAAATTGTTGTTATGGTCTTCAAAATTGCATGTTCAAATGCTTGTGAAGCTTATGGGACTTAACTATAGAGTCATCAGTCCCTAAACTTACAAACTACTTATGAACTAGCTAACACTAAGGACGGCACAAATATCCATGCCCGAGGGGGGATTCGAGCCCTCGACCGTAGTGGCCGTGCAGACCGTGACTGGAGCGCCTCAGTCCCCTCGGCCATCGCGGCCGGCCCTGCGATGGTGAACGCAACGGCGAACCTGGGTGCGCGAATGGCAAAACGTAATTTTTTCGGATGAAGTCAGTTTCTGTTTACAGCATCATGATAGTTGCATCCGTGTTCGGCGACATCGCGGAGAACGCACACTGAAAGCGCGTATTCATCACCATACTGGGGTGTCACCCGGCGTGATGGTATGGGGTACCATTGGTTACACGTCTCGGTCACCTCTTGTTCTCATCGACGGCACTTTGAACAGTGGCCGTTACATTTCAGATGTGTTACGATCTGTGGCTCTGTTTTGGGCGCCATGTCACGGGTTGTACGGCTGCTCCCAACGGACGTTGGAGTACTCCCTCGGGCAGGGGTATTGTATCCTTAGCATAAGTAATTTAAGTATAGTATCCTTAACATAAGTAATTTAAGTTATAAGTAAGTCTCGCAGTTTGATCACTTAGGTTTAACTTTTTCAACTTACTAACTACTTAAAGGTACTTATGGTAAAGACAACACATACACTCATGCTCCAGGGAACACGTGAACCATAGATGGAAGTGGCCCCTCAATCCGAGACAACGCGCCTCAGAACGCGTGGCCATTGTACTCCAAGACGCCATGAGTCCGGTCGTCGAGTCCATCAGCACTGAAATATGCGTCAAACCTTGATATAGAGACTTAAGAACTGCAGTCTCTGTTGTTTGTGATGTGCCCGCAAAGACAGATGCTGCAATTCTTAAGAATCAATATTATCAATAGCGCGACGTTTCGTTGAGAAGTAACGCGACAAGAGCGCCAAAATCATTTTTGCTAGATCTATTATGTATAAAATATTTATCCTTGAAGCAAAAGCTACAGTCACTATCTTTATTTACAAAACATGACTAGTTTCGAAAGACTAATCTGTCATTTTGTAATGTTGCAACTGTGTTACAATGGAAAATAGAACTCAGTATCTTCCATATAACGCACAGCACAATATGAAATAACTTTAAATAACTTACGATGCTTTACGTTATTTGGGAGATATGCTTATTGGTGTGGACAGATCGTCAATTGACTTTGAGGAAAATAACCATGAATGCTTAAAATTAGATACACAGCAATTAACGATGCATTCAGCTGCTGTTTTGCAAGGTAATACAAGGAAGTTCTTACGTATACGGTATCAAATATGACGACTGAGTAAAGTGCATTTCATATGTTCGTGGATAAATTAAGTATTGACTTTGATAGTATAAATATGTACACGTTTAGCCGCTCTAATCAAGTATGTAAACCATTTTGACATCTACTGAGTTTTAGTGTTTTACAGTATAAAACAGTTGCTATATTTGAACATGACAGCTTAGTCTGCCGTAACTAGTCATGTTGTGTTAGTAAAGATAATGAGAGTGGCTTTTACTTCAATGATGAAGTAAATATTTATAAATTACTGCAGTTGACGAAATCTTTTATTATTAGTCGACATTATTGGTATGGAGAGAGATCCAAAAATATTATTTAAATTGTAATGACTTGAATATGAATACAAAGCTAAGATCGCATGTATAAATTACTCAATTACTCATTACTAGTTTCGGCAAGCTATGTTGCCATTATAAAATGATCAAATGTTACTTTGTCAAACTTATGTAAGACAAAAGTAAACATAGGAATTAAAAACTGATGCAGCACTACACATATTACATGTTGTTTACTACACAGTGGACATAATATTTTTGACATCTGATGCTTGCACATTTAAAGTTAGAATTGCTATAGCACTGTACATATTGTATATTGTTTGGTGCACCATTGTCAACACCTTGGTCATCTGCTGCTTGCATACTTGTAGTTGAAATTAGAACTTGTCTGCAACTTGACTAATTTCTACTACAAGTATGAAAAGATCAGATGACCAAGGTATTATGACAATGTTGCACCTAACAACATATGATATGAATAGTGCTATATCACTTCTAACTTTAAATGTGCAAGCATCAGAAGTCTAAGATATTATTTGCATTGTGTACTAAATCATGTGATATTTACGCTATTGTATCAGTTTTTAATTTATATGTTTCATTTTGTATTGAATTACTTTGCAAAGTAACATTTGATCCCTTGATAATGGCGACATAGCCTGCTGACACTAGTAATGAGTGAATGAGTAATTTATACATGGAATCTTGGCTTTGTCTTCATATTGAAGTCTTTACATTTTAGACGAGATGTTTAATTACAGGATGTATGATGGTTTCGGAGCTTATTGTATTGTTCTCGGACATCATCTAGTAACTAATGAAGAAACAATCAATGTCAGTTCTACATCTACATGGGATACTCTGCAAATCACATTTAAGTGCCTGGCAGAGGGTTTATCGAACCACAATTATACTATTTATCTCCCATTCCATTCTCGAATAGCGCGCGGGAAGAAAGAACACCTGAATCTCTCTGTTCGAGCTCTGATTTCTCGTATTTTATTCTGATGATAATTTTTACCTATGTAAGTGGTTAGTCAACAATATATTTTCGCATTCGGAGGAGAATGTTGGCGATTGGAGTTTCGTAAATAGCCCACGCCGCAGCGATAAGCGCCGTTGTTGTAACGATTCCCATCCCAGATACTGTATCATTTCCGTAACGCTGTCTCCCCTGTATCGTGACAATACGAAACGAGTTGCCTTTCTCTGGACTCTGGACTCCAGGATTCCACACTGGGCTGCAATACTCCAAAAATGGACAGATAAGCGTATTGCAAGCAGTTTCTTTTGTAGCTCTGTTGCATCTTTTAAGGGTTCTGCCAATAAAACGCAGTCTCTGGTTCGCCTTTCCCACGATATTATCTACGTGTTCTTTCCACTTTAAGTCTGAAGTAATAGTAATTACTAGGTATTTTGTGGAGTTTACGGCCATCACATTTGACTGATTTATCTTGTAAACAAAGTTTAACGGATTTCTTTTCGGGCTCATGTGGACGACCTCACACTTCTCATTATTTAGAGTCAATTGCCAATTTTTACACCATACTGATATCTTATTCAGATCGTTCTGCAGTTGATTTTCATCTTCAAATGATTTTACTAGACGGTAAATGATGGCGTCATCTGCAAACAACCTAAGAGAGCTACTTAGATTTTCCCCTAAATCGTTTATGTAAATAAGGAACAGCAGAGGACCAGTAACTCTACCTTGTGGAACGCCCGATATCACCTCTGTTTTAGTCGATGCCTTACCATCGATTACTACGAACTGTGTCCTCTCTGACAAGAAATCCCCTATCCAATAGCAAATTTGGGGCGATATACCATAACCACGCAATTTGATTAAAAGCCGTTTGTGAAGTACGGTGTCAAAAGCTTTCTGGAAATCAAGAAATACGGAATCGATTTGCGAAACTTTGTCGATAGCACCCATCACTTCGTGTGAATAAAGAGCTAGTTGCGTTTCGCATGAACGATATTTTCTAAATCCGTGTTGACCTTGGGTCAATAGATCGTTCTGTTCGAGATAATTCATAATATTTGAATACAGGATATGTTCCAAAACCCTGCTGCAAATTGACGTCAATGAAATAGGCCTGTAGTTTAGTGGGTTACTCCTACTGCCTTTCTTGAATATAGGTGCTGACATCAGTGCTGGGTCTACGACACTGCGCAACCGAGGAACAAACTTGATAGTCGCGCGTTCCACCCATACCTCCTCCCCCGCTCGGCAATGGGATTCGTTGTCACCCACCTCACGTGCAGCGTACCTCTTTTGGTGCCAACTTCTGTCCAATGTCTTGTAGATCAAATGTCGCCCCTCTGCCGCCCGAGACAGGCACCTCACTTTGCCCCCCACCCCAACCAATGTACTGGCTGACATTAGAGCATTGTATAGTACAAGCAGAATAATCCGCCATATTGAATCCCACGTTAAAGGCGCGCATTTAAGGACTACGGAACACTTACGCCATTAAATATACTTTCCTAACGCAGAAAATAATAGAGCATAGTAAATTTATTTGCTTACATTTGACTGTAAGAGGCAAGCAACTTAAAGTAAGTAGTGATTAGATGGCTATTTAGATCCATCCATTGACATTCCAAACTCTGTTTTAAATATTTACCACATACAGGTAAAATACGTTACAATTGTATTTTATGGTTTATAAATGGTACGCCCACATAGTTTACGGTAACTAAGAGTTGCATTCCGAGACAGTTACGGAATAATGTTGAATTGCGATGCTGTGCTCCCTGTATTCCCCTTCGAATGCCTCGCATATTTTACGCACGCCATATTTCAGAGAAGATCTTACGACAAAAATGTGTTTAATAACTTTGAACGTCTAGATTCGTTAGATAACGACTAAATCAGGTCTCGCTGGTAGCATGTACTTTAAAATACCTTTGCGATTTTTCCCCAGATATCCAGTTCACAGCTTCGCTTAGGCCGACATATTCCCGTGTTGAGTCACATTTAAATTAAAATCTGAACTAATACGAATAATATAATTTAAAAACCACTAGCTGGGTAAAGCCAGATGCACTCATGCATCACTTAAAATACAATTAACAGCCCTTGGAATAACTCCTTAGTTGGTCTAAATAACAGCAAGAAAAATAGCTTACTTTAAACACACTATGTAGTTTTAGGTTAACAATCTATGGCAAAATTCAAATAAATCATTTCTTACATGTATAGGCCTATATTTTCATTACTACCTCTCTGCGAGGATAACCATTTTCTAATACAAATAAAAAAAAAGTTTTGTTCTTAAGGTTACACAGATAGTTGATCGAGTTTGGCGTCTGGAACTTACAAGCCACCTTTTACGCCGATCTATATTTGTATGAAATCGATAAAACTCAGAGCGACCACGTCTACTACTACTTGAGCAGTTTGGAGCTGCACAACCAACCGTTTCACACTGTGAAATAATAAAATCAGGAAATATTCGCTGATTCACTTCGCTACACCACACAAAGCATACAGTACTGTCGTCGGATTGGGATTCAAAATGGCGGATTGTTCAGCTCGGTATATCGGGTATGTGACAATTGCTCCCAGTGACATTTGCACCCAACCACAAATCTGCGACATTTGCACCCAGTCTGACAGGAAACTACCTGTTCACTAGGCTGCAGCCGTACCCCTCGCCAAGCCGCTCCTGTGCCTGCGGTAATTTCACGTCGCCCTCACCCTGGGAGTCCTCACTCACCGGAAATGCTCTCTCGACACAGTCTGCCTGCAGTCACAGTTTCTATTTGGAGATATCGACGACCGAGAATGGTAAGCCATGTGGCCACTATAAGGGCTGCTCTTACATCATAGAAAGAACCAAAGCAGACGGAACAGAGATTTGGCGCTATTCAAAACATAGAACAACGCACTGTCGAGGAATGTATACCAATCAGTGTTTCCTTAGTGACGCAAAATGACTCGACATTTATAAGTTGGGGCAAATTCGCAGAATAAATGCCTGGGAAAATGCCCACAATTCATAAATATGCAGACATTTATGGATTTAAAAGATAAACTTACAAGCAGTACCTACAAAAATAACATTTTGTACTACTCTCTAAAGTACATCTCAAATGCTTCAATGCTCTTCTGTTCTTATTTCCCAGCAGCCCAAGTTTCGCAAACATACAATGTTGTGCTGCAAACGTAAGTGCCTCAGGTCCAGAGCGATGTTTGATAGCAATAGATTTCCCTTTCCCATGAATGCCCTCTTTGCTTGTGCTAGTCTTCTTTTTATGTCCCCCTTGCTTCCTCCGTCGTGGGTTTGTTTACTGCAGAGGTAACAGAATTCCTTGTCTTCGTGTACATTGCGATCACCAATTCGGATGTTATTTTCTCGCTACTTTTATTTCTGTTAGTTCTCATGACTTTCGTCTTTGTTTGGTTTACCTTCAATCTGTTGTCTGTGCTCATTAGTCTATTCATTTTATTTAATAGATCCTGTAATTTTCCTTCACTTCCACAGACGATAGCAATGTCATCAGTTAATCTTATCATTGATATTGTTTTACCCAGAACTTTTATCACAGACTTGAACCTCTTCTTTATTTCCGATATCACGTCTTCATTGCGCAAGTTAAACAGTGATGCCGACAGTGCAGAACCTTTTCTTACATCCTTTTCAATCTTAGCACTTCGTTCTTGACTTTCGGCGCTTATTGTATCCACTTGGTTGTTATACAGTGTATTAGGCGCCTTTCCCTGCAGCTTACTCCTATTTTTCTCAGAATTACGAACATCATGCAGCACCTTACATTACCGAAGGCATTTTCCAGGTCAAAAATCTTATGAATATGTCTTGGTTCTTCTTTAGTATCGCTTATATTATAAACTGCAGCATTGCTATTGCGGCCACGCATTGCCGTAAAGTACGGGCCGTGTCAAATGCGACCTCACAGCCCTCGGCTCTTCTACCTGCCGGCAGAGACCGGACGGGGAGATTAGCTGACCGCCCCTCGACCAGAACTGGATGCTAACGTCACTGGGTGCATTTGTCACTGGGTGCTTTTGTCAGGACGCCGGTATATCTAGTGCTTTAGCTGACATTATCAGTTGGACAGCTTGCGGTGCTGAGGCCGGCTGTACTGTTTCAGATGTCGGTGATGACAGTGGGGGTGCCCGACGAGTTGGTGGAGTCTGGGAACGTGGAGATGGTGCTGGGGGTGGCGATGGTGCTGCTGCTGGTGCGGCCGCGGCTGGTGCTGACGGCGTACCTGAAGCTGGTGCTGCTGTTCCACGTGCTGGGCATGCTGGAGGCGGCGTGGCGCGGCCCGGCGCGCGACCGGCTCAGCCAGTGGCCCTGGCCGCTCTCCACCCTGCTGCTCGCCACCATCCTCGTGCTGCGCCTCTTCCACTTCTAACACCTGCTGTCCGGTGTGCGCCACGAGGCTGCAAGGGGAACTGACCAGCTGCTGTGCATATCATTTCCACGATTCTGTCAAACTAACCATGTCCTGAAAGTAATTAACTCCCACTCATTCTTCCTTTCATGTAATGGCAGAGATTTTGTCAAAATTGCCATATTTCTGAAAGTAATAAAGTTTGACATGTAAATCCTTGTTCTTTCTTAACGCCTTCACACCTGTTGCTTGCAATATATTGCATTAGAAACATTAAATGAAGCAGCATTTGCGGTAAAAATCGTTTTCCGTTTATTGCCGCAAATGGTCTTCAGTTATCTAACTAACCATCCTCAGTGCAGATACAGAAATTCACATGGGTGGAAGGGGAAATGCGAGCTGGTGTGCTTTACATTTCGACGATACTGTCAAACTGAACTTGTTTCTGAAACTAATTAACTCCAACAGATGTAAAACTTTCTTCATCCTTTATTTCATGTAATGGCAAATATTTTGTCAAAATTTCTGAAAGTAATAAAGTTTGACATGTAAATCCTTGTTCTTCCTTAATGCCTTCATACGTGTTGCTTGCAATATATTGCATTAGAAACATTAAATGAAGCAGCATTTGCAGTAAAAGTCGTTTGAGATTATTGTCGCAAATCGACTTCAGTTATCTAAGTAACCATCCTTAGTGCAGGTACAGATACTTTATTATGGAATGCGTCAGATATATGTGTAATGCCATAATTCATGTAACATCTCTGGTGAATTTCTGCATATGCAGTGAGGATGGTTACTTACATAACTGAAATCGATTTGCAACAATAAACGCAAAAGATTTTTACTGCCAATGACACACACACACACACACACACACACACACACACATATATATATAAGGGTGTTTCACTAAATGTGTTTGCCTCTGTAACTTATAAAATAATAGGTGACGGGAAATTTTAATGCGGTAGGTCAACACAAGAAATGTTACACTTTCTACGGAGCTATGAATATAGTTTATTGTATCATTTTCCAAAGAGTTACAGCACAAAGATATAATTCTTTAAATGTAACAATTGTTTTTTCTATCGTGCATTGGATTCGTTGAAAGCAGCTGCGTCCAAATCAATTTAAACTACATTCCTATCACTGTTAGTTTGGGAGCTACAACCCTTCAAAGTTTCAGGGGCAGATACCACACGCTGTACATAATACATCGCTGTGTGGTGGGTGATGGATGTTATGGCGGTGGGAAGTTGATTTACATGAGATGTTCATATGTGTGTCCATGTTCCTCAATGCATAATGCAATGCGCCGTCGAAAGGATCTGCGAACGAGATGTAACTATGTAACTTCGCCGGTGTGACGAAGCGACAAGCGTCTTCGATGCGCCGTTTTAGATCATCTGGGAATGTGGGCTCAGTGACATAAACACGATCCATTAGATATCCCCACGAAAAGAAATCTACTGGTGTTAAATCGGGCGACCTTGCGGGCCATGAATGAGGACCATGGCGCCCCAACCCCACCACACAGCCATGTATTATGTACAGCGTGTGGTATCTGCCCCTGAAACTTTGAAGGGTTGTAGCTCCAAAAATAACAGTGATAGGAATGTAGTTTAAATTAATTTGGACGCAGCTGGTATCAACGAATCCAACGTACGATAGAAAAACAATTGTTCAATTTAAGAAAATTACATCTTTGTGCTGTAACTCTTTGGAAAATGATACAATAAACTATGTTCATAGATCCGCAGAAAGTGTAACATTTCTTGTGTTGACCTACCGCATTAAAATTTCCCGTCACCTATTACTTTATAAGTTACAGAGGCAAACACGCTTAGTGAAACACCCTGTATATCTGACGTATTCCATAACAAACTTTATTTTGTAATGTGTAATGCTATAATTCATGTAACATCTCTTGTGAATTTCTGCACATGCAGTAGGGATGGTTACTTAGATAACTGAAATCGATTTATGACAATAAACGCAAAAGATTTTTACTGCCAATGCTGCTTCATTTAATGTTTATAATAATCATATTGTGGCCACTGAGCACATCATTCCATATAATGGAATCAAACCTTCAACAAATATATTGCCTCACCTGCTTCACCCAAAATATGTTCCCTTCTGGGATCTCTTCTGCTGTATAACGTCATAGGGAGAAAGAGTTTGAGTTGGGCAGTAAAACCAGTCTAAAATCGTCATGGGTAAAGGAATATAGGTAAGAATCTAGATGTGCTTTTATGTGAATAAAAAAAAGTTTTAATGTAACAGCAATCAGTTTCAGCCAAACTGGTTTTATTATATTGTTACCCTTATATAAAATGGGGTGCACATACACACACACACACACACACACACACACACACACACAGACACACACACACACAAGGACATTAAATGCCTGAAATTGGTAAGTAAATTATGAATGGTGTAAAACCTAAAGATACACAACTATTCAGGTCATTGGTCCACATTTACTCAACACTGAAAAAGAGGGACTCGAAGGTCAGGTCGGACTGAACACACAATTCGTGGCAAAACACCTCAGACAAACGAACATTTCCACATGACAAAATTGGTAATAATAAAACCAATTTAACTGCAACTGTTTATATGTATAGTATACAAAGGTGCCAATATATAATATCTAAAAATAGGTGCCAAGTGCCCGAAACAGGTTACAATAAATACAATTTAACTGCAATTAGTTACACATATGACATATAATGCTACTAATATGTATCTGAAGAAGGGCTCTTAAGTGCCTCATACTTGTTGTAATGAAACCAATTTATGGTGATTACCTGACATTGTCAGCTTACTCACAAACCAATAACTAGGGTCCTTAGATATTCACCGAGCGAGGTGGCGCAGTGGTAACGCACTGGACTCGCATTCGGGAGGATGGTGGTTCAAATCCACCTCCGGCCATCCAGATTTAGGTTTTCCGTGATTTCCCTAAATCAATCCAGGCATATGCCGGGATGGTTCCTTTCAAAGGGCACGGCCGATTTCCTTCCTCATCCTAACCCAAAAACTCCGAGCGTTAGCTCCGTCTCTAATGCCCAAGCTGTCGACGGGACGTTAAACCCTAAGCATCCATCCATCCTTAGATATTCCACAGATGGCGATTCAGTTTCGCTGAAACTAGTCATCAGAAGACACGTAAAGGCAATTAAATATTCTGTAAAATAAGTGAAAAAACTTAAAACCAATTTTACTGGATGTGGTTGCTGCTATTTTAAAAGTCTAGAACAGTTGCTGATATGGACAAATAAAAATTTAGGGTTACTATCAATCCATCCTGTCATTTATGCCTTGTGACATCGAACACATTTCAAACACTGCTTATAGGCTGATAACATCAACACCAATTACAAAAACACATAATACCAACCTAGGAACGGCTGGGTAAAAGGTTAAATATTTTATTATTATTATTATTATTATTATTATTATTATTAACATCCCTCTATGGAATAACACTGAAAAATCATATTCTTACAGGGTACATATCTGCTGAGCTAATTTCTCGACACAGCTAAACCACTGTAAAGAATCGCAAATGATTCTATTATAATTCTTTCCTTTAAAATTAACCAAGACACCAATTTAAGGGCAAAAAGCAGTTGTAAAACAGAACGGAAGTGTATGTAAGTATTTCAAGTATACACACCACTCAAACCAGATGTCAACTTATGTCTTTGCACTTATTAGATACTAACCACAATTTTATTTTCGAACTTTCTTCACCACACAAATTCACACAACCAGTGGTGCCTGCTTCCATGTTACTTAAGCTTGGAGAACTGATTAAGAATGAAATAAGTAGCATAATTACAAGTCAAAGAAAGAGCAAAACAGAATAAATAAAAAAAAAGAAATTAATAGGAAAACTGCAATACAAGAACGGCATAGTTAGCAGAGCTTATTAAACACCACTGTTCTGATAAGAATAGACGAGCATTTAGAAATAATCAAAGAATATAGATTCCTCAACAACATCACAAAACTGAAATGTGATCCAACAGCACATGTCCACAGCCTCAATACAAAGAATTTCATCCCACAGGTGTAGGCAAATCAACTCAAAAAGAAACTACATAAAGAAAAACATTCCAGTCAGCCCTGTGATCAATTACGTGAATATACCAAATAATATTATGTGACAAACAAATGAATAAAGTCATAATGGAAAACACTATGAAATGAAGAATAATGCTGTAGTGAAAAGCACTAATGATATCATAATTATAAAAGTGCAAGGAGTCAAGTTTTCTTCACTGCTATTTCCTGCATTTCCGATCATAAAATCACATTCTACTCGTCAAGACTAATCGTTTGAATACTAACTCAATGGGGTATAGACATTTTTAACGATAATAATTACAGTTTGATATGAAAATTACGAGATCATGTCGGAAGTGTGAAAAGATAATGGAGGCTGAAGTGTCACACACATGTTTTTTAAAGTGAGGCAAGGCACCTGCATGACGGCGACTGGTGAGAATAGACAGGTGGGCGGAAGGCTCCACACCCAACTCCGTCACTCCGGGCAATCTTCGGCATGAAAGCTACTTTCCATCTTGGGGAAATATGGATGCTTAAATCCTTTCAAAAGCTACACAGTAACACTCTCAACGAAAGGTGTTCATTTGAAGCTTTCAGCCGCAGGTGGAATGCGAATTCCAAACTTGCGCTGTCAAGTCAGAGAGGAAAGACCTAAATGAGATGTTAGCTGACGTCAGCGAGCCATACAGCGATTTAAGATGCACCATCTGATTAGTAGGTGAGCCACTGGCATGGAAGCGCCAGCATCACTGGAAGAAAAACAAATTAAGACAGACTCGCTCTGTCACCCTTGTCGACTGTGAGTGTCACTGTGCATGCAGGCCAGTGGTGTGACACTCTCACAGTGATGAAGACTCCTGTACAGTACTGCGCTGTAAGGAGCACCTCTGTCACTGACCTTACAAGGAGACCACATGGGTGTCGGATTTTAGAATCTTTTCATATTTACAGGATGTGAAGTATAGGACTTAAATAGCAATCAGTCAAAGCCATTCGACGCAACTCTCAAAAATTCTCGAGAAAATCGACTTTGAGGTTTTGTAGGTACCCGTAAGTACCAATAAGTACAGCATTTGCACCATCTGTTGGTGTAGTTCAGGTGGTAGCGTTCTAGCCTTGCAACCATACATTAGGTGGTTTGAGTCAAGCATAATCTGATTTATATTTTTTTTGTTTTTTGTTTTCGAATACCTACCTAATTTGAATATCTAACGGTAATTTTTATGAAAAATGCACGTATTTTTATTTATTCGTATTTTTCTATATTTTATAAAATATTGATGGTTTCAATCAAAAAACATACGTTAGATTTTTTACAGTTTCGACATCACCATTAGTTGGCAATGGTAGTCTTTGATTGTTAAGTTTGTGAGAGTTATTTTTTCGTCGTTTTCGAATTAAGTTACCTAAAACGTTTAGGGATCTCTAATTTCATGTGCTGTGTCAGGTTTTATGTGTGTGTAGTCGAGCTGGACACCTTGTCGTCGCCTAAAGCGATGGTTGTGTAGGGTGGCTGTTTCTAACGCCATTAGTAACTATGGAGAAGACTTTCAAATACTGTCATAGCTCTTCATCAAACTTAACAGTCAAAACTACCGTCGTCAACTAATAGCGAAGCCGATCCTGTAAAAAATTTTTATGTCTTTTGCTTGAAACCATCATTATTTTATAAGATATAGAAAATTACGAATAAATAAAAATACGTGCATTTTTCATAAAAAATACCGTTAGATATTAAAATTATGTAGGTATTCGAACACAAAAGTAAATAAATATATAAATAAAAAATTAAATAAATAAATAAAATAAATAAAAGTATAAATCAGTTCCAGCAACTCCATGGTTGTGAACCAAAAAACGCTACCACCTAAGCTATACCCACAGATAGTGTAAATATTTTAGTTACTGGTACTTACGTGTACCTGCAATAGTTCAAAGGCGATTTTCTCGAGAATTTTTGAGAGTTGTGTCGAATGGCTTTGACTGATTTTTATTTAAGTTCTATACTTTACGTACCGTAAAAATGAATTAAAATTTCTAAAATACGACATCCTTGTTAGTTAATCTCCAGTGGAGAGTACTCACTATTGCCCACTGTTCATATTGTTGAACGAGATACTTAATACCTTGTGTGAACATAGACAGACTGCATTAGGTAACGCTTTTGAGCGCATTCTTGAGTGCCAACGTGGTGAGTTTGTCTGATACTGACGTACCACGCCAATTCATACCCACACTAGGATTAATAGGTGACTTCATCAAGAAGCAGGGAAAGTGCGATCAGCAGTAGTCGATCAAGACAGACGATATTTAGTTTCGATTTCAGAAAAGACGCAGCTAGCAGCTGTCAGCGCAGTTGACGGCATTGTGTGTGAACGCTTTAGGTGAACTCCACCCACCCCCAAACAGTAATCTTCTTTACTAATAATAAAGCTGTAAATGTAGGCCTGTCGCTGTTCAATCTTCAAAACTAGTCGACGAATCTTCATGCGGTTTTCACAGGAAACATGAGAAAAGTTTGGGTCAACAAATAGGCATAATTTTATCAAAATCGGATTACGAAATAAAAAGATATCGTAATTTTAAGTGTTTTCAGTAACAGTCGTGTATGTTTGTTCAACTATTAAAAACCTCGTATCTCCAAAACTACGGTACTTCACGAATCTGTATGGTGTTTTCACAGGTAACTAGAGTGTAACTCTGGACAACATATAGACTTCGTTTCATAAAAATCGGATCATGAAAAAGTAGAGAATATCGTAATTTGAAGTTTTTTTTAAATCTACGACTATCATGTCTGTCCGTCTCTTTGAACACGTTTATCTCCATAACTACTTGACGAATTTTCATGCGTTTTTCACACGCAACTTGAGCAAATCGTACGGTTACAGAAAGGTTTCAATAAATAAAATCAGATCAGAGAAAATAAATATATCATAATTTAATCATTTGTTTAATGTCTATTTGTTGACGATAATATCCAAAAGTAGTACATGAAGATTCATGGGTTTCCACAAGTAAATTGAGAATAGTTTGGAAAGTAACATAGGCTTCATTTCATCAAAATCGGATCAGAGGAACGAAAGATATCGTAATTTGAAGTTTTATGTGTATATTATGCTTATAAGTATGGTGTAGTGGAGCAAATCTCCAAGAGTACTATACGAAGTTTCGTAGGGTTTCATAGGTCAACTGAGAGTACCGAACAAAAAAAGGACCAAGGTAAGGTCTGCGATTAGTAGCTTTTTCCCAGCATCGCGTGAGATTTCCACCTTAATGATGAAGATACAAAACCTGTTCTGTGCATCTGAATGTTCAGTCTAGAGATATTTCTGCTCTGTGCCTGCCACTAGAGATAATATACACACTCGAGCGACAAATTAATCAGAAACCTCTCAGATTTCATAATTGATCGGTAAAATATTGTGATTAAAATTTGTAATTACTTACTTTTGGTATGGACTACATTAAGATAGAGAAAGACGTCTTCTTTTGCAGATACCTTTGTACTTAGAGTTATAATTCAACTTCTGAATATATAGGTGTATCACAGAAGGTCGATTTCAACTTTGTGCTTTACAAAGTAATCACTGCAGGATGTGGGGACATGTATTAGCTCAAAGAGCGACTGATGCTGCTAAAACAGTCAAGACAATTTACTGGAAATACTACATTTATTGGAAAGTTCTATGCAGATGATGAGCTGACGCCATTCCTTCAACGATTTCCCAGACTTACTTTATCGTACATTGACACCACCATGACGTCTTATTTAAAAAGGCATGAAGTGTTCTGTTGATTGAAATGACAGACTTTCAGCATTCGCGAGTTTTCGATAATAGGGAGTACTGCATACAGAATAATTACATTGTCCCCAGTGAAACACTGCAACATACTAATACTTCAGCATAAACTTACTGCGAGAGATAAACAGTTTCGTACTACACCATAGAACCAACACATGGAGCTGTTATTATTATTCCTATTTCTCATCTCAATGATAGAAGTGTTTTCAGAAGTTTACGCCAAACAGACAATTACACACCGCAGTCTTAAATGTATGAACACAGCCTAATATTGAGTTTACATCGTTCTGGAGTACGGACTTATATTAATTTCACTTTTTGTGTGAAAACCTTTATGAACATTTATCGTTTTTGACAATGACTTCTACTTAAATTTGATATCTTGGCTAGGAGACCTGAGTTTATTGACGGAGCGAGCCAACAAGGATTCAGTTTTTGCTGACCTAGGACCAGAATCCTAAAAAACCATGATATACACAGATCCCTCTTTAACAACCGTTGCGAAGCACGGGCATATAAGATAGTAACAAATGCATTTTTTTATCATTGCATAACAAGTTAAGTAAGTGCAGTTCTTCCGCCATTCTACCAACTTTATTTTATTTTGAAATTATGTGTTTCCTCTATCCTGTCAGCCTATCCGGAGTTGGAAAGTAACAGAAAGTTAATTTGTTTCTTTATTAATTTGAGTTTTTCAAGTCAATAAACATAAAAAATTTACACTCACTGTTTTATTTCAGTAACTATGAACATCACTTTTGTACCCAAACTGATCCTCATTAGCTACAATTTGCTAATTTTAAGATTTTCTTACAGGAGATGTCATTTACGTCTATCTTTTCATAAGTGATAACCGTTGTAGGTAGGCAGAAAAGGAGCATCTTTCTGAATTCTGCATGACATGCTGCTGAGGTCTTCCTTGCAGGAGCCTCAGGTACATTAGAAGGTTAGATTTATCCGTTGTGCACTACAAATAGTCGGAAGAATAGTATCAAAATCACAACAGCACAGTAACTTCACGACAGAATCTACACATTCCACAAATAGCATCGCTCATTTATTTTGACATAAGTCAAACCCAGGTGATCATTGTAAGTTGCAACACTCCTTCCTTCTGCCCCCGTGATTTATACCTCACCCTCCATAACCATCCCATCTGCCTCAATCCCACCCTCAAGTACCTGGGCCTCACCATAGTTCGTACCCTCTCCTGGACCCCCCCCCCGCCACTTCCGCACCATCCCAAGAAAAAGTCCTCTTCTGCCTCTGCCTCCTCAAACTCCTTGTTGGCCAAACCTGGGGCCTGAACCCTTCCACCAGCCTATACATGTACAAATCCCTCCTCCGCCCCATCCTCTGCGTCTCCAATCCTCCTTGTATCTCTGTCCGCCCATCCTTCTACAAGTCCCTGGACATCCTGTAACGGCACACCTTCCACCTCGCCTTCCTTATCCCTTCCTACTCCCCATCCCCCGTGGCTTCTCTATGACCTCATTCCCTTGTCCGCTTCATTGAGCACCTTCGTCTCCGTTTCCTCTACCGAAAACTGGATCAAAAAATGTTCAAATGTTTGTAAAGTCTATGGGACTTAACTACGGGGTCATCAGTTCCTAAACTTACAAACTACTTATGAACTACTTACGAACTACGACGGCACAAATATCCATGCCCGAGGGGGGATTCGAACCCCCGACCGTAGTGGCCGTGCTGACCGTGACTGGAGCGCCTCAGTCACCTCGGCCACCGCTGCCGGCCCCTCCATTATATTCATGTGTTCTTTTCATGTCTTGTATACTGTCGGCTGAAGAGCGCCTCATGCGCCGCCAGCAGGCCCCAAAAGAGAATGAAATGGCAATAAATAAATAAATAAATAAAATAAAATAAATAAATAAATAAATAAAAATAAAAAAATAAATAAAAGGCCAAAATTGCAGTTTCTACGTATAAAGCCTTACGCAGTGCTACCAGTGTGAACTACCATTCAGATCCCGTCATGTTAACAGCGAGTAGGCTAAATGAAAAGCTGCGTGAAAATAATGTATTAGTCACACAGACTGATAAGAATAATTTTGTAGTGTTAATTTTTTGATTCTGACTACATTGCAAAACCTGTTGAGTTTTTTCAAGCGAATAACATTGTCGAAGTTAAAGTAAACTCCATTCAGAAATTTTTTAATTACTTAAAACAATCTATAAAATGCTCCATTTCTTATTCACTTCAAAATTTGCCAAACAAAGAAAATTTCCAATAAACCCTAAGGCCCCTACACTCCTTTCACAGATTAAGTTACATAAATTGAACCATTCAATCCGGTCAATTGTCGCTGGATGAGAAACCCCCAACTCTCTGATCAATAGTTTCTGCTATGAGAAGTTGAAAAATGCATTCACTTTTCCCCGACAGTTGGACAATTGTGCAACTGCGACGGACAAAATAAATTGTCTTACGATAAAGAACAGTTATGAAATGGTAGTCGAAGAGACCCTGAGAATTGTCAAGTACAAATCATCTCCCGTACAATAAGTCGAGCACTGGTAAAGCTCTGGAGTTGGTGGATTTAACATCACTTTCCCTTTCGTTTAACTATTTTGTCTTTAATGGCAAAACATATTTTCAGAAGGATGACCTGGCCATGGGATGTAGCTTATCGGGTATTCTAGCTGACATATTTATATATGATTTAGAGAACAAAATTTTCAACTTGAATCGGACTTCTTCCAACAACATTCTTATATACCGTACATATGTTGAGATATTTTCATTTTATACCACGGTAGTGAACAGTGTGTAATAGATCTGGTGGACGGGCTCAATCAGATGCATTCAAATATACAATTCATAGTATAGATGGAAAGCAACGGTTCCCCCTGTACGCACAAAAGAGCATTCTTTCTATCTATGTCTACTTGCAAAGTTGAATCTTGATAGTGACTGTATCGAAACGGAAACAGACACTATTGTGAAATTTGGTTTAGACAATGGATACACTGAAAGATTCGTTACAAACACGGATAAAGGCATGTTTGATAAAGAAACATCCAGTCGGATCGGCAAACATAATGACGTCAAACATGCCTCCATTACATATTATGGTCCGTTTGGTGAACTCATTGCTAGGGCTTGTTGCAAAGCAAATGAACAGATAGGGTTCCGCAAGCAGTTGTATTTTTATAGTTATGTTCTTTAAATGTGTCTTAAAGTCACGACCGGTCTGCCCCACATATATATAATCACAAGAACCACATGGTATTCTGTAGAAACCTGGCTTTGAAAATTTGTCTGTCTTTAGTTCAGTGGAAGTACGTAATACAGATCTAAGTTGTTTATAAAAATACAACTGCTCTTGGCTGCCACCTAACCACTAAACGGCATGCCTTAGGACAGATTCAAAGTGCGTTGTCCATCTTACACTTTGAGCCGAAAGGGCATAAATTTAAATTTGCTTGAAGTCATTGAAATTTATGAACATCGTAAGAACAATTCACAAAAGATTCTGAATGAACAGATTAACTCAAACCACAAATCGTTTTTGGTATGTTTGGCAATATTTTGAATACCTAGTCCACTTTCACTTTGCACTACAACTTTTTCCACTAGTTCAGTGTCTGTCTCTCTGATATTTATCCAGTGCCACTTACTATTTGTCTTGTCTCACCTAATTGGTAATCTTTATTTTGTATAAGGCCTCGTTTATCCATTTTGTTGGTTGAATGATGATGTCATACTCAATCTTCATTTAACCATTAGCTAAACGCAGCCACTCCTAATTTTCCTTGCCATATTTTAGACATGTGGTCGCGATTATAGTGTATGCCACCATATCTAGATGTTATCGGCTCATATTTTCAGGGTATGCAAACCTTACTTTTGCCATGAACCCGCTCACAGCATCACATATTCTGATAGCACGTTAATATCTAAGCAATGTTGTGCAAACCTGGCACCCTACACAGTTGTTTCCAATAAACATATGTACACTATATATGTATGACCATTGTTACGATGTTCGTCATCAAAACTTTTATTTTTTGTGAGCTTGTATATACAGTTTGCATTGTTATCACTTTTGTTTATTACGTTGTAGCTCTGTCTATTATCATAAACAACAATTTTATTCTATCCCTTTCATTTTCATCACTGATCTTTGTCACTATAGTAAATTCAGTTTTGATAATCATTACTACAAGGTTGTAAACACTTGTCATTAATGTGTAGTAATAGTAAAGCTTTCTGACGATGTGTTTCTGTGGTCAACTATTTTGACCCACTCCTCATTTCTTTTTACCATGGCACGGTATAAGTGGCATTTTTTCATTCTGTTACCTTATAGGACATAATGTAATGAGCATCTTTAGAAAAATGTGAAGAGCATTTTCATTTTTTTTTCATCCCCCTTTTTCGTATTTGATTTTAAAACCTTGTTTTGACTTGTGTATACGTTAGTGTAATCTTCACAGTAGTTACGATACAATATGTATTCTGTTAGCACGTTAATACCTAAGCAATGTATTCAAACTTGGCGCCCTATATAGTTTTTTAAGCAACAAATATACACTATATATGTATGACCATTGTTATGATGTTCATTATTACAACTTTTATTTACTGTGGGCTTGTATGTATATAGTTTGTCAAATGTTGTAATATTGTTTATAATGTTACAGCTCCGTCACTCTATTATTATAAACAGCAATTCTATTCCATCCCAATTTATTTTTATCCCTGATATTTTTAATTATAGTAACTTCAGTTTTGTGTAATTATTACTACAAGACTGTAAGCAATTGCCATTAATGTGTAGTAATAGAATAGCTTTCTGACGATCTGTTTCTGTGAGCAACTATTCTGACTCATCCTGATTTTTATTTATTATGGCACGATATAAGTGGCATTTATTCATTCTGTTACCGTATAGAACATGATGTAAAGAGCATTTGTTAAAAAATTTTATAACCCCCGTCTTTTTACCATTGTATTCCTAAACTTTAATTTTACCTAGCGTAGCTTCACTCGGCATGGCGCCACTAGGCATTATGTTTAAGAACGGCACGCCATCTGGTGACTAAAATCTGTAAACATGTGTTGTACCATTACTGTGCCCTCAGTCTGCTCCTTGATGTTACGTAAAGAACAGGTATCGACCAACTTGTACGTTATGTATACTGGTGGCTTCTAACCACAGGGTACGTGTACTGGATTTTATCTTTACAAAAATTTGTACACTATGTTTTTGCAATATTTCTGTTCTCATATTGTATAATTAAAATTATTTTTCATTGACAGATTCTGATGATGGTCCAGGCCGAAACGAATCAAAGAAAGTCATATTGTAACCACTTCAGGACTTTTATCAATACAGCGACCTATGCAGCTTATTGCAGACTTCATATATTACTAGCTTAACGCCTGATGTTTCACATGCGTAGGCTGGTTGGTCTGACCAGTTGTTTCTCCCTCTTAATATAAATTTTCAGAGATGTACCTTAAGTACTATCATAATGAAATGTTGTGATACTACTTGTAGCCGCGGCAGAATGGCCGTGCGTATTGAGGCGCCATACTGCGGTGCGCACTGCTGTTAGCTGTCGGGGCTTCGATTCGCCCCTCGGGAATGGGTGTTTGTGTTGTCCTTAGCATAAGTTAGTCTAAGTTTAATTAGTTTGTAAGCCTTAAGGACTGATAACCCCATATTTATGTCTCTTAAGATTTACAAACATTTGAATATTTGATTTTAACACTTGTAATCTCCTATGGCACCCTTAACAGTTGAATTTCGGAAGATACCCTAACATATGTCTATTAAATTGCAACCAAGTATGCAAATATAATTTTTTGTAATTCTGGGTTCAAAATTGGATTAGTAGCAACGTATTTTCAAACATTGTTTCATTCCATATTTAACAAGCTAAATGATTAATTTTCTGAAAATACCGAAACACATGTCTTTTTAATTCTGACCAAGAAAACATATACCAATTTATGTGGTTGTAGCTTCGAAATTGTCTTGATAACAACGTGTTTTCGAAAATAAATTGTGATCCCCTATTTTACCCCCTTAGTTGTCGACACGAAACTTGTGTCCTTTTAATCCTGACCAAGTTCCATATCCGAAGTTTCGTAGTTGTAGATTAAATTTTGAGTGAACAGCAACATATTTATGAAAATCAATTTTTTGCGTCCCCTATTTTACCCCCTTTTGGTTGAATTTCAAAAAATTCCGAAACACGTGTCTCTTAAATTCAAACCCTGAATTGAAATCTAGCTTCAAAATTGCATAAATAGCAACGGATTTCCAAAAAAAACCCTTCATCCCCTATTTCTCCCCCTTACGGATGGAATATCGAAAAATCGCTTCTTAAATGACGCCTACGGAGTAAGATCAACACCGTCTACAAATTTCAAGTTCCTGTCTTCAGTGGTTTGGGCTGGGTGATGATGAGTCATTCAATCAGTCAGTCGGGACATTGCCTTTTATATATAGAGATTAATCATGCTCGCCTGCCTCCTTTGTGACTTTATGTCATAATTATGTTCATTTACTCCATCAGTGTATGTGCAACGAGCTTAGTGATCATAAATAGGCCACTGTGCCATGGCTCTAAACCTTTCGTGCCAAAAGCTCAAGAGTCATGCCGGGAGCTGTGCAATATTTCCGCCTGGACCTTCGTCCAGCATTCTCGCGCCCCAGGCCTGGGCGTGCAGATAAATGGCGACAACAGAAGCAGGGAAGCGAGGCCTTTACAACTAAATGTACACAATAGCGCGTGTGCAGACAAAGCCCTTATCTGAAGATACCAGAGGTTTCTAAAACGCGACAGAATCGCAGATAAACCGTGGAACCTTGCAGACGAGAAGAAGACAAGCAAACCTCTGCAGTGCACAAATGTGTGAATGGGAGTATAGATAAAGTGGTTCCACCGAAACAATGTCTCTGGCCGGGGAGAAAGACTCTGATATACAGCGTGAGTCACCTAACATTATCGCTGGATATATTTCGTAAATCGAACCGATTCCACAGACCGAACGTGAGGAGAGGGGCTAGTGTAATTGGTTAATACAAACCATAAAAGATGCACGGAAGTATGTTTTTAAATCAAAACATACGGTTTTTTTTAAATGGGACCGCTTTAGTTTTGTTAGCACATCTGAACACGTAAACAAATACGTAATCAGTGCCGTTTGTTGCATTGTAAAATGTTAATTAGATCCGAAGATATTGTAACCTAAAGTTGAAGCTTGAGTACCTCTCCTCCGCTGTTCGATCATATGTATCGGAGAGCACCGAATTAAGTAGTGATCCAAAGGGAACGTTGATGTACCTTAGGTACAGAAGAGACTAGAACAGCACATTACTTCCACCTTTATTGGTCTTTTTCACTGACGCACATGTACATTACCATGAGGGGTGAGGTACACATACACACGTGGTTTCCGTTTTCAATTACGGAGTGGAATAGAGTGTGTCCCGACATGTCAGGCCAATAGATGTTCAAAGTGGTGACCATCATTTTCTGTACATAATTGCAATCTATGGCGTAATGAATGTCGTACACGCCGCAGTACATCTGGTGTATTGTCGCCGCAGGTTGCCACAATACGTTATTTCATATCCTCTGTGGTTGTAGGAACATCACGGTACACATTCTCCTATAATGTACCCCACAGAAAGAATCCCAGCGGTGTAAGATCAGGAGAACGGGCTGGCCAATTTATGCGTTCTCCACGTCCTATGAAACGCCCGTCGAACATCATGTCAAGGTTCAGCCTAGTGTTAATTGCGGAATGTGCAGGTGCACCATCATGCTGATACCACATACGTCGACGCGTTTCCAGTGGGACATTTTCGAGCAACGTTGGCAGATACAAGGTACATCACCGTTCCCTTTGGATCCCTACTTAATTCGGTGCTCTCCGATACACACGATCGAACAGCGGAGGAGTGGTACTCAAGCGTCAACTTTAGGTTACAATATCTCCGGATGTAATTTACATTTTACAATTCAACAAACGGCACTGATTACGTATTTGTTTATATGTTCTGATGTGCTAACAAACTAACGGGATTCCATAAAAAACGTAGGTTTGCGTTAAAAAACATACTTCCGGGCATTTTTTTATGGTTTGTATTAACCAATTACACTAGCCCCTCTCCTCACGTTCGGTCTGTTTAATCGGTTCGTCAGTAGTTGATGTGGTTTACGAAATATATCCAGCGGTAATGTTAGGTGACTCATCCTGTATAGCATACCAGACAGGCCTAACACAGACGGCTGGCTACCACAAAGAACTGTTTTCTCGTACCAAGAAGGAAAGCATAAGATAAAAACAACACGCTTGAAACGTGTGAAAGACGCCAGTTCTCAAGTCTCATCTCAGCCCACAGAAAATTTCCACCGGGGACTGAGAGTCGTGGTCGTGGAAACGGCGATCAGCTATTGGATGACATTGCAAAACCAACCCACCAATGTCAGAGCCAAAGAGACGAAACATTCGAGGAGAAGCTGCAGCTGGAGAGCGAGTGGGACTTGGTGAGAAACAACCGAAGAGGACACTCGATCCAACGCCGGAGAAGCGAGAGGACATGCAGGCAACTCTTGCCTGGGCAGACGAGGTACTTTGGCGCCTTCGCTGGGGGATCGCGCCGCGCCCCACATCCGCAGAGCTCAGAGCAAGGCAGGGCAGGCGTGAGCCATGCAGCCGCGACTAAAGCTCAGTAGAGGGAAAGTATGCTCAGCCTGCCAGCGGCAGCCATGCTGGGCCTATTCCGCTACTGCTTAACACACCGACCGCTGCAACGTTCCCAGCGCTTAGCAATACTTATCATCCGATTTTGAGAAAACTATTCAATGAAAAAATTTAACTTTTTCACGTGTTTTTATAGTGTGATATATTAGCTCGATGATTATCTGATTTTCTATTCATTATTACGTATAGTTTCCGTGCTACATCAAATTAAGTAAACTACTGCTCATAAGTTTGAAGAGTTTGCAGAGGAAAAATCGCATTGCGTAGACTTTGCGTATTGTTGATTTTAGCACATACAATGCTGCGGAAGAAATGTAGGTAAGATATCGAAATTTTATTTAAGGTTGAGAGCAGAACGATAACTATTTTCATTCTCGAGATCCAGGGTGTTATACCCGACGGACATATGCGGGGCCGGCCGCGGTGGCCGAGGGGACTGAGGCGCTCCAGTCACGGTCTGCACGGTCACTACGGTCGGGGGTTCGAATCCACCCTCGGGCATGGATATTTGTGCCGTCCTTAGGATAAGCTAGTTGATAAGTAGTTTGTAAGTTTAGGGACTGATGACCCCGTAGTTAAGTCCCGTAAGCTATACAAACATTTGAACATTTTGCGGGAACTTCGCGTAGTTCTGTCCATGCGGACCTGGCGGCTCTACGAAATACTTATCGCCCGATTTTAAGAAAACTGCTTGGTTTGTGGCTCCAGACCTAAGGAGTTCACCAATAAATTCAGACTGACCTGTACCGTAACCAATTATTCGAATAGACCGCGACATGTTGTCATCGGAGCATAGCGTAAATGAAGAAAACCATTTAGATTATGGATGAGTGTTTGACGAGCATTTTCTTGCGTATTATGTACTTATATCTTACATGAACTGCGAAAAATACAAGGGGATATCCACTACATGACTTTCAGCAGAAAGATAAATTAAAGGTGCCTTTACAACGCCAATTACATGTCAATGTTGAATATTTGTCTTGTTTCAATTCCACGTTTCCCGTAATGATACTCATGAAAAAGAATGAGAAAAGCTTGCTTCAGGAACTATATATTAATTTCATATCAAAACGAGAATCTAGTTCACTCACTAATATGTTCAAAATTTGTATGTTTTCGGCAACTACCCGCAGGTAAAACCAACGACGTGTGAATAATTTAACCTCACGACATTATGCAGGAATTTTCTTCACAAATCTATTCAAGTAAAAATTATATAGATATCTGCTGCGTGATACATTCGGCAGTGAATCTTGAATCTATTAATTTATATTATGAATTAGTAGAAGAATCGAAGGTCTCTTCTGGGATCCTAGTTATCTCTGACAACTTTCATCAGTCAGACTGTTCATCCTGCAATTCTGATATATAATGGAAGTACTATAATGTTTACCTCCATTCTTCGCTTCTTAAGAACACCCAAAAATAGGCTACAACACTGTGACATTATTCAAACCAAAACATACGAAATTCACAAGACTTCTCATGGCAGCCAAGCAACGTGTAGGACCAAGATGGCGGAAAGAACCACGTGACTCGGTTTCAGCCAATCACGAGCCGCAAGCGGCGGCAAGCGGAGCGGAAAAGAATGGCCATACTTTCCCTATACAGAGCTTTAGCCGCGACTGCTGGCGACGCCGAATCCGACCACCACCACCACCTAAACTCCATTCACCGAAACGAGAGACGTACTGTAAACACGGCTAGGCGCGTGACCACAGCGCTGCCGTCGAGGGGTGTGCAAGGCAGGGGCGCGCAGTTAGCGAGGCCGTCCCCATTGCAGGTGTGAGCTCGTTAGTGCTATCTTGTACAGCGGCGATCTCAGGATCTCTTAAGTTCATTTTTAAAGACGCTTGAAAGACTAGCTGCACCTTTGAGGAGTGGTTTCAAGATGTTCTTCCTCAGCATACAGTTATTGTTGTTGATAAAGCGCCGTACCATTATCGTAGAAAAGAAAAAGTTCCCAGTTCGAATTCCAATAAGCACGAAATATCAGAGTGGCTAAAATCTAAAAACCTCGATTTTGAAGACGGTATGTTGAAGAAATAACTTTTAGATATAGTTAAAAATCGCAGAACAGCGCGCAACGAATACACGATAGATGAAATGGCGAAGAATGCAGGGAATTAGAATTCCTCCGTACCGCTGTGAATTAAACGCCATCGACTAAGTATGGGACAGAATCAAAGGCTATGTTGCAGCGAAAGACAAAACATACAAAATGCCGGAAGTTAAAGAACTGCAAGAATGAGCAGTAAAAACAGTGACTGCAGAAGTTTGGAACAAGTGCGCCCTCTGTGTCGTATTTTTAGTTCGAATGTTCGAAAATCTATCGGACCAAACTGCGTGGTCATCAGTCCGTAGCTTACAAACTACTTAAACCTAGGTAAACTAGCCTAAGGACAAACACACACAGCCATGCCCCAGGGAGGACTCGAACCTCCACGGCGAGCAACCGCGCGCTCCGCAGCGAGATGCTTTAGACCGCTCGGCTACTCCACCTCGGCGTATTTTTAGTTGAAAGTCAAATGTAGTAATTGTAGAGGAGAGAGAGAGAGGAGCGGTTTGGTATAAACCTCAATGAAAACAGTTCGAGTGTGACAGAATGAACCTTGTTTCCCAGTCCTTTACCATTATTATTACTGGTAATGTTATTAAAAATTGTGTATGAAAGGAGCGTTTTGTTAGCAACCACAACGAAAACAAATCTGTTTTGACAGAATGAACTCAGTTTCATCGTACTTTTAACATTATTGTAACTGGCTTAGAATCTTCCATGTCGTGCTTTATTTCGTTACATTGTTGCCCAGGTTTCTCAGGGTCCGCTGTGACGTCAGCTCGGCAGACAGCCGACGTCACCAGCTGCAAAGCGTGCGCCAAGGATTTTGTACACCCCTTCGTGTCACGTGAAGACCAAATGCTTTCGCTGGAAACGAGCGTAGTCGGTCACGTGTCACTCTTTACGTTTCGTCTCAGCTCTCGGTGAACGGACTATAGAGAGAAGGTCGCGGCGCTCTCGTGTGACGTCAGGCAGAGTAGGTTGCGCGCGCATAGCTGACTGGCTCGCTGATTCGGCACAGCGGGCTGTGCCCCAGCGGCTACCCAGTCTCAGAACCCAGATTATATTATTTCAGAGCTAGCCATTGAAAGGAAATGATCCAGTTATTTATTACGTGAATTTAGTCTCCATATTCCATGAACAGTGTGTAAATTAGATTTTGGTGGTCAATTTTTAGTTACATGTCACAGCTGACTATCAGTGATCAGTCGACAAACTGCTTTTAAGTCAAAATAGTTTAATGAAATACTGTAGACCTTCATGAATTTATGTTTGAGCAGGTACACGTCAAGTACAGTAATACTTCTACACCACTACAACAGTTTTATTCTTACGCACTAACAGAAGCAATAGATAAAAAACCACACACGCGCACAGCATATACACACGGATACAACAAAGTGTGTGTGTGCGCTTTGAAAGCAGAAGAATGTCAGACCAGTACCCAATTCCGTTATTCCATGTATTACAAGCCTTGACAATTTTTAGTGTACTTGACTCTTCCAAAGCAAATACTCAGTTACAAACAGCGGACGAGAACATTCCAAAAACAACGATTATCACCTCATATAAGCAGTATGAGACAATTTCAGTGACACGTGGCTTAATAAATGTCGTACAAACTTGGCAGCAGTTTAGTGATTCTTTTATTCGACGGCTACCCTCATATTTCAAGTACTTCTACGACATTTTCATCTTATTGTCTACTACAGAAGAACATGAACAGCACTTAATATACGTTTGTCAACATCGCAATAAGTGTGCAGTAGTTCTGAATACCATCAAGTGTATATCTGAACAACCACCGATTTTTTGGCCGTAGAATCTCGTCTACAGGCTCTCTCCCTCTGTCACAGAAAATGGAGGCAACTTTACAGATAGTGCGCCCACGCACTTTTCGGGAGTTACGGCGTTTTCTCGGAATTCTGAATGTCTATCGCTGCCACTCAGCAGAAATACGAGGACCGCTTACCGCAGCACTCGCCGGCCCGAAGTTCAGCGGCTCTGTGCCCGTAGACAGACAAAACTAATTTACAGTTCTTACATACAAATGATATGGAAACTATAACATGTAGTTTTGTTACATGAGTGAAAAGGTCGTGACATTTGTTCTAAATGTCTCGATGGAAAAGAAAATGCGCGAAATGAAAGAAACTCATTACTAAGATATAGATCGCTGGTACATGCACATAGCAATATATCCAAAAACATAGAGTTACTACATAAATAGAGAGTTGCAGGACTTTTTACAAATGCATATACGCAAGAGAAAAATTATGCCTACTTCTGTATGTAAACTTCTGAGTTGCATGACTCCAGTCAAAGGACCACCCTTAACAGACTGTGTTAACTACTTGAAACACACGTATGATCAGTAACACTTACATGTATATTCATTTACATTTTACATATTCATTTACATGTTTCAACATTCGATGTTAGAGTTCACTGTTTAAATATAACTCAATTACTGTGATGGTGACTAAGCAAGCCAAACAGCTGAATGTTACAAGCGACATTAATATGAAGCTGATAGCTGACATATTCTGCACCTTATAAAGGAACAGTCACGGACTTTAACTGTATCTATTATGGATAAAATTCGCCCAACAGGTTCTGTTTGTCCGCCATTTGATCGTCTGATGTGTCACAGTTTTCAATGCTTGGAAATTTCAATGCTTTCCTTCAATGCCTTCCTTGGAACTAATTCCAGTTGTAAAGCCATGTTTTCCTCACAGCGATTTACAGTGCGCATGGAATATCCGGCGCATCATGGGGAGACACACTGTAGCAGGTCCTTATGACGTAGATGGGCAGATAAATTTCGATTACTAGTTCTTTTTTTTCTGGTATTGTTTAGGTGTCAGATTCTGAATTAAGCAGTTTGTAAGTCTAGTGGCTGAGGGCCATAGCAGTTTGATCCAATAGGTTTACAAACATTTGATCATTTAAATGGCTGTTGTAATGTAGCTTATCGTATCTCAACTCATGTTGCATAATGTGCAGGGTGGCTACAATACATTATATTAATACAGCAAATAGCAAGGAAGAAATTGTAGACTTTTCAATTATAAATAAACAAACACTGCATAAAAGATGATGTACAATAATCATACTAAATTGCATAAAGGTAATTAAAACTGAAATATCAAAATCTGTTATGACACTCTTAGCAATCTGTTGATTCTGGATTGAACAGTTTTATAATAGTTGTCGTCTACAAAATGACATATGGAACAATCATTAACGACAGTTCATCGAATTTGTTGATGGTGAAATAAGATAAAATTAATAATGTAGTATAAAAAACATCATAAACGAAATTTTAAAGAACGACATGACTTCGATCTATTTCATCCTTATTTCGTATAGTTTCAGGTACAATAAACCACGTATAGCACCGGACTTGCAACAGTCCACAACAAATGGACAAATTTGTATGTTGAGTAAAGGGTGAAAATTACTGAACTATATTAAACAAAAAATTAATCACGAACTAAGGCTTTCACACACTTTATGCAACTAGTAAATATCATTAAGATATTAGGATTTAGGTCATGGCACGTTCAATATGCCTGCCTTCCGTGGCGAAGTTGTGGCTCAGACGAATACGATATTCTGCATTACCTGCTGAAGCGTTTTAACTTCGACGCTGTAGATGACCTACTGAAAAAAGTCTCATATGTTCATAACCGGAGAATATGGTGACCAACCTCGGCAAACACCAGCGGCTTGGGAACCCCAGAATCAGAATACGCTCCTGAAAGCGCTCATCCAGGACATTAAATACTACTCCTGCTGCATTGGTGTCGAGATCCGTCTTGCATGCACCAATGCAATGAGGGCCACTTTGGATAATGCGGATAAAATTACCTCCCAACAACTTCGCGTACAGTTTGGTAGTTACCATGCTATCAAGGAATTTCGTACTGATTATTCCGTGAATGCACATGTATAGCACACAAACATCAGTCTGCATACTCATTCTCATACTGCCCTGCAGCTACCGGTGCAGTTTAAACATTTTAACGCAAACTGATCAGAAGTTATGACGATTTTTATTTCATACATATATAGATATATACATACTATTGGACATACTCACACACAAAAAGACTTTTTCGACCCAGCAGACAATAATTTTATTGACACATTCATGAGAATGTATACAACACACGATTACACAGACAGAGAAATACGCTCGTGAGTACATTCATCAGAGCCTTCGCAATGTCGACGCTAGTACAGTGTATACCGTCCTTTAGCAGCAATGCAAGCTGCAGTTCTCCTATGGAGACGATGGAAGAGGTGCCGAATGTTGTCTTGCGGAATGGCTGCCATGGAGTTTCCGCCTGGTGCCCCAGTTGGGACAGATTTCATGCAGGCCGCGGAACGTTTCATCCGGTCACAAACATGCTCACTGGGGAATAGATATTGGGATCGTGCTGGCCAGGGTAGTTGACGTACACCTTGAAGAGCTACCAACAAGGCGGAAAATGCACGTCCACATGTAACCTTTAAGAAATCTTTCACGCAGGAGGACCGCACAAATGTACCATCATTTTATCAACGTACTAATTACGAAATGGGGGGGGGGACATAGCAATAGGTATTTCCGGTGTAGAGAAGCACCTGAGGAGCTAAATACGAAAAAGTCTGCTGGTCCGGATGGAATACCAGTTCGGTTTTACAAAGACTATTCTGCGGCGTTGGCCCCCTACTTAGTTTGCATTTATAGCGAATCTTTAATTCAGCGCAAAGTTCCTAGTGATTGGAAAAAAAAGCGCAGGTGACTCCCGTGTATAAGAAAGGAAGGAGAACTGACCCATACAATTACAGGCCAATATCGTTGACATCAGTTTCATGTAGAATTTTGGAGCATATTCTCAGTTCGAATACAGTAAATTTCCTTGAAACGGAAAAGCTTCTTTCCATGAATCGGCACGGGTTTAGGAAACATCGTTCATGTGAAACTCAGCTTGCCCTTTTCTCACATGACATCTTGCGAGCCATGGACGAAGGGCAACAGGCGGATTGTGTTTTTCTCGACTTCAAAAAGGCGTTCGACGCGATGCCACACTGCAGACTGCTAACGAAGATACGAGCTTATGGAATAGGTTCACAGATTTGTGACTGGCTGGAAGACTTCCTAAGTAATAGAACGCAGTACGTTGTTCTCGACGGCGAGTGATCATCAGAGACGAGTGTATCGTCAGGCGTGCCCCAGGGGAGTGTGATAGGACCGCTATTATTTTCTATCTATATGATCTGATGGACAGAGTAAGTTGTAATTTGCGGCTGTTTGCTGATGATGCTGTGGTGTATGGGAGGGTGTCGTCTGTAACTGACTGTAATAGCATACAGTATGACTTAGACAAAATTTCTAGTTGGTGCGAAGATTGGCAGCTAGCTCTCAATGTAGAAAAATGTAAGGTGATGCGCATGACTAGAAAAAACAATCCCATAATGTTCGAATACAGCATTAGTAGTGAGCTTCTTGATGCTGTCGCGTCGTTCAAATATCTAGGCGTAACATTGCAGAGCGATATGAAATGAACGAGCATGTAACGACAGTTGTGAGTAATTCGGACAGCCAACTTCGGTTTATTGGGAGAATTTTGCGAAGATGTACTTCACCTGTAAAGGAGACCGCGTATAAAAAGCTTGTACGACCACGTCTTGAGTATTGCTCAAGTGTTTGAGAGGGCCGGAATTTGAAGCTGAGTGTAGTACGATCTTGGTGCCACCTACTTACATTTCGCGTAAAGATCACAAAGACAAGATAAGAGAGATTAGGGCTCGTACGGAGGCATATAGGCATTCTTTTTTTCCTCGTTCAATTTGGGAGTGGAATAGGAAAGGAAATGCCTAATAGTGGTACAGTGTACCCTCCACCACGCACCTTACGGTGAATTGCGGAGTATGTATGTAGATGTAGATATCCCGTACCACGCAACGTGCTCTTCAAGATGTACGCCAACTATTCTGGCCAGCACGACCCACAGATCTGTCCTCCATCGAGCATGTTTGACACCGGATAAAACTTCATCTTGCGCGGTCTCCACGAACGGCACGAAAAGTGGCCCAGCTGAGGCACCAGGTGGAAACTGCCTGGCAGGCCATTCCGCAAGACCACATATTGCACCTTTACGATTGTCTCCGTGGAAGGAGTGCAACTTGCATTGCTGCAAAAGGAGGTTATACACTGAACTAGTGTCGGCATTACTCATGTTCTGGTGACTGTACTCGCGTTCGAATCACTCTTTTTGTCTGATCATGCGTTGTATATACCCTCAAGAATGTATCAATAAAATTTCCGTCTTCTGGGTCTACGAAATCTTGGTGTTCTTTTCTCATTTTCCGGGGGTGTAGTTCAACATCAAGATATTTGACTGATTTTTGAAATCGTCTCAAGTAGTTAATTATATCGTCTTATGCTTTTTCCTTGTTGTGTCGCAGTGTTTTGTAAGAAAAGTTCAAATTAAAATAAGGAAATGAAATTCAAATAATTTGAAAGGCCACTAATACGCTCCACGTGAGTCATGTGATGACTGTGGCGCGATTTGACATGATACTACTCCTGCTGCTGTCGATTTCACAATCAGCAAAATACTGTTTGGACACACGCATTTCTGAAAACTGTCAACAAATATTGTGTAGTATCGCACTGTACAAACTGCAGAAAATTAGCTGAATCTAAGATGCAATGCTTATTTAAAGACGTTTAATATGCATAATTGTTCGTGTCCTGGCATTCTGTTAATACAAACATGGAACAGTTTGGTTTAAATGTAGGTGTATTTTACTTTAAACACAGTTTAGATGTTTCTTATTTTCGGTGCGTAAATATCTGTATTGTTTTCTAAAACTAAGATACCGTCAATGCATCAAGTTTCAGTAGGTTTTCACTATCAGATCTCACAAATAATTTTTCCATTCTTACATAAACGTTGTAAATGCATCTTCTATCACAAAAAATTACAGGCACTAAAATGAGCAAATATGTACTACGAAAGGTGTTCAGTAAATAATGATAATCTTTTTACGGTCATAATTTCCCACGCTAAACTTTTATGATATTCTGTTAGCTTATGGGAAACAATAATGCTGTAGTAGTTTCGTTTTTGGGACTCCCAGTTCCCGCCTGTGAGAGGCAGGCAAGTTCACACAAGTTCGGTATCGCCTGCCGCTGTAATGAAGGTAACACGCGAGGAACAATTTGCGGCTTTGAAATTGTGCTTTTGTCTCAAGAAATTTTCAGCTGAGGCCTATACAGTGTTACAGGAGGCATATAGAGAGTCTGTTCTTCCCTACAGTGCAGGTCAAAAGTGGTTTACAATGTTTAAAGAGGAGAGATAATCAGCTTCAAAGGATGGTGGACCCGATGCTTCCTTTACTGCTCTTACGGAAGAAAACAGCACTGCTGATGTGATTGTGAAAGAGAATCGACGAATTACCATGAGATCACTTTCTGAGATACTGAAAATTTCACTGGGTGTGCAGCACACGTTTGTGACAGAAACATTACACATGAGACAAGGCTATTGCTTCCCGAACAAAACGACATTCGCGTGAAGGTCTGCATGCAGTTAAAGTTGGTGTTAGACGAAGATACGGAATTTCTTTCAAATGTAATCACTTCCGATGAAACTTGGCTACATCATTTTGATCCTGAGAGCAAACAGCAAAGCTCAGTGTGAAAATCTCCTTATTACCAACGGCCAAAAAGGAAAAGTGGTTGCTTCTGCTGGGAAAGTTATGGTCATCTCGTTCTTTGGTATTCAAGGAACGAATTATCAACATGTCGTACCTGCACACATATCAGTAACTAGACAACACTACAGGGATGTCTTGAAAACATCGCATGTCCTTATCAGGAGCAAAAGACCACATTTCATTGAATCAAGGTGGCAGCAGTTCACGATAATGCGCGGCCGCGTATTGCCAATGTTACTGCTGAATATGTTGCAAAAATCTACGTGAAGTGCCATCCCTCATCTTCCCTACAGTACGGATATAACCCCATGTGACTTTTTTATAAATCCTAACTTGAAGAAACGCTTTATTGGGAGGCATTGCCTACCATCAGAAAATGTTCAAATGTTTGTTAAGCTTAAGGGACTTAACTGTGGGGTCATCAATTCCTAACCTTACAAATTACTTATGAACTACCTTATACTAAAGATGACACAAACACCCATGCCCGAGGGGGGATTCGAACCCCCTACCATAGCGGCCGTGCAGACTGTGACTGGCGCGCCGCAAACTGCTCGGCCACTGCGGCCGGCTCTACCATCAGTTGCACTGGTGAACACTGCAGAGGCGATGTCCAAGGATGTTTCAGAAAATGGTTTCCAGCATGTATTTGTACACTGTCAGACACGTTGGGCCAAGTGCATCGCATTCATGGGAGCCTATTTTGAGAAGGACCATCAAAATTATGAGTGTGAGTGAAGGTATGTTGTCAAAAGTAATTATGAACAGCTCTCAAACGTTTCGCTAAAACTGCTATAACAGACTTCGTCTTCCTCATGTCATTAAACGTAAACGGAGCTTCTGCCGATGACAGAGCGTTTTCGCAAACATGACTTACTCTACAAAATGAGTTTCAGTTTCAGAAAAATAAGAAATGTTTTGAAGGAATAATGAGCTAAAATGCTGAAACTTCCTGGCTAATTACAATTGTGTGCCGGAACCGGGACTCGAACCTGGAACCTTTGCCTTTTGCGGGTAAGCGGTCCACCAATTTTTTTTTTCTTTTTTTTCTTTTTCTTTTTTTTTTTTTTTTTTTTTTTTTTTTGTCGCTCGCAGAAGAACTTCTGTGAAGTTTGGAAAGTAGGAGGCGAGGTACTGGCAGAATTGAGTTGTGGGGACGGACAGTGAGTCGTGTCGGGATAGCTCAGTGGTAGAGCGCTTGCCAGCGAAAGGCAAAGGTTCCAGGTTCTTGCCCCGGTTCCGGCACACAATTTTAATTTGCCAGGAAGTTTGATATAAGCGCACACTCCGCTGCAGAGTGAAAGTGTCATTCATCTAAAATGCTGTTCGAACGTTATAATGGTTCAGAATAACAACAATTCGAACCATATTTTAACACAGGAAAATAGCCTATTGTCTTGTGTATAAACGTGTGTCCCAGATACTGCTTGTAAAGCCCCGTCAATACATCAGCCTCGTGGATAACGCCGGTGTATACTGCTCTGCGAGCCACCGCGGCAACGCCGGAAGCGCTTTGCTTCTGCCGCTGCCTTTGAGGCGCAACGTGCATCCGAGCTCTGCCGGGAAACGGCGGCGGCCTTCATAGGCGCCTCGAAGGCAGAGAGGGCTGCCTTCGCAGCCGCCATAGCAGGGGGGGGGGGGGACAACAACAACTGTGACAAATGCACACGGAAGTTGAGCGCGACCTCTTAGTCCATTCATTAGGGGAGATGTAAGTGCACAAATTATTCCCGGAAAAAAAAAGAAAAAAAAGAAGAAGAAGAATTCGCAAGTTGCAAACATCGTTTTTCCAGTGGAAAAGTGTTAAATGAGAAAGTTGTAGGCTTTCAGATTATCTATCGATTGGTTTTTGTGCCTACCAATTGCTCTGTTACGTTCGAGATATATCGGAAAAACATTTAAAACCATTAAAAACTAGATTATTTATTACTCGTCAACATTCACAATTCCAAACAAAGTATTTGTCCTAAGAATAGTGTGAGGTAAAAAAAAAAGGATATTCGACAAATTCAAAAAATATTTAGTATTTTAGAGCTAATGTATAGATTTTTGAATAAAAAGGCCTTTTTCGAAAATTGCCTAGATTTTCTCTGGGGTTCGACCTGAGGTAACGGCTTTTGGCCTATTTTCTTTCTAAAGAGTTGTAATATCAAGCTATTGCATTATTTTCTTAGAAAGTTTAGATTATGAGTAGAAAAATTTGACTTCGAAAAACTTGTACTTTTGGGACCTATTTTCTTTTCCTTTTTTTTCTTTTAAAAAAATAAATTTCTGACTTTTTTCACACATTTTCAACTTATAATGGCTTATCGCTTGTAGTTCGCTTTGTAATACACTGATTACTATTTCGGAAGTTACAAACATTGTAGTGTGCTGCCGCGCGCGAATGGCCCTGTGGTCTGAAGCGCCTCGTTGCGGACCGCGCGGCCTCTCGCGCCAGAGGTTCGAGTCCTCCCTAGAGCATGTGTGTATGTGTGTGTGTTTGTTGTCTTCAGGATAGTTTAACGTAGTTTCAAAATGTTCACATATTTTTTAAGCTTATGGGACTTAACTGGGGAATCATCAGTCGGTAAACTTACAAACTACTTATGAACTAACATTCATGCCTAAGGGAGGATTCGAAACCTCGACAGGGAACAACCTCGCACATCGAAGCATAGTGCCTTAATGAGCTCGGCCACACCGCTGCAGGTAACGTAGTTTAACTAGCTTGTAAGTGTAGGGACTGATGATTACACTAGTTTGGTCCCATAGAATTTTGAACATTTTAACGTATTTGCAGTTCGCTTGTCGACGGAGTTTATTAACATTTGTTGCTGCAAGTTAATAGAGCGCACGAAATACAAATATTTTGCAAGCACAGGCCGTTTAGAATTTTCCCAGAGAGAACACGCGCCAGTCCCTCAACCCCTCCCTGTCCACCCTTTCCCTTTCCAAACGGCCGCTCGCCCACTTGCCTTCTCTAAACTCAAAGGACTAGACACCAGCACGCACTTTTACTACTCAATTAAAAATGTTCAAATCTTTATAAATCTATGGCACTTAACTGCACTGGTCATCAGTCCCTAGGCTTACAAGCTAGTTAAACTATGTTAGCTTACAATCTAACTTATGCCAAGAACAACAAATATACCCATGCCTGAAGGAGGACTCGAACTTCCGACAGCGAGCAGTGGCGCGCTCCGCAGCTAGGCACCTTGGAATGCTCGGCCGTACAACTGCAGCTACTCAATTACTGATACTAGAAAACCATTGTAGGACCACCATTATTTGTAAAATTAATTCTAGCTGAAGGGAGCCAGGTAAAAGCTTACTTCAAACATATAATTCTGGCCGTAAGAACCAGTTAAAGGGTTCACATGAACTACTGACTACTTCCTGCAACAGAATCTTGTTCCACGGCCCAAAATTTAGAACTGACTCAAAATTTACTTTAGCAGCAGGAAGACAAAGAGATGATGGCCGGCACACATTGTAGCTCACGAGAACTACATAGAATCATTAATATACAAGCCACCGCGAACTAAACCATTTCATGAATGTGGCTGAGAGAACAATTATGGCGCAATGGAATTAAAAATATGATAATTTGCATTTGAGTTTGTTCCCAGCACTGGTATTCATTAAATAATATTCATAAGTGGAATAAAATTTTACTGACAATAAATTATTTATTCAGTTCAAACATACGGAAATGGAGGAACCAATTTTGTTAAGCAGTGAAATACATCCCACATTGAAAATTAAGCTAAAGTAATCGGAACTGAACATCGTTGGGGGAGGGATTTGTAATCAACAAGCATTCTGCCACTCACACACGTGAAGCAAAGCGAAACTCACCCAATTCAGCGTGATGATACGAAGGCGAAGCAGGCGCCGCTATCTTAGGTGAAATTCAGCAAACCAGAACCACAGAACACAAGGAAAATAAACTTTGTAGGTGGCTCTGGTCTGTCTTTCTTTACTTCAGATGGTGCGCGATAATAACGAGACTAATTTCCATTTAAATCAAACCGTGAGCATGCAGACTCACTGAGACACATGGCACGTGTCTGCTACTTTACATGTTCTCATCCCACTGAAGGCGAAGTGCTTAAATATCGTATTCACTTCAACAAAAATCAACAGAATCATAGATTACGAAGCGAGAGTACACAATAGTAAGGCACTGGTGTGTGAGCAGTGGTGAGAACTCAAGTGACAAGCTAGAAACCTTGAAGTCGGAGTTCGGAACCACATGGTTCCGTAAACCAGTAAAAAATACTAAAATTCAATTTCCGAAAAGTAAAGAAAAATAGCTACGGCATGAAACTCTTAAAAATGCGTAGGATATCATAAGGCAGCTAAAGAAATACAGTTAGACGCGATTGGAAGGTTTTACACAGATGGACTAAGTACAGTCTTTAAAATCAGAAAAATGTAATAAATTGAAAGTCGTAATAAATCAACTAAGAAATACGGCACACAGCCCCTAGAAATACGTAGTATTTCATAAGCAAGCTAATAAAGGGGATCGTACAAGGCTAGAAGAGAATTTACTGACGGAGTCTGGAAGCAAAGTACAAGTTTGAAAACAAAATAGCAATTGAAAATAGACGGAGAGGAGATCGTGATGTAATAAGGGAAATCAGAAAGAGACATGCATAATTTCTTGCCTGAAGGGCCTAGAAACACACAGGGGTAGCTGGAGGCTTTGTTCTAAAAACACACCATGCGGAGTACACATCAGTAACGGGAGGAGGAAACAGAAAGAAATGTTTCACATGCACTACACAGAATAAAAATATTCCCACACATTATTTGGATCCCACAAAGCTAGAAAGAAATTTAACAGAGCTCTTACACCACCAGCTAGTCTCACAGAGGTTACCGAGTCCCAGCTGTTTTCAAATCAAATTAGTTACATAATCACCACATTTTCCTATGCAAAATCACCGAAATGAATTTGAATACACTTCCGTACATGACTGGAAAAACTTATTCTGAAATATGAACCTAAGTTCTGAAGTCTAACTTGAACACCAGACAAAGAATCGCTATCATCTCAAGGGAGGAAAGAAAATCAGAACGTCTTACCAGGTCGAAGCGCAGCCACAAAGTGAACAAACAGCCAACGAGTCTCCGCCAGGCTAGAAATCGGTAAAAAACCAAGAAAGCCGCAGTGGTGGGGAGAGCCTATACTCGCTCATCCTACCGAGGCTCACTACTGGACATTGCCAACCCAACATTGGTAGCAACAAAAACAGAGGTTGGTAACAACTACCTATCGACATGAAGCCAGAGAAAAACTAGTAGCAAGCAGCCAGCAGCCAACGACGAAAATTGTCATACATACACTCAGATTCCCATGCTAGAAGATGCCCATACATGCACATACAGAATAAAGCAAGTACAAATTCTGTCAGGGACAGTGGCGTCACAGAGAAACCGTTCATATTGCCGCATTCATACACACAATGATTCATTATTAGCAGAATAAAATCCTAGCAATATAAACACAGTATTACAGAAACTAACATTTAAAAACATGAAATGAAATGCTATTCCTCATGCCTCCGAACGAAAGTGGTTCTCGTTTAGCAAAAAAGCACATCTAGTGGACTTAGATAAATTACAAAGTTAAAAACCTAGGTAAGATGGGAGACAGCTGTCATATTCACTATGTAACATGTCATAATATTTTAACATACAAATATAAACCAGCTGAAAAATGCTCCTGCCAGAGCACAGAAACCAGCTGCCTCAATCCTCATTCAGACTTCCTCACCAAAAATTTTGGCATGGGAGACAGCTGTCATATTCACTATGTAACATGTCATAATATTTTAACATACAAATATAAACCAGCTGAAAAATACTCCTGCCAGAGCACAGAAACCAGCTGCCTCAATTCTCATTCAGACTTCCTCACCAAAAATTTTGGCATGCGAACATATTCGCACACTTTTAGCACATGACTTTCTGAATAGTTTTGCCCCATTAAGCCGTCATAGTCAGCAATGTCATCTCACTATCAGTGTCTATATATGTCTCTGTCCGTTTGTTTGCTGTCTCTCCCACTGCCGCTTTGTGAATCAAACTTTCAATGTCTTCATCCCTTTCCTTTGCGATTCCTCACTGCTGTCTGTTTCTGCCACTTTCATCGTCTCTCTCTGCCCCACTGACATTGTCCCACTCTCTTCCTGTCCTGTTGCTAGTATCCTTTCTTTCTCACTTAGAGTCGGCTTTCATTGTCTTCAATCATGATTGTGTCCTTCACACATATGTCCATTGTGATGGTTTGCTTGGGGGTTTGACCTGTAGACCAGAAAACTTTAGCATGCTGGTACTGGGGATGGGAAAAACTAGACAAATTGTTTCATGCTATAGTATCGGAGAGCCGCACGCTCATGTTTTATGTGTGGTCTCCATTCGTGCAGTTTCCCACTGTTTTTGCCTTTTGCTCCAATTGCTACTATCTGCATCTGTTTTGGTTTGTTGTTGCCACTGTTCCTGACTTCCGACATCTTGTTTTGCTTCCCACTGTTGTTTTCATGAATATGCCTTTCTTCTGAACTGACACTTTCTCTGTCCATCATATATGGCTCTCTATCTGCCAGTTGCACTGTCTCTGTCCTACTCATATTCAGCCGAAAAAAGCGCGAATATGTTCGCATGCCAAAATTTTTAGTGACGAAGTCGGAATGAGGATTGAGGCAGTTGGTTCCACACTTTTGTGTCAGAGAACATATTCGCCTTTTCTGTACTGTGGCAGGAGCATTTTTCAGCTGGTTCCCCTATTTTTCCTGTTACATCAGAGTGTCTTGCTTACATAACATGAAATCTACAGTGAGTAAAATTTGAATAATGTTTTAAATACCTTGCTACTTTTGTACAAACGTCAGACCAAATTTACTATGTAGTAGTTTACTTTCTAAAAAAAGCTTCACATTCATATGATTGCTAAACATGCTTAACTATTTCAAAGAACATTGTTAAACACTAAAAGCATGTAAATATTTTCGAGTCCAGCTGAGAATTTAGTTTCATATGATGTTGCTATTTTGCGATAATTCAAGTTGTTCATGTTGATCCAACCATTACAATGACGAATTTTGCACGTCCAGTGGCCTGAAAGTTTTGCAATGCTTTGTAACTGTTATAAATGTTATCGGTGAATAAACAGAGACTAGAAACATGGGTTCATGACCTTGAAACTAAGAACCCTTGCTGTATGTTCGCTAAGATAGTTAAAACCATAATTACACGTCAGACCAGATATTACACGCATATTTGTCATTAGTATGTGCCGTAAATTTGCCAATGCACACAGTCGGACCTTTTGGTACAAGAAAATTATGATTTTTGTAGCGTATCACGATAACGAATACACATTTCCAAAAACGGAAAACGGATTTTACACATAAACTCCTAAACAACATACATATAACATTCTAGTCATTCCTCACAATCAGAAATAGGATTTGAACCTATTACTGTTGCATGATATCATTCATGGACTGATATCTCAAGAACCACATAAGACATCATTTTGCTCTAAAATTTAAATAAAATTTCGATACGTTATCTACATTTCATATGCAGCTATGCGTAACCTAAAATCAACCATACGAGAAGTCTACGCAATGTGTTTCTACCTCTGGAAACTCTTTTAAAATATGTTGTAATAGTTTACTAAACCGGAGGCTGCATATTAACTGCAAAATAAACGAAAAAAAATCACCCCTTCATCAACTGAAGATTTCAGTCTTTAAGATGTAGAAAAATCAATTTTTTCGCCAAGTACCTTTTTTCAAATCGCATCGTAAGTTTCAGAACTATCCGAACAGCATCTTTCAGCACAATACGCACTTTTTCTAACAAAATATCACGGATTTTCGGTCGTCTCTTGCTAATGGAAGAAGATTTACGAAAACTGAAAAATGCCATTTATAGATAAATGTCTACAGGATGTATTGTAAATATTTGAACAATTTTCTATGGTTAGTTATACAGATATTTGTGATTCACGGTGCTAAGATAGCAAAAAATCGGGTTTTGTGATTTTGTGCAAAACTACAATAAGTTTCAACCTCTGGATCTCAGCAAAGGATAACGATACCGAAAAAATTTAAATACAGCCTCAAGAATATCATCATAAGAACATATGGTAAAAATTTCGAAGATTTTCAATGAATACAAAGTATCGAAGTGACCATCCCCACAATTCGTTTTTTTCGGTACCCAAAAATCATGTTTTTTTTAGATTATCTCAGGAATCGCCCATGAATGAATGGTGATTTTGTAAGCCGTTTAAAGCCCACCATAAACTACACGTCATGTACAAAGGCCAACACATTTGCTCAATTTGGATGGGCTCAGGAAGTGTATAACTTTGAAAATTTTGATGATGTACTGTATGATAGCTAAAGTATATCCATTCTTCTAATATGTACACAAATGATCACTAGGCCAAGATCTATCCAGAACACATAACCTCTTCACTCTGAGCAGAATAGAACTTGAGATATGGGCCCCTAAAAAATCACAAATTCGCACGCGCCATTTACGAACATATTAATACCGTGCACTGTTGTGCATGGTACGATATTCGATATCAACCTCCATCAAATAAATCGCTGCAAAATGTTAATTATGTCTAGTACATTTTATCTAAGAAAAATATTTATCTCAGTTCCAGAATGTTGTGGAAAAACATAATTTGTTTGAAAACCTGCAAAAAAAGTCAAAAATTTAATTCTTCAACAGTTACTTTCATAACAAGAAATTGAAATAGTTAATTAAAAGTGCGTCTAAAAATGGAAATTTCTCAAAATCACTTTGTACACTTGTAATTAACAAAATAAATTTTTTAATAGTATAATATTAAACTGTTTACAAAGAAACAGACTTTAGTCGATGCCCTGAGAAGGTATAGACTTTCTTTTTTTTCCAAAAATTGTTATGAGAGATGAAACTTATTAAGTGGCAACATTGCTGTTTGCTTTGAAGCATCACATGCGACCCGCTTTTTGAAAGAAGTGGCAACAGTTTCTGGGCAACCCACCCATCATTTTGCACAACAATGCGTGGGTGCATACAGCGCACACTGCAGCTACTCTGTTTGGTCGATGGAACTGGGAAGTACTGGGAAGTACTGTACCATCCACCATACTCCCCAGTCTTAAGTACTTGTGAAACTGATTTGAGTCTGAAGATGAATGAATCAATTTGTTGCATTAGCTTCAGAGCTATTCCAGAGATTCGTCTGGCAGTAGATCGCTTTATTCACATCATAGTGGAACCAAAATAACAAAGCTGGCTCACTTTTCACGTTTCGTACAAATAAAAAAGTCGCTCGTTTCCACGCAAGTTTTGTTATTTGTCTTCTTTATATTTTAGTTTCATTTGTCCTTCTCCAAGAAATTAAAAGGTGAATGTATACAATTGTTCTATTTCTGCTTTAGAGCCATAAGATTTTTATGAGCTATTGTTTATAAATGATTTTTGAGTGATGTCTTTAATACAATTATAGCGCATTTACATGTAACTGTAATTTTGTGACTTTCTTTGCTATGTTCCTTACAGCATTCTTTGCATATGTAACTCTATCCACCTGTTCAGTATATATCTTTTTGAATCATACATTGACTACACTGTCTTAACTGTCGTTTAGCATTGTTCTTTTAAAGAATATAAAAGTAAATAAGAAAATCTACATAAAGAGAGCTATATAGAAATAATTACATCAAACAAATCCAAAATTATTTAATAAGTAAGATAGTAAAATGTACAGTTTTATTTTTTATCTTTCTTAAAATGTTTCAGAAATGTATATAACAATTTTTTGAAAGTTTTTCATTCATTTATATAGAAGCAAGTATTGATAATTTAATTATTTTCAGTTAGTATTCTAGGTTGTGAATTATATATGAGATTCAACTTACCATACATGATTTCATTTGCTAAAGTGTCTGCGGGAACACTACCATTGAAAGTAGCACAGAGTTCCATAGTGGTTCTTTGAGTTACAATAACACTTTTACATGATATGTTAATTACATATATGGGATAATTCTCCATATAACTGAATGGACATACATCTAGATCTCCTTTATGTTGTGTAACACATTTAAAATCTCAAAAAGCATCATAAAGCTTTAAAGTAACTATTTGGTGGATTAAGTTACCACATTTCTTGAGGAAAGATCTCATTTCTTCCATTTTTAAGTGTATGTAGCATTTCATGATCATACACTGATGAATCAGACAACTGATTATTTTTTTCGATTAGTTTGAAATACAATAAATGCAAAATATGACATATCAAATTCCACTGAGTTATAGTAATTTGTAATGTCAAGTTCAAAATTGTTCTTAACACTTAATCCTGCTACCTCAACTGTTTGAATTTAATAGAAAGATATGGGTACTTTAGGATTTTTCAGAATATTGTGTTGTTGTTGAAGTTCATCATTTGGTTCATATTTAACTATAGGAACATGAATTTCTATAGATTCTAATACAATTTTTCCTTCTTTTGGAAATGTAGTTACATCTTCAATAGCAGCTTGATTGAAATCTGCCCAATTAACAAAAGAATATCCAGCACTTCGTCACCATGTAAAAATTACCATTAAATCTCCTTCCGACATGATTTCTTTGTAATCTTTAAAAATCCACCAAGTATATGCAATGGATAAAGTACCTCTTTCTCTTACTCTTTATTTTTCCATTATTAAGAATACGTCCTTCTGTACTTATTTTATCGGTAATAGATGATGTCAAGTGTAGTAAAATTGATGATGCAATGATGATGTTCTATTCTAGGCATAATGTTATTTCCTTTCTTAATGGTTATAAAATCTAACTGTTTTGCAACATAATTAACGATTAATTTTTTATTAGACTATCCATCATATGTTGGATAATTTGATCCATCAGTTGCAATAATACTGAAGTTCATGTATAATTGAGCATGATTGAAATTTAAAACTCCATCACCTATATTTATGTTAATTTCAGTGTCCTTCTTGGGCACATTAAAATTATTTATATTTTTCTCATTCACAGGGGATGAGTAAAATGGATAGCTCTCAATTTTGTTCATGACAGCTTTAGCTATCACTTATTTATTAAGGAAGAAATTTATTAATACATTTATAAAACAACTATTTCTGTAGCAGCATTGAAGTTAGTGAAATTATCGTTTTCATCAGTTACAGTAATTTCTAAGTCTTGAATTGGATAAAAAATGAGAATAATTGTAGGATAATTTGGTTTCAAATTATTGGTCCTCCAAATTCAGCATTAGGTTTGAATGAAGCAATAATATTAGTTTCTCTGTGAAAATAATCAATATTCTTTACAAACATTCCAACAGCAGGATTGACATTTATATTGATCAGTTGAAATGTAATAATCTTAGGAACATCTTTGGTCACAGCTTTTTGTTTAGCGTCAACAACTTGATTACTAAATCTAAGTACACTTCCAATGCTATCTGCTATATCCATGCACAATTTTACATCACTCACAGTAGTAAATCTGTTTAGAATTTTATGTGCTTTAATGTGAATATTGGGCTCTTTGACATGAATAAATTTTTATAAAGTTTTCAAAGTATACTGCCCTACAGGAATTTCTAGCGTTTCTCCATCAATATATAATTTATTATTTCTCAAAGTAATGTTTGGTGTTAAAAAGGTTGTATAAAAATTAACTAGTGCAACTTTACCAATGCTCTCTCATATAGGTATAGTTAATCTTTTTTTGAGAATTTATGATTTACCACTTAACTGAACCAACCGACTTATTTACTACTGAAAAAATTATTCATAAATTAACAAAACTGATTGGATGCAAAAAGCAAGAATTCCTGAAAAGAAATAAACAAATAAACATGATAACCTTTTTACCAAATTTAATTCGTTGTACAATAATAGGACCAAGTGGATGTGGTAAAACATCATTAATGATTGAGAATTATATTAGCTCCAGGATTGTTGAATTGGAATAAAATTAATCATTTGTATGTTTATTCAAAAAACTTAGATCAATCAAACTATCAGGAATTAGGTAAAAAATTTCAAAAAATAGGGGAAAAATGGATACAGCTTACAGGAAAATAAAAGAGATATTTGGAGATAAGAAAAACAGCACTATGAATATAAGGGACACAGATGGAAAACCAGTTCTCAGCAAAGAAGGGAAAGGCTGAAAGTTGGAAAGAGTATATAGATAGGCTCTACAAAGGAAATGAACTTAGAGGCAGTATTTATACATTCTTCTACATCCTTGCATTTGCTTTCTAGCCACTCCTGCTTAGTCATTTTGCACTTCCTGTCAATTTCATTTTTAGTCATCTGTAGTCCATTTTGACTGTGTCATTGACTGCATTTTTATATTTTTCATTTCTTCGATAAAATTTAGTATGTCCTGTGATATCCAAGGATTTATCGGAGGTCTTGCCTTTCTACCTATTTTGTCATCTGCTGCCTTCACAATTTCATCTCTCAATGCTACCCAATCCTTGTCTACTGTTTTATTTTCCCCTGCTTCTGTCAATTGTTGCCTAAAACTCCCTCTGAAATTCTCAGGAACTTAAGTTTCCTTCATTTTATCCATGTCCCATCTCCTTATTTTCCTTATATGGTCAGAGTTTATATCTGCCCCTGGGTATGTCTTACAGTTTATCACCTGGTTCCGGAATCTATGTTTTACCATTCTAAAATCTACCTGGTATCTCTTGGTGTCTCCTGATCTCTTCCACCTATACAACCTTCTTTCGTGATTCTTAAACCAGGTGTTTGTTATAACTAAATTATGTTTCATGCAAAATTCTACCAGGCAGCTCCCTCTTTCATTCCTTTTGCCCAGTGCATATTCACCTACTATTTTTCCTTCTCTTCCTTGTCCTACTACCGAATTTCAGTCTCCCATCACAATTAAGTTTTCATCTCTCTTAATTTTCTGAATAATTTCCTTCAGCTCCTTTTATATTTCTTCACTCTCCTCGTCATCGGCAGAGCTAGCTGGCATATAAACCTGGACTACTGTGGTCGATGTTGCCTTCATATCTGTATTGACTATGATAATGCGATCACTGTGTTGCTCATAGTAGTTTACCTGCATTCCTATAATGTTATTCATAATGAGGCCTACTCTTTATTGTTAGTGTAAAGAAAGATTAGATAATAAAGAAAGATAATATAATACATTTATTGAAATTCACGTTTTAGACTTATCTGTATGGTACATAATAAAGAGGTTCTTGTTGTACCACTTGAGTAGTACTTTTGTACTTATTTATATTGTTTTACATTCTGTTTACTATAAGCATTTACTACCTTCTATTTTGATTTTATTTATAAGTATAATATATAAGTATGCTTAACTCACTGTTCTTTTCTTTTATAGTAATTAAATTCCATTATCAAATTACTTTGGAGTTAGTGATTGATTAGGTAATGCAATATTTCGTGCCAACAGCCATGGTTATGTAATCAATAAAAGTAAATATTTTTTGGTTAATATAGTAATAATTGTTTTGAGTATTAATAATGAAATATTCGGTGAATTTTTTGTTTCTATGTCATTATTCTTTTAAATCTATGAAACTTATAAAAGAAACTAGGATTTTTATATACCTGGGTAGTATTAAGAAACGTCATTCAACCAAAAGAATTTGGCACTATTTTATTCCATTAAGAGGAACATATCTCATACTTGATCATACATGATTTACTTAATTTATTTATTGTATACTCTGATATCTGAAAATCTTGTTTACTTAATAAAGTTTTTTCAGATCAAACTGCAGCTTATAATTAAGAGCATGTTGAGTTACAAATCTTTTTATTATGAATTTAATATTGTAATATTTGAATGAAAGTGGGATTGACAGTAACTTAAATTATTTAATTAGCACTGGAGTGTGTACAATTCATCCAACACACACTTTATTGATTAATAATTATTTAAAGGTAATATGAGAAAGTCAAATAAGTGAATGTACTCGAAAGTATGTCTAGTCAGTATATTCAAGACATATATTTTTAGTATTGTGAGGAAGTTATGCTGCTTATTTTTCTGTGTAGTTCAGGATGTCTTGAATAATGTATTTTGTATTTTTTGTACATCTTATATAAGGCTTTATAAAAATTTTAATTTAGATTAATTAATCTCAATTTAGGTTACTCTACAAATGATTCATAAATTTTTATTTCTTAAATACAATTAATTTGATCGTAGAAATAAATATGTTATTGATTTGTTGTTGTTTCTTATGGGACTTAACTAGAGGTTATCAGTCTGTTATCATTTCCTGACGTATTTAGTTTCTTAAAAAAATTATTATTTTTTAAATTAATGCTTATATTTAATTTCTGAGTATAAAATATTCTTTAATTTATGTTTTAGAGGATATGCTCTAAAATTAATAACCTGTAATTTATTGACGGTTAAAATGTTATAATAAGCTTAAGACCATGTATTTTTGATTAAGTTTTAGTTCATTATTTTTTTGTTTAGATTTTGTATTTATTTTAGGTTTTACATTAAGATGTAGATTTTAATTTCAAACATTTTGTAAAATAATGATTTTTTTTTAAATTTTTGTCAATGTATTGTAAGGAACCAGGCAATATTAATTTTGGACTGTTTGTCAATAATATGTTTTCTAGATAATATTTTGAAGTCTTACCTTCTCACTGATCTCTTTGAAGAGCTGCTGTATTATGACCATTGAAAGGTAGCATAATGGTTAGTTTCTTAATTAGAGACTGGAATTAATAGTTAATGAGAAATTACCTGCCTCTTAATAAATTTTACAATATAACTGTCAAGTAAAATCGCTTACATAATTCTTTAGGACGAGAAGCCCTTAGAGCATGACAATTATAAATTAAGTTTTATTATATAGCTAATTTTTAATATGATTTTTATTCCTTGGTTGGGATGACATAAAGAATAATTAAATTCTTCATTATTAAGTAATTAATCTATGTTTATTTTATCTGTAATTTTTGATCAGAAACTAAGTTACCTTAGGAATCTCAGTGTAATCATTTTAATATGTCTTATCAATAAAGTGGCTTGCCACCTCAATGTTCGATTAAGATTAAATATTGGTGTAGTGTTTAATAATTAGGTCTGTACAGCACTTAAATTCTTACATAATCTGAGCTCAGAATAGTGTGAGGCAGGTTGGTTTCTATCCTACAAATTATTATATTATTTCAGTGTGAAAGGCCTATATAAAAAAATTTTGTTTAACGATGAAAATTAATTTTTACTATTTTTGGCAATCAATTTAGAATTTAGTTTTATAGACTTTTTTCTACAAATTGTATTTCAATTATATGAATTATTTTAAAGTTTCTTTGTTAATTGTCTGGGTTTTATTAACAGGGATTGTATTAGTTTATATACAGATTCATAAGGGTCAAATAAGGTATTTTTTGTGTATTCCTTTTAGTGATGCCATTTAATTAATTTGTAAAGAACAACCTATTCCTTTTATGTCAAATTATTTTTATAGTATTTGTCTCCTGTTTTTTATTTAATAATTTCTTTTTTTCATTTCAGTTAATTTTCGTTATTTAACTTATGTTCTTTTCCTTACAATTATTTTCTTTTTTCTTTTTTACTAGATAATGCGTTTATATATTAATAATAGCTAGCTGATCATGAATTACAAATTATTTATTACTTTGTTCTTGCATTCCGTTGCTCAAACAATTTCTTATGATGTTAGATTGGCTTTGATATTGTTGTCATTAATTATTTTAGTGTGGAGATTTATTGTATTAAGTTTTATGGTGATTTATTATTTTTTATGCTGCTTCAGCTTTGTCTTTTATTAGTTCTTGGTTAGTAGAAACCAACTGGACTCCATTTGATTTTGCTGAAGGTGAATCTCAGTTAGTTTCCAGTTTCAATACTAAATATGGTACTGGGGGTTTTACTTTAAATTTTCTTGCACATTGTTCAAGAATTATTTTTATGATAATGTTATAATCATTCATTTTCTTAGTTGGTGATTTTTTATTCTTTCAATTTTTTAAGACTTTCTTTTATATCTTGTTTTTATTTGCATTCGTTGTACTTTACCTCCTTTTATGCTATGCTTATGTATTTGGCTTAAAAGAGTCATTTACCATTATCTTTAAATTATTTATTTGTTTATTATTTTGAAGTTCATGTTTTTCATTCGTTTACTCAAATTTTTTAATAATTTTGAAGTTAATTTAAAAGTAAATATACTTTTCTTCTCATGTTTTCAAAACATTTGTTTTTCTGAAGCAGATTAACTTTAGGTTTTAATGAGATTATCTCATAATTTTGTAATTTGATTATTATATAGGAAATATGAGAAGTAAATGGTTATTAGGATTTGTTCTGTTATAATGTATGGTTCTTCTACTGGTCGTTTTCCAATTCATGTAAATAGACAACTACAATTGCTATAATTCAGAATAGAATTTCATTTGCTGGATTGAACTGATTTTTTTGGAATATCGTTTTTGATATCAAATGATATAAGTAATAAGATTCTAATTGATATTATTTATTCAATAACTGCTCCTAATTTCTTAGTGATTGATTGTAAAATTGAGTAAGCGAAAAGGAAGTATTATTCAGGTTCAACGTCAATTTGGGTCACTAAGGCATTGTCTGGTAGAAAGTTTCTGGTTATCCTAATACATTAATTAAACATATTGCAATAAAGTTAATTTTTAATCTAATAAATGTAATTATGTCTTTGTAAGTAAAGTAAAGATGAAAGAGAATGATATCACTGTTTCTATTTAATTCAATGGATAGTTTGCTTGTGATTGCTGAAGACAAAATAACTTACGTATTATAATAAACGGAAATACAAAGTGGAATGTCTAAAATGTATTTAGTGTCGTGTTGTCAACAACAAATCCTACTCATACTCATTGTAGAATTTCTTTTCCAGAGTAAGCTATGGCTGATAACAAATTTGTAATAACTATTGCTCCTCAGAATGATATATGCCCTCAAGGTAGTACATATTCTATATATATATATATATATATATATATATATATATATATATATATATATATATATATATATATATATATATATGATCCATAATAAAATAAAATCCTCATCGTCATATTTATATAATATTGATCTAAGATTTCTTCATAATGAATTGGTAAAATTTTTGGTTACTGGGTTAATAAGTCACAATGATTTGTTAAAAAGGTTATTTATTAATTTTAAAAATTGGTCCTTGATTGATCTTGGTAGAAAATTATTACTATTGTAATAATACGTTTTGGTTATAATATAGTTTTTTAAGTAAAATTGATATTTCTCTAAAATTAATTAGGTATTTTACATAATTATCTTCCATTATAATGATTTCTGTAAAAATTGTTTTATACATATTATGGAATGTGATTTAATAGGTTTAAAATGTAAATAATATGTACATATTTAATTTCAAATATTTCTTGTAATGCAGTTTTTGAAATTTAAATAAGTAATACTATTAGACCACCAAGTAATATTAGTAATAGAATAAATGATATTCGGAATATTCCTGTTGCTATTCTAGAACATAATGTTTGAATATTTTTTGGTATTATTATTAATGTAGGGTGCTTTATTTTGATTAAATTAATGTTCATTAAATTTTCTGATCCTATTATTTTTGTAATTTCAATGGTTAGTTTATAATAATATTGATTTTGGTGAACAATAATGAAAATATTAATCTGATCTGAAAGTTTTAAAAGGATTTTCTTAATTTTGGTTTCCAAGACCACTGCTATTTTGTAAAGTGGCGTTTATGTTTATTCCTCTAAATGTAAACATTTATTGGTAATTTTATTAAGATTGTTCTTTCTTTATTTATATTAATAGTTATTTTTCTTGTTGAGTTTGATTATTTTTTCCTATTTTTTTGTTTTTTCTGTTTGTAAGGGTGCTTTAGGTTTTCTATTTTAGTTTTAATTATTTCGTTCACATGGTAATGATTTTTTAAATTCAATTTTTGCGTTTATGTTAAGGTATTTTATTTGTAATTGTTTTTTAACCCTGCTTCTGCAGGAATTGATAATTTTTAATTTTTATTTTTTTATTAATTTTTGTTCTTATATTTTCAGTGTTTCCTTATTCTGATTTCAGAATGGTTGGTTATTACTTTCGTGTTGATCGTTATTATTTCATATATTACGACTTTTTCGATTTGTTGTTTAATAATCATTGCAAGGACATCATTCTTTCTTTTACTTATCGTTGTATTTTTTTAATTTTTATTGTTTTGATTTTATTGTTTATAAGAATTTGTTCTTTATATAGTTTAAAATAATTGTCTCTTTCTGTACTTTAAGTCTAGATTGATTCATACATTTTTTCTAATTTTGGATTGGGATTATCAACCTGAACATTTACAGGCCGGTGTCTATTTTTATACTTTGATTGCTAGACTACCATTTTATAAAGATTAATGGACTATTTTTACGCTCTTTATTCTCCTCTAATATTTGATTTTGTTGTTTTAATATTTTGTGTTTTTCTGTTTTCGTTTTTTTTTGTAGTTAAGATGCCGATTTTTCTTATTGCATCTTTAACTTTGCAAGGCTTATGTTGAGGCTCCTGTTTTGGGTGAATGATATTGGTAAGTATTTTCATAAAATTAAGGGATATGGCTTTTTGTGTAATAATGGTTGTTTGTTATTTGATTTGACTTTTTTGTCTTTAAGTTTATTTGGTGTTACTATTAATATATTTATTTGTTTTCGACAATTGAATTTTTAGCCTTTAAATACTTTCTCTTCTGTTACACATATAAGATTTGTGACTTGTGGTTAAAAAATTGTAAATTGATGACAGTGTACAGGTGTTCTTTCATTAATGGTTGGTCATGGTTTATGTGCTTCTGGTTTATTTTGTTTATAGAGTATTATTTATGAACATTTATGTGTATGTAATTATTGGTTAATCAGGGTATAAGTAATTTATTAGCTAGAATGTTGTTTGCTGATTTCTTTTAAGATCTTCAAATATGTCTTCTTCTCCTTCTTTAAATTTTTTAGGAGAATTCATAATATTAAAAAGAATTATATCTTGATCTTATATGATTTTATTATTGATTTTTATGTTTTAGAACTGTTTATACATGATATTTGTATACTGATTCTCAACATGGTTTATATTTTTCTGGTGTTTATACTTGTTCTATAGGTTATTCTCCTGAATATCATATTTTATTTTTATATTGAAATCCTCTGAACATATAATGTTAAGGTGTGAATATTTTTAATTATAATAGCTTATGTCATTAAATTTAAATTATTGTTTTGTGGAATCAAAGACATGATTTTTCTGCTTAATTCATGTAATTATTTTCTATTTGTTCTTGAGTTTTTCTATTGTATTTTACATTATTTTTTCTTTAAGTGTAATAATTGTTTATTGAGTGGATATTACAAGACTTGTTTTTTAAGTAAGTACCACTTTAAAATTAATAAACAGATGTACCGAGATACCTCAATAATTTTATTTTTATATTAAAGCCTGTATTGTAATCTACTTTTTTACACAATTTCTGCCAATATTGAATGTCTTCTCATAATATTGTACCAGTTTTTTAATACTGTCCTAATGGAAGTCTGACGCCTGACTTGTTAACCAGTGCATCATGACTGTTTTGATTTCTTCATTGTCTTGCTTGGTCACAATGCCAAAAAAAATGCGCTGTGTGAAACATTAGGAAAATCATCGGGCTAGAAGGAAATCATGAAGCATCTGTTTTCTCTCTTCTTATTGTCCACTTCCTGCACAAAACTCTCATTAACAGCCGAAGGACGCCCACTCTGTTTTTCATGATGCACGTTTGTGCGGCCATCTTTAAAAGCTTTCATCCAATTTCTTACCATTCCATCACTATTAATGCTTTCTCCTAAAAACTGCAAAGATATCACGATGAATATCTATTGTTTTCAGGTCTTTAGCAGTCTGTACTTCACAATCGGCGGGACTCAAGATTATCGGAGGCATCTTAAACAATCAGTACACAATGTAAACAAGGAAGATCAGACTGTAAATGCGTCAGTGCATAGACAACAAATTTAGGTACCCATTGCACATAAAAGTATTGAGATATCTTAGCTCTTGTTTCTTCAATTTCAAAACGGTACTTACTTAAAAAATACGCCTCATATTTAGTTTGAATAGTTCTATGGTGGTTACTACCTTTTTTAGATTGGATGTCTTTCATTTTTATGTTTTTTGTTATGTACATTTCTACTTTAGTTATCTATTACAGAAATGATTACACACATTATGAAAAACTATTAATCATTTTGTTTTAATTATTTTAATATTTTTTCAATAGGTCTCTGAATTATTGGTACAAATTTTATTAGGTGAGATGGATTGGGTTTAGTTCCTTATTGTTATTTATTATCAGAATGTACAGTCTTATAATGCTGGTATATTAACTGATTTATCTAATTCTATTGGTGATGTTATTATTGTTTCATTTTTGATTCTTTTCAGTAGAGAATTATTACATTAATAATTATTTTTTCTGCTATAACGAAGAGAGTGCAAATTCCCCTTTCTTCATGACTTCAATTGCTATAGGTGCCCCTATTCCTGTTTCTGCTTTAGTTCATTCTTGTACTCTTGTTAGTGCTGGTGTATATTTATTAATTCGTTTTAACATCATATCATTAGTTTATGATTTTTGTTGGTATATTCTTTTTATTGGTTGTTTAATAAGGTTTATACCTTCTCCTGGCGCTAATTTTCAATTTGGTTGAAGGAAGATTATTGCTCTTTCTACTTTGAGCCAGATTGGTTTAATAATAAGAATTTATCAATGTTTTATTTGTATCTTGCGTTTTTTCTATTGGTGACTCATGCTTTGTTTAGGACTTTATTACTTATGTGACCACATTCATAATTTACATGATTCAAAGGATATTCGTTTTATAGGTCCCATTTTTATTTCATTACCTTTAAATTCTATTTATTTTGGTGTTTCTAGGTTATGTTAGTTTTTGGCTGGTTTTTGTTCTATGGATTTAATTCTCGAGGTTGTCTGTTTAAGTTTAATTAACTTTTTTTTCTTCTACTGGTTTAACAACTTCTTATCCTTTTCATTTATTTTATTATTCAATATCTGGTGATAATAAATATTATTGTGTTTATTGTTTTGACGCCAGAAATTACTATTTTTCATAGTTGGAATTAATTGTTTCTGTTTTTGGTGTTACATTTCTTTTTAATTAATTTTTCCTGAACCTTATTTAATTGTTTTACCTTGGTATTTAAATTGTTCTCTGTATTTAATATTATTTTGGGTCCATATTTTGGTTATATTATTTCTGATTTTAATTATTCATATAGTTTACTTTCTTTAAATTTTTTTATCTTTCGTTATGTTTACCAATTTTTTTGATTTATATACCCTATTTCAACTAATTATATTAGATAGTTACCGTTACCATTTGGTTATTATAACTTAAAGTTTTTGAATCTGATTGAGGTGAGTTATTAGGTGGTCATGGTTTATTTTCCTTTTTCTTATATTTAATTAATTATGTTTAATCATTACATGATTCTAATTTTAGGCATCATTTGTTAACTTTTATTTTTTGGATACTTATTGTATTTATGTTTTTGTATTTTACTTAAATAGCTTATGATTAGATTTTAACATTGAAGATATCAAGGAAATATGTTTTCTTTTTAGGTGGTTATAAATACTTTTTCAGTGAAAATATAATGTTGTTTAAGCTATATAAATAAAAGTATTAATGGATTTTAACCACTATTATAAAATGTAAGGAGGTTTCATATTGGGTTTACATTGGAGCGTTATTTTTCATTTATATTATTAACAGTAAACTATCATTAAATTGATATAATATATATCAACAAAGTGGTATCAACAAAGTATCTTGCTGTAGCTTCAAATGCAAAGTAATGATTTGATGATAATTGATTTATTATATGTCATATTAAACATGTTAAAAAATATTGATACAACAATTACATGTAATCGGTGGAATCCTGGGCTACGAAGAATATTGTTCCATATGCTGCATCTGCAATAGTAAAAGGTGCTTCTGAATATTCAGATATTTGTAGTATTGTAAAATAAACTCCTAATATTACCATAAAGGACAAGCGTTGTATTTAAACTTCCTGGCAGATTAAAATTGTGTGCTGGAACTGGGACTCAAATCTGAGACCTTTGCCTATTGCGGGCAAGCACTCTACCACTGAGCCATCCCGACATGACTCACAACCCTTCCTCACAACTTAACTTCTGCCAGTACCTCACCTTCTATTTTCCAAACTTCACAGAAGTCCTCCTGCGAAACTTGCAAGACTAACACTTCTGGAAGAAAGGAAATGGTGGAGACATCAGAGATTAAAAATGTGTGCCAGAACCGAGACCCCGAACCTGGGACCTTTGCCTTTCGTGGGCAAGCGCTCTACCAACTGAGCCACAGCCTAAGGGATGTTTCCAGAATGAAACATTCACTCTGCAGAGGCTGTGGCTAAGCCATGTGTCTACCATATCCTTTCTTTCAGCAGTGCTAGTGTAGCATGTTTTGCAGGAGACCTTCTGTGAAGATTGGAATGTAGGAGGCGGGATACTGGCGAAAGTAAAGTTGTGAGGCTGCATTGTGAGATGTGTTGGGATAGCTCAGTTGGTAGAGTGTTTGCCCACGAAAGGCAAAGGTCACAGGTTCGAGTCCTGGTTCCGGCACACAATTTTAACCTGCCAGGAAGTTTAAATGAACTGTATTGTTTTCAACTCCCATTCGAAGGCGAGCTTGGATAGCGGAACATTATGCAATCTTTGAAGTAAAGCTCTAAAAGTTGGGTTTTTAAATTGTATAGGTTGGTTAGATGTCGTATGTATAACAACATCAGAAGTGGTTGGTTTTCTAAAGATATGAAAACTTATCAAACCCCAGTTGAATACGATCAAGAAATCCAAGAAGGTAAGCATTCTGTCAACACTCTGTTCCACCATGAATGGAACGCTGTAGTGTATTTTGTTCAGTTCACATCTGAAAGTATCACAGTCTTGAAACGAGCCCTTGAACACCAAAATGATGTCATCAACATATCTTGCCCAAAAAGTTTTCTACTGTAAAAATTACTTAATTTTGTTATCATACTGTGCTGAAAAATGTGATAAAGATGTTGGCAAGGCAGTAAGACAAAGGTGAGTCCATTGCCAGACCCTGTTTTTGAATATAGGAATTAGTGAGTACTTTTCTGTGGTTTATTTATTAGCGAGTACCTTTCTACAGTTTGTTTATTTTATTTTACAGTTAGCAATTTTATTGTATATTTTCTCTTAACTTCAAAAGACATTCTTGTAAGTCTCTTTCATTTATGTACATTGCAGAGCACCTGATGATTTGTCTACAGGATGTGAAACCAATAGTGCTTTTTAAAATAAAGTTAAATGCAGTTGAAGTGAATTTGGTCTCAAAATGAAAACATATATATCCACCCTCATGAGTCACAAACATCGCTGAGTTCGGGTGGCTTGTGTGCCTGAACAATACAGACCATAGGTGCAACCACAGTGGAGGGGTATGTATGGAGAGGTCTAACAAATGTATGGTTCCTGAAGAGGGGCAGCAGCCTTTCCAGTAGTTACATGGGCAACAATCTGGATGATTGACTGAGCTGGCCCTGTAACATCAGCAAACATGTCTTTGCCATGCAGTTACTGCGAACGACTGAAAGCAATGTTGGAACTACAGTTGTTAATTCACTACAGTGAAGGCCACAGAAGACCATATAGGAAGAAAAACAAGACCTAATACAAATACTTGGTTAACGCAGGAGATACTGAACTTAGCTGATGAAAGGAGAAAATATAAAAATGCATCATGTAAAGCAAGCAAACTGGAGTAAAGACGTCTAAAAAATGAGGCTGACAGGAAGTGCAGACTGGCTAAGGAGGAGTGGCTTGACGAGAAATGCTAGATCATATAATAATTTATAACTAGGAGAAAGACAGAAACCGCCTACACAAAAGTAAAGGAAACATTTGGAGACAAGAAAAGCAGCGTTATAAATATCAAGAACTCAGATGGATAGAAGGGAAAGCTGAAAGTTGGAAGGAATAAATAAGGACCCTGTACAAAGGGAATAAATTTGAAGGCAGTTTTCTAGAAATGGAAGACCAAGTAGAGGTAAATGAGATAGATAGATATTATACTGCGGGAAGAATTTATCTGAGCGCTGAAAGATGTTAGTAGAAACAAGGCCCCTGGAGGAGATGAAGTTCCGTCTGAACTCCTATTATCCTTAGGAGAGCCAATCACAAAAAAATTGTTCCACCTGGTATGCAAGTTGTATCAGACAATAGAAATACCCTTTGACTTTAAGAAGAATGTAGTGATTGTAATTCCTAAGTAAACAAGTGTAGACAAATATGAAAATTACAGAACTATCACTTTAATAAGTCATGATTGCAAAATACTAACATGAATGATTTACAAACAAATGGAGAAACTGTTGGAAACCGAGCTACAGAAAGATCAGTTTGGGTTTAGGAGAAATGTAAGGAACATGGAAGGCAAGACTCACATTATGACTGATGTTAGAAGATAGGCTAAGAACGTGAAACCTACGTGTTTAGCATTTGTAGAAATTTTGATGGTAGCAGGGGTAAAATTTAGGGAGTGAAGAGTCATTTTCAAGTTGAACAAAAACCAGACAGCTGTTATTAGGGTCAAATGGCATGAAAGGGTCGCAGTGCTTGGGAAAGGAGTAAGACAGCGTTGTATCCTTTCCCCAATGTTTTCAATCTCTACATTGAGCGAGCCATGAAAGAATGCAAAGAGAAATTTGGAGAGGGTATTAAAGTCCAGGGAGAGGGAATGAAGACCTTGTGGTCCGCTGATGGTATAGTAATTCTCTCAGAGACAGCAACGGATCTTGAAGAGCAATAACATGGAATGGACAGTGTCTTGAAAGGAAGGTATGAGATGGGCATTAACATGAGTAAAACAAGGATAGCGGAATACAGTGTTATAAATTCAGGTGAAGCTGCAGGATTTAGATTAGGTAATGAGACAATAAAAGTTGTAGACGATTTTTGTTATTTGGGTAACAAGATAACTTCTAATGGCCGAAGTAAAAGAGATATAAAATGAAGGATGGCTATGGGAAGAAAAGTGTTATGAAGAAGCGAAATTTGTTGACATCCAATTTTAGTCTAAATGTTAAGTAGTTCTTTCTGAAAGCATTTGTCTGGAGTGTAGCATTGTGTAGAAGTGAAACATAGTTCAGACAAAAAGATATAGAAGGTTTCAAAATGTGGTGCTACAGACGAATGATGAAAATTAAATGGGTAGATCACTTAAGTAATGAAGAAGTGTTCAACACAATTGGGGAGCAAAAGAGTTTCTGGCATATACTGGCTAAGAGGATAGATTGGTAGGACACATTCTGATACATCAAAGAATTGTCAGTATGTGGGGTAAAAATCGCAGAATAAAACAGAGGGACGAATACAGTAAGCAGATTCAAAATGATGTACGCTGTCGTTTTTATTATCGGATGAAGAGGCTTGCTCAGGGCAGGGTAGCGCGGAGAGCTGTATCAAACCAGTCTGCCGACTGAAGACCATAACAGCAAGAAGAAGAGTTCACTAAATGACTGAAATTTATTTCCCATTTTGTTTCCTGCTAAACTGAGCTTGTGGGTCGAGCATGTAGTGGTATGAAATTTTATCCCTGCTACTGCCGTACATCAGCTCAGTTTTGCAGATAAAAACATGCTTATTTATACTGTTGTTAATAATTTTTATTATGTGATTCTCTGAACATGTGTGTTTATTTTCTTATGTTTAATGTGTGGTTTCAATGGCACAACCCACGAGAAAATCCTCTTCTCCGCTGGGGCTAGCGATGATAGAAGCTGGCTTTGGGGCAATAAAAAAACTTGTTAAGGGATGCCGTTGCCAACCGTCGTAATCGAATCAATAAAAGGAATACAAGGCATGCTATTGTAAACGAAGTTTAGTAATTATGTATGTCAAAAACAAGTTTAGTTCTTCTAATGAGACTCAGGCATAAGCATCTTATTCATTAATGTATATTACATAAAATAAAATTTGAAATTTTACTTCAGGTATCAGTTGTTGAAGAAAATTACTTCAGCCATTAAGAAATCCACATATTTACTTATTGTGCTGTCATGATGTGGGGTGGCATGATGTGGAACGGCTGCATGGATGTGCACTTCTTCCTTGGTAGTACGATGAACACTTACCGCTCAGAGATACAGGGCTGAGGCACGAGGCCACATGTTCGACTCCTCAGAAGTGTGAATGGCCCAAACTTCCTCTTTATGGACGATAACGTGCGTCTGCAGCGCTCTGCTCTGGTGGATCATTTTCTTGAAAAGGAAGGTATATGTCGCATGAACTGCAGCTATGAATCCTATATAAACTGCTTGAGATACATTACAGAGGCTAACTACATCACCTCAGCCTCCACCAAGGGCCCTCCAAGACCTGCGCATTGCCCACTCTTTCGGAAGAATGGGATTAACTGCCAAGAGAGCTCTTAGACAATCTGGTAGAGAGCATGCCACGTCGCTGCGAAGTATGTGTAGTCCGTAGGGCTCACCATACACTCTATTAACAGCTTCTTTTGTTGTGGATGACAATTCCAAGTTTTGTATGAGGTGTACCGTAACTTTCAGAACCTTTCTTACAGTGTTTTTTTTTTTTTTTGGACTAGATTTATGAGAAATTGGTCTGTGGTTAATCTTCAGTTTGTTCAGCAATCATTCTGACATTCTGATAAAAAGGTATGTCCTCGCTTAGTGATTGTGCTTAACGTTTGGACACTAGTGTAGATATCGTCCGGCCACCATATTCGAATTGCCGGCAGCTAGTAATGCCACTATCGCTCCTCACGGAATGCAAGATAAGAAAGCGTGTGAGTGTGTCGTGACTACGCCTGGAATTTGACAGTAGCTGACGTGACGGAGAGATCATTAGCGCGAACTTCCTATCTCAATACGACCTATACTCATGACCATTAAAATTGCTACACCACGAAGATGACGTGCTACAGACGCGAAATTTAACCGACAGGAAGATGTTGTGATATGCAAATGATTAGCTTTTCAGACCATTTACACAAGGTTGGTGCCGGGGGCGACACCTACAACATGCTGAAATGATGAAAGTTTACAACCGACTTCTCATACAGAAACAGCTGTTGACCGGCGTTGCCTGGTGAAACGTTTTTTGTGATGCCTCGTGTAAGGAAGAGAAACGCATACCATCACGTTTCCCCCTTTGATAAAGGTCGGATTGTAGCCTATCGCGATTGCGGTTTATCGTAACGCGACATTGCTGCTCGCGATGCAATGACTGTTAGCAGAATATTGAATCAGTGTGTTCAGGAGGGCCCTACGAAACGCCGTACTAGATCCCAACGGCCTCGTATCACTAGCAGTCGAGATGACAGGCATCTTATCTGTATGGCTGTAACGGATCGTGCAGCCAAGTCTCGAACTCTGAGTCAATAGATGGCGACGTTTGCAAGAAACAATCATCTGCACGAACAGCTCGACGACGACGTTTGGAGCAGCATAGACTATCAGCTCGGAGACCATGGCTGCGGTTACCCTTGACGCGGCATCACAGACACGAGCGTCTGCAATGGTGTACGCAACGACGAACATGGGTGCACGAATGGGAAAACGTTATTTTTTCGGATGAATCCAGGTTATGTTCACACCATCACGATGGTTGTATCCGTGTTTGGCGACATCGCGGTGAACGCACATTGAAAGCGTATATTCGTCATCGCCATAATGGTGTATTACCCGACGTGATGGTATGGGGTGCCATTGGTTACACGTCTCGGTCACCTTTTGTACGCATCGACGGCTCTTTGAACAGTGGCCGCTACATTTCAGATGAGTTACGACCCTTGCCTCTACCCTCCATTCTATCCCTGGGAAATCTACATTTCAGCAGGATAATGCACGACCGCCTGTTGCAGGAACTCTACGGGCCTTTCTGGATACGGAAAAGTTCGCCGGCCGCGGTGGCCGAGGAGACTGAGGCGCTTCAGTAACGGTCTGCACGGCCACTACGGTCGGGGGTTCGAATCCCCCCTCGGGCATGGATATTTGTGCCGTCCTAGTTCGTAAGTATTTCATAAGTAGTTTGTAAGTTTAGGGACTGATGACCCCGTAGTTAAGTCCCATAAGCTTTACAAACATTTGAACATTTGAAAAGTTCGACTGTTGCCCTGGCCAGCACATTCTCCAGATCTTTCACCAACTGGAAACGTCTGGTCAATGCTGGCCGAGCAACTGGCTCGTCACAATACGCTAGTCACTACTCTGAAGGGTCACACCTGCTACCAGAAGAGATTGACCCTATACTCAAAACACCTCTACCGGAAACAGCTAAGGAATTGTGTCTCTTCTCTGAGCTCCTTAATTATTATTGTTGCTACTTATCCCAGGCAGCAGAGTAACCAAAGCTTACCTTTATTTACAGCAGATGTTCAAAATTACGCCCCCATATGGAAAGAGCGGCCTGACATCTCTTGAACACATTTGTGAACACTTGAAGAATTTCGGCTGCCGAAATCTGGGAAATGATTAGTCGAATCCTGTCTTCCAACTCTTCGAGTGTATGGGGATTGCTTGCTTACACCTTGTCTTTTAACATTTCCCAAAGATAAAAGTCACAGGGATTTAGATTTGGAGAACGAGGAGGCCAGTCAACTATCCCATCATAAAAACACTTCGTGTTGCTCCTATAGCAGCATTGGCAATGTATGTTCTTGCATTGTCCTGCATGAAATAACCGTACGGCTTTTTCTTGGCTGAAAGTTCTTGAAGAAATGGATGCAGGATATTGTTTGCATACCTGTCAGAATTTATTGTTTCGTGAAAAAAGATTCGACTAGTCATTCCCCATTCATTTTGAACATCTATTGTAAATAAAGGTAAGCTTAGGTTACTCAGATGGCAATGTTTTTTAGACTTTATGTATGCCCTTGCGGCACAAATAGAGTCCGAGAATCAGGCGCTGCCTTGGCCGGCGGATGCTGTGGCAGTGGCTGGGAGTCGTACCGCGCGATCCGCAGACGCCTGGCAGGCGTCTTTTGTGAGACACCCTGTACTTTCGTACGCAACTCGAGACCGGAGTCTTTTCAATATAAACAGTTCATGAGCCACTAACAGTTGCATTCTGGTAGAATAACGATAAGTTCTGCTGTTAGTTCACTCGAAATGATGGCCTCATGTTCTACGGCATTGTCCTCTTCGTTTACAACTATTTAGTCCCGTCTATTTATCTTTTTTTCTCATACACCGTCCTTGCATCCGACACACGATCTAATATATTTACTGTTAACGGTGTCTAACGGCTATTTTTAGAGCTGATCTAACATACCATCACTGCTAATGTTAACAAGATCCTTCTATTTCTTAAAAAATAGAGACTTTCACCCTCATTAGCCATTTTGAACTGAATAATATTTACGATATTTAGACATATATGCCTTAAAGTATTACTTATTCTTTAGTTTAACTTATTGGAGGTTTTCTATCCCTTTTATTGTTATTTGACAATATTCAAGGTACACCTGAAAATTTCAGTAAATATTTTACAAACCATGGTGGCGACGATGAGGTGCCCGCACATACACATAGACGGACACGTCCACAAGCCCCCTCCCCATATCGTGCAAAGCACTGCACCGAAGCGGTGGTACACGCTGCCACCCAGCTAACAGGATCACTGTGAGAACTCGTGTCATTGAAACATGGAGCGCAAAATGTGGCAACGTGTTAACAAGGATTGTTTCAAATTAGTCTAAACGGCGACGGTGACAGATTGGATGTTAGTGCAAGTGTATGGTCTTCACGCAGTGAGTAAAAAGTGTGTGTCTGAGTGGTTTAAACGCTTTAGAGAAGGAAAGGAAGATGTCGAGGATGAGTCACGTTCGTCTCGACTGTCCCCGATCACAGTCGAGACAACATCAAACGCGATTTGCCACCGGCATTTCTGTTTCCCCGCCTTAAATTAGCCCTGAAAGGCTTATGTTTCACAACGGTTGCGGAGATCGAACAACGCATGATCTCATTGTATCGAGCGATTCCACAAGAAGCGTTTGCTGACAACTGTGCAATGTATGTCAGAAGTTTATTGTAGCCAATGGCGATTACTTTGAAGACCAGTAAAGCTATTTCGTTTGTAACTCTTGTTTCCTATATTTCCTGAGACCATTTCGAGCTTTTCAGACGCACCTTGTATCAAGCAGTCCAACTGTAATACTTACACTCATATAATTAAGCACGCCGCCTATGAGAAATTAAGGCTGAAGCCGTTAGGAAATGTAGCTCAGCGAAGCCCTTTTGAAATTAACGGAAAGTAATAGTTTTTGGAACACTGATGTTGGTCTGTCCTAGGCAACGAAATACTGTTTGCTTGTGTAAATGCAGAGAAAATCCTTTGCTAAATTGGAATTAGGCTTATGGATGGTACATCTGACAGATGTTCGAAACAATTACAAAAATTGTATACGATAAATGTCGACTTTGATAGTACAGAAAAGGTAACGAACATGTTTCATGTTGTACTTGCTTGGTTCCCAGAAAAAGTTCAAAGTTCATAAGAAAAACATTTTTAAAAAGATACTTGGATGGTCACCAAAAACTGCATACTAGATCTTGAAATAGCCGCAATTAAAACAATGAATGTAGTCTTCTGCGAAGCATTACTTTCCGGCTGCAGTTTTCACTGTTACCATTGTCCATGGAAGAAGAAATAAGAATTAACCGTTTAGTTCGAAGGCATATGGAATAAGCCCGATTGTTTCATCGCACGTGTGCGGCCGTTTTATCGCCCTACATGAACAATACAAGCAATCAGTTTATATCTAAGGGTTTAGTTTTAAATAGTGCATCTCAGCAAGGACTATAAAAAAAAAAGAAAAAAAATCACACAGATGTTACATAATATTAATGTATGAAAGAATAATTTCACCGAGGGTTTTCGATCTTGCGTTATTATAGACAAACATTCATTTCATCCATTGCACAACAGCGTCACCTCGGTCACAGACTCGATTAACGTGCAATCACATTTTCGGGACGGTTACGACTACTGAGGCGATGAAAACGCACGACGAAATGAACGCCAGTAATATTGTCACGTTGCAATGGAAGTAGGCTTGACTTCGAAGGCAACTAAACACAGCACTTATACTCAAAGCACGTTTATTACGAACTCAACATACACGCAGCACTGACTGCCTCTCAGGCAGAGTGCTCTGCTATTTATACACAGACAGAATTTACCAGAAATTAGAAGAACAGTTAACATAAGAAACAAGTAGAATTTACAAGTGAACATAAGAAAGATGTCGAACCTTCTGGAATTGTAAATTACAAAGAAGTAAATTTTTGCCGGTGGGCGGGACTGAACAGGCGACCTTCTGCTCCGCAGTCCGTGACGCTATCCCCTGCGCCACGGCGGCAGTTGGTGTCCGGGCTCTCTCGCAGCAATATGTCAGCAAAAAACGTTACGGAAAATGGTTTTTCTTTAGATGTTCTACAAGGAGACCACAAGGGTTTTGAATTTTCGATCTTTCTTTCTTTCCTTTTTTTTTAATTCATGTGCTGTACGTGAAGTTGAGAACTCAAACAGCAATACGCCAAAGCCATTTGATGCAACTGTCAAAAATACTGGAGAAAATCTTCGAAATTTTTTAGGGCCTTTCATTTCATTAAAAAAGAACAAACATGTTGTCAGTCAGTGTGCCTCATTGGAAGCGGTCTAGACTGAGAGCAAAAGACTCTCTCGAGTATCCCAGTCCCTAAATGCGTATACTGGGTGACAATTATTGACCTGTTGTTGTTTTGGTCTTCAGTCTTCAGACTGGTTCGATGTAGCTCTCCACGCTACCCTGCCCTGTGCAAGCCTCTTCCTCCGAGAATAAAAACGAGAACGTACATCCTTTTGAAGCTGCTTACTGTATTCGTCTTTCTGTCTTCTTCTGCGATTTTTACCCACATACTTCCTTCTAATGCTAAAGTGACGATTAGCCGGCCGCGGTTGCCGCGGGGACTGAGGCGCTCCAGTCACGGTCTGCACCGCCACTACGGTCGGGGGTTCGAACCCCCCCTCGGGCATGGATATTTGTGCCGTACTTAGTCTTAGCTAGTTCATCAGTAGTTTGTAAACTTAGGGACTGATGACCAAGTAGTTAAGTCTCATAAGTACTACAAACATTTAAAGTGACGATTACTTGATGTATCACAATGTGTCCCACCAATCTATCCCTCCTCTTATACAGTATATGGCAGAAACTCTTTTGCTCCCCATTTCTATAGAGGACCTCCTCATTGGTTAAGTTATCTACCCATCTAATCTTCATTATTCGTCTGTAGCACCACATTTCAATAGCTTGTATCATATCTTTGTCGTAACTCCCTATCGACCACGTTCACTTCGATAGAATGCTACGCTCCAGACAAATGCTTTCAGAAAGGACTTCCTAACATTTAAATTAATATTGGATGTCAACAAATTTTCCTTCTTCAGAAACGCCTGTCTTCCCTTAGTCATTCTGCATTTTATATCTTCTTTACTTCGGCCATCAGAAGTTATTTTGCTACCCAAGTAACAAAGCTCACCAACTTCTTTTATTGTCTCATAGCCTAATATAATTCCTTCACCATCACCTCATTTTATAACACTGCATTCCATTACCATGTTTTACCCTTGTTAATGTTCATCTTATACCATCTTTTCAAGACACTGTCCATTCTGTTAAATGCACTTCCAGATCCTTTGTTGTCTCTGAGAGAATTACTGTGTCATAGGAAAACCGTAAAGTTTTTATTTCTTTTCCCCGAACTTTAATTTCCTCTCCAAATTTCTCATTGCATTCCTTCACAGCCTGCTCAATGTATAGATTGAACAACATTGGGGAAAGGCTACAACCCTGTATTACTCCCTTCCCAGCCACTGCTTCCGTTTCATGCCCTTCCACTCTAATAATTGCTGTCTGGTTTTTGTACAAGTTGAATATAACTTTTCGCTCCATATATTTTATCTCTGCTACCTTTAGAATTTGAAAGAGTGTATTCCAGTCAACATTGTCAAAAGCTTTCTCCAGATCTAGAAATGCTAAAAACGTAGATTGGCCTTTCCTTTACGAGTCTTCTAAGATAAGTCGCAATGTAAGTATTGCCTCCCGTGTTCCTACATTTCTTCTACGGCAAACTCAACCTTTCTTGAAGGAGGGCCTATACAGAGTAAATAAAATTGAATGTGGAATTCTAGAAATGGAAGACGAAGTAGAGGAAGATGAGATACGAGATACGATACTGCGAGAAGAATTATACAGAGCACTGAATGATTTGAGTCGAAACAAGTCCCCGAGAGTAGATGACATTCCGTCTAAACTGCTGATGTCGTTAGGACGTCCAATCACGAAGAAATTGTTCCAACTGGTATGCAAGATGTGTGAGGCAGAGGAAATACCATCCAACTTCAATAAGAATATAGTAATGCCAATTCCTAATGTTTTTTTGGCTCAGCTGTTTTATTATAGAGGGCGATGAGCCGCGGGCTCGCTGTGCCACGGCGCCCAGCACGTTAACCGCTGTGCCACGCTCTCACTTCCTTGGAGCACGGATAACGCTACGCGTCTTACATCGCGCAGTTAGGGTTACCAGATCACACGGTTTTTCCAGGGTCCACCCGGTTTTTAAGCTCTATTTCAGGCCCCTGGTTGCAAACATCCGAAACAGTAAAAATCCCCCGATTTTTTGGTCCTCCATGTCGAACTGTTGTTCTGTGCTGTCAAGTTTGATTTGACGGAGTAAAACTGGAGAGACGAAAACAAGCTGACAACTAGATGAGTGTCGTCTGTCGCGGCACACAGCATAATTATAAGTTTCTACATAGTGTTTCCACTTCCCTAAACAAATAAATATATTGCGTATTGAGGGTAAAAAAAAAGACTATCGTAGAAGTGTATTCTGTCCTCTATAATCCTGTGTCAAGTCTACAAGAGAGAGCTAAAAATCGTTCCCCTAAAAGTACGAGATGTCATCTCTAAATGTGACAAGGACCAGGTCGTTCACATGTTCAGAAAAGACATGAACGCTTTTTATACTGTATGAAGTGATTACATTAGTAAGTGGATGAGGCAGTATGAGGAATTAACTGTATCCAATTGGTTAACTCTAAACAAGGAAGTTGATTGGGAAAGTGTGGAAAATATTGTTGCCTAGTTGAGAAACAGAAAAGGTATTGTGAATGACATTGAATTGTTTGATGAGGTAATTCGCCTAAAAACTTTTCTGTGTGAACAGTTCAAATCCGAAACTGGGCCATCATTTTTGGAAAAAATACTGTATCTGATAGATTGTGTGATTTCATGCATCATCGTTCAATAGAAGAACTTTTAAAAACTGTTCAGTACTTTTCCGCAATCCCTGCCCACAATGCTACTGTGGAAAGGATACTGTCATTATCAAATATACAATGGGCTGGTGAAAGAAATCGAATGTCTGTACAATGTGTAAGGGATTTGTTGATCATCAGTTACAACTACAAAGATATCACTTGCTCTCAGTTCTATGACAATATCAAAACCAACAAAGAATTACTTAAGAAAATTCGAGGAAGTCAGAAATATAATTTTGTAAAAAAAAGCTGTTGTGGTTGAAATAAAAATTATCTGTATTACCTCTCACCCCCGGTTTTTACTTTGAAAATTTTGTAAATAAATAAATAAATAAAAAAGAGCTATTGTGGTCGAAATAAAGTTTCTCTGTAATACCCCCACGGTTTTTTATTTTGAAACTTTGGTAACCCTACGCGCAATAAACACCAATTTTCTCGACAACAAAAAAGCGGATTACTCATACAGAGGGCATGTCCCTCTACAACATATCCGCCACCCATCAAAATCCGTTATTTACACGCCTGATTGTCCCCTTGTAAGATCACATATCGCGTTTTCCGTTTTATTGTGGTACATATTAGCCTACTTAAAACCTCAAAGTTTCAAAAATACGTTAAGGTTAACAAAAAGGTGACGAAATATGTGCCACATATGTTTTGTGCGGAAAACGGGACACTTGAACGAAATACGGGACGTCTTGTCACCCTACTGCAGTCTATACGCCTGTTTCACATCATCGCCACGTAAGACAGGTGTATCGAACACGTCGTAACCTAAATCCGAATATCTGTACTGGCGATTACATGTTGAATAAAGTTAAGGCTTCTGTAAATACGAGCTGACGCATCCGCCATTTTCATTCCGGTAGCTCTTAAACGTACTGCTGTGCTGTAGGATTTGCGTCACGGCACTTTAGCACGACATTATGGGTGGTTGTGTTGCCATAAACTGCTCAACACATTCCAGAGGTGGCTACAGAACGTTTACTTTCCTGAGAGATTCTGAGGGAAGAAAAAATGGATCATTAACTGTCGGCCCAAACACTGGGAACTCGAACCGAGCCCTCAGTTATGTATTGTAAGTAAATAGTTATTATTATGACTTGAAGCAATATTTAATAGTAAAAATCGTTTGTGATATTTGAACTTACGATTCTGATTAGCTATTCTGAAAGTAGCCGGCCGCGTTGGCCGAGGGGACTAAGGCGCTTCAGTTACGGTCTGCACGGCCACTACGGCCGGGGGTTCGAATCCCCCCTCGGGCATGGATATTTGTGCCGTCCTAGTTCGTAAGTAGTTTGTAAGTTTAGGGACTGATGACCCCGTAGTTAAGTCCCATAAGTTGTACAAACATTTGAATTTGAATTTTCTGAAAGTACTACCTCTTAACAAGGAAGCTGCCTGTAAGGAATTAGCAGGCGCAAAGTATCATATTACAGCAAAGCAGCCCAGAACATACTATTTTTAGAGCACATTATGTGTGTGTAGTACATTGAGAAATACACCTCATCAAAAAGTTTTGTACTGACATTGCACAAATTGTTGAAGATATTTCTCTGGCCGAGGGGACTGAGGCGCACCAATCACGATCTGCACGGCCACTACGGTCGGGGGTTCGAATCCCCCCTCGGGCATGGATATTTGTGCCGTCCTTAGTATTAGCTAGTTCATAAGTGGTTTGTGGGTTTGGGGACTGATGACCCCGTAGTTGGATCACATAAGCTATACAAACATTTGAACATTTTTTGAAGATACTTCTGTTACATTATTGCGAGAAAGTATTACAAACACTAAAACGGAATTTATAAATATACTGGGCAAAAAGTTTCGTTACGACTGTGGCAGCGTACAGTGCTGATACAGACAACTACCGTTGAATGCTATTTGTGGTATTTCGAAGTTTTAGTAGTATGCAATTTGACAGAATAGTGCGGTACCTGATTTACCACAAAATACATCTTCAATTCAATTTCTTATTATTAAATGCCAATATTGACGCTTATCTATAAGAGGCTGTAACATAACTAGCAAAGAATACTGGTTAAATTTTACTTACGGCTGCGGCGGCGTAGTGTGCTAATGTTGGCAACAAAATGTTTGCTTTATAAGGATTATTAAATTACTGACAAGACAAGGGTACTGTTACATACGAAAACCTGTCAAGCTTAGAGAAGGAACAGAATTATTTATTTATTTGATTGTCAACACAAATGATTATTCCCCTCATTCTATACGATTATACGGTTTTCCGGTTGTTGCCAACATTGGCACCGTGTGCCTCTGCGACCGTAAACTTTAGATCGTGTACACTAATATTCTTTTTCGTTTTAGTGTTTGTAATACGTTCTGAAACTTTTTTAATAACGTGATAGAATAGAAGTTACATTCAACAATGTGAGTACGACGATCAGATGTGGTATATTTGTCACAGCGGACAAGAAACACTTACTGTAGGACGGCAAACAAACCTCGCATATTGACAGTCATTGTTCAAATACAAACCAAGATCGCTTAAAACTTTTATCTAGATGGTCAGTTTCGGCAGAATTAAACGTAGAACATGATTTTTATCACACAAATATATACAGAAAAGAAAAACAGCAATAAGTAAAGAAAACGCGAGATTTTTTGTGTCTAATCCACATATCGATGTAAACAATAGCGAAATGCAAGCTCAAAGTATCACGATCTAAGGCTATATGCCGGTACTTCAAAAATATTTCACTAAACTTGAACAAAACAACTGTTCGTAAAAGCTACGTGTTGTGTTGAGCATACGCACGTAATGAAACTGGCGGATGCGCCAGCCTGTGTTTTTAGGAGCTCTAAATAAAGTGGGTGAACGCCATAGTTTCTAAATAATATACATTTTTTCGTATGGTGCAGTATTGTCAGCCTGTAGAAGAGACGATGGGCGTGGCGTGTCATGGGCAGTGCCCGCGGCGGCCGCTTGGAGCGCTGCAGGCGGCTGAGGTGCGCGCGCAGCCCGGCCACGCCCCCTCCGCGCCCAGCTGGCGCGCGTGGCTCGGTTGCTGGGTCAGAGTTGTGTTGCGGCCGCCACGAGCGAGCTGCCCGCTCCTAGCCAGCGCCCGACCCCGACCGAGCCTCGTAAGCAACCCGTAGTCAAGTAGCCCAGTAGCTTGTCTCCTAAGGTTTAACTACTGTCCGCCGGCTGGACTGATGCTGAGGACTTTGCCTTAGTGGGGAAACCGCAGTCGTGTAGAATTGTTTTTGTATGAAATTAGAGGCATTTTACTGTTTTGGTCAATTTACTGCATCACATTCGTGATTTCGGCCGTGTAGTTGAAGTTGGAAATTGTCATATTCATACATAGCATCACATCAATAGTAGGTTTCTGTGAAAGCAGTTGTCAGTTGATGCAGTAACACAACGCATTTTCATTTTTGGTAGGCCTATTAATAATTTGACAACTGGTTTTAGAAAACCAAATATATACTGATAGGTGTTGAGGTGCAGTTTCGATGTATTACTACTGGAAACTGACACATGGTTATAGGGGCGAAATTACGATCTAACGAATTAACCAGGTGCGGTGATCACTGTGTCCCCAGTGGTGTAGGGGTCAGCGCAACTGCCTAGAAAGCAGGAGACCCGGGTTCGAATCCCGGCTGGTTACACATTTTCAGCTTTGCCCAATCGCAGTTGTCATATTCTATGAATATTAAATAACAGCTGCAGGATCAGAAGTGACGTCTGTTCTTTCGGAACAGACGCCACAGGTATAAATTAACCACAAATCAAATTGTGATATCAAAGTAATGGTGATAAAATTTGTTTGTGGAATTAACCTTTTGCAGATCGTTGTTTGCAGAACCCTCCTCTTACCCCCCCCCCCCCCCCCAGAATACAATTCGCTGTCGTATCCGCGTTTAACGTAACAAATAACTTGATCGTTTGTGACATGGGGGAAGGATTGCTTACTCCCCAATTCCGTACTGAGAGTGTAGGTAACTGCAGCGGTCTGTGCAACTTCTTGTTTACATCATCAAATAGAAGCAATACAGTAGTTAAGATAGTTTAGGGCGAGATTCACTGCACAACAACTCACGTATCATTTTCGTTTTTGTGTTTTGGAAAACATTTGAGCACGTAGAAACTGTTGAGGTATAAAAATTCGACGCGAGTACATTTACAAAGAACCGCTTCTCCCATGTTTCATTGGGGTGATAGGCTGGTGGTTTATGAACGCAACGGACGCGCTTTCAAATTTCACTAGTCTGTTTGATCTCTTGCAGGTAATATTGTAAATATTAATTCGTTAAAAATTGTGCGGTTGTAGGTTTTAAGATTAGATTATAAAAATCTTTAATCAAGTGTTCATAGTAATATTGAAAATGGGTGTATTTTGTAATTACTTCACTGGTGCAGTGGTAACAATGGAGTCGCATTCGGAAGGACGGTGGATGAAATCCATAGAGGATGAGGCCTTTTCCGCATAATAGATTCTATGCCTCAAGGGATCCGAGCTGTTAATGTTAACAATGGCATGTGGACAAAATACTAAAGACAAACGTAGCATATATATTTTTAAATGGGAGGCCATGCCAGTATCAACGTCCAAGAGATTTTACAGATCAGATGGAAAAAAACCACGGACGTTTTTTATGGGCGGTCAAATACAAGATTATTTTTAGATATAAAATTGTATTTACTAAAGAGAATACTGAAAAGAGTAAAACCAATGTACTTTAGCTAAATAAACATTTGTACCGTAATAAAGACACTTTGGTGTCATCAGATCCGATGCACACCACTTAACGATCCATTTTCAATGTTTTTACTATGGCTATCATTCCTGGTTTAGACTATTACAAATTGGAATATTTAAGAATGTGGAATCTAGAAAAGCCTATAAAAGTTTGCTGGGAGTCGTCAGATAAGTTGCACAGGTTAAAAAAAATCCAGTACTAGAACTAGTTTCCCCTTTTGTTCGTAAACCGTCAGCCTACCACGTGTTCTTATACCTCAACACCTTCTTCGTACTCGAATGTTTTCAAAAATGATACGCGAGTTAAACAAGCTGCTATGAATCTTATACTGTATTCTATGATTGCTCCTATTTGACGATGTAAATACAAAGCTGAGTTGGCAACACTCGCACTTGGGAACTAGGCCATGCGCAGTGCTGTTTTTGGAATCTAAATTATTCGGGCCGAGTAATCATTGTGTCCCCGTTGTACACCTCTAACCAGAGGTCTTCTAATTAATGTGGCTGAATGCAGTTTCAACCACTAACCGCCGCCACCGCAGCGATAAAAATGAACTTCGTTTCGGAAAAATTAAGCATTTTAAAAAATGAGGGAAACCATTAACAGGTGGCAGCGTGTTCCTGCAGCGTTCAAAGGGCTAAGCTATAATCAAGGGCGGCTGGTGGGGTGGGGTGGGTGGTTCAGCCAGGCAGGATGAATGATTAAACCAAGAAATAATGGGAAATGAATAAAGCGAGGAAACTTTTAAAATGAAAAAAGAAATTTAAATTGATTTTTGCAGGCAAATGTCTTCAAATTTCACTGACACACAATTTGCTCCGTTTTTGTACATTTATTGGTATTTTCTAGTTTCTAGAAGGGGTCACCAGATGATTTTATGTGGCGGCGACCCTGATAGTAATTGTAGTGTACCTGTTAATGAACCCTTCTCTATTACTCTAGATTCGTATCACATTTGCTACGGTCGGATAGAATTCCATCATTTCCTTAAAGCGCTTTTTAATAAAAGTACCTACGCGGTGTAGACTTCCTCGACACAACAGGAGAGGGTACATACAACTACTGAATGCTGTTGGTAGACAAGCGGCGTGAAGGATTACGTCAGTCTGAGTCAACAAGACCGTAGCAGAGAAATAATAAAGTATTTAAGTATGAATAACTACAATCGAGGTCACGTACAGTAGAGTTAAAACATGCTTTGACGACACATCGCATAACATTGGTCACCAATACGTTCCCTGGTGTTGTTGTAGCGGCAAGTTACAGCTACGTTAAATACGCGGTACAGGGTTGTCCTAATCCTAGGCCGGTACCGGAAGGCCGCTCAGACTTGTTTCGCCCAAAATTAGACAAGATTTACCACGAATGCAATTTCAGTTCGTAAAGATTAGTTTCGTGCAAAAGTTACTAGTCCTGTGTAACTCAACGGATAGCTCTAATAGCTACACCCATTCAAAAGTTGTCATTTACGCGATTTAAAATGAAAATGTTATTTCACTTAGCACAGTGCTAACACTTACATATAACAGTTGTGGGCGTGAAAATAGGATAAGAATTTTTCACTTCCATAGTATCCGAGAAAATATATTTTTTACGCCACTTCGTGTGGCATAATGGTCGTATAAAAGTGCAAGGAGAAACGATTCTTTCCTATAGTTTTCTTCTATTTAAGTGCAACTTGACATTTGGGCTCGCTAGTTTTGTCGGTAGCATTTGGTAATTGACGGTAGGTTTCATGCCCTAACGCCGTCTTGCAAATGTTTACCATGTATAGGCCAGTCGAATTCGACATTGAAATCGAAAAGCGCGATGTCAGATTTGATATTTTTACCAGTTACTTAGTCTCAACTAGTTTTTCGCTGAAGAATCTGTGCATCTAGTGTTTGGATTTTCAATTGTAGGCTTTTCAAACTGCTTTCTTGTATTCGTTATTACCAACTTTAAATTACATTAAATTTGAAGTACAACCGCAATCTGTTACATTAGACATACGAAACTTAAAGTACTGACAATTTTACCAAATGAAAATTTTCGTTTTTATGGGATGAATATCGACAAGTACGTTTATTCTGCGATACAGACGTGTTGAAATTGTAGTTATTGGATCTAATTTAAAGAAGTGTCCAATCCTAGTTCTCTTGAAGTCGAACAAGTCAAAAAAAATTTTAAGAAATCAGCCAAACAGTAAGTTGCGGGCATACAAAGGGTAAATATGTAGCATCGTTATGAGTAAATATTGTTCAGTAACAGAAACGCACGGAAGTGTTGGGTTAGTACAGCCATATCGGGCTGCTCGTACGAACGCGGAATTTCAACAGGATTGTCTTCGTCCACTATCATTGCCACGGCGAGGAAAGTAGTCGTGCAATGAATGACAAAGCTGCGCAATGAAGCCCAGTTCTGCACCAGTTGAAACGTCGCGTGCTGCCCTTCTTGCAAGAGTTCTAGCAGGGTGTTTCACAGAATTTAGTGTTCCTCGACCAATCATTGCAGCGCCCTTTGCCACTTCGTTTTGCCCTTTATATGTGTAATGCCGGTATTACACTATCAAATTTTCTTTGACAAAGGTTTTTTGTCAAAGAAAATTTGACAGTGTAATATGGAACTTTGGTCAAAGTTACCTTTCGTCAAATTCTTTGATCAAATCTAGCAGCTGACCGTAGATTTGATCAAAGAAAGCGTTCGTCTTATGTTAACAGCGGTGAGAAATTTGACCACTTTAAGCGCTAGCATCGCTGTAGCAGTTTTTGACGTACTGTTTTTAAAACCTGACCGTGTAATTCGTATTGCGAGTCGTCGCAACAACTAAATTTATGCAGTTGTATAAGGTTGATTATAAAAACCGGCTGCATCGAGCCGATAGCTAGATAATTGCGGAAGTCATTAGCGATCAAGTGAGTACTGCACGGCAGACGTAAAAAAGAAAATTGTCTCTGCACCAGTTTTGCAGCTGAGGAAGCAAAAGTACATAATGGCACTGTTTAATTTCCTACATATTTAGTCAGACAAATGCTATTTACACGATATATAATACACAAAATATAAATGTTACAAAAGTTTGTTTGCTGTAAGCGCGGCTGAGTACTAGCAAAACCGGAAACAGGGCACAGGCTTCTTCCAGAGACAAATGTACTGCAATATTTAGAGCACAACACCACTGCAGACGCAAGCGTCGTTATTGTCAGTTTACCAAACGACGAGAAGAACCGTTTTCGAGTGGAACACGGCTCTCGCCTCAGGTGTATCGTGTAATGCAGCCCAATATTACATATTGGTAGAAAACTACGAAGTATTTTGACAAGCTACACTGTAGATGTCTATTATGATTAACAAAAGAACTTCACATTTTTATTTTTTTCGAATATGTCTTAAGAGTACAGCTTAATTTGAGTGAACAAGGAGCGATGACATCTACAGTCTAGCTAGTCAAAAGTACTTCGCCGTTTTCTAAAAAATCTGATATTAGGCCTTATATACATCTGAGGCGAAAACGGTTCTGTGTATGAATGCACGTTTCCAAATGTCTAGTCGTTGCAGTTATTGTAGGCGTACATGCAATCAAAGTGTATAGATATTTATAATCTATGTAATAAACAACTAAGGTTAATAACAAATATTCATCCGCCATTTTCGATGCACTGTGACAGATTCTTTGTAAAAAAAAAATTTGATAGCGTAATGTCACCATTTCACAACGTCGAAGATTCTTTGTCAAAGAAAATTTGATAGTGTAATACCGGCCTAATACGTATGGAACAAGCCGCTTCTTTGGTTAGAACACGTGCTGGCCGAATCTTCCCACCGGCGGATTTTCCGCACAAGACGAACCCGAAGAACATAAGGGTGTCGATGATTATCTTCTCTAGTGATGAATCCTCTTCAGCCTCGTTTTAAATTTCGTGTCTTGCTTGTGGAAGAGGAAAGCTAATTTCATCATGAAATATAAAAATTCTAAAAATACTTTTAGGTTGTTGCGATATAGCTGTTGAATGTAGCGTTAGACAAATTGTTTTGCGCAGACCCATATCGTTAAATCTAGATTAATCTCCTTAGATTATTGCAGCAACGTAAGAGTAAACTCGGTGGCCCATAACTTACATTTAGGCTCATTTCTTTAAAAACTGACATCGTTTTATCATTTCAAGAGAACTTTACATCTGATATTGTACTTAAAGAAAAACGCAATATTTATTGCAGAATGAAAGGTTTTGCCGATATTCAAGCATAACTTGAGTTTCATTTTTGGCAAAACAAATTATCAGCTTATTGCCAGTCTAGGAAACTATTGATCATAAACATGCGATTACACTTGCATTTAACGTAATTATTGGTATAAGGACTAATGCTGGAAACTACTAGAAGGCAACAACTTAAAAAGCCAAAAATTTATGTACCCACGTATTTACTTACGAACAAGATTTTCGGAACTGCAAAGTTGGTTACACTACCCTGAATGGCCTTAAAATATATGGAAAATCTACACAACCCATTGCGATTTTAGTCCTGTGTAGGATTCAACCGGCCTAAATGTTTTCATGCTTGACTTTTTAGCGGGCTCTTCATTGAGCCGCCTTACCGCTTATTCTGAGGAAGTTGTTTCCCGTAGTTTCGGAACACTCTTCTCGGTTAGTGAAGCTTTGCAGCCGCTTATATTACAGCTAGTAATATACAATAACTCGCAACAAATTTGTTACGTATACTGTAATATTACTAACTGCACCGAATCCCTACTACAAGCCTACGCCTACATAGTACATAACTGTGCCCATCAAGAGGATTTAAATTTGACCACGTGTGATCCTAATAGATGAAAGCATAGGTGGTAACCTTAATTTCACAAAGATGATTATTTATATAATCTCGAAATAGTATTGAAACAGCGAGGAAACAGTTTTTAATTTAAGAGCAAAACAGCACTGTTTTAATTACGGTCACCAGTCCCTATGGGCAATAATTGATTTATAGACTGAATGTAACATGTAGTAGGAAATGTTTCTTTAGTAATCTGGTAAAAAGGATTAATAAAACGGACTTTAAGCGCAACAGTACTAAACTCATTTTTGTGTATGACAGCATCACAGCAATATAAACTAAATTACTAAATATTGAAGTATCAATCTGTCTACTGTTGGATCTTAGTCTACAGCATCCTACTAAAGTGGTGAATAAGCCTACTTTCATTAGAAAATGTGAAACCAAGACATAAATGAAAATATTTCATTTAGGTCTATTACAAAACACAAATTAACTTCAGAACACCCACTGTGTTAATTTTGTAAACGTACTGTAACACACTTTATAGAAACCTGGTCGAAACATTTTAAGCACTAGCAGTTTTACTATTTTTTGTCCATAGTTAGCTTTTCACTGATCTTGTTCTTATATTATGAACACACTTTTAAAATTAGGTACCTGAATCTGATAAACTGTCAATTAACTCAAACGATTATGCACTTCACTATTGCAATAAAACTGACTCTGTTAAACACTTTAAAAATGCAACAATGACTGAAAGTTTTGTACTTGCAAGAAAATTAAACATTAGCCTACACTTGACGTTAATCTCCTCTACATGATTATGCAACCAAAATAACTTCTTGCAGTCTAGAAAACGTAATGTTATTTCACAGGGTCACTCGGAATATTTCACTTTAAATAAGGACCCTACAATAGGTTAATGACATACAATAACAGGTTAACAGCTGTTTATTTATGAAGATAATTATTCACAAAATTTACAAATGTGAGGTTCAGGCTGTTATTACAATACTAAAAAAATTGTGGTAGATTAGCGCTGCAGTGCAGTTGTGGCATAACATATTCCATTACTGGCTCTTGAAGCCAAATTTAATCTTCTTAGCGTCGAAATAATTTCAATAAGTCACAAATATTATGCCAGTAAACATTTTGAAAAATTCTCCATCAGAGACCATTTTACTGCTTACTAAAATTATAGCCTCAAGCACAGTTCACTCATCAGCGTTCAAAATACGACTCCCTCGCAACTAACATTTTGGCCGCGCAAACCGGCCATCTGGCACGCTTTTCCCACCTTTTAATTACACTTCATCATTCTTTGAAGCGGGGATGCCAACCACCTTTTACACATTATTTACAAAAGCCCTAAGCCAGAACCTCTACATACAATATTATCAATTTACACAATATTTAGCATAGTAAATAGTAAAATGTTTATACATACTTTACAGTAGTAGCTTACATATTTTCAATAGCCTCTCATCCAAAGACAATAAATTTAGGTATATGCACATCAAACGAAATCGATAAATCATATCATAAATATTAACAAACATTGTACATAATAAAATAGGAATTAAAAATTGTCAGTTTCCCGCGTTAGTAATTAATCTGCGTCCAATAATCGGAAAAGTCTTTGTAAATGACTTCTGTATCATTATTTCATGAGCACAAGGAAGACAATGTAAACAGTAAGAGCTGATCCTGTGTTTACTGTTTCTGAAGTTTACCAGTGGCATCTATAATTTGAGTTCTGATACAAGTTTCAGTATCTGAAAGGTTCCTCACATGGCTTATGTGGATATGACCGGAGTAAAACTTGTGCGATTGTAAGCTTCCAGAAAGACTGAGAGGGTGATTAGGACATAGTACGTCTGCATCTTGGATGTTAAATCTTTTGAATACTAAGTGCGAAAGGATATTGTACGATAAAATCCAAAACGTTAGTCTATTAGGGTACATACTGACATCTGGTGTAATTTTATTATATAGTGACACCATCCAGCGGTATTTGATGGCGACATGGAACCACCTCTTGGTATTGGCGTAATTCTGTTTTAACGGCTTGCTGGGAACATTGCTTATTAATACGAAAGTACTTGTTCTATGACAAGCCAGCTGCGCATATCCAAACGTTCCTTAAAAGTCCACACTGAATGTGCAGCTAAGTCTCTCGAAGAGTAGCGATGGCACAGTGTGAGAGTAAAATGCCGTTCATTTAAGATTCCGGAATTTACATTCAACAGCATTGCCGATTCGAGAGTAATAGTGATTGTAAGTGTATGCTGGTCTGAATGTCTACAATCCATTCTACACGCTTTTCATTTTACTTCGGGATCATACCAGACAACCTTAGCCTGAACTTCTAAAACTTTGGTATTTACAGTACTTATCCATTCACTTAACTTGCCGGCTTTGTAAAGTTCAAATTACATAGTGTTGTACCCATCGCGGTCATTTGCATCCTCGGAACCGTCAGGTTTTCATATTGGAAACCCGGTAGTAAAGTTTGTATCTATAATGGTCGTGTTAGACGCCATTTTTCGCAAGATTAGCGATACTGTTATTTTTTCGTTGTTTCGTATTAGTTAATGATCGCACGATATAACTCTAATCTGCAGTCAGTGAACTTGATTACTCAAAGGCCTCTTTGCATAGAAATCCGTGACGGTTTGGCAAGTCCGCCTTAATGACGAGTGACATTAAGGGTTGTTAATACTATTACTCTACGTGAAGGCTAGCGGTTCTTTCACTGCACTACAAAGTAAACCCGGATAGCGTCAGATGCAGTATCAATAAGAAGTAATGTTTTTCCTGCTCAATAGGAAGATTTTGCAGCTTAACTCATGGCGTAAAAGAACTGTTTTACTTCAGTTTAGAATTGAGCTCACTGCCTGCACTAGAGATTACATAGAGTAATCGTGAATTTCGCTGCTGATGGGCTGAGACCCCAGGACTCAATGTTTTTAGCAAACGTGGCGGGCTCTTTATATCCGAATAGCTACCGTGTGCGGCAGGGACAAAGTATTTGGTCTATGCTACCACAGAGAAATGACATTTAAAATATCTTACAGCCCAGATAACAAAAACCAGTTCTGCATTACAGTACTAAGTTAGAAACACTTCCATAGCGGCACAAGAACCTAACCAGCGTTTCTGCCCTTGGTCGAGATGCTATGTATACTTAACTACTCAAACACCTCAATCCTCCACAAGTCTATCTCCTCCAGGTATTTAACCATATTTGGCAGTGGAGGGATAGTACAGTAGTTCCTGTTCTTAATCCTGGCAAGGATCCATCATACATGGATAGTTACCGGCCGATTAGCCTTAGAAATGTACCATGTAATTTTCTTGATGGTTAAATCAGGTCTCGAATCACGTGGAATTGTCACCTTATCAGTGTGGGTCCTGGGAGGGTCGGTCTACTATACACCATCTACTTATACTGGAAACGGCAATCGGACTTTTGTAAACGTAAACATCTTGTTGCAGTTTCCCTTGATCATACGTAAGGCGTATGACACTAGATGGGGCCTACGTTCTCCCTACCGATTTGTCAGTTTTTATCCCACCTCATGTGTCAGTTTAGGGTCGGCTCTCTTGCGCTCCCCCCGGAGTTCCATAGAGTTCTATGTTTTATACTCTTCCTAATAGCCATCAATGAGCTGGTGACCTGGGCCACTTACTACTATTGTGCAACACATCGACGACTTTTGCATATGGTATAGAACCTACTCAGTATCCTCAGTTCCCAGTTCCTCAGCTGAACGACAGCTTCAAGGTGCCATTCGGCGGGCTTCCACATGGGCTCCCTCCCAGGGTTTTGTTCTCTCCTTCTAAAACTAGGCTATCACATTTGTCGTACTTTAGTTCACCCTGATCCAGAACTCGGCTATTCAGCGCCTGGAACTGTGGCACGGCACCAGTTTTTGGGCCTTCTTTTTTGATAAACTGATGTGGCTACCCCATTCGCCAGCTGAAGATAAGCTGCTTGCGGAAGCTCTGCGTCGTCAGTTTCCCAGCCCACTCATCCTTGGGTGGAGATGGCGCAACACTCATATCTGGCTCCCAGTTATAGGTGCCAGGTTTATGGCTTGGCAGCTCCTTCTGAGACCAGCTTCACCGCTGTGGTGTCCGCTTGGGTTCTGTCCAGACCAGCCCTGTTGACTCCTTGTCGAAGTGTGCATCTTCACTCTTCAAATTAGGTGGCATCAGCTTTTGATGTACTAGTCATTCGGCAATTCCCTGATCATCCCACATGTTTTCGCAGTCGGTTTTAGACTTCCTTATATTCGCCCTTGAATGGGATTACCCGTCGGATTGCATCTCGGTTCCCTTTGCAGGGACTTCAGTCTACCTTTCCTTGATTGTACGTGCCGTGCTAGACAGCACACACCCCATGTCCACAAATCCGGTTGGATCTTTACCAGTCCAAAAGCTTGTCTCCCCCATAATCTTAATGTTGCTTGCATCCATGACGTGGAGTTCCAGGGTGCCAAGATATTCAGTACTGATGCCTCGAAAGCATTTACATATCTCATTCGTGTGGAATGCAATTCTGACGGAATCATGCAGTGTTATGGCAGAACTGACGGCTATTCGTAGAGCAGTTCATTGTATCAGACTGATTGGACCATATTTTAATCTGTACGCTCGATGAGCAGTCTGCAGGCTATAGACAGATGCTACTCCTTCCATCCTTTGGTCGCTTGTATCCATGATCCCCTCACTGACCTGCATCATGCCGCCTGCTCCATTGCTTTTTTCTGCGTCCCCAAAGAACGTGGTTATCGTAGGGAATGAACGCTGACCATTGGCTACAGCAGACTTGGTTACCATTGTAGTTTGCATACGTTAGTTTTTCGTTTCATACTCATTTACTAGATAAATGCTCTCCCCCACATTAATTTTTTTTACAATTTATAGCTAGGTGATCAAAGCCATAGCATTTGGAGCATTGAGTATGTTGAGGTGGTGGAAGTTTTGGTGGCTCCACCCGATGAATCTGCCCTTAGAAATTGAATCCATTTTGAAGTAATCGACTGTACCTTGCTCTCTGGTGAAGACTCTCAGCAATCTTTCTTCTCCCGTTGCCTTGGATTTAAATCTTACGATATTGTCCAAATTAGGGTTGTTTGAGTTCGTCTAACACTTCTTTCGTCTCCACATCGTAGTCGATATTTCTTGATGACCACATTAAAAGTTGGAATTCTTACTTTGGCCTTTTCTTCAGGAGATTTGTTATTCTTTAATCTTGGAAGTGTCACTTTGGCTTCTGGGCAGAAATTGGTCAGGAATTTTTTACTTTATTGAAGATATCTGAATTGTAGCTCACGATCCTGACCGATCGATCTCTCTGAAAGTTGAATGAATCGATATCATTCATCAGTGATAGTTGCTTAAACCTCAGGTAAAGTTGTTTTTGTCTTATTTCGAAGATTGTTATATAAACAGTGGGTTCTTCAATTGGTTTCAGATCTCCACCATTTTTCATTGTAGCCTCATTTAGCAAGGTCACTGGATCACCTTTTTTTGAGGTGGAAGGTATCCTTTTTACTTGGTTTTGTTGGGGTCCGTTTTTGTTTGTATTTTCTTGATTCTTTAGATTCTTTTTGACACAGCTTTTATTTTCTATAGATGTTTCTTGTTTGTTTGATTTGTTTCTTCTTGGTCTTGATCTGAAACTCTAGTGCCTGGTTATCCATCGATGATTCACAATCCATGACGTCAGCGAGCGCTTTTTGTTCCTCATTGGTTGGAAATTCTGTATCCTTTTTAGTCGTCGTTCTTAAGAGAAATCCCAGTTTCAGATTGTTTGCACACATATTTTGTGTATTGGTCGTCCTTGTCAGAAGTCGTAAAATTAGAGGAATGATCCATATAAAAAAAATAAAATATACCAAGCACTAGTAGGGGGTCCCTGCCTTCTGGCCTTTGCCTCTGTGCCCGCGGGGTTCCCCGACGTGAACGGGCCCCTGAGACACGCTTTACCTATCTACCAGCCTAGGTTCGGCTAGCCCGAAACCACTAAAAACAGGCATAAAATACACTGCCACAATTTGCAGCGGAGTCGAATATAACACACTTCAGATAAAGTAGATAGACAGCGAACAGCGCTAGCAGCTAGCCGAATAGCCCGAATGATTGGAAAGATAAGACTGCAGCTTAGAGTTCATCTTTACGCCCTTCCCGGAGAGAATGTCCTCTGTCGCCTCCGTATTGGACACTGCAGGCTGACCCATGGATTTCTTTTATGCAATGGCAATCCACCACATTGTGATTGTGGAGCCGTACAATCCGTGTCTCATATTCTGGTTGAATGTCCTCTCCATTTCGTGGCGACTATGGCGACTATGGCGACTATGGCCTACCGCCTTCGTTGCCTCTAGTTTTGGCGGATGACCCACGGGTGGTTGATCGCGTCCTTGCCTTCCTCCGTGAAAGGTTTTATTGTCAGCTCTAGGACTCGCTTGGTCTAGGTGAGTGGGTTTGTGACTCTTGGCTGTTTGTGGGGTTTAGAGCCTTCTCCCTCCAGTCCCCCACTTTTACTTTTTAACGTCGTTTTATTTCTCCCTGCTCTGAAGCTGACCACTGACCACTGTGCCGTTAGTAACTTGTGGTTTAGAAGGCTGTAGTCGCTTCCGGAGCTATGGAAGCGGGCACTGTATATTTCGCTACCCTAAGTTGGTTTTAGTCTTGTTGGTGAGATGATTTTAACTCCTAGTGGAATGGTCTTTTAGCTTCCCCCATTTTTCGTTAGGTTCCGTGGCATATACAATTCGGAGTTAAAGGGACTGATGACCTCGTTATTTGGTCCCTCGTGTCCATCACCACCACCACCCGAATGATTGGCTGGCTTACTGATTGGCTGGCACATTAAAAGGCTACGCGCCAAAACTAGATCGTATATTCAATAAACCATTCATTACAAACCTTACACTCAAAAGGACACCTCATCAGTTAGCTATTTGTGATTTTTTAATAATTCAGTTCCATAAATTTTAACGAAATGCGAGACGGCGCCTATCAGTCATGTCTTTCCGCCAATTTGTGCGCAGGCACTCACTCGGATTTGTCCTCACGATGGGCTCACATGATGTCCATTGTCGGCTACGCGACAGGTTAAAAGTTAGTACTTACAGTGCATTAGTTCATCCTAAGATGAATCGAAACGTTGAAAGTAGCCTTAAGTTATTTAAGCAAGATCGCGAACATTTGAGATCTGCAAATGAAAGTTAGAACGCTCTGCTGCTCCAAATTACTTAAAATGGCCACAGTATTTGCGCAAAGGAAATTTAACTGCTCACTCCTCAAGGGAGCGTACAACGTTTTAACACAAAATCAATGTTAAAAATAAAAGAATAGATTAACCTGGGACAGGGAGCATGAAATTATAGAGGTTAGATACTTCAAATTATCTATTCAATAAAGTGAACAAAAAAATGTGGGGAGACAAAATTAAGAACCCACCTAGTACAATAGTGAATTGAACTATAAAGTTACTGCCTGCAATAAAATTATTTCTGCCCTTTATGAATATGGAGGTAACGTGGGAGGAAAATTGCAAACACACAATGGATAGATGAAAGCACCATTTATACAAAGCCAGACACGCGCATAATGCTTGTGGTAGATTGTGGTTTATAGCAGCGACAAACGAAGCGTCGGCGGAGTCTTGACGAGATGTTTGGTGTCTTGAAGCACAAATTTAATAAATATACAGCAAACGAACTTGTTTGGGGAGGCAGTGGCATCCTATTCTGAAGTACCACATGGAGCGCGACCATGGCGAATAGAATTTACAAAAAGAAATTTAGAATGAGCAAGTAAAGTACATGCTAAAATTCATATAGAAGAAAGCTAGTATCAGCAAAAAGCATGACCATTACGAAAGGACGTGGTACAGTCAAACGGACTCAAACTAGAAAATCTGAGAAATATTTGGTATACTCGCAAATATAGACGCGACGCGAAAACGTTAGTTGAAAACACTAAGGAAACTTAAACATACTAGGTTTATACAAAGGCTGAAGACTACACAAAAGTATTCTAAATTGAAAAAAAAAAAAAAACCGGACACAGTCACCGGAATGAAAATGGAAACAATAAATTTACACTGAATTATTAGTTCTGTAAATTACTTCGCACTGCATAGCATCAAAGCAGCACGCCAAAATCTTCCCCACCACACACCGATAAAAACCCATACAGAGCGCGTTCATAGTGTCTACCAACCCTCTTTACCTGAGGAAGATAACCTCTTAAACGGCTCCCAGAGGTCTGTCACCTTTCGTCCAAGATTAGGTTGGCACCACACAAAGAACGCGGCCACCTCGCTATCTTGCCAAGTAAGCTTGTCTCTGGCCACCCAGCAGACGCCAGCGCAGACGACAAACGAAGCCATATGTTCTTAACTAAACGAGGCCCTAAAGCGCGAGGCGGCGGCTATGACATTGCGTGAGCTGTATGCATTATATCAGGCCACCCAATACGTCCGGCGAAACTCGCTCAGTAAGACTGTCATTTGCTCGGACTCTCTGAGTGCTCTGAGCCTTCGCACGCTGTATCCTGCCCATCCCCTGGTACAAAACATCCGCAATTGCCTTACTTCTCTTTCAACGAGCGGAACAGTGACGTTTCTGTGGGTCCCTGGCCACGTGGGTCTGCGGATACGGCTGCCAAGGAGGCAGTTCTCCTTCCTCGGCTATCTACCTTTTCCACCAGCTCTGATGACCTTCGCGCTGGTATCTCCCAGCGTATTATCTCCCGTTGGTATCTACATTGGTCATCCCTGTCAGGGAACAAATTGCGAGCCATTAAACCTGTGCCTGATCTCTGGTCAACGTCATCTCGACCCTCCCTCCGAGAGGAGATTGTTCTGGCCCGGCTTCGTATTGGCCACTGCCGTTATAGCCACCAGTATTTACTACGTGGTGGTCCTGCTCCCTTATGTGAGCACTGTGATGAACCTTTTACTGTGAACCATCTTTTAGTGCGATGTTCGTCTTTAATCGTCTCCGTCATGATCTGTGTTTACCATTTGAAATGTCTGACATTTTAGCTGATGACCCGCAATCGGTTAAGTTTTACTTTTTATACATCGTGCAAACATGACGAAAGCCATTTAAGTCCTAACCCGGTCCTATTTTACTATGGGCAGTGTTGGGCGCTAATGACCGCAGCAGTTGTGCGCCCTAAAACCACCAAAAAGACATTGCGTGTCAGTCAACATTTAAAAAACCTTCCATTCACATGAACAAAAGTTCAATCACACGGGTGTCGCTTATTTAACCTTTTCATTCCCACATAACGAATTCAGCTTTGGAAAAATTAAAATTCATTGCTTTCTGTGTTAACACAGTGCACTAAACATAGAAATGTTTTAAAATTGTGGTTGTCATGTTTCATGCATATCAGACGTTTGTGTCGAGGTATTTTATTACTGAGGACGTTATTTTCTGGATAGTTAACATTGCCGCGGTGGATCGGCCGAGCGCATTGAGGCGCTATGCTACGATGCGCGATGCTGTTCTCCATCGGGGGTTCGAATTCCCCTTGGGCATGGATGTTTGTGCTGTCATTAGTATGTTAGTTCATAAGTAGTTTGTAAATTTAGGGACTGATGACCCCGCAATTAAATCCCTTAAGCTTTACAAACATTTGAATATTTGATAGTTAACACTACCAGATCAATGCTTCCTAATCTTCGCCCCTGCACCAAAGACAGTTCAATTGTGAAACAAAATAACGTGAACCACATTCAGGCTCACAGCCACGTACGTCAACGTAACACAACCTCAAAGATGGACACATTAATGCCTTAGAAGTGCCTACACGTCGTAGCAAGCGGCAAACTGTCGTTAAAGAAGCATCTTGTTAATCAACAAGAATGCGACTTAAAGGACTGATACACAAAATACAGTAGAATCAGCTTTCAATACGTTGTCGAGGAACTCTGGGAATGGGTTAATGATACCATTGAGAGCGGGACAACCAGCAACTTCTACCAATAAGTGAAACATCGATTCGGGAGAGAGTAATGAAATGTCAAGGAAACGGTCATTAGCAGATATCCGTAAGTTGTCTGGACGTAGTAACATCATTCCGTCATGTTTCATAGTAACCATAACTCGTTACATTGCACTCCCGTTTCTTTAAGTGGTACAGAAACTTAGAACGCGAGAATATCTAGCACTGCTAAAGTTTCTTGTTTAGAGCTTCTCGACAGTGACGTTACGTGAAAGCGACAATTGCTACCGACACATTGGTCAACCTTCTTAAAACCTTGCATCGTATTTATCTTGGTTGTAGGATGACACATGCCATTCTGTATCAATCTGTTCAGTCCAGTCTTTTCAGTATCAGCAAGACATTGGATTTTAAATAAATGGTATTTCTAACTTCATTTCTGGGTTTATAATCCTAATGTAACGTTTTTGAACTACACGAACAATTAAAAACGTGCCGCCCCAAGCGATGGAACAGTTACACCCCCCCCCCACCACCACCACCACCACCACCACCACCCTGAGTCGGCCCTCAAATGCTAGCATTTGTGAAGTAACCTGCTTTTGGTGCTGCCCGTAACGGAGCGATAGCCGGCCGACTATTTCGCAACTTTGAAGCGCCGCGTGACAAGCGTATAGTCCGCTTCATGTTTTCAGGAGGCCCAGTTTTCAACCGTTGTGCGCATCACCCTCCATTACTGCGCTGGAAGCCAGTGATGTTCATTCTCTACGTGCGTTGCTGGCTGAGAGTTATTCTCCTCCCGCAGGCGCAACTGTTGACGGTCGGCCCTAGCCCTTCCCCTTCCTCCTTTCGCTCTGCCACTGCGCGGGTTCGGATATTGCTTATCAGTCGTTTTCAACTGTTTTAGATAGGCATCACGACTTCGCCGTTGTGTTCACTGATGGATCCAAGCATGGGGACTGTCAGATGTTAGGTTGTTCCCCGATCGTGTCACCAAGATTCGCCTTCTCGAGAATAGTTTTCTCTGCAGAGCTCCATGCGATCTAGAAGGCACTAAGGCAGCTACGTCGTGCTCGGGGCAGGCGATTCTTTCTCAGATTCTCTGAGCGCACGGCAGTCGTTGGACGAGCTATATCTGTCTGACCTTGCTGCAGCATATACATGAACTGTTCTTCCTTCAGCGTCGCGGGAAGGAGGTGTTTTGCTGTGTGCCAGGACACGTGGGCATTTGGGGTAATGAAGATGAAGATCGGGCTGTTAGAGGCATGCAGCGTCCCTGATGTGACAGTGCCCTGTTCCCTTGCGGGCTATTTCTTCCCCTTGCGGGCTATTTCTTCCCCTTGCGGGCTATTTCTTCCCCTTGCGGGCTATTTCTTCCCCTTGCGGGCTATTTCTTCCCCTTGCGGGCTATTTCTTCCCCTTGCGGGCTATTTCTTCCCCTTGCGGGCTATTTCTTCCCCTTGCGGGCTATTTCTTCCCCTTGCGGGCTATTTCTTCCCCTTGCGGGCTATTTCTTCCCCTTGCGGGCTATTTCTTCCCCTTGCGGGCTATTTCTTCCCCTTGCGGGCTATTTCTTCCCCTTGCGGGCTATTTCTTCCCCTTGCGGGCTATTTCTTCCCCTTGCGGGCTATTTCTTCCCCTTGCGGGCTATTTCTTCCCCTTGCGGGCTATTTCTTCCCCTTGCGGGCTATTTCTTCCCCTTGCGGGCTATTTCTTCCCCTTGCGGGCTATTTCTTCCCCTTGCGGGCTATTTCTTCCCTGTTGATGCTGCGGTCCTTGCAGTTGTGGGAGGAAGATTCTCTGTGACTCACAATAAGCTGCGTTACCTGAAGCCCACTGTCCGTCCGTGGCGTTCCTCCTGCCGACCTCTTAGGCAGGATGAAGCCGCCATTACACGCCTCCGCATTGGCCACTGTCCACTGGCGCATAGTTTCTTCCTTCGACGTGAGGAGCGCCCGCTGTGTGATGCCTGTGGCGTGCAGCTTACTGTCCGCCACATTTTGAGTGATTTATATCGTACACTGAGGGCTGCACCGAATCTTGGTGCAGATTTGCCTTCTATTTTAGGTAAAGACGAAGTGTGTGTGCGCAAAGTTTTAAAATTTTGTGATTTGTCCCAACTCTGGTCTAAAATTTTAGGCTGGAGGTTTTAATATGTTGCAGCGTGGCTGGCTCAACCTTCTATATCATGCAGGAATGGCTCTTAGCAGCGACAAAGCGTCGGCGGCGTCTTGAGATGGTGGGATTCTTGAAGCACCATTTAAAAATCACTATGCACCAATCTAACTCGTGTTTGGGGAGGCAGCGACATCCTGTTAAGTACCACGTGGTGTGCGACCACGGCGAATAAAAGTTACAAAAAGAAATGAATTTAGAATAAGCAAGTAAAGCACATGCAAAAATTTATATAGAAGGAAACTAGTATCAGTAAAAGCATGGCTGAAAGCGAAGTAATGACAATTACAAAAGCACGTGGTGCATACAAGACAGGAAAGACGGACTCAAACTAGAAAATCTGATAAATATTTAGTACATTCGGAGATACAGAAGCAACGCGAAAAACTTAGTTAAAAACCTATATAGCTGTGGTCACCCGGCTGTGTTCCTCAGCTTAATTTGAACTCTTTCGCCAGTCTCGGTATTGGGGTACTTTTCAGCAGCTTAGTCTGTTCACCTATGTATTTCACTTGAGATGCACGTGTTACATGCTGGATCGCTGTCCTTTCTTCTTACTGTAACACTTGTTGGTCCTTATTCTTTAATTGGATAGGGCGCTGAAGACCTAGATGTCGAGCGCCCAAAAGCCCCCTATATATGTGCGGAAGAGCCTTCCTACATAACGCAAACTATACTAATTGACGTTAGTCACGTGTCGCTACAATGTGGTCCCACTGGCTGTCGGCTGCAGGGGACGGGCAAACACGAAGGGTCACTCAAATATAGTGTGGAGGAGTGGTGGAAGAGCCAAAGATTTAATGGCGGCAAGCAGTAGACAGCTGATTTGGTCAGCGAGTGAAGACGCGTTTTGTCATTTTAATTCCGTGTTGCATACTAAGCGCATGCGATGTACAATGCATCTGAAGCGGCGTTAAAACATATATGAATGAACTAAAAACACAATTTTGTCCACAGCGAATAGAGCTTACCCTTACGAGCAAACTAACAAAAATTTCAGATGTAGTGACAGAAGCAAACTGCAATTTTTCACCAGCAATAGTCACCTACCTGGAAATATCCTCACTAGGTATTCGTTATCCCAAGTGCTGTTAAGTCAGTCCTGCTTGGTACTTAGATTGAGGCAAGCATTCCAGTAAAGTCTCACAGGATGAAAAATGTCATTAATATTATGAAACGTGTGTAACAAGGTAATAAAACTTAAATGATTAAATTAATAAAACAGGAATCCGTGATTTTGGTTTAAATATTAAAATTCTTGTGAAACACGTTCCTTTACTCACCTGTGCAAAGTTCTATCGACAAGGGTAGTCAAATAGATTCAGTATTCCTAGATTTCCAGAAGGCTTAAGACACTACCTCACAAGCGTCTTCCAAATTAGTGTTTATGGAGTATCCCCAAAGTTGAGACTGGATTCTAGTCTGTCAGAACACAGTAGGTCGTAATTGACGGGAAGTCATAGAGCAGAACTGAAGTTATCTCGCGTTCTCCAGGAAGTGTTATAGGGCCCATAGTGTTCCTTATTTTTATAAACTGAGACAATCTAAGTAGCTCCGTTAGACATAAGCGGATGATGCTGTCACCGGTTAGTAGTCACCAGAAGATCTAAAGCAACTAGAAAATGATTTAGAAAAGATATCAGCACGATGCAAAAATTTTCAACTGATCCTTAATTGACAAGTGTTAAGTCGTCCATATGACTACTAAAAGAAATCCGTTAAACTCCTACGCGATAAATCAATGAAACCTACAGGCCGTAAATTCTGTTAAATACTTAGGAGTAACAATTAAGAACGGCTTAAATTAGAATACATAGAAAATCTTGTAGGGAAATGGAACCAAAGACTACATTTTGTTGGAAGAACACTTAGCAGCTGCAACAGTTCTACTAAAAAACTGCCTACACCCCCACTTGTGCGTCCTGTTTTGGAATATTGCTCTATATCGTGGGATCCCCACAAAGTGGGACTGAAATACGATTTAGAGAAAGTACAGAGAAGGGCAGCTCGTTTTGTTCTATCGCGATGTAGGGGGTATTACGAAAATAATAGAAGAGTTGGGGTGGAAATCATTGTTAATCGTTGCGACGAGATCTATTTGCGAAATTACTTTAACTTCCGAATGCGAACAGATTTTGTTAGCACCCACTTAGACATGATCAAGAGTAACATAAACCGGATCGAAAACGGAAAGATTTGGGTATTTCCGCGAGGTATTAGAGAATGTAACTGTAGGTAAACATAAAAGCGTTTCGATGAACCCTCTGTCATGCACTTCAGTGTGACTTGCAGAGTATTTCTGTAGATGTAGACATAGGACTCACACCCACAAGCTTCAGGACGAGAATCTTAAGTTACCACTACGCTACGCCATTACATTTGAATTTCACGGTAGATATCCAGTAACCTCTTAATTTTGGTCCTGAGAGCTCTTCTCACGTAAATAATAGACGTCGTCTCCAACTGTAAGCTGATACGTGACATTAAATCGCAGCTTGTACGAAAGGACTCGGTAGCAGGTGCTTAGTGCTGTGCAGGAGTACATATTTTATCGTCCTTTTTGTATAGTTAGCGTCAGGTGATATAATGCGAAATAAAAAGGGCACATCTGTTAATCGGCTACAAATAAAGAGCGCCAGATAGGGGAACTTAATTCACCAGGTCTGTCATTTTGACAATTGGGAACGGTTCGTGCGTAACGTTGATCTCTGATTGGAGGAACATAAGTTTTGTTATGCAGAATGTCTTACCTCGGCTTGTTCGCGCTTGCTTCAACTCGAGCTGAGACGTCGGACTACCGACCTTCGTTATTTCACATTTCTCTTCCAAACTTAAAGCTGACACCCAAACCTTCAGATGACAGACATTCAGATCCACACTACACGTAGTATATCGATAGAGTATCAGCCGAAACTTCTATATAATTCGTGATTTTTGCTGCCGTCCAGTAGAACGTGCGTAAATTATAAGTAACATGTAACCTACGAAGTAGAGGAAAAGCGTGTCTGTGAGGCGTAATCATGTCACGCCACTGTGGGATAGTTGGTAGAGCGTTAGTTTATCGTGCAGAGTGTCCTAGGTTCAAGCCCCGCCTCAGCTTTATTTTTTATTGTTTAAACTACAGTACGTTGGAAATTGTTAAAAGGGACATCGAAACAGTCCTTTTACATATGAGGAACACAAATTTGTAGCAATATGTTATTGGCAGTTTACTCCTGCTGCGTTTTATATGAAAGTAGGAAACCTGTACAGTATATTCGTAAAAGAAAATTAAAAATATAAAAAAATTGCACCATATATGCGGAAGTATTAAATAATAATAATAATAATAATAATAATAATAATAATAATAATAATAATAATAATAATAATGGCCGTATTTAGGGTATGCGACGCCCCTGTGCAGTGATTTATTTTAACCCCCCCCCCCCCCGCGCGGCATCTGGGATTCAAACTGATTACTGATTTTTTAAATCTGATTATGTTCGTTTATTCTGTGAAACTACGAATAAACCCTACAGATTTGCAAATAAAACGAAGCAAGAGTAAACTGCCAATAACACATTGCTACAAAATCGAAAGTCCTTTTACATATGAGGAACGCGTAGCTCCTTTTAACAATTTCCAACGTACTATAGTTTAAAAATGAAAATCAAAATAAGGCCTAGGTGGAGCTTGAACCCACGACCCTCTGCACGGCCATCAAATGCTCTATCAACTAACCCACGGAGGCATGAGATGATAGCGTCTCACAGATATGCTTTTCCTCTACTCCGTAGGTTGTTACTTATTATAATAGTTTATGTATGATCTGTTGGACGGCAGCACAAATCACGAATTATACAGAAGTTTCGGTTGATACTCTATCGCTATACAACGTTTGGTATGGCTGAGTGTCTGATATCTGAAGGTTTGGGTGTGAGTAATTTGTTTGTAAAGATAATGAATGTTGAGGTTTCTTTGATAATAAGAAAATATGAATCTGCATATGAACACTAAATCACTGATTAGACTTATGTGACGGTAACAATGAGTATGTTACGATGAAAAGTGACCTTCGGGTCACGTGACACTAAGCACCACCACGATCCTCCTAACCTGAAGCATGTGCAAAGGCTGCTCTCCCCCATATAGTTTCAAATAGTTAAATACATGTTACAACGAAGAGGGTCATTTACCCTCAAATTCCCGTCCAAAGCATGTGGCAAATAAGTCATTGTTCCCATATGTTATAAATTTTGGGTTAAAAATATTGATCGTATCTTCTGAAGAATTTCATTGAAGTATTTTTAATTAAAAACTTACATACGTAGTATTTTTGTTCCACAATATTTGCTTATTAGCAGCTTTCGGCTTCTTAGGCCATCGTCATAACTTCATACTAAACAGATAATCCACACGTAACATTGAGGTTACATATACAAAGATTGTTTTTCAAAGATGTGTGAACTGCAAATTACGTCTATGAATCGATACTACATAATGTACTCCTACAAAAAATGAATTTTAAATCAACATATCTTGGCCTCAAAGTATTAAATTTTAAACTGTGTATTGTCTAAGAAAGTATTGTCAGCAGATGGTAGAAACAAAAAATTGGTTAGTTATAAGTATCAATACCACAGAACGTGCATAATAATAAAAGAAAAAAGACAAATGGGGTTCGAATGGATACATCTTAAATAACTAAGATTACAAATTTATAAATGTCCCAGGTGAGCGATGGATGATTGTACAAACAAACTAAATTATGGCGAGGAGAAAGGTATATGGAGTATTGGTATGAAACACTGTAAATAATTGGCATGTTTCATACCACTACTCCATATACCTTTCTCCTCCTCGCCATAATTTAGTTTGCTTGTACAATCATCCATCGCTCACCTGAACATTTATCAATTTGTAACCTTAGTGATGTACCCTTTCGGACACCATTTGTTTTCTTTCATTATTATGCACGTTCTGTGGTACTGATACTTATTCATAACAAACCCATATTTTGTTTCTACCATCTGCTGACAATACTTTTAATACTTTTACTACCATTGTAGCCCAAGATACGTTCATTTAAAATCTATTTTTCTAGGAGTACGTTTATGTAGCATCGATTCATTGAAGTAATTTGTAGTTCACATACCTTTGAAAGACCATCTTTGTATATGTAATTTCAACTTTGAGTTGACTGTTTAGTATGAAGTTATGACCATGGCCTAAGAAGCCGAAAGCTGCTAATAACAAATATTGTGCAACAAAAATACTACGTTTTTGTTTTAATGTTTGTTCCTCCAAGCACCGACGAAATATTCCATAAGCATCTTTAATTTATAGTTTTATTTTAATAAATGACTAGCTGAAAACCCGACGTTGCCCGGGTATTTATTCCTGCCATTTTTTCAGGTATATATTTGTACAAAGGCTGTATGTCTGTAAAATCTCTTGGGAATACAATTAGTAGTAAAGAAGTAATAGATTAAAACGTGGTGCGTGATGGGGCGGTTTTCCGCGAACGTTACTGTTTATGTGCTCATCTCAAACTACCTGTCGTACTGCGATACAACTTAGGTTCACTCAACTATATGCGTGTACTGTCTGTAAAGTTTCCTGCGACTACAATTTGTAGTATAGAAGTTATAAATTGTAACGTCATAACGAGAGCCGTAGTTTTACTTCATAAACAGTGGAAAAGTAGTAAGCGAGAAACTTTTTTCCTTTAATAATTTTGCTATGTTTATCAGCGAGAAAAAGTTTAATAAGATTGAAATTATGGATAAAGTTTGTTGCAAGTCGCTAAGTACTGATTCTCTTATAGCGTATTTATAAAGTCTCGCCGCATTATGTGGCAGTTTCTTGCAAATCCTATTGCTTATGACGTCATATCTTCTGAATTATGTCGTATGATTCTTAACCCTGCAGCAATTGTACCTCACGGTAAGGAATGTGTACCAAATTTGGTTGAAATCGGTCCGGTGGTTTAGGAGAAAATGAGAATTGTCGCTAAATACAGACGTTTTCTGCGAATCTCATTAGGACGTCATATCTCGTGAGCAATGTATTGTACGTTATTCTTCCACTTACGGCGACCGTTCTCATGGATTGAAGCTTACGTGTACAAAATTTCATAAAGATTACAATAAAACTGTAGATGAGTATGCAACACGTACAAATATACGTACTCTGCTTTATATATTATGTGCTTTTGATTCATCTTCAATGCGGATGTTCCTTTCATGGGACATGGGATTTACGCATGCCCAAGGCGAGGTGGGCAGTAGCTTCAGGGTCTTGCTTCAGGACCATTCATGCGTAACCAATCAGAGCTCGAGTAGCCAGGAGCTGGTGTCTCCACCAGCTTCAATGCAAATGTTGATTGCGGCGTTTCCCCTCGCCCTCCCCTGCCGCGGGAGCGCCAATATGCTACCTCCAGGAGGTTCAGAACAATTTGAACCTCAGCCGCGCATGCGCATTGCAATGCTGGGGCCACTTCCACCTATATTGGTTTATTTTTCTCAGGGAAGCCAAAAGTATTAGTCCATCCCGCCACTGCCCGCACCGAAACTTAAGTTTATTGTGCGGTATCGCTCCCTGTATATCTAGTAAAGCCAACCAATGCACTTTACCAGTTCTTTATTAGACACAATTTCTTCGGGTCTGGTTGTCCCAAATGATCTGTGCCTTTTACTCTCCAATGCAATGCATTCGAAGATTAGATGTGATGCAGTTTCATCACCGTCATCACAAATCCTACATTTAGGGTCCTCTTCTGTTATTCCAATTGTACGTAGGTGTTTTTTGAAATTCCCATGGCCTGTCAGCAATCCAGCCACGAGTCTACTCTCTCCTGTTCAGGTCCAGGACTGCAGAGCTTCTTTTAAAAATGGCTTTGGCATCATTACCTTGCCATGTTTTTGTTGATGGACTTTGGTCCAATATTCTACGTGCTGTCTTCTGAGCCAGTTACGTAGCTCCAATTTGATCATTGCCTTGGCGATTGTCAGGACAGATTCCGGTCCAATAAATGGAGACTCTGCCCCCATCCTGGCTAATGTCGGCATGTTCGTTGCCACTGATCCCCGAGTGGCCAGGGACCCACAATAGGTTTACTCTATTGCTTTCCCCTAGCTCCACCAGAACCCTGTGACATTCTGCAACAATTTTAGACCTTGTTGCAGGAGCTGCCAGTGATCTCAGGGCTGACTGGTTGTCTGAATAGATATAGATGCTACGATCTTTGTAGCACCTACGCCAATTCTCCTCCACACAGGCCCTGATGGCAGTGATTTCGGCCTGGAATACTGAGGCCAGATGACGCCCTCCAGTCTTGGCTGCACCCCGTATGCCCCGGCCCAACGCCTTGGTCTGATTTTGACCCATCAGTGAAGCAGACAATATCCCCCATACGCTGTCGAACTATTTTCTCCCACTGCTCCCTACTTCCAATTATGTTGAAAGGCTCGTTTAAGCAGTATGGGGTTATAATATAGTCGGCTGGCATTTCCCCAACCTTTCCTACATTTACCTAACTATTTTAGTGTGTGATTCTAGGTATCCCAGAGAGTTAAAATTGTTGCTAGCTTTGAGTCTGTATGCACCAGCTGCTGTCTCCATTTTGACCCAAAGGTGTAATGGGGCATATACAGCATGGTTTCCATCCCACCAGTTGGTGTGCTGCTACTTCCACCTGTTATGGCTAAGCAGGCTAATCTCTGCACCTTACCAAGCTCCTAAGCAGCAACCTGCTGTTCTTTCTTCCACCACACGACCGCCCCATAGGAGATCCTGGGTCTATCACCGTGGTGTATATCCAGTGCATACCCTTGGGGCTCAAGCCCCAATTTCTGCCACAAGCTCTCCTGGTACTTACAAGAGTACGTTTTGCCTTGGAGCAAATATTCCTAATGTGAGGGGTTCATGTCAGTTTCTCATCTAGGGTAACCCCTAGATATTTCACTGTCCCCTTCACAGATAGTGCTTCATTTCAAAGCTTTAGATTCCAACTGGAACGTTGGATACGCTTCGTTGTGAATGGTAAGTCTTCTTAGGACTAAACCCCCAGATCCTGTTTTCTGCACCAGTCATGCACAATGTCCAATGCACCTTGTGCCATATTCTTCACCGTCAGCAAATTTGCCAAGTATTACTATGACAAGATCATCTGTGTATCCTTGGCAAAAGTACTGCCTAGAGTTTAATTCTCCAACGAGATCACTCACCACTAGATTCCACAAAGGGGAAAGAACTCCTCCTTGCGGGCAACCCCTAGTGGTGATTACCATTTTTTCATTCATCATGTCCACCTACATATAGTGGTCCCTAGGTCATGCACCTATGCTGCCCTAACCATGGAATCGAAGGTCGTGTTGCTAAAAGCCTCCTCGATGTCCAGGAAGATACAGAGGGCTATTTCCTGAAAATGTAGTGCTGTCTCCACCTTCCCAACGAGTTAGTGGAGAGCTGTCTCACATGATTTACCTGGCTGATATACGTGTTCGTTTGAATGTAGAGGAGCCCTACTTAACCTCCCTTCTCCAACATGCACATTAACAGCTTTTCCAATGTCTTAAGAATGGATGACAGGCTGATTGGTCTCATATTTGGCCGCGACACGTAAACGTGTTGTCTCCGCGACGTAAAGTTTCCCATTCAATATACTTTGAATGTACATCTAAAACGATCTGATGGAAGAACAAAACGATGAAAGAGTTTAAAAACTTTCCCGAGCTTTTCCAATGAACATATAGGACACGCCACCATTGCAGGGCATGAACTGTCAACTAGCGAGTAACTTAAATCAGACTATTGCAGGTAATTTTAATAGCATTGTTACCGCTGGACTAATGTAAAGTGATGTGATATGTGCTTTGCTTTCTTGACAGTGTGATGTACACGCAGAAGCAGAAGAATCGGAGGGAGAAATTGCAGAAGTTTCAGAAGATGTGGCTGGAGCTGCATATGCCGGCACTGCCAGTGGGAGACTGCCCCAACTGCGGCGGGTGGTGCCGCATGCACCTGGACCCGCTGACCTCACGCATGTCGCTGCTGGTGCTCAGCGTGCAGGGCCTGGCGGCGGAGCAGCGCGTGCCACCGCTCGCCTCGGCCTGCGTCTGCTGCATGCTGGGGTACGCGCCCCCGGGCGGCCGCTGTGCACGCTGCATGTGAGTCACTGGCAGCTGCGGGTGTGTGTGTTTTTGTGTGTGTGTTTTTGTGTGTGTGTTTTTGTGTGTGTGTTTTTGTGTGTGTGTGTGTTTTTGTGTGTGTGTGTGTTTTTGTGTGTGTGTGTGTTTTTGTGTGTGTGTGTGTTTTTGTGTGTGTGTGTGTTTTTGTGTGTGTGTGTTTTTGTGTGTGTGTGTTTTTGTGTGTGTGTGTTTTTGTGTGTGTGTGTTTTTGTGTGTGTGTGTTTTTGTGTGTGTGTGTTTTTGTGTGTGTGTGTTTTTGTGTGTGTGTGTGTTTTTGTGTGTGTGTGTGTTTTTGTGTGTGTGTGTGTTTTTGTGTGTGTGTGTGTTTTTGTGTGTGTGTGTGTTTTTGTGTGTGTGTGTGTTTTTGTGTGTGTGTGTGTTTTTGTGTGTGTGTGTGTTTTTGTGTGTGTGTGTGTGTTTTTGTGTGTGTGTGTGTGTTTTTGTGTGTGTGTGTTTTTGTGTGTGTGTGTTTTTGTGTGTGTGTGTTTTTGTGTGTGTGTGTTTTTGTGTGTGTGTGTTTTTGTGTGTGTGTGTTTTTGTGTGTGTGTGTTTTTGTGTGTGTGTGTTTTTGTGTGTGTGTGTTTTTGTGTGTGTGTGTTTTTGTGTGTGTGTGTTTTTGTGTGTGTGTGTTTTTGTGTGTGTGTGTTTTTGTGTGTGTGTGTTTTTGTGTGTGTGTGTTTTTGTGTGTGTGTGTTTTTGTGTGTGTGTGTTTTTGTGTGTGTGTGTTTTTGTGTGTGTGTGTGTGTGTGTGTGTGTGTTTTTGTGTGTGTGTGTGTGTTTTTGTGTGTGTGTGTGTGTGTGTGTGTTTTTGTGTGTGTGTGTGTGTGTGTGTGTGTGTTTTTGTGTGTGTGTGTGTGTGTGTGTGTGTGTTTTTGTGTGTGTGTGTGTGTGTGTGTGTTTTTGTGTGTGTGTGTGTGTGTGTGTGTGTGTTTTTGTGTGTGTGTGTGTGTGTGTGTGTGTGTTTTTGTGTGTGTGTGTGTGTGTGTGTGTGTGTGTTTTTGTGTGTGTGTGTGTTTTTGTGTGTGTGTGTGTTTTTGTGTGTGTGTGTGTTTTTGTGTGTGTGTGTGTTTTTGTGTGTGTGTGTGTTTTTGTGTGTGTGTGTGTGTGTGTGTGTGTGTTTTTGTGTGTGTGTGTGTTTTTGTGTGTGTGTGTGTGTGTTTTTGTGTGTGTGTGTGTGTGTTTTTGTGTGTGTGTGTGTGTGTTTTTGTGTGTGTGTGTGTGTGTGTTTTTGTGTGTGTGTGTGTGTGTTTTTGTGTGTGTGTGTGTGTGTGTTTTTGTGTGTGTGTGTGTGTGTGTGTGTGTGTTTTTTTGTGTGTGGTAAAAATAGAATTATGATAATTGTCTGACTTCTTAAAATCTAGCCTCATTTTCTTCCAGATATTTAGAATTAAAAATGTGGTGTAAATAGAGGAATGAAACAGAACTTTATCATTTGTTGCTGTTAACGAAGAGATTGAATAATGTAATGAAAATCATTCTCCTGTTGATTCTAAATCTCAGCTGAAAAATGTTGTAATAAAGGATAACATCACTGTTCGGTCACTGTAAATACTCAGTACTAAAGGATGGAAACTGAGGTTGGAAATGAAGACATAGGGTCACAAAGCCCTACTGTCCCTTTTATTACTTTTGCACTCTCAAGCAACCACTACATTGATGGCCTGTTGATCATTAACGCTTAGTCCATATCATCATAGGAATATGAATGGAACTTCCAATGAACGTTATACAAATTCTCCTTAAATAAGTTTGTTGTACATCCACATGTTTTTGGCGTTACAGGTGTAGTGTGGGTGTGTAAAGCTCTGCGTCTGAGATTTTTGTTAATGCATAAGATTGAAACTGTTGTAGTGGTGTAGAATTAGTACTGCACTTGACATGTACCTGCTCAAACATAAATTCATCAAACTATTTTGACTTAAAAGCAGTTCATCGAATGATCACTGAAAACTGTGACATGTCCCTAAAAATTGACCACCAAAGTCCAATTTAAACACTGTTCATGGAATATGGAGACTAAATTCACGTAATACCTGCATTATTTCCTTTCAATGGCTAGCTCTGAAATAATATAATCTGGACTTGGAGACTCATCAGTAATTGTACAGTCTTCGATCTAAACAACTAGTTCGAACACGACAGTTTCAAGAATCTCATACAGTGGCGTAGCTGTCAAAGGTCCTGGGGCAAAAATATTGGGGCCCTCTTTTTAAATCAAATTATACCTCATCAGCTCCTTACTGCCCACTGGAAGACCTAAGGCAATCCTAAATACTACTAAGTAAATTAGTGTCACGCTGCAGATATTTAATCTTAATCTCAAATATAACTGAAAGTTTGTCATGCTTCCACGCAAAAATTGCTGGGTAGATTTGGATGAAATTTTGCAGAGGGCTAGAGTTGGACCTGGGTAGGACTTACAGATAAAACGACCCCATAGGATAGTTTCCGAAATTGCTCCATACTAGGCGAATGAATCTGCAGTCAGAAGCTTCAGTGATGACGCGCCGATCAGTAATAACTCTCAAATCCATGCGCTATCTATATTCTCTTTTAGCACAGATTTGAGTGCATTTGGTTACAACACTTCACTGGGATCCATGCTTAAGGAGCACTCCCTTGGGCAATTAAATATACACAGCTGAGTTAGTATAACAATACCATTCTGTAATAATACATTGTAGAGACTTCGTATTCAAACGTGGTCACAACGTGTATTGTCAAATGCACTGCTAGTAATTCTGAGCCATTGGCTGTTATTTCGCAAAGATGGGCAGCCATTCCAACTCAGACTTCAACCGACAACACACTAATAGTGGCAGGGTCCACGTCTTAAAAGGCAACATCAACTCGACCTCATATTTTCTTGAGAAAAAAATACATGAGCTAGATATCAAATACAGAAAGCGATATAACGTAAAAATTTGGGCAATTGAGATACTACGCAGGTATGGCCTCCTCAAAGTACAGCTTTTAAAACATTCGCGCGCTCGGGTTGTTCCTCACTCGGCCCACTTCAAAGCGGCCACTTAATGCCCGAACGCAAAGTGCTGTGCAATGAAGGGACAACAGCGAGTACCCCGAAATGATACTTCAAAAGCTAGGAAATTGGAGGAGGAAATATTAAAAAATGAAACATATGTATAGTAACTCTTTCAAGTTTACACAACTTCAACAGTGTCAGCTTGACATAACAAAATGTGCGTGAAAGGTATTGAAAATTAAATTACGTTGCACTGCTTGTTATAACGCGCAAGTTTAACTTTTAGTATTTAATCAATTTCGTAAATAGTTTGCAAGATATTAATGGGATTAAAGTAGCCAAAATTTACGTAAATACTGACTGTAGAGATTAATTCATAAATAAACAGGGGAATTAATTTTATTTTTAAATATCTTTGACGATTAAAGAGTAGATATTGGCGGCAGTTACATTATAAAAAGAGACGGGGCCTACCTTCTGCAACATTTGCCATGTTTTGCTGTAATATAACGATTTTATAAAGGTATGACACCGTAGTGATTTGGGGTTGGACTTGTTACGTAATTTTTTCGTGCAGCGGACCGTGCGTTAATTTTTATTTCAGTATCCCAAACGGAGTTACGGGAAAAAATATTACGCGAAACAATATCGGACCTCGAAATTAAAACGTGATTGCAGGTTCTAAAAAGCCGTTTAATTATGGGGACTGATGAGGATTGAAAAATGGTAAAACTTATAACAATCACTGCACGATATGTCTCCCGTAATGGCGTCCAAACCCACCACACAACTTAAAGGGGAAAAATTTAGGCCAGATTCATTACCGGAATGATAAATGAAAACCCGTCATATTAAATTTTTAAATATTTCATGATGTATTTAACTCACAAAAGCCGTTTACTTACATGCTGGATAAATGAAACAATAGGAGCTGGTATAGATACGTCTGTACTAATCAGAGGCAGGACAGACAGATGAATCAGAACGTTGTTCTTTCTCTCGTCAAACAGAAACAAGGGAAGGTAGCTTAAGGTTCAGAGAAAAACGCTCCTCGATTAAAATATATCTTAGGTCGTTAATTTTTTGTTGTATCGTTTCAGTATCGCTAGTGCAATAAAGGATCTTCATTCTCATACGATTTTGGTGTGTGTGTTTGTTCGAGCCCAAGTACTTTCCTTGTTAAATATTCCTTGTCGTAATAGTTTAACCACTGCACGTAAATTAATACACAAAATTTTTAGTTCTTTAATCTTCACCTTCTGTTTGCAGGATTCCAGATCTACTGACAAGATCTGAGAAGAGTGACGAATTGGTGACGGTTATTACCGAGGTAGAAGATTCTTGGGGTGTCCTATCTTCTCGTCAGAGCCAGGGGTCTAGTGGCTTACCAAAGTGACAGTGATGGAACATCAGTCGGAAGGACAGAATCAGTCAGGCAGTGGCAGAAAATCTTAGATATGGATATTGAATAATAGTTCAGGGATTTGAGACATACAGATTCAATACATAACGAAATTTTAGCCAACAGCATTTTCGTCATTGTTCATTTCTAATCAGTTTTATGAATAACGCAATAAGCATTAGATTTCTCACATTGTAGGACACTTATGACTTGAACTCAGGCTCCAAACCTAACAATAGGTTGAAATTGGATAGGTTTCAGCGGTACCACTGATAGTGTACAGTTCATTAATTTTCTTCCTATGCCTGCTTTTTCTTTTCAAATTTCTTCCTATGCCTGCTTTTTCTTTTCAAATTTCTTCCTATGCCTGCTTTTTCTTTTCAAATTTCTTCCTATGCCTGCTTTTTCTTTTCAAATTTCTTCCTATGCCTGCTTTTTCTTTTCAAATTTCTTCCTATGCCTGCTTTTTCTTTTCAAATTTCTTCCTATGCCTGCTTTTTCTTTTCAAATTTCTTCCTATGCCTGCTTTTTCTTTTCAAATTTCTTCCTATGCCTGTCGCGCTTAAATGACTTTCATTCAGATCTCCCAGTTAGTTCCAAATTCAAACATTCCAGTAGCACAAATTTTAGTAAGCCTTTTAATGTAATAATTATGGGAATAAGTGCTACATAATTTTGTTTACTATACAGTATAATGTAGCTCATTTATGTGAACAGAAATTTAAATTGTCCGCATGCATTTTGATTTGTGATTTATTCTAAAACACTTTGTGTAAAAAAAAAAAAAATTACCAGGATCGGCAATTAATCAAAATTGCCGTTTCTTGGCTTCACCTGCAATACGTATTCAGTGTTCTAAAATGTTAAAAATCCGATTTTAATAGTTTTAAATGTATTAAGTTTTATTACAGTTTACTTGTCCACTGTTATGACTGATTTAACATTGCCACTAACACCAAGAATAAAGAATTAAGAATTATAGATAGTGTCTTTGATTTTATCACCCCCCACCGTGTGTGTGTGTGTGTGTGTGTGTGTGTGTGTGTGTGTGTGTGTGTGTGTGTGTGTGTGTGTGTGTGTGTACACGAAATCTAAGGCGCCTAAACGTTTCGAAACATGAAAGTCAAAGCAGATTGCGAACGTCAAGAGAATAGAAAAATTCATAAGGAAATCTTACTCGAACAGCGATGTTTCTCAATTACTAAGTAACCCTTGTCTCCTATTGGCTTCATTTTCATGGCATAACAAATGGATACATACACAAATACCAACATTACGGGTTCTCGAGATGAAGTCAAATACAATGGAAATATCATTTCACTGTTATGCTACAGTGTGTGTTCCTGTAGTAAAGTTAAAGCTAAAAAATGTGTGCACTAAACGTTTTTACGTCATAGAACTTCTTGAAATCGGTACTAGCACTAGTTTTGCATATGAAACTAATCAGAAATACTACACGATGTCCTTAAGAATTGTAGCTACTTGCCTTTTTCCCCACATGTACTGCATATTACATAACTATAGCACGTGGCACTGGTAATCCTTCACAGGATACCAATCTCGCGTGCCCCCAGCCCCCCCCCCCCCACAGCTTTTTGTGGGTACGTGTGGCGCGCACAGGGCCCAGAGCCAAAGCGACCTTTCTTCCGTCCCAGGCCGCTTCCCTCTCCCCCCCCCCCCCCCCCCCCCCCGGTTTGTACCTTCGCCCGGAGACGGGCGTTTATCAAAGGTTTTTTTCGCTTCCTGTCTTCTCTTCTTGATCCTCTTCCCTTCCTGTTCTTCAGCCTTCTCCTTTTTCCTTTCTCCTTGTTCTCGACTCACCATTTAATCCCGCCTCGGCGTTTGAGATTCTCCCTCCTCCTTCATCCCTTTCTCTCCTTCCTCCTTTCTTTCCTCCCTGTGCGTGTCTAAAGGTCGACCCACGCTCTGCGTAGCCAGAGACGGGGTAAGGCGTAACTCCCCGCCCCGGGTAGACATGTAGGGCACGTACGTATCCCCCGGTTAAGGCCGGGCCCAGGGAGGGGTGATTACCCGAGCTGATACCTTCCGAACATGCCGATTGGTCCCTCCGTCCGTTCTCGGTAGGTGTGACCTGAGGTGCGAACAGTCACCTAAGGCGGGTGTGCCCTCAGTGAGGGCCCCCACAAGAAAGGAGCGCGCCATCGGAGACGCCGGTAATGGGGGACACCTCCGCTATGAAACCTTCCACATCTATAACCCTGACCCATAAGCGGAAACATGATTCTCAGCCACAGAAAGCATTGCCTAACATTCCTAGGTTCCTGGTGGTATCACGTACCGACGATAAGGATTTTTCTGCAGTAAATCCGTTCATTATTCAGAAGGGTGTCGATGCGATCGCTGGTCCCTTGAAGACCTGCTCTAGGCAGCGCAACGGGACCTTGTTGCTCGAAATAGAAAATGCATTCCAGGCACAGAAGTTACTTCGAGCTACCCTTGTACATACTTTCCCTGTGAAAGTGGAGGCTCACCGCACCCTCAACTCTTCGTGGGGGGTAGTGTTCTCTAGATCACTGGATGGGTTATCGGACGAGGAGATATTGAACTATATGTCCGATCAGGGAGTCACGGATGTTCATCGCGTGATGAAAAAGATTAACAATGACCTCGTGCCAACCCGTACTGTCTTCTTGACTTTTGACAAGGTTGACCTACCATCGAAAGTGAAAGCGGGCTACGAGGTCATTTCCGTCCGCCCGTACATACCAAATCCTACACGCTGCTTCCATTGCCAAAGGTACAATCATACCAGTAAATCTTGTCCAAATGCAGCCAAGTGCGCTACCTGTGGCAGGGACGCCCATGAGGGTGAATGTCTACCTCCATCCCCTCGCTGCATTAATTGCATGGGTGACCATGCTGCTTCTTCACGGGACTGCCCCGTTTATAAAGAAGAGCGGGTCATCCAAGAGATTCGCGTGAAGGTCTCGACCTATGCCGCTCGGAAGTTATTAGCTAGTAGGAAGCCCGCAGTACTCCCATCAGGTACTTTCAGCCAGGCCCTCGCCTCCCCTCGACCAACTAAGGAGGTAGGCATTCAGACTTGCGATTTAACGTTCAGTGACACTGTCGTCAGGTCGGCTAGCCCGAAAATTGCTCGTTCCACCTCTCCGATCCCTTCTACCCGTTCTACGGTGAATTCGTCGACCAGTTCACACACATCCCGGGCACTCAAATATGCTGCCTGGAGTTCAAAAAGGGAACCCGTCCGTGAAGATTTTCTCAAGACTCCGACTTCTCAATCGTCAACCGCTTCTTCAACCCGTCATGCTTCTAAGAAGGCTTCCAAAAAACACCCCCTTCCCCGCCGCGGCGTGACTCTTCGGTCACGCCATCCAACAGTTGCCGGCCTCGGCCGTCTTCTGTTTCACCGGGACGCTCCGTTTGCCGGGCACCCGGCCGTCTACCGACGGTGGAAGCTGCCCCTCCTGATCAACTCAGGGAGGTGGCAGACACGTCGATTGAACCAATGGAACATGACCCTTTGCCACTAGATGGCGGTAGCAGTGCTTCCTCGAGATCCGGTCCTCAGCGGCCGTCGAGGTGACCCCACTTACTAGTTGGTTTTTATCCTTATTTCTTATCTCATTTTTTATCATGGCGCTCCTTCAATGGAATATTCGCGGCATTCGTTACAATCGGGAGGAGTTAAAACTACTCCTTCGGTTGCACTGCCCGCTTCTAGTCTGTCTCCAAGAAACTAAGTTGCGTCCAAGTGACCGTGCAGACTTTCCACACTACACCTCTGTGCGGTTCGACCTGCCACCCGTGGAAGGTATCCCAGCCCATGGAGGGGTTCTGATGCTCCTTCGAGACGTCTATTTCCATCCCATTTCATTGCATACTCACCTACAGGCAGTTGCCGTCCGCATCACTTTATCCACATTTACCTTTTCCCTCTGTAATATCTATTCGCCATCATCTGCCGTTACTAGGGCAGATGTGCTCCACCTTGTTGACCAGCCCCCTTCACCTTTCGTGTTGGTAGGCGACTTTAATGCCCACCACCCCCTATGGGGCTATCCGGCGCCTTGTCTGAGAGGCTCCCTTTTGGTAGACCTTCTCTAACACCTCGATCTTGTCTGCCTCAACACTGGTGCACCGACCTTCCTTTCAGACACAACACACACACATTCCCATATACACCTCGCAATATGCACTCCTCAGCTTGCCAGTCGGTTTGAGTGGTATGCACTTTCTGACACGTACTCAAGTGACCATTTCCCTTGTATCATCCACTTCCTGCATCATTCCCCATCTCCTCGTCCCACCAGTTGGAACATTTCCAAAGCTGACTGGGGGCTTTATTCTTCCATGGCTGTTTTTCACGATCAGAATTTTCCCAACTGTGACAGTCAGGTCGACTACCTCACAGAGGTTATTCTCACCGCTGCTGAACGTTCCATACCTCGTACATTCTCTTCTGCACGTCGTGTCCAGGTTCCTTAGTGGACTGCAGCCTGCCGCGACGCGCTTAGAGCCCGGCGCCGTGCTTTACGCACCTTCCGCCGCCACCCAACTTTGGAGAATTGCATCAATTACAAACGTATGAGAGCGCAATGTCGTCGTATCATAAACGACAGCAAGAAAGCTTGCTGGACTGCTTTTACTAGTTCTTTTACCCGTTTTACTCCCTCCACGGTTGTTTGGCGTGGCCTACGCCGTTTATCCGGCATCAAGGTCCACTCCCCGATTCCTGGCCTGACGGTGGAGAATGAAGTCCTCGTGGACCCCGCTGATGTTTCCAACGCATTGCGCCGTTTCTTTGCGGAGGTTTCGAGCTCTGCCCATTATCACCCTGCCTTTCTCCCTCGCAAACAGGTAGAGGAGGCACGGCCGCCTTTTTTCCACTCTTTTAATCGTGAAAATTATAACGTCGCCTTCACCATGCAGGAGCTAGACCGTGCTCTCGCCCTGTCCCGATCTTCTGCTCCCGGGCCCGATTCCATTCATATTGAGATGCTGAAGAACCTCTCTCCTGCGGGCAAGTGCTTTCTTCTTAGTACCTACAATCGCATGTGGACTGAAGGTCATGTTCCCACAATTTGGCGTGAAGCCATTGTTGTCCCCATCCCCAAACCATGGAAGGACGAACACCTTCCTTCCAGTTATCGCCCCCATTTCTCTGACGAGCTGCGTCTGTAAGGTGATGGAACGCATCGTTAACGCTCGGTTGGTCTGGCTCCTCGAATCTCGCCGCCTCCTGACTAATATCCAATGCGGTTTTCGTCGACACCGCTCTGCTGCTGATCACCTCGTTACGTTTTCGACCTTCGTTATGAATAACTTTCTAAAGAAGCGTCAAACAGTAGCAGTGTTCTTCGACTTGGAGAAGGCATACGATATCTGTTGGAGAGCGGGCATTCTCCGCACATGGGGCCTTCGGGGCCGCCTTCCTCTTTTCATTCAAGCGTTTTTGGCGGATCGCAAGTTCCGGATACGGGTGGGCTCTGTTTTGTCAGATATCTTTTGCCAGGAGAATGGGGTACCACAGGGCTCCGTCTTGAGTGTGGCGCTCTTTGCCATTGCAATCAATCCGATCGTAGATTGCCTTTCAGCCGACGTCTCCGGATCTCTTTTTGTTGAAGATTTCGCAATTTATTGCAGCGCCCAGAGGACGTGTCTCTTGGAGCGTTCTCTTCAACGCTGTCTTGACCGTCTATATTCCTGGAGCATCGCAAACGGCTTCCGATTCTCCACTGAGAAAACTGTGTATAAACTTCTGGAGATACAAGGAATTTCTTCCACCTTCTCTAAGTCTCTTCCCTGTTGCTCTCCCTTTCGTGGAGACTACGAAATTCTTGGGACTCATGTTGGATCGTAAACTTTGCTGGTCGACACACGTGTCCTACCTGGCTGCCCGTTGTGCCCGATCCCTTAACGTTCTTCGTGTCCTCAGTGGCACGTCATGGGGAGCGGACCGTACCGTCCTGCTTCACCTTTACCAGGCCATTGTTCAGTCGAAGCTCGACTACGGTAGCCTTGTATACTATTCTGCACGGCCGTCGATTCTCCGCCGTCTCAACTCTATCCACCATCGGGGATTACGTCTGGCGACCGGTGCATTTTATACCAGCCCTGTTGAAAGTCTGTATGCCGAGGCTGCTGTATTATCCTTGACCACTCGACGTGACATACTCTTGTGTCGGTACGCATACCGCCTGCGGTCGATGCCCAACCATCCATCTTACCGATTATTTTTTGACGACTCCCTCGATCGCCAATATCAGTTGTCTGCGACTGCCTTGCTTCCACCTGGAGTTCGGTTTCGCCGCCTGCTACAGCGGCTCACCTTGAACTTAGTTCGCTCCCCAAGGAGAGCACTCCGGATTTGGTATACCGCTCGAGGCTTGTCGAACTCCGTTCGCGGTTCGATAATGCCATATTTATTTACACTGATGGTTCCAAGAGCACTGCCGGTGTCGGATCTGCCTTCGTCGTCGGGGAAAACCGTTTCCAATACAAGCTCCCTGACCGGTGCTCGAACTTCACGGCTGAGCTTTTTGCCCTCCACCAGGCCGTTTTGTATACCTGCCGCCACCGCCAACCTTTCTATGCCATATGTTCTGACTCCCTTAGTGCCCTGCAGAGTCTTAAGGACCCTTTATCGAACCATCCTCTCGTGTATCGGATCCAACGCTCCCTCCAGTTGCTAGCAGATGACAGCTGTCACGTTTCTTTCCTGTGGGTCCCTGGCCACGTGGGTGTGCCCGGGAATGAGGCCGCCGACATAGCAGCCAAGGCCGCAGCTCTTTTGCCTCGCATGGCTACCTTTTGCATCCCACCGGACTATGTTCAACGGGCTCTTCGCCGGAGTATCGTGTCGTCATGGCACAGTGCGTGGCTTTCACTGTACAATAATAAATTGCGAACTGTCAAACCGATCCCGACCGCTTGGAGGACCTCCTCACGCTCCTCTCGGCGGAAGGAGGTCATCCTGGCCCGGTTGCGGATCGGTCACTGCCGTTTCAGCCACCGTCACTTGCTATCTGCCGAACCTGCACCGCTATGCTCCTGCGGTGAACTGCTGACAATGCGACATGTTTTCTGACTTGTGTTAATTTTAATCATATCCGTGTAGCCCTTCACTTTCCGTCTACTCTGGAGGAAATTTTAGCTGATGACACACGAGCAGCTGCTCGAGTTTTGCGTTTTATCAACTTGGCCAACTTATCGAACGATATTTAACCCTTTTCATTGTCCTTTTCTTTCGTTTTTAGCCTCTTCTTGATTTTCTGACAGTCACCAAATTTTTTGATATCTAGAGAATCTAAGTTCTTGTCTGGGCGCTAATGACCATAGAAGTTGTTGTGCGCCCTAACACCACAAAAAAAAAAAAAAAATAAAATAAAAAAATAGAAAAATAGAAGGGCGATGTACTTTCAACATGATGGATGTCTGGCACTTGGCTCGCGTGCAGTTGAAGCGGTCTTAAATGGAAATTTAATGACAGGTAGATTGGTCGTAGAAGCACCATACCATGGCCCGCACGTTCACCGGATCTTACGACCCCGGATTTCTTTCTGTGGGGAAAATTGAAACATATTTGTTATCGTCATTCACCGACAGCGCCTGAAAACAGGCGTCAGCGCATTGTCGATGCATGTGAGAATATTATTGAAGGCGAACTACTCGCTGTTGACAGGAATTTCGTTATGGTATTGCCAAATGCATTAAAGTTGAATGACATCATTTTGAGCATTTTTTGAAATCAAGAGGTAATTACACGTAATCACGCAGTAACAGCAGTCATTCTCATAATGTATAACAATTTCACAAAAGTACACGTATCACATTGGAACACCGGAAATAAAGTTGAAATGTACCTACGTTCTGTGTTTAAAAACGTAACTGTTACCCACTGTTCGTCTAAAATTGAGCTATATGTTTGCGAGTATTACAGCGCCAACTATCACAAAGCCACAAGTGTTCCAAATAAAACATCATATGGCAGCACCATCTAGCGCACCAACCATAGCGCAATCTGTTTCCCCCTTCAAGCTAGAAAAATTTTGTCCTTTGTAGTTTTTTTTCGTTTGATGTTTATTTCGTGAGATATTTGGTCCGGTCACTATCAATGGACCACACTATATATGTGGCTTGGAGGCAAGGAGATATAACTATCTTTAAGGAAAGACAAGAAAAGTACTTGACATCATTAAAGTTAGCCAGTGGAACTTAAATACGCAACATTACAAGGCAGCTGTAACGAAGATCTATGACGGTCAGGATCGCTTTGCCAAAACCTAGTGGTAATGAAAGATCCAGAATCACTACTCACAGGTAATTATTTATCGTTTGACAATGAAAAATGCTGAAACGGCTGTAGTGATAAATAATAAATTGTAAGCAGTGATTCTGGCTCTTTCATTACAATGGCAAAGATATTTGCGACTTCCTTTAAAATACGTACCCTTTAAGATTTGAAATAATTTCAAATTGATTGAAATGATTGGCATATAAGTGGAAATTACAGGTTTTTATACAGAAACCTGAATTATAAAAAAATATGTAACTTTCCCGCAATTCACGTTAGCATTTTCAAAACAAATGTACCTTGTAGGCATATTGTTCACTATAATTGGCAGTTTTATGTTTGGATCCGTAGATGGCTGTTATGTAGTGGTTAATTAAAATACTGAGATCCTTGAGTTGGGTTTTTATCCAAACATTTTAAAATCGAAGACTGAGTCTCCCGTTGTTATGGTCTTCAGTCCGGAGACTGGTTTGATGCAGCTCTCCACCCTACTCTATCCTGAGCAAGCCTTTTCATCTCCTCATAAGAACGGCAACCCACATCCACTTGAATCTGCTTACTATACGCGTCTCTTGGTCTCCCTGTGCGATTTTTACCCCACACACTTCCATCCAATGCTAAATTTACGATTCCCCGATGTCTAAGAATGTGTCCTACCAAGCGATCCCTTCTTTTAGTCAGGGTATGCCAAAAATTCCTTTTCTCACCAATTCTGTTCAGTACCTCTTCATTAGTTATGCGATCTACCCACCTAATCTTCAGCATTCTTCTGTAGCACCACATTTCAAAAGCCTCTATTCTCTTCCTGTCCGCACTGTTTATCGTCCATGTTTTACTCCCGTACAAGGCAACACTCCACACAAATGCCTTCAGAAAAGACTTCCTTACACTTAAATTAATATTCGATGTTAGCAAATTTCTCTTTTTCAAAAATAATTTTCTTCCCATTGCCATTCTGCATTTTAAATCCTCTGTACTGCGACCATCGCATGTTATTTTACTACCCAAGTAACAAAAGTCATCTACCACCTTCATTGTTTCGTTATCTAATCTAATTCCTTCAGCATCGCCTGATTTTCTAGGACCGCATTCCATTATTTTTGTATTGCTCTTGTTAATGGTGATTTTATACGACCTCTTCAACACACTGCCCATTCCATTCAACTGCTCTTCCAGGTCCTTTGCTGTCTCTGATAGAATTACATTGTCATCAGCAAAACGCAATGTTTTTATTTCTTCCCCCTGTACTTTAATCCCTATTCCAAATTTTTCCTTGCTTCCCTTCACCGCCTGCTCTATGTACAAATTGAATAACATCGGAGAAAGGCTACAGCCCTGTCTTACTCCCTTCCCAACTGATGCTTCCCTTTCATGCCCTTCGAGTCTAATAACTGCGGTCTGGCTTTTGTACAAGTTGTAAATAACTCTCCTTTCCCTATATTTTACCCCTGCTGACTTCAGAATTTGAAAGAATGTATTCTAGTCAATATTGTCAAATGATTTCTCCAAATCTACAAAAGCTAAAAATGTAGTTTTGCCTTTCCTTAATCTATCTTGTAAGATAAGATGTAAAGAGAGTATTGCCTCCCGGGTTCCTATGTTCCTCCTGAATCCAAACTGATCTTCCTCGAGGTCAGTTTCTACCAACTTTTCCATTCTCCTGTAGATAATTCGTGTTAAAATTTTGCAAACATGACTTATCAAACTGATGGTTCTGTAATTTTCACACCTGTCTGCGCCTGATTTCTTTGGAATAGGGATTATCACATTTTTCTTAAAGTCTGAGGGTGTTTCGCCTGTCTCATATCCTACACACCAGTTCAAATAGTTTTGTCATGGTTGGCTCTCCCAGAGACTTTAGTAGCTCTGAGGGTATGTCATCTACTCCTGGGGCCTTGTTCCGACCTAGGTCTTTCAACGCTCTGTCAAATTCATCTGTCAGTATAGTATCTCCTATTTCATCTTGATCTACTTCCTCTTCCCTTCCTACATCGTCTCTAATTTCCTTTCCTTTGTAGAGCTGCTCTATGTACTCTTTCCACCTTTCAGCTTTTCCTTCTTTGCTGAGAACTGGTTTCCCATCTGAGTTATTGATATTCGTGGAGTTGCTTTTCTTGTCCGCAAATGTCTCTTTTATTTTCCTGTAGGCGGTATCTACTTTTCCCCTTCTTATACATTCTTCTACAGATTTGCATTTGGCTTCTAGTCACTCCTGCTTAGCCATTTTGCACTTCCTGTCAATCTCATTTCTTAGTCGTCTGTACTCCATTTTGCCTGTTTCATTTACTGCATTTTTATATTTTCTCCTTTTATCGATGAAATTTAGTATCTCCTGTGATATCCAAGGATTTTTGTAGGTCTTGCCTTCCTACCTATTTTGTCCTCTGCTGCATTCACTATCTCATCTCTCAATGCTACCCATTCCTCCTCTACTGTTTTATTTTCCCCCGTTTCTGTCAATTGTTGCCTAAAGCTCCCTCTAAAATTCTTAAGAACTTCAGGCTCTTTCAATTTATTCAGGTCCCATCTCCTTACTTTCCTACCTATTTGGTCTCCCAACTTTAAAAAAAATTGAAATCTATTTTATTGTAAAGTCGATGCATATGCCCTTGCTTTGACTTTACCAAAAGGGTATTTGGTTTGCCGTAATTATGGCTTGCAAGATTTTTTTTTGGAGACAGCTGTAGGTATTGGCAAATGGATTATGCTTTGGTGCCAAGAATAAACCTTACGTTAATTTGGATGTTTTATGTATTTCCGAGTCGCCTTGCTCTTAATTGTGCAGATTGAACGTAACAATTAGTCCCAGCCATGCGTAACACATGCCCTGGCTTACAGAATAGGGAGTAACACATACTAGGTTATTCTATCAGTTTGTTACTCCTTTAGAAAACGTGGCCACATGGTATATCTGAAATTTGGAGAATACAACTTACCCATCACAAACTTTGTACGAGAAGAGGTATAGGGACAGTGATCAGACTATTTATTGCAGATTTGAAGAATGGAAACCTACCAATTTAATCGAAGGAAAAGAAATCCTGAAGTTTAGAACCTGGTTATGGGTAAGACAAAAGTATCGTAGATAGCGAATCCATAACGAAGAAACGTGGGGTAGAAATGGAATGGAAGCTCTTCAAAGACACTCATGTTACAGAAGCAATTTACATATGTGGAAGAAAAGTGCTACAGAGAGAGAGGAAACAACCTAGAGGAACATCCGTTTAATGACATATTCGAAAGAAATGCAGGAAAGAAGAAAATAGACGGTAAAAAAAAAAAAAAAAATTACGCAGTGAGAATGAAACTGACTGGCTGAGAAATATAGTAACAAGAAATTGACTATTCATAGGCGGATCCAGAAAAAGGATAAAGGCTGATATGAATTCACCAAGTTAGAGGAAGACAATATAAAAGTACACTATCAGGTTGACAACAACAAATGATAGCATAATAATATATTCGCTCTGGAAACTGAAGGAGGGAAGATATTGATAACAGACTTTGAAATTAGGAAGGAAATGAGGAACCACTTCATCGTACTGTTGAATGGTTGGTGTCGACATTAGTGGCGCTAGCGAGTGTCCAGTTGAAGGAAAAAAAGTTTTGACGTTCAACAACCAGTAATCTTGTTGGAAATTGAGTCTGGGCGGAAAAATTATATAAAAACTGGTTGTCTCCAGTGTTTCGAGCTTCGTTCAGATATTACGACTGCAGGTGGATAACCTGACTTACAATCGAGCTACAAAGTTCTGTCAGTCGTCTGAAGAAACAGCAGCATTTCAGATAAAAAAAACTCATTCAGATATTTAAAAATGGAGATCGACAGACTAGTGGTAACTATAGAGGCATTACTATGCTTTCACAAGCCCTAAAGTTGCAAGAAAATATTGCTGAAACGACATTTAGGGAGATGTTAAATCTGCACTATTACAACAGCGAGGTTTCAGAAAAGGGCGAAGTATGCTGGAGAGTATGTGGAACTCGGAACAATCTTGTTTATGTACAAGAAACATGAGTGGTGTGGGCATGAGTCAGTATTGGCGGGCATACAGACCTATACGTCGTTCATAATGGCGCTTTGACTGCTCAGAGTTATAGATACGAGAACCTTCGACTTTTTTTTGTGCCCTACGCTGGTACTACAGGAGTTGGGTTCCTTCCGGTGGACGATAACGCACGGCCCCACAGAGCTGCACTAGTGGACAATGTTCTTGAGGCTCGGGAAATTAAACGAATGGAGTGGCCACATTGTTCATCGTACATAATTCGATTGAGCATGTGTGGGATGAACTCGGCAGACGCAATGAAGCCAGACCAGGACCTCCCACAACGGTTGCAGAGTAGGGTATAGCACTCTTGGAAGAATGGCCAAATATCCCTTAAGAGCTGATTGATAACCTCACACTGTCCGTGACACGCAGCTGTGCAACTGTATAGGCCGTCCGAGGTGATCACACAAGATTTGATAGGGCAACGAGATTTACTTTTTCATTATTATGGTAGCTCCATGGTGCCTCGCTCTAAGTAAACGCCATGTAAACATCAAAGGGCTTGAGACAGTAAAATATCGTACTACACAGCAACCAATGTAAAATTGTAACCAATATATGAATGAAATAATTTACCTGATCCCCTAATTGTTTTGTGCAGTGTGTGTTTCATCTTAATGTCTTATACGCTAAAAAGTAGCACATTACCTTCCTTTCCTCTGTGCTTCAAGCCTTTTTAAACATATATGTAACCGTTATAATGCAAATCATACATTTACAATAATCGTTTACCTTCTGTTTGAGGCTCTGTAAATATAGCTGCGAAGAGTATAAATACATAATGTAACCAACCATTGCACCCAACCCAAATATTCACCTTATGAAATGAGAACTTTCAGTATTCTTCTTGATCATTAAGTGGAACCTCAGATGAACGTATACTGCATTATTCTCTCTCAGCTTTTAATAATCATAACGTTAATACGTGAATATGAAAAATGAAGTAGGGTGTACTGAGTTCTAATATTTATTCAAGGACGGTGAAACATAATTAGGGAGGTACTTTGCCATACCTGTGCATGGAAAGAAAATGACGTGTGAAGTAGACCGTAAGAGTGGTAAATGAAATAGTTTTCATATCTATAATCGTGAACTTCAATATCGTAGTAGAAGTCCAATAATAATACATGGAATCAAAACTCGAAGTACTACCAACGTCTGTCCTGTGCACCGATCAAGTGCTATGGTACAAAAAGACACACAAATGTAACATTGTTTCATGAGATCAAATTCTAGGATAGCTCATGTCTCAATGGTTCATTTTCAGAAATACACACATACTGGGACACTGCGAGGTCATACCTAGTAAGTCGATGATTTTTCGGAGATAAAATCAAAACATGAAAGTAACGAATCCTGCACATAACGTAGTTCACTGACTTCATCATTGTGCACATTTTTGTGTGTTAGTTCCTTTAGGTCATTTGCCACCGTTAACTTAGTTTGAAGAGTTTGAAATCAGTTTCTAATTTTTGTTTTCTTCATTTTAAATGTGTCTTGAGAGAGAGAGAGAGGGGGGGGGAGGAGGAGGAGGAGGAGGAGGAGGAGGATATGACAGTCTGCTCTTTATGTTCATGCAGAAAACGGATAAACAAAAATGTAGTAAGTCCAACTGCTTTACAATAAACGATTATTTTCTGAGAAACTATCTAATTTTATTTCTTCACAGGCAGAGCAACACAAATTAGTGTATTGATAAGAGGTTTGTTTTCTTGATGAGTCCCTGTTTTCAATAATTATTTCATTTTCATTCCTATTCATGTCATACCACATTGAGCCAACCTTGTAGCATAGATAGGTTAAGAATCAGTGATGTAATTGATGGTTACAAGCATAGTTCATAGGATCAGTATTATAATTTGGGAGATGTGAATGCAGTTGCTTTTATTTACAGAATATTTTACTTGCAGCTAATTCTCTGACATTCTGTGTCATACTTTTTGTTGCACCTAGTACATAACTGTATTTAATTCTCTCAAATTAACGTTCGTAAGTTTGGGATTGATTTTGATCATCTTAATTTTGTCCATAGTGTTGATGATAATCCAAGCTATTATCATAGGTCATAGAGGTACAGATTTTAATCGCTATTTATAAAATGAAAATCAGTTTAATTACAGGAAGCAGGCAAATAAAGGTATATCATTTACAGTAGCCTCATTCTGCAACTACCTTCAAAATAATAATTTTAAAAATCTGTTACTTCCAGTTTTACTTTGCTATACAACACTTCTTTCTACATTTAGAATACCAATTCAGGAAGTTTATGCGAACTTAATAATTTTCAGACAGGAAGTTCAGATTTTTTATGTAACAACTTGAATCCACCAGCCAAAACTGTGGCATTGTCCATTTATTTATTTGCTCCAGTCTCCTGTTGGGACTTCACCCTCCTCCTTTCACTGTACACGTGTACCACTCCTATCTTCTTGCACCTTCTCTTCCCCTGCAATTAATATCCAATATAGTATGAGTAATTCACAGTACCATTTCCTGCATTTTTTTTCTTTTCTTTTTTCAATCTGCATGCTCTGTTTATCTGCTCATGCCAACCTTGCATTAATTGTCTCCTCCTTTCCATTACCTAACCATCATGTCTAACAAACTATCTCTGACAATATTGTCCTTTACTCTCTGTATCCTCCTCTTTCTCTTCTTCTCCCCATCTAGTCAATGTATGACGAAATATCATGTTTGCTAACTTGCTTGGCGATCACTGTAATGGCGTCAAATTCTGTTGTAAGCTGCCCTCTGCCATATAAAACATGGTGGCTTGTGTGGTGTAAAAACATTCGTTCTCTTAATATATGCACAACTGATATGTCAAATAGTATTGAAGTCTGTGCGATATACCTTCCACCAAGAAGTGAAATGGAAATTGAGGTAACTAGCTTTTTACTTTTCGATTCGGAGCCTTTGAAATAAGAACATAATCGACTTTTTGGTCTTCAAATAGCATTCAACAGCTGTTAATATATATCAGGATTATGTTGTCATATCTCATGTCTAATATCTGTAGGGTATTTGTAGAGAAGGTGAACTGCATATTAGATAAAAGAATTCATAATTTACTTACAAACTACCAATGCTGATATTATTTTACACTTTGCTGTTGTGAGTTTTCAATAAAAAGTCTTGATTTTTGTGGTAGATACTATGAAACTAAGATGAATAATACACATAATACACATAATGAACATTTCTTCCAATGTGAAAATAGTGAGAAAACTAGTTTGGGCGGTAATTTGGTTAAATCTGAAAGGCTAATGCAATGACTTTAGTGCTTTAATAGTGCAGTAGCAATTCAGTATGTAGAAATAACATCACAGACAGTTACTATAGATATTTTAATTGAGATTGGCAGGTAAAGAACATTTGTATTAAATCTTATCAGCTTGTTTCCAATTTTTTTCACATTTGTCCTGTGAGTTATCACACAGGAATTTTTCCCTAGGAAAGTTATTCCACCTCTGCATATCCTAGTTCCATCACAAGAAAAATGTCCTACAGTCCATTAACAGAAAGAAAATGAGCAAAGAAATTCATTTTGAAGATAAACAATAAAAATCTTCTTTTAATTGACTGAGACTCCAAATTGTGCAAAACTAAATATATGGATTAGTTGAAATAAAGTTAATGGATATTTTTGTTATATGGGAATTTTATCATGTTTCCTTAATAATCGTGTTTAAAATAAGTCTGTACTGTACAAAATATTTCAAAGAAAATGGATAGTTGCTATTTAAGAAATGTGCCATACATGGGATTTTGTCTAGATTTTATCATCATTGATTATTATTATTATTTTGTTTTATTCCCTCCTTATTTTGTTGAAAGTGCAGCACTGTGGACTGAAATTTTTCTTATTTTGTAATTCTTGTTCAAGCTTCAACAGTGATCATTGCACACTGCTGCATAATTAGTATATAAATAGACTGCATCTGCAATGAGTCAAATGAAACAAGTGTCTGATGCTGAAATCCATCTTCTTAGAAGTTCATGTACAAGAAGGTTCTGTAAAAACAAAATGGACATGTTCTTGCAGTACTGCATCACATTTTGTAAGACAACCAAAGACTACTATACCAATATCAATATGCCGACAGGAAATATGACACGTAGGTCTACAAATTCACATAATCCCGTAAGTGGTATTGCATTACAAACAGTGTGATTGGCTGAAGTGTAGACAGTGGTGTATCGAGTCTTCAGTGTGTTTCTATTCAAGTGTCTGTATCAGTATACAACAATCCAGAGGGCAGTATCCTGCGATTCAAGGCATAGTGCTACACAATGTCTAATTTTTTACTCCATGTCCACAACTTAGAAATTATGAAGAACTGCCAATGAACTTTGAAAATTTCATGCACATTATCTTATCTAAGTTTATCAGTCTAATTGTACTACTACTACTAATTAGTAATCATATATTTGTAATAAATTTGTCATGTGTTACTAAAGTTGTGGAATCTATTTGTTACAGTGTACTTACACATGCCTTTTATAAAAAGACCCTCACTACTGTTCTGAAATACAACAACGTAGTAAAATTTCATTGTTTAATGCAGTATTTCCAACTGTGAGTACATTAAGATAGTTTTAAATTTTAATATCTGTGTTTAGAAAATTTATGTGTTCTATAACAATGGGAAGACCTAATAGTTTTACAACTGATTTCGTGATATTTTCAAAGTATGTTGACTCTTAGAAGGAACTTTATAGTATCTTAGATTTTTAATTATTATCTAAACGTATTTTCGAAATTTGACTCTTCCAATGTATTTCACATCATGTGAAAACACCTATCTTTAACACAATCCTAACAAAAGTGTGTCTCACACACTTGTTTTCAATATAGTTTTCTCAGATATGTACAATTAAGAAAATGTTTGGATTAGTGTATGTACACTGAAGTTTCAAAGAGAAAAATAGGTAACATTGTGTATGGTTCTAAAATATATCAGAATTAAAACACAGAATTTAATGAAAGCAATAACTGCAATATATTTATTGATGGTCAATTACAGGTAAATATTAACAAGAAACAGAAAACAACTTCATTTAATTCTTGATAACAGAAATAAAATATTCATAAAAAAATAAATAACAAATGTTATTAAATCCAGTGCTGTTCATTTTATTATGCATGTAATAAGTTTTACTAATAACATTTTACTAGAATGCAATTTTTATTTCCTATTAATTTTGAAAATTATAATTTTGATTAAATTTTTATTCATGCTATTATACTACAAGACCTAGAATTTTCTGCAGTCTGTTGGTTTGTTTCTCTCACATTCCCCTCCTGTTTGATAACAACCTCTGATATTTAAAAAAATATTTACTTTTATAGAATGTTTTAACTATTGTAGTCTGCAACTTTCATAAATTTATTTATATATCTATCAGCCCAAAATGTAATTAAGATTGCTTTCATTAGTTTTTTCAAATATATTTTTATCATGTTACAAATGACTAGTACTACTACTACTACTACTACTACTACTACTACTACAGCATGATCAAAAATAATATCCATATTTAGGTTTTGGCTCTCTGTTTTAGTTTTTGTTTAACTATTCATTACTTAATTATTGTATTTTTTTTACTCGTACTTGAACTTAGCTGCCAACCTAGGTTATTTATGAAAAGTTGAATTGGTCTCTGTGAATACCAACTAATGATTGCATAATTACTGAACAACTTGGTTTTATATTTTAGATGGACACTCTTACTGAATAAGTATTGGGATTGAATATGGATCAGCTGTTACAGTATTTAGATGGAAATAACAGTTTAATTAAACATCTCGAGATATATCTAATTTGTTTTCAAATTCCAAATGTTTTAATGTTTATTTTCGGTGTCCCAACAACACAAATAAAAATAACTTTGTTTTTTTCTGTAGTTAATTATACAATTTATGGAATAGACAAAAGACATGTCTCCAGAAATGAATTTAGGACTAAAAACTAAAGGATTCTTGATTAGCAAAGTTACTAGCACATTTCCATTTTCAGAAAAACAACTTTGTAAAATCTATCAAACAATCAATTTTGTAACTGAAGAGTCAGGGTTCATGTACAAATGTAATTGGAAGAAAATTTAAAACGCCAAATATGAACAACAGTAAAGAAAGACCATAAAAAGACAAGACTGTGTACAATAAAGATTTTTTAACACTGAATAGAAGTTTCAGACCGGTTTGTGACTTTCTAATCTAAAATGTATGAAGATAAAAACCTGTAAAGAAAGTATTTTGAAGAAAGGAAAAAGGTTATCAATCCATATGAAAAGCAGACATCCAAGAACTATAAGAGAGTGACTTTTTTTGGAGTAGAAGAAATTTAATGTATGTGGATGCAGCCATTAGAGGAACTGAAGTAAATTTATATTGGGGGAACAAAGAAATTCAGAGACATTTATGTTGTGGGAAGGGCTCAAATAAAAAAAAATCGTATAAAAGAAGTTATAGTATGTGGTGTTGTTTTGATGTATATTAACCAAAATTTGTAGTTGGATATTATTTTCCACCATCCAGTATTTCTATTTCTAAAAATAATACTATTACTATTAGTAGTAACAGTAGTACAAATAATAATACAATAACAACTGTTACTAAACCTAGAAAAACTCTAACTATTATTAATAATACTACATATGGTACATAACAGTGACAACTAATAAGAAGAAAAGAAGGTACAATCTAATGAGCAGGCAAGAATACAGCCACATGTTGGAATCTTGAAAACAATAAAAGTGGGGAAAAACTATAAGAGAATCTAGTCAGAGTAAAGAAGAGGACTGCCTCACTCAAGATATCAAAAAAAGAAATGTAGTAAGACAAAGAATGTGATGCACTAGTACCTTACTGGGTAAAAATTAAGTAGCTAGAAAAATGAAGCAAACAGGACAAACTTTAATAATGTGAGAATATTTGTATCAAAATCAGTCTCCACTGTTTAGCTTGAATTCCATTAGATGTAGATATTACAAGATTCAACCAGTCAAAAAAATAATAAATACATGAAATAAATAAATAAAATATAAAATAAAATAAAAATAATAAATAATAAAAAAGTTCATCTGCACCTATCGAGAAAGAAGTCGGAAAAACAATTCAAGCACTGATATATAAGGCTCCAGGTGAAGATCGGATTATTATTTAAGTAGTATAAAGTCTATTAAACTTGTTGTGATTCTTTAAGAACTTGCAACTGGATGATTCTCTGTTCTCTGCTGTAATTGTTACACTGCATAAGACAGGGGGCAGGACAGACATGACAATCTACTATGGCATCTCTCTCCTGCTAACAATGTACAAAATCCTCCCAACAGCTATACATAACAGAGCAGAAAAGAAATTCTATCCATAATTGGGGGAATGTCAAGGTTGTTTCCTGAGAGGGGTGATGACATGCTGAGCAGATAGTGAATCTCAAGTCCATCGCTTCACGTCTGAAATAGGCTATTCTTGGTGGCCTTCAGAGATTTCAAGAGGGCATACATATGTAGAGATCAAACTATTGTCTTTTAAATTCTTCAAACGTTTGGCTTGCATGACAATACAAATGACATTCTCCAGCAAATTTTATAGAGAACCACCTCCAAAGTGTAGTTCACAGGAGATAAGATTGATGCCTTTTGAATAAGGACGGGTGATACAAAGATAAGGAGTTTCATTTAAGCTCTTCAGCTGTCTTTTACGAAAGGTCATACAAGAATGGCAGAAAGAAACGAATAGGTCATTGTTGGAAAATTGGGTAAAATTAGGATATAAGGATATGAATTTTGCAAAAGTTTTTGCAGCCTTTGTTGATGATTTAGAGATTTTTTTCAGACTTCATAGTTACGACAACAAACAACTGAATACATGTTCAGTGGATGCACCGCTGTAATTATCGTTTCAGAAAATGTAGTTTATAACAAACGTAAAATCAGCACCAACAGAACTTGAGGTGAAAGATGGAAAAATTAGCAAGCTGAAAAGTTTAAATATATAGGTGAATGGATAGAGGCAAACTATTAGACCTTCAAGTCATGCATTAACAAACTAGATACAGCATATCAACAAACTAAAGGCATAATAGTTATACTTAAACTAATACTTCATCTACTACTTATATCGTTACTAACAAATGAATGCTGCTTCTGTTACACCCAGACTTTGGAGAAAAATCGGCTCAAAGACCTAATGGTAATAAAAAAAATTATTTAAACATGTAGATATGAACATACACTAGATGCTATATAGCTTCATATAAAATTACTGAGATGGTAGAACAACACTCTAAGAAGGCCTTGTTTAATCACCATGTCAGTAAATCAATGTTATTGGATTCAGCTTTCATTTGAAGGGCAGCAGCATATATTGTAATTTTTAATAATAACCCACTAGTATTAAAATTAATGTTACTACTAAGCCTATCACCAAATGGAATATTACCCTTTTACAACTAACAATATACATTCATAATTATTAACATGGAACAGCTGTTCTTCTTCTGAAATACTATTTCATTCATGGGTGAATCAGAAAGTCTATGTTATTTTCTGATGGTATACTAAACTGTCGCCATCATGTTTTCGATGTAAGGGCCGTAACCACAGCTTTAAGGTTTCAGGTTTGTGCTGAGAATACAGATACATCTATCAAAATATGTTTTAGGGCAATAATAGCAATAAAGTCCAACATAGGTAGGCCACTTATAGTGTGTGTGTGTGCTTGTTTAGCTTTACTAACTCTGGACACAGAGCATTCCAGAAGCTACTGGCCTAACGCTTCAGTGATGGATGCAGCCCCTTAAGCTTCTATCAAACTACTGAGAGATGACTTGAGGGTTTTAATGAAATGAAGCTTCGTAGCCATGATCAGAAAAAAATCTAAAAACTGAGTGTAGAATTCCGTTTTTGTCACCTGCTTGGCAGTTTTAGGATCAGATGACAACAATTAACTGGACGGTGTTATGCATCACTAGTCCAAGCGCCATATGTCATAACAGACATAATGGAACCTAAACTTTACATGTTCTTAAAATATATTTATTTATGAATGTTTCTCAACTTTTTGTACCAAAGAAGGGTTAGTGTACTTTCACTTAGTAGTGAAATCTGACTGTACATAACTACTAAACAGCACTAATTGCTCTCAAATCAGAAATATAAAGTAACGGCGCTTGGTCTTGTGATGCATAAAACGGTCCAACTGTCCTCTGAAGTTTTCCATGCAGCATCAATTGCGCTGTGAATCACTTGAAACTTTTTTTAAAATTATACAGTTATTGAATCACCACGCTATATCCTCTTAACGGAACTGTAATTGCTTGGTGTAACTTCGTCAAACATTGGTCCCATATTCTGATAGCAATTGTGATAAGGATTGTACGTTTGGGCATGTATTCTACAAACTTTATGGTCATTAGTTTGGAAAGTTTAAAAATTAGTCACTTTTTACGGTTAGACACTAATTCTTACATGTTTGTCTCCGTTAAAATATTTCTCTAATATCACCAGCATTACGATTTAGACACTAATTCTTACATGTTTGTGTTCGTTGAAATAGTTCTCTAATTGCTCAATAACTGAACCTGAGTGGAATCTCAACGGAAAGATTTGTATCACTACTGTAACTGCTTGAAATAAATTCGACAGATGTTTGTCCCATATTCTGATGGTAATTTGATAACGATCATGCGTTTGGACCTTTTTTTCCAAACAATCCCTGGTCTTTGATTCATAAAGTTTGTAAAGTGGTTATTTGTTTTTACGAATTTGCAATAGTTCTTCAATGTAAACAGCACACGAAAAGATGCCAAATATTAGTTGCATCCTTTCTGCGCTGAGGCAAGGATTACACAGTGTCCTCAGAACTTTGACATTTCGTAGATGAATCTCTGACTAATGTAAATTATGGACAATTGCTCTATTAAAAACTCATACAACAGTAAAACAGGAAACGCTTGTCACTGACCCAGATTATCTTACACATACCCAGGCACCTAGAGTGTCAATCCCCCACATCTGATGCCGAGGTACAAACTTCTAGTGGGAAACAAAACGTCTTACTGCATACATTTACTCTCTGACTGAGGAACTATCCAACTATCCGAGAGCTAAAGTATGATAGTTCAGTTATAAATACCCGACAATCTATTAAATACTCCTTAAAAACTAGAAAGAGTCTCTGAGTATCAGCGTGCCTCATGCCGCGCCTCTCAGCGTGGACTAGCGCTCTGCTTCCTCGCCACTTTGCTCCGCATCCTGGTGCTGTTCACGAGCCTCCGGTGAACCTGTTGTGCTGTGAACTGGCTCCTGCTGAGGAGTCTCGTGGGGGTATCTGCGCCTCTCCTCTGTTAACTCCTGCTGGTCTTCGTCGCCGTCATCTTCCTCCTCGCCATTTTCCTCCTCGTCTCCATCCTCTCCATTCCCCCCTTCGTTCGCCTCATCTCCCTCTTCTTGATCTGTCTGATCTCCGTCGTTCTCCGGCTCTGTGACCACGATCATCCGCACACTCGAGTCAGAAGAACTGCGCAAACGAAAAACACAAATGTAACACCTGGAACTGCAGTGGGTTTCAGTAACATCATATAGCATTGTCTCCGATAGTAAAAGATACTGCTGGTAATCCACAATTATTCTGGATTCGTCCGTGAAAACAATGTCGTCCCAATACAGATTCTACCTGCACAATCGTGATGGTAGGACTTGGGTCTAGACACACCAAACTGAGAGACTGTTGAACTCCTGCCTTATGCATCGCCAAGCTGTTTCTGCACCCGGTATTAAATACGGTTTGTGCTGGCACAAAGCTTCGGAATGATTGCCGGTTCAGTACCCAGTCACAATTACATCTCACAAGGAAATTACTTAGGTTCAAACAAACAGAAATACACCAAAATCGTATGATACATAATGTAAAGGGCCCTTATTGCACTATACTCCCGCATCTGCAAAACTCTGCAGTCGCCCATTAGAGGCCTCTGCGTGTACCATGCCGCAATGCACTTTGACCGCCGGCCGCGGTGGCCGAGGAGACTGAGGCGCTCCAGTCACGGTCTGCACGGCCACTACGGTCGGGGGTTCGAATCCCCCCTCGGGCATGGATATTTGTGCCGTCCTAGTTCGTAAGTAGTTCATAAGTAGTTTGTAAGTTTAGGGACTGATGACCCCGTAGTTAAGTCCCATAAACTATACAAACAAACAAAACTTAAATATACTTTCTTTTCTCTCTTGTACCAACTGTCATTAACGGTATAATACCACTCTTAACGATGGTTTGCTTCAGTTTTTGAATTTAGCAAAATGGCTCAACATGAAATGTAGCCCTATGCAAGCCAATCTTGTGTTCCACGGGCGACGGTTCCACCGTCTAACAAGGAGACCACATGTGTGTCGGATTTTAGAATTTCTTTGTATTTACGGTACGTGAAGTAGAGAACTGAAATAACAACAAGCGAAATCCATTCGACGCAACTCTCAAAAGTTCTTAAGAAAATCGACGTTGAAGTTTTGCAAAGTACACGTAAGTAGTAATAATTAAAACTTTTACAATATCTGCCGATGAAGCCCAGGTGGAAGCGTTCTGCCCTCACAACTATGGAGATGGTGGTTCGAATCCCACTGTGACTCTTTTTCAAAATTCATAAAACATTTTGGGATCTCTAATTCCACGTGTTGTGTCAGTTTTTGTTTGTGTGTATGTAGACGAGCTGAAAACCTTGTCGTCACGTAAAACGATAGTTGAGTAGGTTAGCTGCGTGAAAAGCCATTAATAGGTATGGAGATGACTTTCCAAACACAGTGGCGTAGCTCTTCACAAACTGAACAGTCAGAGGCCATCGTCATCAACTAATAGCAAATCCAGTGCCATAAAAATGTTAACTTGTGTTTTTTGACGGAAATCATTACTATTAACAACCTTCTATAAAGTATAGAAAATTACGAATAAAAAATTCGTTTATTTTAATATTACCATTAGATATTAAAATTGTGTAAGTATTTGAACATAACGAAAACATAAGGATAAAATTATCTGTCACCACAGGATTCGAAACACCGACCCTAGGATTGTAAGGCCAGACCGCTACCACCTGAGCTACATCGACAAATGCTTCAATTCATTTAATAATAGGTAGGCCCTACTTGTAATTGCTTGCAAAAAATTTCAAAGTCCATTTTCTCGAGAATTTTTTAGAGTTGCAACGAATGGCTTTGACAGAATGTGATTTGAGTTGTGATCTTCACCTACCATAAATATCGAAAAAATCTAAAATCCGATATCCATGTGTAGGTAGTGACTCTGCAATTTATTCCTGCAAATTCTCCGCTCAGAAAACATGGCCGCGAGGTGGAGGAAGTCTGCAATCAGAAGAGAAGGAATGGCCCGAGCGCCATTTTGTGACAGCCCCCACTATACACGGTGTCACTGTCGGACATGTTGTTAAGCATTTTTCAACGAGACGGTGAACCGAAATCAAGTACAACTAAACCACTACGTTCTTTATTACGAAGAATGAAGATTTATGAACTGGTAACTAGCATTAAGGTAAACAAAGGTGGCCGCGGTGGTGGAGGCGTTAGAAGACAGCTGCTAAGGACTACTCGCCTGCTCTCTGGAGACCGCGGGGCAGTAACGATCACTGAAGGCCGAGTGACTGCTGAGGCTCCGGCGTTTGTTGCTTCTGGCCACGCGGAACTCACTGTTGCTGCTGATGTAGAAGTCGGTGATTCCGTTCCTCCAGGGGCCGCTGGTGCTGGTCCTATAGCGGCTGCCGATCCAGATCCCGTAGCAGCGCTGAAACATGCACACAAGCCACGATTCCGAGTCTCTGAAAGGAATAACTAGAAGAGATGACAGTTCACAGGAAACAAACTGCTGTTTCTGAGAATGAGACAGCTCCTGTCAGCTGCACAGAAGGTTTATTCGCTAAAAGGAATGTTGGCTGAAGAAGATATACCGTAGTCACTGGATGATAAAAAGGTGGGAAAAGTTTAAGGAATACTTGAGGAACTTTCGTGGGAAAAGGCGAAAGAAATACGGCGTAGCTACACTACTGGCCATTATAATTGCTACACCAAGAAGAAATGCAGATGATAAAAGGGTATACACAGCACAAATCTATATCTATAAATGTGAATGTCTGTTCGGTGCACGTTTATCACGACCGAACGACAACACGCAGAGACTTAAATGTTTGTACAGTTACTAATTTATACCTGAGAAAGGTTTAAGGCACGGTTTTATAGCGATCTGATACATATTTAGTAATTTGAAGAATATAACGCAAAATGTGGAACAATAATAACTCTTTGAAAATTATATTTACTCTTTGAAAATAGTTTTATTGGTGGCATTGTTGCCTAGTCTCTATAGCAAGGAGGTTACATACAGCGAAACGTGATGCCACAGACCATATCTTTGGTTTATGCGTGCTACAATGTCTTCAGCTCTTTCTCTGTAAGGATACGCATACGAATAAGGAAATATAAGAATAAATAAATAAAACAGAAAAAAAGAAATTTCTTTTAATACATCTCTTTAAAAATAATCGATTTGACTTTTCGCGCATTACATCAAATGATCGGTCTGTGATATTATTACAATCATTATTGTTGAATTTCGTGATTGGATTCTTCGGAACGAGTGCATTTTCACGTGTGATTTGATCTACACGACTTATTTTCCTCATAAATGGTAAGTACATAGACTTCTGCAATCTCATAGGAATATTTTTCAGGTCCTTCAAAACCAGTCTCATAGCACACTACTGAAAGATTGAATATCTATCATAATCAAACAACACGCGAGTTTATATATATTAATGTGAATGTCTGTTCGGTGTACGCTTATCACGACCGAACGACAAGACGCAGAGACTTAAATATTTATACAGTTACTAATTTATACCTGAGGGAGGTTTTAGGCACGGTTTTATAGCAATCTGATAGATATTAAGTAATATGAAGATTATAACGTGAAATACGGATAATAATTACACTTTCAAAATTATATTTACTCTTTGAAAATGGTTTTATTTGTTGCATTGTTGCTTGAGGGTTGATAATGATAAAGGGTGGAGTATATTGGGATGGAAAGTTAGTGGTGTATATAAAATTTTGTGTGTCTGTGTGTTAATATTTCGCTCTGTAGAGAAAACTACAGAACGCAAACGAATGGTCTGTGTGTAATTGTTGTCCGAACTCTCCCGTTGTACACCATAGCAGTTCCATGCCAGTACCTATAAGGGAGTGGAAGATATGGTGGTTGAAAGTCATCGAATTATTAAAAAAATTCGGACTGAAGGCCAGCGATGACGTATGAGAATCTATAGCAAGGAGGTTACATACAGCGAAACGTGATGCCACAAACCATATCTTTGGTCTATGCGTGCTACAACGTCTTCATCTCTTTCTCTGTAGGGATAAGCAACCGAATAAGAAAATATAAGAATAAATACGTAGCACACTTTTGAAAGATAGCTTATCTATCATAATCAACCAACACGAGACCGCAGCCGCTGGTTTAAGCTACAACGGACTAGAACGGACATTTTCACGCGATTTTGGTGCAAAGATCCTGAGAAATCAGTACCCAGAACAACCAACTCCGGCCGTAATAACGGCCTTGATACGCCGAGCCATTGAGTCAAACAGAGCTTGGATGGCGTGAACAGGTACAGATACCCGTGCAGCTTCAATACGATACCACAGTTCATCAAGGGTATGACTGGCGTATTGTGACGAGCCACTTGCTCGGCCACCATTGACCAGACGTTTTCAATTGGAGAGAGATCTGAAGAATGTGCTGGCCAGGGCAGCAGTCGAACATTTTCCGTATCCAGAAAGGCCCATACAGGACCTGCAACCATGTGGTCGTGCATTATACTGCTGAAATGTAGGGTTTCGCAGGAATCGAATGAAGGATAGAGCCACAGGTCGTAACACATCTGAAATGTAACGGCCACTGTTCAAGGTGCTGTCGATGCGAACAAGAGGTGACCGAAACGTGTAACCAACGGCACCGCATACCATCACGTCGGGTGATACGCCAGTATGGCGATGACGAATAGACTCTTCCAATGTGCGTTCACTGCGATGCCGCCAAACACGGATGCGACCATCATTATGCTGTAAACAGAACCTGGATTCATCCGGAAAAAAAAAAAAATGACGTTTTGCCATTCGTGCACTCAGGTTCGTCGTTGCATACACCATCGCAGGTGCTCCTGTCTGTCATGCAGCGTCAAGGGTAGCCGCAGCCATGATTCCTATCTGACTGCTGCAAACGTCGTCGAACTGTTCGTGGAGATGGTTGTTGTCTTGCAAACGTCCCCATCTGTTGACTCAGGGATCGAGACGTGGCTGCACCATCCGTTACAGCCATGCGGATTAGATGCCTGTCATCTCGACTACTAGTGATACGAGGCCGTTGGGATCCAGCACGGCGTTCCGCATTGCCCTCCTAACCCATAGATTCCATATTCTGCTAACAGTCATTGGATCGCGACCAACGCGAGCAGCAATGTCGCGATACGATAAACCGCAATCGCGATAGCCTACAATCTGACCTTCATCAAAGACGGAAACGTGATGGTACGCATTTCTCTTCCTTACACGAGGCATCAAAACAACGTTTCACGAAGCAACGCCGTTCAACTGCTGTTTGTGTATGAGAAATATGTTGGAAACTTACTGCATGTCAGCATTTTGTAGCTGTCGCCACCGGCACCAACCTTGTGTGAAGGATCTGAAAAGCTAATTATTTGCATATCACAGCATTTTTTTCCCGTCGGCTAAATTTCGCGTCTGTAGCACGTCATCTTCGTGGTGTAGTTATTTTAATGGCCAGGAGTGTATCTTTTACTGTATGTAGGAAGTAAAGTGTCCGTGTGTTTCTGGGTTTGTGTGTCTGCTGTGCCGTGCGTGGCACAGGCACAGACATATATTACTAGACGCCGTATACATTATCATTGGTGTCAGTGAAGTCTCGCCGCCATATTTCTATACTATAAACGTGTAAACAGTCATGTCTGTTGTTACAGAAAATAGTTGTAAAAATACGGATGAACTGACGTAACTACGCTGTCTTTAGAGTATATTTATATACAGGAAATTGTACATGGCTGTAATTTTTTCAGCTGGAGTAACGTTTGACATATACAGTAATGTGTTAACGTTGATTTGCTGCTATTATTAATCTATTAACAGTTTCATTCAAGATCGGATTTTCTTTCAGTAGTATGGTGACTATTATTTATCATGGACAACACGTATCATTATTATTTTGAGAGTCTAAATCTATATTCTGCTTTGGTACATACGGTACACTGAGTGGCGTACGTTTCCTGTTTTTAGTAATCTCTTACCAGTTTCGATCAACTTTGGTTTTTTTTTAATAGTGTGACCGTTATAAATGTGCTGTTTGTCGTGGATAACACGTATCTTTATTCTTCTGAGTGTTTTTCAGATAACAGCAGTCTGAGTTAACATTACGTAGCGATAAAATTTTACCTACCATCACGTATGACTATGTTGGCAACAACAATAAAATGGTAGAAAGCCCTCGCTAAAAAGATATTTTCCGAAATTAGTGTTTCATACTGATGAAGTAAATAAATAATGCTTTCCTGCTCCTTCCTTCACTTAATAAAATTAATTGCTCTCATAAAACAAAGATTTCATTACAAAACATTCGCGTAGTTACGCGACTGGCTAATGCCAACGTCACATGGCTGACAACATAATCACGCGAGGCCGCCAGGATAGTAAGTAAAATTTAACCGTACGTAACACGTTCCTATCACAACGTATGTTCTAAATTCAACTACGAGGGGACTGAGGCGCTCCATTCATGGTCTGCACGGCCACTACGGTCGGGGGTTCGAATACCCCCTCGGGAATGGATATTTGTGCCGTCCTTAGTGTTAGGTAGTTCATAAGTAGTTTGTAAGTTTAGAGACTCGTGACCCCGTAGTTAAGTCCCATAAGCTATACAAACATTTGAACATTTTGAAATTCAACTATTGCGGAAGCATTAGCTCAAATGCAAATGATGTTCAAACCAACTAGTAAATCTTAGAACGTCATATCGTGTCAGAAGATAATAGCAGTACCTTACGGATTACTTTTGACGTGATGTAAGACAAGATGGCGGTATCAGTCTTCAGTCACAGAGGCAAGTTTGCCAGTGTAGTAATGTATGGCCGGCCGCGGTGGCCGAGGAGACTGAGGCGCTTCAGTCACGGTCTGCACGGCCACTACGGTCGGGGGTTCGAATCCCCCCTCGGGAATGGATATTTGGGCCGTCCTTAGTATTAAGTAGTTCATAAGTAGTTTGTAAGTTTAGGGACTGATGACCCCGTAGTTAAGTTCCATAAGTTGTACAAACATTTGAACATTTTTTAGAAATGTATGTATGTGAGCACAGGGGATCAGTTTCGATTTCCAGAGATTGTTGAGCCGTGCCGGAGCCCACAGACATACATTACTAGACTGGCAATGTCATATACAATACCATTGGTGTCAGTGAAGTCTCGCCGCCATATTTCTATACTATAAAAGTGTAAGCAGTCATTTGCGTTATTACGGAAAAAGTTGAAAAATACAGATGAACCGACGTAACTATGCTGTCTTTAGACTTTTGACATATGGGACATTAGTGTTTTGTGTGTGGCTATAATTTTTCCAGCTGGAGTAAGCTTTGACACATGCCGTAGAGTAATGAGTTGTATTGATTTGCTGTTATTATTAATCTGTACAAATTTCATTCAACTTCAGAGTTTCTTTCAGTAGTATGGTCATCAAAAGTGTTGTTTATTGTGGATAACACGTATTGTTCTTCTTTTGAGAGTTCTAACAAAATCTACAGTCTGATTTGACACATACACTGATGAGTCGCATTTCCTGTTTTTATTAATCGGTTACTAATTTCGATCAACTTCGTTTTTTTTAATAGTATGGCCGTTATAAATGTGATATTTGTCGTGGATGACACACACCTTTATTCTTATGAGTGTTTTTCAGATAAGTACAGTCTGCTTTAACTGTACGTAGCAGTAAAATTTTACTTACCGTCCCAGCGGCCTCACATGATTATGTTGGCAACATCAACAAAACGGTAGAAAGCCTTCACCAAGCTGTTAATATTCTTAGAAATTCACACAAATTAACTTGATTATTGTTTCGTACAGACTATGAAGTAAGTAAATAATGCTGTTTCCGCTCTATGGTTGACAGGTTCTTGAATGTACCCTCGCTCACTCAGTAAAACTAATTGCCCTCGTAAACGAAAACTTCATGAGAGAACATTTGCGTCGTTATGCGATTGCCTAATGCCAACGTCACATGATTGACAATAAATCACTCGAGACCGCCAGGACACTAAGTAAAATTTAACCGTACGTAACACATCCTTCTCATAACAAGATTCGACAGTGTACGCCTATGTGTTAAACTAAATTACTTCGGAAGTAGGGGAAGTTCGGGTAGCCCCGGACGGCGGGTAACCGCGGACGATTCAATTTCTAAGAAACCAAGCACATTGCGCTGGCAAGATTGCATTTGAAATGCGCGCCCTGTGGAGTAAAAACACATGCAAGTCAGTTGTGGCATAGGCACCGAGCGAGCTACTCGCAACGGTGAATTTTGTTCGCGCAAAAATTTTTCGCCGTTCCCGTTTAACTTCGTTGGCGGTTTTCACGCATAAGAAGAGTTTTTGAAATTAGCATTTGATCTTGCAGAAGCTCTGAAAATCCCTCATATATTTAATAAGGTGAAGGGTTATCTCCATATAAAAAAAAGGTTTAGAAGAGAAACAGAAAAGGTAATGCAATAAAAAGGACAGGCCGAAAAAACAAAAAAACACAAATGCACTAAAGAAACGTTCATGGCAAAGACAAATTTTCAGTCTCTCCGAAGAGGATCAAGAAAAACAGACAGAATGCATCACATGTGAAGAAATCTTCGAAGAAGAATGTATTCAGTGCTATAACTGCAAGGACTGGTACCATGAAAACTGATTTTATGTAGATGCTTGAGATATTTATTACAACTGTATGTTTTCAAGGCCAAGAAACAAGTGGAGTACCACTGAATGCTGTGTCCGGGGCTACCCTCCAAATTTTTTAGTGCCAATAAACTGATTCAAAAGTTTATTTAAGATAGTGCATAAAAATTATTATCTATGCTTAGTTCTAAGTGATATGACTAAAGAAGTTACTGGTTTCATTTTACGATGAAAGTTAACACAGAAAAATTGTTTATTGTTGTTTCATTAGCATTTCATTTTTTTGTCCGTGGCTACCCGACCTTCCCCTATTAGTCCAAACGCAAATCATGTTCCACCCATTAGTAAAGCTTACAACGTCATATCGTATAAGAAGATCATAGAAGTATCGTACGAAAGCATTTTGACGTTAGGTGAGGTAAGATGGCTTCAGTCACAGAGGGACGTTTGCCAGTCTAGTAATGTATGTCTGTGCCGGAGCCGTATCGCGGAGCGCAATCCTATCGATCTTATTTTTGATTGCTCCCGTCGGCGGCGAGCCCGATTGCGCTTCGCGATCAGCGAGGCAGTGCGAGGAGTGAGACAGTGTGTCCAGGGGGGTGTAAATATCTGACTCGCGCTCTTTGCTTGTGTGACGTCAGCTGGCAGCAAGCGCCGAGCAGTTGCCGCGGTTCCCTTATGGAACGTGCAAGCAGGAAGTTGTGTTTTGCGCTCCCTCGATTCGTTACCTATTAAGTGTTCGAAAAGAAAGTAGCTCTCTTGTATTAGGGAACATTTTTTCCATATATTCTTTCTATAATTAAGGTAAAAAAAGGTAATTATGAGTAAGAATACTTGGTGTTGTGCTGTTGCGGAGTGCAATAACAGTGGACACAAGATGGAAGGCATTTTGTACCATCGGTTTCCAAAAGATGAGGAACTTCAGCGCATATGGATCTCTCGCTGTAAACGACAAGACGAGATAAATGTCAAAAATGCCACAATTTCTTCCGAACATTTTTGTGAAGTCGATTGCTGAAATTGTATGTATGAAAGTAGTAAGCAGTTCAATGTTCATAGTAATTAAATGAGTAAAACAAAAGCATTAATGCCAAAATCGGCTGCTAAGTTTGCGTTGTAACGAAAGTTTTCTTTATCTAATATATAGAAACGAAGGCCTCTGTTTGCCTGTCAATGCCTGTTTGCTTGTCAATGTCATTCAGTCGATTGCAATAAAACTTCGTCAACTTATTGCATGAACTAGCGTCACGGTTATAGGCATAGTAAAATTCGCACTCTAAGGGGGTGAAATCATGATATATAAAACAGAAGCACAATTTCTCTCTGTCTCCCTTTAACCTTCTATAACTCGAGTACTACTGAACGTATCGCGATGAGGTTTCTTTTAAATTGTAGATGTCACAAAGGCCTAAAAAAAGTTCAGGGGAGCTTATGTCTAACTTTTACGAGTGAAGCATATGTACCATTTTTGTCTCCTAAGACGCTGGCGCCGGATGGCTTCAGGCTACATAAATAGTGATTGTGGGAAATCTATAAACGTTAGACATATGCTCTCAAGTACTTTATTTTAGATCTTTATGAGCTCTACAATTTAAAAAAATCTCATCACCATACGTTCAGTGGTTCTCGAGTTAAAGACGTTTAAATATCACCCGTGCCAAGTCGCTGGGCGGGACGGTTAGCTAGTTGTTAATAATGTTTGAAGCTTTCCTTTTTCAGTTCTTTGTATGTTAGTACACATATATATTAATCACAAGCGTGTTCCACCGCTTAAAAGCAATGTTTTTTGTCGAATTTGTTCAAGGCGGCCTTATAATACAGCGGCTTGCTGCCGAGTGACGTAATACAATAACCAATGACAGTGAAGAAGCCGAAACTGGCGTACCTTTCTAGTCTACGTACCTTGCAGTGTGTCTTCACCCGGCAAGTCGGTCTGCAACCGGAAAGTGGTGTGTATTCGGCGACGGTACTCAGAACGGGCATGTGCCGGGCGTGCTGACCATGTTAACAGTGTGGTGTGCCAATTGCCGGGCGAGCGGTGGCGCGGATTGTGTTCCATGTGTCTCATGTACATTTGAACCTGGCGTCTATCTGCTCTCCGGAGTCTCCAACTTAGATTAGAACAGACTGACTTCCATCTCTGAGTACTTTGTCCAAGCACCCTGGCACGTTGGGTACAACTATTATTGGACTTTGGAGTTAGGTAGTTGTTTCGCTTGGCCATTTGGCCATGTCTAATTATTTCCGTTAGTTGGCGTCTTTTCCTCCTGTCTCGCCATGTAGTTGCCTGTATTTGTGCCCACGTCTTAGTATAGGGTGGTTAGCTGAACTCCAGAGTTTTCCACGCCCATGTCCTTGTGAATACACGTGTTTTGATGACCGATAGTGGTTGTCGTGCTTGATAGCAACTAGGGCTGTTTGAGCGGCTATTCGCCCACGAAATTTATTCTTATTTGCTGGTTGCAACTTACTTAAGTGTCCCTGTTTTTTTTCTGGTAAAATTTACCCGACTGTTATCTCGTGGCCTATCCAGGGGACAGCCATAATCATAGGCGGAGTGTTTTCCTTCTACAGACAAATCATGCCAACCTGTAATCGTATTTTTGGGCAATTTTTGGACATCAGAGCATCCTTTCGTGTTAAGGCTGTAGCTCCTAATTCGTTCGGATACTCCTTAAACCGTACCCTTTCCATTTTCTTTTTCTATGTAACCACACACCGTTCTCTCGCTGGGAAAAGCTTTGAAAGTAACCTGTTATTAAAATAAGCAAGATCTCGGGCAGTTGAGATCTGCAATTGTAAGTTAAAACGCTCACAGCTGCTCTAAATTACTTTATGAGTGGCCACAGTACTTGTGCAATGGAAATTTATCTAACTGCTCACTCCTTAAGGGAGCAGCCAACAGTTTAACAAACACAAATAATGCATATAAAAAAGAATAGATAATTAAACAGAGGATGGGGAGCAGAAATCGTAAAGCAGAAGTTTGATACTTTAAAATCATAATCTACTCAGAAAAATAAACAAATAACTAATTGTGGGGAGACCAAATTAAGCACTGCCTTGTGCAAAAGTGAATTAATTCATATAATTACTGCATGTAATAAAATTGTTTCTGCCCTTTATGAATATGGAGGTAACATGGGAGGAAATTTGCAAACACAAAATGGATAGCTGAAAGCACATCCATTCATTCATAGACATGCACATAATGATTTTGTGTCCAGTTTTGCTCAAGTTAGAATACACTTGTGTGGCCTTCAGCCTTTGTGTAAAACTGGTATGTTTCAATTTCCTTCGTGTTATTAACTAACGTTTTTGCGGCCTTTCTGAATCCATGAGTATGCTAAACATTTCTCAGTTTTTCTGATTTGATTCCGTCTTTCCTGTCTTGTATGACCGATTGCACCATGTGCTTTTGTAACGGTCATTACTTCGGCCTTCAGCCATGCTTTTGTTAACACTAGTTTTCTTCTATACGAATTCTCGAATGTGCTTTACTTGCTTATTCTAAATTAATTTCTGTTTGTAAATGCTATGAAATTCGGCGTGGTCACACACCGGGTGGTACTTAAGAATAATGAGCTGCTGCCTCCCCACACATGAGTTCGTTTAGTGCACAGTATAATTAAATTAGTGATCAAGAGACCTGCCATCTTGTCAAGATGCTGCAGACGCCACATTTCGCCGTTGCTTTGAAGTGTTTCCGGAGAGTGTAAAAACGTTAAAATATGACGCGTTTTAAGGGTCAAGTCCTCATCATCAGATAATCTGTACAAGAATCTTAAAACCTGAGACAATAAAAATCTAAAATGTAATAAAAGAAAACGTGGTCACTTCCCTACAACTCGACTCGTGTTGTTGACTCCGTGCATTTCGGTAGTGATATGTGCCGCCAGTGCTGGGATCTGATTTGAATCCTGACGAAGCACAGATGCTGAGGACCTTTCTGCGTAGACACGGTTACAAGGTAAGTACCACGTTCTCTTTTATTACATTTTAGATTTTTATTGTCTCAGGTTTTAAGATTCTTGTACAGATTTTCTGATGATGACGGCTTGACCCTTGAAATGCGTCATATTTTAGTGTTTTCTGTGGTTGAGCGTACTTGACAAAATAATTGAAATAATTATTTATTTGTTCATTTATTTATTTCGTGAGCGCCGTTGGCCTCTCGTTCTGGGGCCTCCAAATCTCGAATGCTAAAATTTTGAGACTGTCCCGTGCCTCTCGTCCTGGAGGTCCTCCATATCTCAAAAGTTACTCTTGTTTATAGTAATACATGTATTTACAAGTGGACGGGGAGACCTCATTTTGTTTTGCCGCCGCACCTGACCTCCGACAGTCTTAGTCTGCCACTGATTTAAAAGAGTAGAAATTAGAACTGTTAAGTCTCGGCTATGATGTGCCCCTTCTTCATAATCGAAACGATTTTTTTAAATTTTATTTTATATATATATATATATATATATATATATATATATATATATATATATATATATTTATTGTATGTTGTAAAATGTAAAGGTGCGTCCACACTACTCGTGCTCGTCATACTCGTCTGTCAGGAGATTTATCAAACTTGTCTGGCTTTCGCTCGTGCCGTACCGACAACAGCCGGAGCCAGACAAGCCATATGTTCGGTCGGCTCACAAGCCTGTTTCGCGGCGACCCCTCAGAGCCTCAGAGCCTGCCTCCGTCCACACTACTGGTAAGGCTCTCAAGTCTCACAAGTACCGAGCCACACGAGTAGTGTGGACGCACCTTGAGAACTGAGTCTTGGAGTATTCTGGCCAGCTCAGTGCGTGATATTAGGCGGAGTGACAGCGGCGGGGTCGGGGTACTCACCCAAGCCGCTACCTCGCCGTAGCGGAGAAGCGAGGCAACTGTCCCCGAATTGAAGTAGCTGATCGCCGCCATTTGCAGGGAACAATCCTAGTACTGGGCTTGTGATTTCAAGTGTACGAAACGCAACAAGAGCAAAATAAAGCACAAAATAAACGCATTTTGGTTTAAAAATATTACTGAGTATTGCTGTCTGTTTAAAAAGTATTCTTAAATGAATGAAGTCTCCAAATTTTCGAAATAACGTCTGCATAGAGACACGAAATTTAAGAATGTAAGGCTCTTTTCTGATAACGTGGACCACTTTTCATGGAGATATTTGCATAAGATGATTCCATGAAACTTGTAAAGTAGCAGAGAGTGCGATTATTTTTTAATTCACGTAATTTTCTATCAGGTCCTGTTTACTTTTCGTCGACTACTCTGTACGTTTTGCACGCTTATTTTTGCATAGCATTGCACTGACATGTTTAATGTTGATCCTCACAGCAGCAATTACGTACACTCATCGGAAGAAAAGGAAACATTAGGGACTACGAAGATGTACAACAGAGTAACACCGCAGACAGTAATACTTGCTTCTTCTATATGCGACCCAACTTACGAAACACGAAAACTGAATTTCGGAAACCGTTTTACGCTGTTGTGTGTATATGTCATGGCCAGATACGGTTTTGCTGGATCGACTGAAAACGTCATCTGGAAATTAGCTGCTCGGATCTCTGATTTAGACAGCAAGGTGGCTGCTCCCTATCATTATCACATTATTTTCAGAAATAAAGAGTATGTATTTATAACAAGCGATGAATTATTATTTAAGTTCTATTGCTAGGTTCTTGCTTCACCACGACCTCGGAAGTCCCGACATAATCGGAGAAAATGGATAAATATTTGTGACAAGTAAGAATATGAATGTCAGTTCTGACCCAGAATCTGTTAAATACAGGAAACTGAGAGTAAAAATATTAACGCATATCAGGGTTCGAACCAACGATCACTGCATTTAAAATACTATTCTTCGTTAACTACCCGGCCATACTCCATACTAAACATCGCTACTGAATAGCTTTAGTCAGTGACAATTGTGACTGCTTTTACAATCTGTAACAGGTTTTACAGTCACTGCGTCATTGACATTTAATTGTAAGAAACGCTACCGAGGGTGACGTGGCTTTGATAAATCCATTAAAAATAAACGGTCAGGTGCAGCTTTTTGAGAAGGAAAGCAGACTAAAGTGAAGGTTCGTTCAAGCAGCTGCCAGTTCCAGCAAACTGCTCATGGGAACAGCTGTTAAGGCTAGTCTACATGACGAAACTAGGTTGCGAAACTCGTTGCATGAAATGAATTGCGCGCAACTAGTTTCGTGTATGTCTGTAGACACGGCGCCAATACTATACACTTCAGTTTCGTTGTTTTGTGAGTCGGCGTAAAATGAAAGTTTTGGTAGCTGTAAGAGTTGTTATTGCTTGTCTGTGTGAAGTCGCTGCATAAGACTAAACATAAAAAGAATAAGAAACGTGTATGGGTTCGTGACTGGATTAAAAAAAGACGTCAGCTCTGTTGCTCAGCGACCTTGGTGAAAGAAATTGTGATTGAAGACCCTAGAAGTTATTTTAATCAAGTTAGAATGTCACCAGAGCAGTTAACGTTCCTTTTAAACAGAGTTAGTAATGAAATAAAGAAACAAGATACTGTTATGTGTGAAGCATAGTTTCCGGAACTGAAATTATAAATTGCATTACGTATCTTGTCAAGTAGATATTCTTCTCTGAGTACTTGTGCCGGGTTCCGTAATCCACAATTGCCATACTTCGTTTGTAGCCTATAGGTATTTCGAATTGGATGTATTTTAGTCTGAAATTCACTAATCGTCAACCCATCAATATTTAATTTCACAAATAATTGACAGAAGAGCACTAACACGTCGTTAAAATCGCACAAACACTTACTCAACGCATATATGTTCAAATACCGAATCATTTCTCCCGTTCCCCCCTTTATGTTGTATTTTGTTCTGTATTGGTCATAACCTAACCTAAAATCACGCGCAATCAGTTTCGCCAAAGTTGCGCATGCGCATTGGCCAGTAGCGCAGTTTCATGAAACGTAGTGTCGTCGTGTAAACTAGCCTTTACCGAGTATCAGCAGTAGCTCTGCGCATGCGCAGTTTGCTGGACTCTGGCAGCTACTTGAACGAGCCCTGAGTGTCTTCTGCTGCCGAAGTAGAGCTGCCTCCTAGCGGCTGAGCACGCAATTAATGTGCACCGATCATTCCTTTAATACGTGATCTGTGGTGCACTGAATGAAGAGAGGGATGATTAGCAGCTGGCGAGTCTTCAGGGTAGTATGAAGAGAAGGATATTTTGTGTTGTTTTATGACAAGTTTTTTTTTGTTTAGAGTCTAAATTTGTTAGTCTCGCGACACCCTTGATAGTACTACGGGACACCCCAGGGTGTCGCGACACTCACAAAGGGACGCCGCCAATTGTGAAATTCAGATTCGATTCATACTGCGCATAATGAAAGCTCATGGCCAGAGGTGTGATTTGGCAAAGCACCAAGATGCACTTCTCAGCCATTGTCGAGAAAATCGACAATTAAAAAAGCTGTTGCGGTGAAATACTCTCTACGATGTGTACTATTGTACAGAGGCGTGGCGTAGCTGTATGCGCTTGGATTCGTAATCCGAAGAGCGCCGGATCGAATCTTGCGGCATGCAAATTTTTTTATTATTTGTTTTTTGTAATTGAAATGTACACACACACACACACACACACACACACACACACACACACACACACACACACACATATATATATATATATATATATATATATATATATATATATATATTCAAAGTCGCCAGTTTTTCCACGACAAACGACTTTCAAACAACTTATTATATGCAATTGGCGACTTGGAACATCATTATGTTTTCCTCAAACAAAGTTGTATTTCACAAATGTTATTAATTGTCTCCATAATGTATACCACGTATAGTTAACGGCAGAAGTATAAACGATATTCCGAAACGAATACGTATAGTGTAAGTCAAACCTGATGAACGATAGAACAATTTCTTTCTGTTTCCCAACAGATAATTAAAAAAAAAAAAAAAAAAAAAAAAAAAAAAAAAAAAAATTCTTGTAAAAACGCAGCGTTTATCAGATGTGCTCGATGTCGTGCTGTTTCCTGCTTTCCATATTTCTATGATAACTATCACTCTGGATAACAAAAAAAAACAGTTGCAAAAAAGTTGCATGCCACAAGATTCGATCTGGCGACCTTCGAATTACCAACCCGAGCGCTTACCGCTGCGCCACGCCGGTGTAGAAAATTATTAATCGTAGAGAGAATTTCACCGCAACGGTTTTTTTAATTGTCTGTTTTCTCGACAACGGCTGAGAAGTGCATCTTGGTGCTTTGCCAAATTACACCTCTGACCACGAGCTGTTATTATGCCCAGTATGACTCCAATCTGAATTTCACAATTGGCGGCCTTCCCTTGTCAGTTCGGAAAGCTCTGGTCTATGTACTCACCAGCGGCAAGAGAGGCACAGCAGGCCGGGCGTGTCGAGGCGCGCGCATTCTTGGCAGCCGGACGGACGAGCGGCGCCGCCCACCGCCGCCCACGGCGTCTGCTGGGGCTCCCGCACCTGCTGCACACACAACAAACACAACGCCACGCGTCACACGCCGGCTGAGGCAGGCGGCACTAGCAGGCTGCACGGCGAGCGAGGCGTGCACCGGAGAGCCAAAGGCATGCGTATGTAAACACAGACTGACAGATGTAAACACTCAGATGATGCCGCTGCGGCGCCCCACCTAGAGAGAAGGCCGCGGCAGTCTCGTGTGACGTCAGGCAGAGTAGGTTGCGCGCGCATAGCTGACTGGCTCGCTGCTTCGGCATAGTGGGCCGTGCCCCAGCGGCTACCCTGTCAGCTATGCGCAGCCTCGCAAAACATTGTCAAAATTTTAGTTTTTTGTTTCTTTTTTATTATTATTATATTTTTTATGTTTAACGGAGCTTTCCAACTGCTACGTTATGTAGCGACGACCTACATCTAACTTACACCAGCTTAACGAATGGAAGAAAACAACATCCGTACCCAAGGGTGGGACTCGACCCCCGACGAGAGCAACCTCACGCACCGCGGTATGACGCCTTAGTGCGCTCGGCCATTCCCGGCCGGCAGCTATTTAGTTGTCCGTATTTATTTTCGTATGAGTGCAGCAATAATGCAATTTTTTGTTAAATACTTACAAAACAATTTCTTCAGTAAATTTTAGAAAACGATTTGGAAGAAGTATATCCAAATGTTTATATGACAATCAGGATCATACTGATTTCCAGTCAGTACAGCTTCGGCCAAGAGAAGCTTCACAAAGTTAAAATTGATTAAGACTAACTTGAAAAGCACAATGAGCCAAGTAAAACTATCAGCCTTGTCAGTACTATCAACTGATGCCGAAATAGCGGCTAGTATTAAGATGTGATCTTAAAAAATTCAGTGAGACGAAAAGCTGAAAAGTTTCTCTTGTTTGTGTTTGTTTATTGCAATTTTTGTCATTGCAATAATACTCGTATATTATACTAATAGAATAATGATTGTTGATGTATAATTCAGCGCATTTAACATTTTCTTCAGTAATGAAAAAACGAAAGGGGCCTCGCAAAGACGAGTTCGCCGACGCCCAGTTTTCGTCTAGCGCCGCCACTGGCTATGCGCGCGCAACCTACTCTGCCTGACGTCACACGAGAGCGCCTTCTCTCTAGGTGGTGTTGGCTGCGGTCGGCAACGCCTGAGTATGGCAGTAGGTGTCTGGCACAAGTGTTAGATCAGTTACTGCTGCTACGGTGGTAGGTCGTCACCATTCAAGCGAGTCTGAACGTGGTGCTATACAGTAGTCGACGCACGAGAGGTGAGACACAGCATCTCCGAGGTGTCTGTGAGGTGGGGAATTTTCCCGTACCACCATTTCCCGAATGTAGTTTTAGTGTGTTTTAACCACTCCATCGAAATCTCACATATGCACATTGAAACTAATATAAGACTAGCATGAGTGTAGTATATTTATTTATTTATTTTTATTTATTTATTTTTTGCTATATTATATGAATCTTGGTATCGTAGTCAATGTGTTTGAAGTCCCAAACCTTGGAGCAACTGAACTCTTTTACTGCATTCAATTATACTTCATGGCTCGGTTCAAACACACGAATAACTTAGTAGAACAACTGAGGTCAGACGGACAATGCACAAACATTACATGCAATCCATATCGACATTTTGGTCGCCATTCTCAGGCTTATACCGTCTTTGACTGGGAAAAGTTGCTCCTAATTTCAGGATTACCTTATATGAGAGGCTATCCTGCAGCATAACGTGCACATTTTGCTTCAACCAACACTACTACCAAATAACTGTATACACACTTGACCATTTAGCGTCATTGTGTCTTTAGAAGTTTAGGCACTTGTAACTTCGTAAGATGACTCTGAATATACCCTCGTGAATAAAAAAATCATGACCCTGCGTATTCAGCCTCACCTAAAGAGAATATTCGGCCGTTCCTGCTGCTCCTTGAGAAAATGGGCGAAAGACGATTGGAGCGAGGTCTGGGCTGTATGGGGTGTGATCAGTGGTGTCCCAAGAAAACTGTTTAAATTGTTTATGGTTTTGTGACTACTGTTGTGCGTCATTCTGACGATACATCACAGTCTCTCTGTAAACGTTTACCAGCTGCCAGTGAATTTCAGCTGTGATTATATGTTACGCAGGCAAAATTTGAATAACTGAGCAGGTTTCTTTGTGAGATCAGTCTCATAAAAGAATCGTCATTTGTTTAAAACCACAAATAGCACTGTAGCGGGTACGAGCATGAAACTCTGCACAAATGTAACCATATGTTTCAGAAGACTGCATCCACCTGATTTCAATATAACTGACGAAACTCAAGTAATATCCTTAGTTACATATCACAGCTCGTACATCTTAAACATAATTTGATTTTTTTTTTTTTTTTTTTTTTTTTTTTTTTTTTTTTTTTTTTGCGACTGCATCAGGAAATGCAGGGTTAGTTTTCCAATTTGGAATAATTCCCTCTCCCCCAGTTTGTTTGCACTGTGAATCCAGGACATGTTCAAAACTGTACATCTGTTTTCAAAAGGCACCCCATCAGTTTTCTAGATGAATGGCTGCCTTCTATTTCCTATTCCATGAATCTATTCAGTGATACAGTAGTGTGTGACACGTGTGCCAGTAACATAGCTTGAAAAGTTGACGCACATAACATGTTTGTGTGAATAGGCCGAGTTTCGCCCAGATAGGATGAATAACTGATTTCAGTTGAACATCTCAAAGTACTTCTGCATTCAGTTTTGTAGGTGCTAACTTAAAAACCTAAGGTGTATTGTGAAATATTGTGGTTAGTTAGACATGCAGAAGCAAACATTTGTAGGTGCTAACTTAAAAACCTAAGGTGTATTGTGAAATATTGTGGTTAGTTAGACATGCAGAAGCAAACATTACTGACACTGACTTCAGTATCTTGAAGAAAATAAAAGTATAATACAAAACCTCACTTACCTGTTGCCAAGTTGGTACTTCTTGCTGTCCACTCTCTCCATCAGAGCAGCTTGATTCTTCAGATTCGCTGTCGTCTGGCCCTGGCTCGTATTCCTCCACATCGAACTGTCGAGCTCCCTCATCTGCTTCCTCTCCCTCAGTGTCTGCCTCTGGATTGGTTTCTGTCTTTGGTTCAATGGGTGCCTCAGATCGCTCATAAGCAATATAATCCCTCACCATGATCTTTTGCCCTGGTATTGGTATGCCAGATACTAGATTATCTGGTTTCTTTTCAATTTGTATTATTCGTAAAATTGGGACACGTTCATATTTTCCTCCTCCAACATTGACAGGTTCTGCCATTATGTGAGGTGCAACAGTTGCTCTGAAAGGCCCTTGTGAAGGAGCTTGCCCTGTAGATGGACCTGCCTCAACTGGCACTGCTGGTCGATGGTAGTGAGGCTGTTGGAAGGGTGTGCGCCGACCAGAGTATGGGGAAGCTCTGTTGGCTGATCGATTGCGGAAGGGTCCCGGCTGGTGTCCCTGAGCCATTCCTGTCTGCTGTTGGGTGGTGAAGGTGGGCCAGGTCTGCTGGAAGCTAGTAGTCGATGGTGGAACACCACTGCCATATTGTGTAGCTATCTGGGCTTGGCTAGGCCTGGCACTGAAAGCTGTTGCTGGTACATACCCAGTGCGGATAGTGGTCCCCTCACCGGATGGCGCCATTGGAGGATACCTCGCCTGGGGAGCGGACCCCTCACTGGATGGTATTATTGGAGGGTACCTTGCCTGGGGAGTGGACCCCTCACTGGATGGTATTATTGGAGGGTACCTTGCCTGGGGAGTGGACCTCTCACTGGATGGTATTATTGGAGGGTACCTAGCCTGGGGAGTGGACCCCTCACTGGATAATATTATTGGAGGGTTCCTTGCCTGGGGAGCGGACGCCTCACTGGATGGTATTATTGGTGGGTACCCGCCCAAGGGAGTGGGCCCCTGATTAGACACGGCATTGTTTAGGGGACCAGAAGAGCTGGGACGGCTGCCCCCCTGAGGTACATAGAACATGCGGCGCATTCTGGATGTGGACGACTCCTCCTGATCAGAGAAAACGTATAGGTTTGTGCCTTCATTTCGAATGGTGTCAAAGGAGCTCGCTTGCATCCTGCGGTCTTCCCTGTAAAGATAAACAGAGCGCTTTGTTGATCTGGCTGTTTATGTAGTGGAACCTGTAAAGCTATATGCGAAGTACCAGGACTTCTACAATTTATCTAGCCAGGCCGCAGCATTGCCATCTCTTGGTCAGTGTAATGGTAGTAATGTCGATCTCCACCATGGAAGAAATGCGCTTTTGTAGTTTGCAGAAGGTCTAATTACTGTGTAGATCGTGTATGAAATGCGAACACAGTGTGGTGAAGACAGCTGTTTGTTGCGAAGCAACATGTATGGCTGAGTAAAGAATACAAGCAGTGAAGTACTTTCTTTCTCTTTGGCCATGTTCCCACACATGCAGGGTCGACTCTTGGTTAAATTCGGATTTGGCGTGTGTTAATATTTACAGGATGGCCAGATGCCCTTCCTGTCGCCACCAATCCCCCCCCCCCTCCGTGTGGAAATGTGTACCCCAACTGTCTGCGTATATAGTGTTATATGTGTGAAAGTGTAAAGTGTTACGAAATGTTTGCCAATTTTGTAACTGAGGCGCGACTTGGGGACCAGCCTGGTATTTAGCTGGGGGGACGTGGAAAACCTCCTAAAAACCACATCCAGGCTGGCCGGCACTCCGACCACCTTCGTTAATCCACTGGGCGGATTCGAACCGGGGCCTGTACGCCTCCACGTTTCGGAAAGCGGTGCCTTAGACCACCTGGCTAACCGAGTGGGTTAAGCAGTTAAGATCGACGACGACGAAAATATTAATTAAGTACTTGTTAGCTCTCAGTGAATATACAGTCAGATGATAAATTAATAAATAAACAATACAAAAAATCTTCAACAAGATGGTGGCCGTCCAGTGCCGAAAACAGAACTAGTAATGATGATAATGCAGATAGTAGACCGACCAATTGAAACTATCAAGTTAGTTGTCAGTCACTCAGTGCTTTTGGCGACTGGGACAACAAAGAAAACTCGCCACTATCACCATCCTGCACGCACTAAGGGAACTGGACAAGACGGAGAAGTTCCATTACTTTGTGTCTTCCCCTCACACTACAGATACTTATTTCACAGAAAAGGGTATTAAAATTACCCATCACTGGTATACAACCCCAGCCCTCGCTAGTCACATGGCCTTCCCTGTCAATAAAAGGTTTTGCAAAAAGACGAACGAAAGGTAGAGCGGCTTGGTCAGATACTCTTTCTAGTGCAATGCAACAATCATAATAGCGTTCTAATTTCATTATTCTTGACGATTACGGTTAAAATGAGAATATGTTTAAGGTGACTGAAATTATGCTTAAAGTTAGTTGTAGATGGCTGAGTGCTCTAATTATGATTGATTACAGGATAGGTAATCTGCCCTCCACATTAAACAAAAGCATGTCATTATTTGCGACGACATACAATACTGGCCATTACTATTGCTACACCAAGAAGAAATGCAGATGATAAACGGGTATTCGTTGGACAAATATATTATACAAGAACTGACATACGATTACATTTTCACGTAGTTTGGGTGCATAGATCCTAAGAGATCAGTATCCAGAACAACCACCTCTGGCCGTAATAACGGCCTTGATACGCCTGGGCGTTGAGTCAAAAAGAACTGGAATGGCGTGTACAGGTACAGATGCCCATGCAGCTTCAACACGATACCACAGTTAATCAAGAGCATTGACTGGCGTATTGTGACGAGCCAGTTGCTCAGCCACCATTGACCAGACGTTTTCAATTGGTGAGAGATCTGGAGAATGTGCTGGCCAGGGCAGCAGTCGAACATTTCCGTATCCAGAAAGACCCGTACAGGACCTGCAATATGCAGTAGTGCATTATCGTGCTGAAATGTACGTTTTCGCAGGGATCGAATGAAGGGTAGAGCCACGGGTCGTAACACATCTGAAATGTAAAGGCCACTGTTCATAGTGCCGTCGATGCGATCAAGAGGTGACCGAGACGTGTAACCAATGGCACCCCATACCATCACGCCAGATGATACGCCAGTATGTCGATGACGAATACACGCTTCCAACGTGCGTTTACCGCGATGTCACCAAACACGGATGAGACCATAATGATGCTGTAAACAGAACCTGGATTCATCCGAAAAAATAATGTTTTTTCATTCGTGCACCCACGTTCGTCGTTGCGTACACCATCGTAGGCGCTCTTGTCTTTGATGCAGCGTCAAGGTTAACCTCAGTCATGGTCTCCGAGCTGAAAGTCCTTGCTGTTGGAAACATCGTCGAACTATTCATGCAGACGGTTGTTGTCTTGCAAACGTTCCCATCTGCTGACTCAGGGATCGAGACGTGGCTGCACGATCCGTTACAGCCATGCGGATAAGATGCCTGTCATCTCGACTGCTAGTGATACGAGGCCGTTGGAATCCAGCACGACGTTTCGTACTGCCTTCCCGAACCCACCGATTCCATATTCCGCTAACAGTCATTGGGTCGCGACCAACACTAGCAGCAATGTGGCTATACGATAACCCGGAATCGCGATACGCTACAATCCGACCTTTATCAAGGTCTAAAACGTGAAGGTACGCATTTCTCCTTCTTACACGAGGCATCACAACAACGTTTCACCAGGCAACGCCGGTCAACTGCTGTTTATGTATGAGAAATCGGTTGGAAACTTTCCTCATATCAGCACGTTGTAGATGTCGCCACAGGCGCCAACCTTGTATGAATGCTCTGGAAAGCTAATCATTTGCATATCACAGCATCTTGTTCCTGTCGGTTAAATTTCGCGTCTGTAGCACGTCATATTTGTGGTGTAGCAATTAATAGCCAGAATTGTATATACAGCTCATATGCTGTAGAGTGATACGATTTTGTAGATGCATTCCCTTATATATGTAGATTGAACTACATGCAAAATATATTAGGTATATCATTTGTAGTAAAGAAGTAATAAAATAAAACATCACGTATGATATTGGGCTTTACTGCAAGCCAGTGAAAGCAGAAAGTAGTTTTCGTAGTGACAAACTGTACATCACGGAATATGTCCTGTTCTATTGTCCATACAGTGACATAATTTTCTGGTCCTATCGGTGAGATATGCGGTTACCGTCCGTAAAAATTCTGTTGTAGGGTTATCAGTTAAAAAGTAATAAACTGAAACTCATGGAACGTGCTGAAGTTCAATTGCGTAACAGCGAAACTGTAGGATGCTTTCATCGTATTGCGCTTGGTGATAGCGAGAAAAAGTTTGGTAAGAGTTTGAAATTTTACGAGAAGTACTTTTTAAGTCGCGGTTACCATTTTCGATAAATGGATGAACACAATCGGAATATGGAGTTCCGTCAGCTTCAAGACAAACACACACTTGCTAATTGCTTTTAAACTTAGCTTAAGTTGTTAATACCGTCGTAAACAACTGAATTTTTGTCTTTCGTTAGAACTGACTTTTTCATTTAAAATGTCATTTAATGAGAAATGCGTAATCAAATTACAATCTTATTCAAATAAACAGTTTGCTTCAGTCTTTTCTGTTACAATGTTAAGTAACATTAACCATGTTTGGTTTCAGATATCCGACTTCGATTTTAGGGGGAGACTCAACAGACAAAAATATTTAAGTCGTCATGAAACATTTGAGATTTACCCCGAAAACGAAGTATAACAACAAAATAAAAATGAATAAGTCACATTTACATATAAACAGTGCAATCGTCGACTGCAACATGTAATTCGCGTGACGAAAATAGGTTAACTTCCGATGTTATCAGACGGCCGTTCCGTCAAAACATTCTTCGCGAGAAAGCTTGACGTGACGTGACGTGACGTGACGGCCCGGTGACGGACAGGGTGAACGCCGCCATTAGAAATACATTGCGGAATGTTCTGACGGATGGTGACGTGACGTGACGTGACCGACAGTGTGAATTGGCCTTAATATGGACAGCCTGGTGTTAAAAAAGGATGGTATAATGTTATTAGCTTATAACGCATTACTGTCATTTGAGTGACAGATGTCATTTCAGATGAGTATTCATTTATCATTTGATTCATGAACTTTGACAGGTTCCTCGTGATCTTACGAGAAATATAACTCACATTTGTGTACGTCGTGCTTCCGTTTCGGCTGGAATGTAAGTAGTAGCGTGTCCATGAGGGCTTGTAAAACTGTACCCAGCTGCCTGATGTTGAGCCGTGGAGGACCCAGCAACTGGACCGTACGTAGCCAAGGGCCTCGTCACTTGAGTGTAGGTGGCAGCCTGGGCATACGCAGCAGGAGCTCTGCCAATTTGACCAAATGCAGCAGATGTTGCAGCAGAGGCTCCAGCAGACGTTCCAACACCTGGAGGACCGTACACGTAGGACGGACCTGCTACAGCTGCATCAGATGCCCCGATGGATCTCAACAGCTGCGACTGTTGGCGTGACCTGTATGCAAGCATATGCGACTTAAGCATATTGCACGAACATTAGTGCAAAATAATGGAACGCATTATACTTAGGAGTATTATGTGTTGTCCAACTGAAAAGCATCCTATGTAAACTACAGACCCTCCTTCAAGGAACCCCTTGAATGCGAGGTCGTAATTTCAGTCTCTAGCATAAAAAAATATTAGCCGCTAATAAGGCGCCATATGCATCACGAGGGTGACGAAAAATGCAAACATCTCAGCATTTAAGCTGAACACTTCATGCAAACAAAACTGTAAACACTCACAAAAAGTCGACTGTTTGAAAATGTTTGTAAATCGGGATTTAAACTGCCGGGTTCTTCTATCCATACTGCACTCATAAATGTTCTTAGCTTTTATTTAAACACCAATAGTACATAAATCGAAATCATATTCTTTGTTTGGTCCGAATTGACTTTCTTTCGAACAGATATTACCTCCTTACAAAGACTAGAATATTTTTCATATTGAATATTGACATCAGATAACCGCTCACTGCATTGGCGCATCACCCATTTGAATAACAGAAAATATTCATTTCTATCTTAGATCACGTATACTGACGAAATACGTCTTCCACAACACAGACGGACAGCGTTCGCTGTACCAGTGTATATGTAATACAGTTTACGTAATAATTACGTCACGTCATGTAACACACAAATCTGAGCTAGTTTTAGCATATTAATATTCACATAATACCTATATGTAATTATTTGTGTTAAATGGAGTCATTACAAAGATTTTGTGAATATAATTACTCTCAATCAAACGAAAAATTGTTAATATCAGTGTATGTTGATGATAAGCAAACATGTGATCGTCAACTGCTATTTTTTCTTAAGAATCTTTGAAATACATCGACTGTAATAGTAAACAAAATACAACATGGGCAAATTTCGACCTTAAGTGGTATGTTATTCTAAATTTCATGATACATTCGACCTGAAATATACAGCAGTAACAGTAATCAGGTCAGTTGCAGTATAAAAATCATACTCTTTTTATAGCAAACTATCCCTCTTGTGACAATGTAATACATACCACCTGCAAACATTCCACTAATTTAGCCTCAAAATATCTTCTGCACAAATAAAACATGTTTTGACATTATCTGTAGCTGATTTCATGACGGGTTCTGTGATATACTATTCCGCAATCTGTTTCTTACAACCACAGTCCATCAGCTCTTATACCCACTTACACCAATTAGTTTAATATGCTGTCTTTGAAAGTGGATATGCACATAAATGTTCTGTGCTTTTCTAATCTCAAGTTGTTGGCTTTCAGTCATAGTGGTGTGAATCTTTGTGGTTTCTGTCCCGCGCTTTTTTCATTCCTTTAAATGGTACATGTTATGGTGTGATCTGAAAATTTCATTGATGTCAACGATGTCAATTTTTCGAAGTGCAATACGTACATCCCACAGAAGATTGACCCCTGCACCTCGCAGACTCTGATTTTCTGTCGCCCTCGTAATACATACAGAGAGTCGTTGGCAGCTAATATTTTTCCAGTAATAACTGAAGACCTCAGGGTAAATAATGATAACCCTCAACTTTTGTATTTTTAATGTATTTGGTGCAATCATATCCGACAGAATGTTTCATTTTCTTCAAGTAGTACACGAATTTACAGAGAGATGGCAAATATAAATATTAAAACAAGTAATAGAAACTATTTTTCAAACATACAAGTCGTCATATTTCAACACTTTATAAATGAGGGTTATCATTATTTTCCCACGAGGTCTTCAATTGTTACCACAACACAATCAAATGAGCATTGCTAGACATTGGATTTGTGAGCTCACGCTGAAAGGGTCCACTGTCAATATAAATGCCATTTCCAGCTCATGAAATATTGTCATGCTGTCATTAACATTTCCATAAAATGCGTGATGGAACACACACGACTTGGCATTAGATGTGCACGGGTTGGGCAAAGTAATATGAACAATAGTGTAGTAATTCCAGTAAAAGAAAATATGTCAATCATTCCTTCAGTGCCTTTAAGAAACTCAAATATTATTTTCTGGAAACAGCACTTCCATGGTTTAACTATATTTATTTATTTATTCTTAAGCATGTATGTGTGTGTATAAAAGTAATACACGAGGCGCGTCCAGAAAGTAAGTTCCGTTTGGTTATATAAAACGAACGGGTACAGATACAGAAAAAATATTGATTGTAAAAAGTTCTACAACTCTTAAACTACTTTTCTACATATCTTCCGAAATTTTGTAGGCAATTGTCATAGCATACCACAAGGTTTTGTGTGCCTTTTTCATAGAATGTTGCCGCCTGTGTATTCAACCATGTGGTAACATGTTCTTTCAGCTCGTCATCATCGTTGAAGTGTTGTCCACCAAAGACAGATTTTAGGTGTACGAAGAGGATACTGCCAAAAGATTTTTTTTTTTTTCAAGATAATGCCTGAGCTCACTCACCGAATGTGAGCAAACAATTCTTACGGAAATTTCAATGGGACCTGTTTGATCATCCTCCATACAGCTCGGACCTCTCTCCTAGCGACTTTCATCTCTTGTTTCACCTAAAATCTGTCCTTGGTGGTCAACACTTCAACGATGTTAAAGAGCTGTTACCAGGTGGTTGAATACACAGGCGGCAACCTTCTATGAAGGATGCATGCAAAAACTTGTGGCACGCTATGACTAGTGCCTACAAAATTTCAGCAGTTATGTGGAAAAGTAGTTTAAGAGATGTAGAATTTTCTGCAATAAAAATTTCTTCTGTATCTGTGTAGAATTTCATTTTATTACCAAACGGAACTAACTTTCTGTACGCGCCTCGTATACAGACTATACGACACAATAAAGAAACAAATTATGATGAATTTAATTCAACAGTATTGTAAATCATTATTAATTTATGTAGTAAAGAATAGGAAATTAATCACTAAAAGCATAAAATGCGGTTTCGCCTTTAAACAGCTACCTATTCTGCAAGCAGACTGCTGTAGTCATTTACCAGAAGATGATAAGAGCACACATCCTTCTAATGAACTAGTTGATGTTCTATAAGTGTTGAATATGCCTTCTATATTGAAACTATTGGCATTGTCATTGATTAAAAAGGTTTTATCTGCAAACCCTTCTGACTCAGAATTAACATCCCAAATTTTTTTAATGCTATTGCTGAATTACATTGTGAAGCTAACTTAAATATCAGCTGAGTGTCCCAGTGCAAAGCTAGGTGTTGGAAAAGTTAGGGCCAGCTCTGGATAAGTTATTAGTGTGACTAAAGGAAAGTGAAAAACGCTGTGAGACAGGTTGGAGGACTTACAGGTCCAGGGCCTGGAGCTCCCGGTGCCTCCACGCTGCTGATGCTCCAGCTGCTGGTGGCGACTGTGCTGCCTGTCCACTGTAGGCTCTGGTAGCTGGCAAAGCAGCCGCAGGCGCAGACTGGGGAGTCCTGCCCAACGACAGAGAGGCAGTCACTTCACTTCAAAATCTCCACATTTCCAAATGGTTGCCATTGTGACATACGAGGTGCATTCAAGTTCTAAGGCCTCCGATTTTTTTTTCTAATTAACTACTCACCCGAAATCGATGAAATTGGCGTTACTTCTCGACGTAATCGCCCTGCAGACGTACACATTTTTCACAACGCTGACACCATGATTCCATGGCAGCGGCGAAGGCTTCTTTAGGAGTCTGTTTTGACCACTGGAAAATCGCTGAGGCAATAGTAGCACTGCTGGTGAATGTGCCGCCATGGAGAGTGTCTTTCATTGACGGAAAAAGCCAAAAGCCACTAGGAGCCAGGTCAGGTGAGTAGGGAGCATGAGGAATCACTTCAAAGTTATCATCACGAAGAAACTGTTACGTAACGTTAACTCGATGTGTGGGTCCGTTGTCTTGGTGAAACAGCAGACGCGCAGCCCTTCCTGGACGCTTTTGTTCTTCAAAGCATTTTCGTAGGATGCACCTGTTACCGTAGTGCCCTTTGGAACACAATGGGTAAGGAATACGCCCTCGCTGTTCCAGAACATGGACACCATCATTTATTCAGCACTGGCGGTTACCCGAAATTTTTTTGGTAGCGGTGAATCTGTGTGTTTCCATTGAGCTGACTGGCGCTTTGTTTCTGGATTGAAAAAATGGCATCCACGTCTCATCCATTGTCACGACCGACGAAAAGAAAGTCCCATTCATGCTGTCGTTGCGCGTCAATATTGCTTGGCAACATGCCACACGGGCAGCCTTGTGGTCGTTCGTCAGCATTCGTGGCACCCACCTGGATGACACTTTTCGCATTTTCGGGTCGTCATGCAGGATTGTGTGCACAGGACCCACAGAAATGTCAACTCTGGAGGCGATCTGCTAAACAGTCATTCGGCAATCCCCTAAAACAATTCTTTCCACATTCTCGATCATGTCGTCAGTCCAGCTTGTGCGAGCCCGAGGTTGTTTCGGTTTGTTGCCACACGATGTTCTGCCTTCATTAAACTGTCGCACCCACGAACGCACTTTCGACAAATCCATAACTCCATCACCACATGTCTCCTTCAACTGTCGATGAATTTTAATTGGTGTCACACCACGCAAATTCAGAAAACGAATGATTGCACGCTGTTCAAGTAAGGAAAACGTCGCCTTTTTAAGTATCTAAAACAATTCTCATTGTCACCGCTGGCAGTAAAATTGCGCCTGCCGTACGGTTCTGCCATCTCTGGGACGTATTGACAATGAACGCGGCCTCATTTTAAAACAATGTGCATGTTTCTGTCTCTTTCCAGACCGGAGAGAAAAAATCGGAAGCCTTAGAAGTTGAATGCACCTCGTAAATCATGGGGAGCAAAGGAAATCACCCGTGCTACACTTTCACACTTCACTGATGGGTGTCACGTTACAGGACTGTAGATATGGATTTTCCCACACAACTATCATGTAATGAAATGAGTTTAAGCTGCGCCCAGAGAAACAACTGAAGTGAATATATAACTCGTAACAATGTCACTACAGTTCATACAGGACGTCACAAACTTTGCATAGTTTTCAGTGTGGTGTGAGCTGGTTCGGATGACTGTTGATGTCCTGTTACAGGATGCACATTATAGCTGAGGCAGAAATAAAATGTTCACAGAATATATGACATCAACTGCAAATGATCAAAGCTGAAAATGTGTACCCAGCCATGACAGATTTTCAACTTCGCCCATTTACAGTTGATGTCGTATATCACAGGGTGTTCCACTAAGTGTGTTTGCCTCTGTAACTTATAAAATAATAGTTGACGGGAAATTTTAATGCGGTAGGTCAACACAAGTAATGTTACACTTTCTGCGGAGCTATGAACATAGTTTATTGTATCATTTTCCAAAGAGTTACAGCACAAAGATATAATTTTTAATAGTTTTTTAATAGTTTTTCTATCGTGCATTGGATTCGTTGAAACCAGCTGCGTCCAAATCAATTGAAAATACATTCCTATCACTGTTGGTTTGGGAGCGACAACCCTTCAAAGTTTCAGGGGCAGATACCACAAACGCTGCGCAGAATGCAATGCGCCTTCTAAATGTGGTGCGGCCGAGTTGTAACGTCGCCGGTGTCACGGAGCGAGAAGCTTCCTCGATGCGCTGTCGCCGCACACGGCCGTATACCCGACAGTTGGAGACACACAAACAACCGGGGCTCAATATATCACAGTTACTGACATCGAATGACGATGGGATACACGAACAACGAGTGCGTTAACATGTTGCTGATGCTCGGCGAGTGCCGACACGATGCCACTGAAGCAACCACGGCGTATGCCGTGAGATATCCTAGGCGAAGAGCCCCGGCAGCCAATACGTTCTTACGTGCCGAACAACGACTTCGGGAAACAGGCAGTTTGGTAATGCGCCGCAGTAACAGACGAAGACCTGCAAGAAGTGAGGAGATGGAGGTGTTTGTTTTAGCTGCACTACACCACGATCCTCATGTCAGCTTACGAGCCGTTGCTGCAGTCGCTGGTGTCAGTCTCACATCTGTGTGGCGTATAGTACACGGCCACAGGTTTCACCCGTATCGACTGTCACTGACCCAGGAGCTGCATGGGAACGATTTCCGTACAAGAGTGACATTCTGTGAGTGGGCCATGCGTAATTTCACGCTAGAGTCTTTACAAAGTGTTACGTTCTCTGATGAGTCCACGTTCACAAATTATGGTGCAGTGAATCGCCATAACATGCACTACTGGGCCACAGACAATCCTCGGTGGGTACGCCCTGTCGACCGTCAACGTAGGTGGTCTATTAACGTGTGGTGTGGAATCCTTGGGGATGAAGTCATCGGTCCACACTACTTCCCAGGTACACTGACAGGTGAGTTATATCGCGCTTTTATAGCCGACAGTTTGGGTGGTCTCCTTGAACATGTGCGACTACACACGAGAGTCCATATGTGGATGCAGCACGATGGTCACCCAGCCCATTCTGCGCGTGCTGTTGTGGAAGAACTAAACAACAGATTTGCAGGAAGATGGCTGGGGCGCCATGGTCCTCATTCATGGCCCGCAAGGTCGCCCGATTTAACACCAGTAGATTTCTTTTTGTGGAGATATCTAAAAGATCGTGTTTATGTCACTGAGCCCATATCCCCATATGATCTAAAGCGGCGCATCGAGGACGCATGTCGCTCCGTCACATCGGCGATGTTACATCTCGTCCGCAGATCCTTTCGACGACGCATTGCATTACGCATTGAGGAACATGGCCACACATTTGAACATCTCATATAAATCAACTTCCCACAGCCATAACATCCATCACCCACCACACAGCCATGTATTATGTACAGCGTGTGGTATCTGCCCCTGAAACTTTGAAGGGTTGTAGCTCCCAGACTAACAGTGATAGGAATATAGTTTAAATTGATTTGGACGCGGCTGGTTTCATCGATTCCAATGCACGATAGAAAAAACTATTGTTCCATTTTTAAAAATTATATCTTTGTGGCCGGCCGCGGTGGCCGAGGTGACTGAGGCGCTCCAGTCACGGTCTGCACGGCCACTACGGTCGGGGGTTCGAATCTCCCCTCGGGCATGGATATTTGTGCCGTCCTAGTTCGTAAGTAGTTCATACGTAGTTTGTAAGTTTAGGGACTGATGACCCCGTAGTTAAGTCCCATAAGCTTAACAAACATTTGTACAATTTATATCTTTGTGCTGTAACTCTTTGGAAAATGATACAATAAAATATGTTCATAGCTCCGCCGAAAAAGGTGTAACATTTCTTGTGTTGACCTATCGCATTAAAATTTCCCGTCACCTTTTATTTTATAAGTTACAGAGGCAAACACACTTAGTGAAACACCCTGTATAGCTCGTTGCAACAATGTCACTACAGTTCACACAGGGCGCCACAAAATTTGCATAGTTTGCAGTATCGTGTGAGCTGGTTCGGATGGCTGTTGATGTTCTGTTACAGGTTGCGCATTATAGCTGAGGCAGAAATAAAATGTTCACAGAATATATGACATCAATTGCAAATGGGCAAAGCTGAAAATGTGTACCCCACCAGATTTTCAGCTTCGCTCATTTGCAGTTGATGTCGTATATTCTGTGAATATGAAAGAATAACAACTGCAAGATCGGAAGTGATGGCTGTTCTTTCGGAACAGACACCATATATATATATATATATATATATATATATATATATATATATATATATATATATATATATATATAAACACCAAACACCAAACAAAAAATATTCTATCAGGGGGTCCTTACAGTCTGAGAAATTAAGTTCGCTATTAAACTTCACAGGTTAGTACCATACGTTAAGGGTCTTATCCTATAAAAGTCGTTAACTGCTTAAGCCTGAAGATTTTTAGAAAAACGTTCTAAAAATTTTACATGCATGTAATATATTGGTCAAATTGTACGCTATTCCGACACTGTGAAATTGCTGTAACTGTAGCGAAATTATTTGCCATGTGTGTGATTCAGTTTCGATCGTACTACGTGATGACTATATATTTTCGTTTTTAAACTGCTTCCTCACAATTAAATTTTAAACAATGTCAATGAATATAAATTTAATCTGTTAAATTAATTTTACTTAATTTAATTCATGACTATTACAGATATTTACAATCTGAATTACAATTAATATTTTCTCTTTTAAAACATGAATGATTTAAAGCCCATTTTAATAGAGGCAAATTAAATCTTTAGTTACAACTCCAAAAAAATTATTATGGTTTCATATAAAAAATAAAAATTCATCTATAACTGTCAATTTCGTATTTACATTCAAGCACCAGAATGAAAATTCTCATAAAATATTGTAAATCATATTTATTTTCGTATCTTGTAAAAATTATGAGGGACGATTATTTATACAAGAACTATTTTAAAAGATCTGGTAGAAAACTTACGTCACTTACATTCATTTAAACTTCTCTTTCAGTAGCTTACTGAATCATTAATTTTAACTGGCATGACAGCTGATCTATCACCACTGCTTTTATCAGATAAGTGTATAGTCTTTATTACTTTTTCACCTGTCAATAAATCCTTTTCTTTAAATATAAAAACTATAAGAAATCCAGAAATAATGTGGAAAGCAAGACCGCTATGGATACAGCCATTTTTCTGTCCTGCCTTCGAGTAGAAACTGACAGTACATGAGATACGTATAAACGTATCGCCATTTTTCTCCTATCCTTGACGGGTCGACATCCTTGAGCTATGCAGCTAACCTGCGAAGCCGCGCGGGAGTAGCCGAGCGGTCTGGAGCGCCACGTTGCAATTCGCCAGCACTGCCGCGTCGGAGGTTTGAATCCTCTCTCGGGCATGGATGTGTGTTTGTCCTTAGGTCAGTTTAATTTAAATTAATTAATTTGTAAGTCTAGGGACTTATGACCGAAGTAGTTTGGTCCCATAAGAATTACAAACATTTGAACATTTAACTTGCGAAGATTCGTCCAGAACTGAATTTACGAGACCTTTGAAGGACGAAAATATTCGCTATGACAAAATGTAAACCCACAAGTCTTTCAAGATTGTACAGTTTTATTATATTTGTTTATTTAAGATTTACGAAAACTTGTAATTATTGCTTTAGAAAGTTTCACATCAGAAACAGGCACTATTTCTACTGCGCTTGTTCCCTCAATCCATCAAATAGAAAATTTAACAACATGTCAGAAACTGTGGAACTGTAACAAGCAAATATTATTTTTACATGCTTATATCCAAAGACGCTGAAAAGCAACTCTGCCACAAGAACGGGGACAAAGTGTCGTGTTCCGAATTGTGGTATTTCGTGGCACACTTTTAGTGGCATGACAGTAAGAGTCCCACATAGGTGACGTCACGAATCCCTGGCTGCTGCCACTGCACTAGCAGTGCCTATAGCAGTCAATGGTAATTAGCTGTCCCCAATCTGCCGATATGAATGAGCAGACACTTTTATACCTCACGACCATGTGTCTATGGAGAGCCCATATTCCGACCTAAAAAGCACAGTTGTAGTTCTACATTTCAGATGTTGGTGACAAACATCCAATACGAAGCTCAAGACAGTTAGCAAGCATACTTGTCAGGCAACCAAGGTACTAAAAAGGAAAGCTAAGGTTTAATGTCTCGTCGACAACTTGGTCATTAGAGACCGACCTAACGCTCGGAGGTTTGGGTAAGGATGGGGAAAAAAAGCGGCAGTGCCCTTTGAAAGGAACCATTCTGGCATTTACCTGGAGTGATTTAGAGAAATCACGGGAAACGTAAATCTGGATGGCTGCAGGTGGATTTGAACCACCATCCTCCAGAATGCGAGTCCAATGCGTTACCACTGCGCCACCGTGCTTGGTCACAAGGTACTAGAACCCGGTTGGGTAGTTTTCAGAAAACAGAGATTTATGCAAGAAACCAGTCTTATAGATCAGAACTCATAGAAATAGTTGCCAAATCCTTGGAAAGGGTAATACCATTTCATTTTACACCTTCGGTTTTCGTTTTTGAGTATAATGGGTTGCTATAAAGTAAGTTTACCATCTAGGAGAACAGTTGTAGTATTGTTTTTCTGTTTGTTTGCTGGTATACTTTTGCATTCCCGAATCACACTTGAACCCCTACGCCATGATGTACCAATCAGTCACTAGAGGCGCCAAAACAGAATAGCCCATTGATAAAGTAGAGTGTATATTGTGTGAACAGAACAATTTTCTGGTATATCCGTATCATCATTTCCTACCTTTATATATTCAGCCCAGAATGAAAATACGTGTAATGCAGATTACTCTGTGTGTGATCCAAAGAACATGATATACGAGGCGCGTCCAGAAAATAAGTTCCGTTTCAATTTATCTCCGCTGCAGCGCTGCGATTGCAGATCCGCACATGCGCTGTAGAGGATGTGTATCGAGGAGAAGAACGTGCGCCATTTGGAGATCGCTGTCAGTTACGTACACTTTGTTGTGCTTGTTTGAAATGTCGGCGTTGATTGAAAACCCCGCCGCCTGTGAAATCATGTCGGTGATTCGGTTTCTGAATGTGAGGAAAGTGAAACCAAGTGAAATTTATCGGCAAATTTGCGATGTTTAGGGACCAAATACGACGAGTAATTCGATGGTCAGAAGATGGGTCCGACAGTTCAGTGGCGGGCGTAGTGATGTGCACGATGAAGAACGAAGTGGGCGTCCACCTTTGGTTACAGAAGAACTGGTTCACGCGATTGATGACAACATTCAGGAAAACCGTAGGTTTACAATTAGTGCTCTCGCTATGGACTTCCCCCAAATTTCACTGTTTCCAACTGGTTGAAGAAAAAAAAAAGTTTGTAAAGTCTATGGGACTTAACTACGGGGTCATCAGTCCCTAAGCTTACAAACTACTTATGAACTAGCTAAGACTAAGGATGGCACAAATATCCATGCCCGAGGGGGATTCGAACCCCCGACCGTAGTGGCCGTGCAGACCGTGACTGGAGCGCCGCAGTCCCCTCGGCCACCGCGGCCGGCGGTTGAAGACACAGGCGGTAGATTTCTATGAGGAAGGTATACTAAACCTGGTACCACGCAATGACAAATGTCTGCAAAATTTCGGCAGTTATATGGAAAAGTAGTTTAAGAGTTGTAGAATTTTGTGCAATAAAAATTTCTTCTGTATCTGTGTACAATTTCATTTTATTACCAAACGGAACTTACTTTCTGGACGCGCCTCGTATATGAATAAATATTGTCATTTGAATTACATAATAATAATTTAGAGTTTTAAGCCAACTTATGCTATTGTTTGCGCTTCCGAATTTGTCAGTGGTCAACACTAACAAGAGCAAACAGGAAGTGCCATACAGAAAGGCGAAAAACGCTTACTAATAATCCGCAGGAATTCTGGAATCTGCACTGGCCGCCAGGTGCCACGTTGCTACTGAAGTTACGTACCAAGAACCTGTGGTACCGTGTCGTAAGGAAACGCATGTGTTGTGAGTGAAGCGAACCAAGACAATAATAACCGTTTGGTCAGGGCGTCATGTCACAACAGACTACCTTAGTAATAATTAAGCACAGAGTTACTAGTACTGAGGCGGTAGTATCTATTGAACACATAAACGTAATGGAAGGAATACATACTGACCTGAACTAATTAGAACAGGAAGTACTGAACAAGCATAAGAGAGCAATACTGAGAGTACTTTGTTGAACAGCACAAAATAGTAGTGCGGGTAGTGATTGAGAAAAAGAACTGTGATGGGACCAGAAACAGTAATTCGACTAGAACAAAATAGTGGTGGGAGTACTTATTGCTCAGAACAAAGTAGTAGTGGAAGTAAAAAGTGAGAAAAAGGGACTACTGGTGAGAGGTTGAAAAAAGAAATTTGGCGGGATATCTTAGTCAACAGAATGAAGTGGTTGGAGGAATAGTTCTTCAACAGAAATTAGTAGTAATATGAGTACTTTCTGAGCAGAAGAAAAAAAAAAGTGATGGACGTAATGCCTGATCAGAACAAAACAGTAGAGAGAACAGGAACAAACTCATGGGGAGGTACTACTTGAATAGAAAAAACAAGCGGAGGAAGAGCTTCCTGAGCACGACAAAAAAGTGGTGAGAATTCTTCTCCGAGCAGAACAAAATTAAAGTAGGAATACTTTCTGAGCAAAACAAAATAGTGGTCGGAAATACTTAGATATGTTACGGGGGTCTGGAAAACAGAGCAATTGCCGCTTCGTTCCGAGCTGGGTTAATAACCAAGGCTTTTTTTTTTTTAAATAGAAGCTTGGAGGAATGACGATGGATACCTGTTCACCTATAACAACACATTTCTACTACCATCTGTTTTTCAAAACTAATGTCGATCAGAAATGGCACAAATAGTTATTTTAAAGGATTTAATAGGGGTAGCGGTATTACAAGTGACGTCTATAGAGAGATAGTATGAGTGTATTATTACAATGTTTATTCCAAGTGCGGACAGCACTGACACTTGGATCTGATTCCAAACATTTACCTGACAGCCGACAACCATTCTATCCATCTAAAGAATCTCTAATATAGGTAGACTCTAAGTTATGCTAAATCAGTACTTAGCTTGGAATCAGTTTCCAGTAACTAAACAAAACTGAGTACTCAATCAACTAACATTACTAACTGACTGACCATGAGAACTAAATACCACAATCGTAATTCACCTCATTATAACGCATGAGAAAATGTTTGGGTCTCAACTCCATCGATATTTTAGCATCCACCCAAAATTCTCTGCTCGACTGTTCTTCTTCGCCTACTCCGTGTAGCAGTAGCAACGTGGCATACTGGCTAAGACAGTGAATTCACTTCGGAAAGTTAGCAGTTCTGATCTTCGTTTGGCTAATCCCTTAGGTGAGTAAAGAGTAGTACCAAGCCAGTGACCCGCCCGATATTCTGCGTATGCTTTATTCATATCAGGGTAGTGACAGTACGGCATAGCTGCAGGATCAAAACTGGTGTGGCTAGGGTTGCCATAATCTCGGAATCCAAAACCAGGACAAAACACGTCAGTGTAATCGATCGAAGGAAATGGAAATACGAGGAATAAGAAGTCCTCATGCCCCTAAGGTACGGGAAATGTGCTTTTAATTAATGATCCAGTACACGAAGTTCCACTCTCATCATTTAAGATTTCCTGATCCAATCGTATTTTTCAGAATCTTGAACCAATGAAAGGAACTTCTGTTTTATTTTTGGCGCTGGAAAATTTTACTGCAGCTTTCGAGTCACTAAAAAACTGTAATATAATTTTTGAAGTGCGAGAACTGGCGCTGTATGAATGATGGTGCTTGACACAGTGAACTGCAAATGTTGCTTCTGCTGCAGCTACTTTATTACCATCTTTCTGTGTTTTGAAAAAGCTGGTGAGCTGTTTGGAAGATGATAAACCTACTGCCGTCTTATGCTTTTTCGATTGGACGTGGTCGTGAATATCACGTCTACCTCCATTACTGATTGAAATGTGGGAACTGTGAGGAGGAAAAACGTATAATAGAATAATTTTTCTAGGACAACAACGATGTAGCACCTGTACACCGAACAATTAAAAACGATTTCAATGGGTCTGTGTATAAACGTAATGTTACTCACCAGCAAATTTTGCATACAGCTTCATATTCAGTTCTTCGTCGCTTTATACTTGGAAAGTGTTTAGTATATTTTTCATCGATTCGACATTATTAAGCCACTGGGCTAATAATTACACTACTTAGTACAATATGACTAAATTGCAAGCACAACAAACCATGCGAACATTCAATAAGCTAATAAAAAAGACTTTCCAAGGTCACGGTTGTACACTTCAGCAACTTGAAATGTACGAAAAGCAATCACATATCTGTTATTAAAACTCTCCAATCCAGAAACTGCCTACCATCGTACCGTACTATAGCAAAAGTTATCCATCCATTGCCATTATTATGTTTATCTTTCTGAGTAATTGTGAAGTTCAAAACACCTCCACAAAAAACAGACGGTCCCTGAAGAAAAACTTGTCCTCGAAGACCTGATGACAAATTAATTTCCACATCATCAATTCCCTTGAAGACAGTAAGGCGCGAACGCCGCCTGAATCTCCTCCTTAAGGCACTTATAGGAGGAGATTCAGTCGTTCGCGCCTTACTGTCTTCAATTGAATTGATGATGTGGAAATTAATTTGTCATCAGGTCTTCGAGGACAAGTTTTTCTTCAGGGGCCGTTTGTTTTTTGTGGAGGTGTTTTGAACTTCGCAACTACTCAGAAAGATAACCCTAGTCATGGCAATGAATGGATAACTGTTGCTATAGTACGGTACGATGGTAGTACTATTAAGGCACTTTTCCTTATCTATGATCTTGCCAAAAGCCGAGAAGCGATTCTCCTTGGTGTTGTAGCTCTCAGGGGCACTCTGGGATGCTCTCTGTGTGAGGCACCTCTGGAATCTCTGTGAGCCACAGCGCTCTCTCTCGCACAGTAGGCGTGGAGGGGGAAGCAGCGAAGGGGCCCCATGAGATACCAGAGGTGACTGACCGGCCACTGTATCGACAACTCGCAATCCAGCAAATCAATCGTGTTTCGATATCTCGTAAGCCATTCTGTCCTCTTTGCGTTTTACATGATAACGTATTGATGCTTCTTTGAGAGCAATTTTTTTACATTATCGGAAGTTGACTTCAAATCTAGCAAACATCGCGGACATTTGCCTTTTTGGCCCGGACGTTTTCAGTTACCCTAAAATCACGGAATGTCCGTGAAATCCGTGGCGTCTGGCAACCTCTGGTGTGGCGATCACGGGACGCTAAGCTTTCCAGCGCTGCATTACCTTCCCCACGCCCCTCCCTCAGTGTGCTCCCCCCTTTCCCCCTTCTCCACTCCTTCTCCCATTCCATCTCGCGCTACGCTTTCTATCTGGTTGCGTGTATTTACTGTATTTATTTCTGTATGCTGTTTTTCATTTTTATTGATTATTCAGCCTATATATCTTATGTATAAAAACACATTTTAATTTTATTTGGTCTGCATAAAAAATTAGTGGAACATCTAAGTAATAGAGGGCGTTAATAACGCCCAGCCCTACAGCGCCGCTGCATGACGTTTGTAAGCAGCGCGCTTATTTCAAACTTTAACACTGCAAATTACCGTTGCAGTTGCGTTCAGGGCATGCATATGCTCGGTATGTATGGTGTCTGTATATTATATTTAATGTGGTATTCCAGTTCAATTTTTATTTGTGTGTATTCCATACTGATCTTTGATATTGTTCTATAGTTGGAAGGACACTGAAGATGATCATTATGTGATCGAAATCGATCTGTGGTTTTTTTAAAATAAAACATTAACGGCCAATGCTGCTAATTACATCTGGTGAGTTTATTTACTGTCTGTCATTTGATTGAAAAGTGTACTTTCGTTTTTAATATATGCGTTATTGATTGTTGCGATGAACCATGGGAAGTATTGGCGATAATACTGTATTGATACTAAACTTTTTAGTCACTTCTTTCCGAACTGGATGTTATGACCTCTGATATTTTGTGTCCTAAAGCGCAGAACAATCTGAAGTGACGTTGCAGTACCCTTCTGTACAGGAAAAAGGCAGCTGATTTTTGGTGCAACTGTCGTGCACCTGCAGGGTGCTTCCGGAAAGAGCCGTTGTTTCACTGAGAGTTCTACTCGCTCCCATTCTTACCGACAGTCTGTAGGAGAAGTCGCCAACTTCTCCAGTTCTTAGAATGTCTTACTTGTTTTCTCGAGATCCTTTACATCTACACAGTTACTCTGCAAATCACACGTTAAGTATGTGGTAGAAGATTCATCGACCAGATTTCATACTATATACTATCAACCATTACGATGATGATCGTTTCCTCCTATGTAGAATGCAGTCAACAATATATTTTAGCATTCGGAGGAGAAAGTCGGTGATCGAACTTTCGTAAGTAGATCTCGCTCCAACAAGAAAATTCGTTGTAGTAATGATTCCCACCCAGCTCGTGCATCATTTCCGAGGCATTCTCTCGCCTGTTTTGCGATAGTACAACACGCTCTTTCCTTCCTGGTACTCTATTGATGTCCTTCATCAATGCAATCTGATAAGGGTCCGAAAAGAGGACATAATAACGCAATGTAGGAAGTCTCTTTAGTATTTCTATTTCGTCTTCTAACTTTCTTTCATATTCACAGAATATATGACATCAACTGCGGATGGGCAAAGCTGAAAATGTGTACCCAGCCGGGATTCGAACCTGGGTGTCACGCTTTCTAGGCAGTTGCGATGACCCCTACACCACTGTGGACACAGAGATCACCGCACCTGCAAGGACTACCTAAGCACGCCTCCCGTCAGACACAAATTCCCATCTTTACCCTGCCCACAGTACTCAAACTCGTAGTCACTTTGTCTAATTCCCATAAGAGTAAGGCTTCAAACTTGCCCACCCCTCCCAACAAATGAAAGGATCACTGCCACTGGCTGCAGGATCAGAAGTGACGTCTGTTCTTTGTGAACAAGGAACAGACGTCACTTCTGACCCTGCAGTTTTTAATCTTTCATATTCACAGAATGTATGAAATCAACTGCGAATGGACAATGCTGAAAACTGCCTAGAAAGCGGGGGACCCGGGTTCGAATCCTGACTGGGTACACATTTTCCGCTTTGCCCATTCGCAGTTGATGCCATATATTCTGTGAATATGAAAGAATAACAACTGCAGGATCAGAAGTGACATCTGTTCTTTCGGAATAGAGGCCACATGTATATATATTCTAACTTGCTGCCAACAAAATGCAGTCTTTAGTTTACCTTTCCTACAACACTTTGTATATGTCCCTTCCAATTGAGTCAGTGATAATAGTAGTTCCTACTTTGTATATGTCCCTTCCAATTTAGTCAGTCATAATAGTAGTTCCTACGTATTTAGTTGAGTTTACTCCCTTCAGATTTGATTGCTTTATGTTGTACAAAGTTTAACGGATTCCTTTCAGTACTCATGTGAACGATCTCATATTTTTCGACGATCTTCGATTTGGGAGGATGGAAGCTCAAACCCGCCCTTAGCCATCCCGATTTAAATTTTCCCAAGGTAAGCCAGACAAATGCCAAGATTCTTCATTTCAAAGAGCACGACTGATTTTCTTACCCAATAATCCGAATGACAACTCTAACAATGGGACATTAAACCCAAATCGTCTTTCCACGTCATCTGCAAACGACCTAAAAGGGTGGCTCGGATTTTCTGGCAAATCGTTTACATAAATAAGAAACACACAAAACTTAAGATTAAGAAGCTGAATCCAGATATCGCCTCTCTTGCAGGTGATGCTTTCCATCAGTTACTATGAACTGTATCTACTCTGAGATAATAATCATGCTTCCTTTTACATAACCGAGAAAATATGTTAGAAATATGCAACTTGTTGTAAAACCAGTTATGAAATAAATCTCTAAAAAATGTTCAAATGTTTGTTAAGCTTATGGGACTTAACTACGGGGTCATCAGTCCCTAAACTTACAAACTACTTATGAACTACTTACGAACTAGGACGGCACAAATATCCATGCCCGAGGGGGGATTCGAACCCCCGACCGTAGTGGCCGTGCTGACCGTGACTGGAGCGCCTCAGTCACCTCGGCCACCGCGGCCGGCAATAAATCTCTGATTACAGCTGTCACCAGTAGCAATTTTATCCAGGCACGTCATCTGGTGTATATCACAGTCACAACATGGTAGTCCATGGCACAGGAATAGTGCCCAACCGTCAAATATTAAAACTTCATACCCATGAGACGGTTCGTCAGGAAATAAAATTTTTGTGACATATGTGTCATGTGCCTTGTTCTCTTTAGCAATAAAAATCGCGTCGTGGGTGCAGACATGTCTGCTATTGCAAGTACGAGCCTCACAGTCCGCGGCTCATGCCTGGCTCCACAACGATTTTGCTCGCTGGTCAGCACCAGACACCTGACACAGCTGTCTCCCACATTTTATTTCTTGACGAGCCGTCCCACAGCTATCAGGCTTTAACACTGACAGATAGGCACAAGTCCTGTGCCATGGAAACTAGTATGTCGTAACTGTTACTCGCACCTGTTGGTATGGCTGTGGGGCACGAAACAGATTTTTTTTCCTTTATTGTATTTTAATGCCCCGAGGGGGCAGGGTAGCAGCGGCCTGGTAAGCTGCTCTTCATCCCAGTGTACTTATGAGTTTGACAGTCGGTAATGGTATTTTACAACAGGAGAAAATGAATGTTGATTTTAACAATAAACCAGGAGATAAAACTGGCTAATTAAAAACAACGAAATGAAGGTTTTAAAACACACATAACAGTATTAAAAACTGCCACGGTATCGAATTTTATAATTTCTTTATATTTATGGTACGTGAACTTTAGAACTTAAATAACAATCAGCCAATACCATTCGACGCAACTCTAAAAAATTCTCGAGAAAATAGACTTTTAAGTGTTTCAAAGTATACGTAAGTACCAATAATTAAAACAGTTGTAGTATCTGTCGGTGTATCTCAGATGTAGCCGGGCGCCGTGGCTCAGCGTGCCCCGACAGAGGGCCGAATGCTCTCTGTAATAAAAAAGCTGAGTCAAATATTCAACGAAAAGCCAAGAACGAACTGAACTAACGACTACAAAGCATATATCTACCTGATGAACAAAAAAAAAATTTTTTTTTTTCGTTTTCGAATTCGGTTATGTAACACATTTTGGGATCTTTAACTCCACGTGTTGTGTGAGGTTTTGTTTGTGTGTATATAGACTAGCTGAAAACCTTGTCACGTAAAACGATTGTTAGTAGGTTAGCTGTTAGGAGAGCCATTAGTAACTACGGAGATCACTTTTCGAAAACAGTATGGTAGCTCTTCACAAACTGAACAATCAGAGACTATCATTGTCAACTAATAGTGAAAAGTAATAAACAACCTAATATAAAATATAGAACATCACTAATACACAAAAAAGTGCAATTTTCGTAAAAATTACCATTGGATATTAAAATGATGTAAGTATTCGAGCGCAACGAGAAAAAAAAATCTGGCACGACAGGATTCGAACGACCGACCCTCGGATTGTAATACCAGACCGCTACCATCTGAGCTACACCGACATACGCTGCAATTTATTTAATAATAGGTACTTACGCTTACTTGCAAAACTTCAAAGACAATTTTCTCGAGAATTTTTTAGAGTTGCGTCGAATGACTTTGGCGGATTGTCATTTGAGTTCTGAACTTCACGTACCAAACATGTCAACAAATTCTGAAATTAGATACTCATGCGGTCTCCTTGTGAGGTCATGCCGAGGGAGAGGGGAAGGAAGGGAGGTGCGGAGGGGGGGAGGGAAGGAAAACGTAAGAGCTGGAAATTAGGGGAAGGGCAATCCAAGCGGTGTAGGGAAAGTAGGGGGTGGGAGGGGAGGGGGCACGTAATATATGCGGAGGGGAGGGATTGGGGCTGATAGGGTGGGTAAATATCGGACCGGTGAGCGTGATCCGGGAGACGGAGGTTACGACACAGGTAGCGCCTGGATAAAAATTGGTACTCACGGCAGCTCGAAGCAGAGATTGCTTTCGACTATGTACTACCAAAGCTGAGGATACCATGAGCAGAGAGTAGCCTGTGATTAATTAAAAGCCGTTTCTGAGAATCAGCTTCAGTGTGGTGGCATCGAATAAGTGAACATTGAGTAAGAAGGAGCAGCAGTCGCCGGCTGGGCGCAGCGCTCAGACAGACGGGCGAGTAGTGTGGGCAACTGGAGTGACTCACCAGATGGGGTTGGAGCCGAAGACATGCCCCGCCTGTCGATTCTCAGCGCCGGCAGCTGCGGCAGCCTCGCCCATCAGCAAGGAGACTCTCCGCTCCCTCAGGAGGCGCTCGTAGCTCTGCCTGCAAAAACACACCCCACTGAAACATCCCGAACCACAGGACAAGCAGCACGGGTGGTCGTCACAAGTTGGACACCCTCGCAGCGCTGCCAAATGGGGCTGGCTCAGTTCTCAGGGAGAGGTAGTTAGTGTCCGCGCAAATCACCCCAACAGTAGGCGACTAAGGCCGTGTTTATAGCACGCCGTTGCTCCGCGGCGGAGCAGCCGCTGTGATTTTGCGGAGGCACCGATCATGACTCACACAGCAGGTGTTTCAGTCGCAGTGACCTTGAGCAGCCTGTTCCCACCTGGCGACCAGACATATAGCGCACCGATCAGCCCCATTAGCCGCCGTGTTTAAGGCCGTTTCACACCGCGGTCACACGTGACGTCACGTGACATACTTTTCTACAGATCTGTTTCCATACTTTCAAATGGGGCAGTTCACACCGACCTCGCAGAGCCTCACAGACGCCACAGACGAATCTGCGAGATCGCTCCGCGAGCGACCCTTTCAAAACGTCTGTCGACGTCTGTGGCCTTGCGCATGCGCACTGACCCACTACACAGCTAGCGCATGCGCAGTGGCCCACTACACTGCCGTCTGCATGACCACTTCACACACTGTCGCTCAGTTTCGTGTTTCAACTCGTTACAACAAGAAACTGATTTCATGTAATTTCCTTTTGTAAAATGTTAAAAACTATCAATATTTTGTAGAGAATTAGTTTTGGTTGATGGTCATAGGAGGACAGTTGCTTGAACCTTTAGGAATTAGGGGAAAAATAGAACTCGGCAGCCACTACCATTAACTGTTAATTTATTTTTCCTTTACACCAAAAAAGTATTTGGTTATGACGTAAAGAGAATTAAATGAAAACAGATGCTGATATTCAAAGGAAATCAATAATTGTTTAAATGTTTCATTTTTTTACCAAAATTATGTTCCGACTGTAGTACGATTTCAAAAAAGTAAATTGTATACAGTATTAGTAAACTTACCTTAGACATAGCGCGAATCTTTCTCTGCTGGGAATAGATCTCCTGTAGTTGGTGTCTTTTTTTACTAATATCGTTATTTATCAGTGTTAATACCTCTTCAAACTCAGGTTTAGAAAGCCGAAAGTATGTTTTGCATGTGTAATCATCTTGCTCCAAGTCAACCATACTCGCCGCACTGTTCCCGTCTCTTATTGATGGGGTGAACACAGTGCGTTCGGTTTGTAACAGAGTACAACAGCATGTCTTCCTCATCACTACTCGAACTTCTTTCGCCATCACCCAACCAAGGCACACTTTTAGTAAACGCGCTGTCGCACCACGAACCACCTGCCATGTTTGTTGTTTCAACTGAACTGACTAGAGCTCCCTAATAGCTCACAGACGTCGGTAGCGGTGTGAATTGCACGTCTGTCACGTGACGTCACGTGACATAGTGTGACCGCGGTGTGAAACGGCCTTAAGCGGTTTGGAAGTGCAGCCGCTGGTATTTTGTCACCGCAGCGTAACAGCCGCTCCTATAAACAAGGCCCACGCTGCCTTACGAGATACAGCGCACTGCCAAACCGCCGAGATTGTTTCGCCGCGGAGCAACTGCGGGGTGTAAACACGGCCTAAAGTGGGCGGGGCGGCACGAAAATAGGGTCTCACGGTGAAGGTCGTACTGTATTGAAGACTAGTGCTGATTTCAAATATTGGTAAAATACCGAAAGAAATGTGAGTCATCTCTGAGTAAAGTTTATCATACGACTAGCTGAAAACCCGGCATTGCCCGGGTATTTATTTATGTATTCCTGTATCTGCCTTGAGTTAGTAGTTCTCCTATCCATCTCTCTCTCTGTATCTTCTTTTTCTAAAAATCATGTTATATTTATCGGAGAATGTATAAGAAATAACGCTGTCAAACATAATGTACAAAATTATAAGTGCAGTATCTAAACAAAGAAAGATAGTAGTCAAAATACAAATGAAATATAAAATACGTACGATCTCATATTTATTGAATTATATGTTGTACAACTGTATAATTTTTCAGATATATATTCATTTGTATATATGCTGTACGTCTGTAAAATCTCTTGGGAATACAATTAGTAGTAAAGAAGTAATAGATTAAAACTTGGTGCGTGATGGGGCGGTTTTCCATCAACGTTCCTGTTTATGTGCTCAAATCTCATGATGTACGTGTCGTACTGTGATACAATTTAAAACGTACATTCGGCTAAACGTGTGTCTACTGTCTTTAAAATTTCCTGCGTTTACAATTTGTAGTGTTCAAATTATAAATTGTAACGAATGCCGTAGTTTTAGTCCATGAACAACGGAAAAGTAATATGCGAGAAACTTTCTTCCTTTCATAATTTTGCTATTGTTATCAGCGAGAAATAGTTCAATAAAGGTTTGAAATTATGTTCAATGTGTGTTGCAAGTCGCTATGTAATCTCGTTCCCCTATACTGATTGGATCAAAACTGTAGATTTGTATGCAATATGTACACACAAACAAGCACACAAACATACGGACACTCTACTTCTTCTAATATATAAAACAGAATGTCCGTATATTTGTGGGTTTGTGTGTACGTGTTGTATAGAAATCTACAGTTTTATTCCAATCATTATGAAATTTTGTACGCGTAACCTTCAATCCATGAAGACGATCGCCGTAAGTATAAGAATTACGTACGATAGATAGTTCACAAGATATTACGTCATAAACAATGTGAAGCGCGAAAAACTGCAACTGCATTTAGGGACAATGCTGCTCATTTTATCGTAAACCACTGGACCGATTTCAACCAAATTTGCTACACACATTCCTTACCGTGAGGAAACAATTGCTGCAGGGTTAAGAATCACATGCGATACATGGTTCAGAAGATATGACTTCATGAACAACATGAAACGTGAAAAATTGCCACATAATGCGGCGAGACTTTATAAATACGCTATATGACAATGAGAGTACTTAGCGACTTGCAGCAAACTTTAAACATAGTTTCAAACCTTTATTAAACTTTTTCTCGATTACAACCATAGCAAAATGATGAAAGGAAAAAAGTTTCTCGCTTACTACGTTTCCGCTGTTTATGGAGTAAAACAACGGCATTCCGTATGACGTTACAATTTACAATTTCTACACTGGAAATTGTAGCCGCAGTAAATTTTACAGGCAGTATACATGCAGAGAGTTGAGTGTACCTTTTAAATTGTATCACAATACGACACGTAGTTCATGAGATATGAGCACCTAAACAGTAACGTTCATGGAAAACCACCCGATCAAGAAACAAGTTTTAATCTGTTACCTCTTTACTACTAACTATATTCCAAAGAGATTTTACAGGCATGTAGCCCTTATACAAGTGAATATATACCTGAAAATGACAGGAATAAATAAATAAATACCCAGGCAACAGGTATTCAGCTAGTTATATATAAAGATTGAGTACTTTTCTAAATCACTTTCTTGCAGGTAGCAACGAATAATAATAATTAGAATAACTGTACTATGCATGCCTAGAGCAGGGATTCCCAAAGTGTGGTCCACATATCACTTAGGAGTCCGCCGATCCTTTGAAGGAGGCCCGCAGTCACCTATCACCAAAACTTGTACAATAATAAGTTACATTAATAATTAAAAGAACATGAAAATCAAATCACAATTTTCTTCATTTGAAAGGTACGTTTACGTTTACTCAAAAATCAAATGTTTGTTAAGCTTATGGGACTTAACTACGGGGTCATCAGTCCCTAAACTTACAAACTACTTATGAACTACTTACGAACTAGGACGGCACAAATATCCATGCACGAGGGGGGATTCGAACCCCCGACCGTAGTGGCCGTGCTGACCGTGACTGGAGCGCCTCAGTCACCTCGGCCACCGCGGCCGGCTACGTTTACTCCAAGTCGTGTTTCCAAGGATTGATTACGCTTTCCAAGTCAGGACCTGTACATTAGTCTTGTGTAGTTCGCGAACGAACTAGTTCGGAAGAGCGCTTCTACAGGCAAACTACGCGAAATAGTTCGCAGATCCCTCGCCTCTTAGTTCGCCCGCTCCTTTTCCGAAGATGACGGGGAACAGCGAGAGGACGCGAGAGCACGCAGAATCGCGTGATTCCCTTCTGCCAGTTACCGTCATTTCGAGCTGAGATGCAGCTCAGCTGTAGTTTCATAGTCACTGCCACAAGAAATCCATTTCAAAAATAAAGTACCACGAGTACTCTGTTTGCAAAGCAGTTGAATACCATTGTATCACCCATTCGTGTAAATAACTGGTTTATTTGCTTAAGCATTTGATGTTTAATTGACCAAAAATACGGGTAATAGCACACGCTTTGGCAACACTGATTCATTATATAAAAAAAGCTGTCATAACAAAAGAAAGAGCTCTTTTAGTAGCGGTAGCAAAAGCCAAAAAGAGCGGACGAACTAAAAAGAACGGACGAACTAAAAAGAGTGGACGAACTAAAAAGAGCGGACAAACTAAAAAGAGCGCCCTACTTCGCGGCCGAGCTGCGAACTAAATGGAGAGCTATCTGTCGCGAACTAAAATATGCGCGATAGGTCGCGAACTATTATGCCAAACGTATCTCGCTTCATAGTTCGATGGATTGTTTTTCGAAGACCGACGGGCAATAGCGAGAGGGCGCGTAGCAGAATTAAAAATCACGTGTTTGCCTTCTGCTGAAAAGAGTCATTTCGAGGTGAGCGTCTGCCTGCTAGATTACATAGTTCTGTGCTACAAAATTTGTTTTGAAGTATTCTGCACTCTGTAATACCTGACTAATAAATTCCAAAATGTCAAGATATAGAGATAACTCTAAACTTAAAAGCGAGAAATTATCCACAGACTGTTTCTTTTGGTTTTCGTGATATCGTTAGCGGCTCAAGCAGCAAGCGCATGAAGCAGCTAGGTGGGGGAACTTCTCCCTCCACCTGCATGCGCAGACCACGCCACTCAGCCGTCACTGGGATCGGACTAACTAAAAGAACGAACTAGTTTGCGGCTCCCGATCGCGAACTATTATGCGCAAGTCTACTGTACATATCGTAGTTTATTCAGTCCCACTGGGTGCGGCCTCCCTGCTCCACCGTTCTGCAACATCCCGGGGAACGCGCCGTAGTAACCTTCTTCCCGCGAAATGGTCGGAGCAAGCGGCGGCGCGTCCTATGTGTTTACTGGTTCATTAAACCCCCGGAAAAAAATCGTCGTGAAATAAAGTAAATAAATAAATTAAATAAAAAGTGTTTTTAAACTATAATTCTTTGTTTCTTTCTTCTGTCGGATCATTTTATATGCTCATTCAAAGTATTTTTATCGCATGGGAAACGTTGTACGTCGCGCAGACAGCACGTATACGAGTTAGACTTGCGCATAATAGTTCGCGATCGGGAGCTCTCACTGTAGTGCGCTGCTCTGCCGCGAACTAGTTCGTTGTTTTAGTTCGTCCGCTTCCAGTGACGGCTGAGCGGCGTGGTCCGGGGATGCAGGTGGAGGGAGAAGTTCCCCCACCTAGATGCCTCATGCGCTTGCTGCTTGAGCCGCTAACGATATCACGCACACCAAAAGAAACAGTTTGTGGATAATTTCTCGCGTTTAAGTTTAGAGTTATATCTATATCTTTGCATTATGGAATTTATTAGTCAGATATTGCAGAGTGCAGAATACTTCAAAACAGATTTTTTTTTTAGCACTGAACTATGTAATCTAGCAGGCAGACGCTCACCTCGAAATGGCTCTCATCATCAGAAGGCAAATACGTGATTTTTAATTCAGCTACGCGCCCTCACGCTATTGTCCGTCGGTCTTCGGAAAAGAATCCATCGAACTAAGAAGCGAGATACGTTTGGCATAATAGTTCGCGACCTATCGCGCATATTTTAGTTCGCGACCTATCGCGCATGTTTAGTTCGCGACCGATTGTGCATATTTTAGTTCGGAGCTCGACCCCGAAGTGGTCGCTCTTTTTAGTTCGTCCGCTCATTTTTATTTTTGCTACCGCTACTAAAAGAGTTCTTTCTTTTGTTATGGCAGCTTTTTTATACAATGATCAGTGTTGCCCAAGCGTGTGCTATTACCCGTATTTCTGGGCAATTACACATCAAATACTTAAGCAAATAAACCTCTTATTTACACGAATGGATGATACAATGGTATTCAACTACTTTGCTTACAGAGTACTCGTAGTATTTTATTTTTAAAATTTTTGTTTTCGGTGCTGGGCGAGTCCAATCCTTCGTTTCGGAGGGGCGGCCGCCTCAATTTCATCGAATGTTAAGCCAGTCGAGTCAACCTCACACATATTACAGAAATTGATTTTATATTAACAAAAGAAATAGAAGAAATTTTTGATCATCACGCTAGCGACATTGATGACAGTGGGTTTCGACCTATACTTTCTGACGACTGGCAGTAAACTATACTTTTGTAGTTAATTAATTCTATACGGGTGTCGCTTATATGACGTTATCCTCAACATTATACCCCGCGATCCGTCAATGGTATCATGCAGGCGAGACAAAATGGTTGATGCATAATTTCTCGCATATAAATGCAAACAATGTTAAGTTTTGAGTTCTCTTTACTTATTTACACTATGGAATGACGGTTATAATTAGACACTGCTGAATACCTTAGAAAAGAAAATTTGTGGCAGTGAACTATGAAACTACAGCTGAGCTGCATCTCAGCTCGAAATGACGGTAACTGGCAGAAGGAAATCACGCGATTCTGCGCGCTCTCGCGTCCTCTCGCTGTTCCTCTTTAGTCTTCGGAAAAGGAACGGAGGAACTAAGAAGCGAGGGATCTGCGAACTAGTTCGCGTAGTTTGCCTGTGGAAGCGCTCATTCGAACTAGTTCGTTCATGAACTACACAAGACTAATACGAGTCGTAAACGCGGCCACTTAATACAGGCGGCATTGGCCGCAGCGCTGCACTGCACATGCGCGGCCGAGGTTCAAATTCTGAATCCCCTGGAAGCAGCATATGGGAGCTCCCGCGCCAGGGAGAAGAGAGTGGAAACGCCTCTTTCAACATTGGCGCTGGAGCTGGTAGAGACACCAGCTCCTGGCTACTGAAGCGCTGGCGGTTACACACGGCCTCGGCGGAGTGGCCGAGTGCATTGAGGCGCTAGGCTCCGATGCGCGAGGCTGTTCACAGTCGGGGTTTCGAATTCTCCCTCGGGCATGGATGTTTGTGCTGTCTTTAGTATAAGTTTGTAAGTATATAGTTTGTAAGTTTAGGGACTGATGACCCCGCAGTTAAGTCCCATAAGCTTAACAAACATTTGAATTGTTTACGCACGAATGGTACCGAAGCAAGACAATGAAGCTACTGCGCACTTGGCCTTGCGCATGCGCCAATGCTCTATGAAAGTAACCTCCTCCACTCATATTTATTTTTGGGGCATTGAAGATTCATGAAAAACACGCCATGTTTTGTAAAATATCTTACAACTACAAATTAAAGACGCATCAACTGTAAAATATTTCAAAAGATGCGATCAAGAATAATAATGATGTCACTACTCTCCCTCTAGCAAGAATAGCCGTGTGATTAGCGGCATCGCTCTGCGCTGTGGAGAGGAGTAGGTTCGAGACCGACTACAAGCAATATTTTTTAAACGCAACCTTTTTTTATATACATACGGGAACAACAAAGATATTTGTATTGTTACTTGCCAGATATACTGTACTTTGGACGTTTTTGCAAATATGTCGCGATTTTGTGGTAAAATACATTTATACTCTTCGTTGAAAAAATATTTAACTGTTTGAAAAGATGTGGGGAGAGCAGCCTTTGCGTGCTGCTTACAGCGTCACGTGACCCGAAGGTAGGTTGTCTCTTCATCGTAGCAGATTCATTTTTTTTAGTTCCTTAACAGTGTAATCAGTTACTTACTATGTTTTAGTGTTGATGTGCATATTCATATGTTTTTGGTGTTTATGGTCAAAGAACAATGAATAACGTTCTGTATCTTTTACAAACAAATCACTCAGCTTTAAGCTTGGAAGAGGAGTGCGAAATAAAGAAGCTTGGTACGTCGATGCCTCAGCTCGAGTAGAAGCATGCGCAAAGAAGCCGAGGTAAGACATACTGCAGATCTTGTCTCTTTGAATGCCGAGGGTGGCGGGGGGGGGGGGGCGCCGAAACATCGAAGCGCCGAGTGGGGGGGGGGGGGGGTACTATCAAGATAAGATCCGGCACTGAAAGAAGTGAAGCCCCAGTCATCTGAAACACCAGCCGCCACTGGTGGGAGCTCAGTCGACTTGACTGCTCCATGCCACATATGTGGTCCGTAACATCAGTGTTAAACTTCCTCCGTCAGTGTACTACCTCTTTCATCATTCGCTTTTCCACCAGTAAATTACTTCTAGAATGTATTGATGTCTGAAGGCGGGATCACTGAAGAAGCAAGCAGTTTCTCCATCGCAGGGGAGAAGGGGCCAAATGAAGAACAATTACATCACACTGAGAAAGAGGAATAAGCTTAAGTACGACGAAATGAATTTAGAAATGGGTTTTCTGGAGGCAGATCATGGTAAAGTTCAGTATCTAATTTGCTCGCGAGTCCTTCCGAAGTGTTCAATGGTTTCAGTTAAATTGCACCGTCATTTAGAGGGTACTTGCAGTACAAAAAAATTGATATTTCACTTAATTTGCTAAATGTATGGAGCGATCCTGCTGCAGTAAGACGAGTTGTTGTGCTCTTAAGTCCGGAGACTGGTTTGATGCAGCTCTCTACCTTACACCATCCTGAGCAAACCTCTTCATCTCCTCATAAGGCAACCTACATCCATTTGAATCTGCTTACTGCATTCATCCCTTGGTTGTCGGCTACAGTGGCCGAGCGGGCTGCGGCGCGCCAGTCACAGTCCGCACGGCCGCTACGGTCGGGGATTCGAATCCCCCCTCGGGCATGGACGTTTGTGTCGTCTTTAGTACAAGGCAGTTCATAAGTCCTTAAGCTTAACAAACATGTGAACATTTGAACAACATCTCTTGGTCTACTGTGATTTTTACCCCACACAGTTCCCTCCAACGGTAAATTCACGATTCCATGATGTTTAAGAACGTGTCCTATCAGTCGATCCCTTCTTTTAGTCAAGGTATGCCAGAAATTCCTCTTTTCCCCAATTCTGTCCATTCGTTGCGCAATGCACCCACCTAATCTTCAGCATTGTTCTGTAGCACCACATTTCAAAAGCCTCTATCCTCTTCCTGTCCGCAAGGTTTACCGTCCATGTTTCACTCCCATACAACACTCCACACACATTCCTTCAGAAACGACTTCCTTACACCTAAATAAATATTCAATGTTAAAAAATTTCTCATTTTCAAAAACGCTTTTCTTCCCATTGTCATTCTGCATTTTATATCCTCTGTACTGCCACCATCACATGTTATTTTACTGCCCAAGCAACAAAACTCATCTACCCCTTTATTGTTTCTTTACCTAATCTAATTCCATCAGCATCGCCCGATTTTCTGAAGCTGCACTCCATTACCTTCGTTTTGCTCCTCTCAATGTTCATTTATATACACCTTTCAACACACTGTTCGTTCCGTTCAACTGCTCTTCCACGTCTTTTGCTGTCTCTAACAGAATTACAATGTCATCGGCAAAACGCAATGCTTTTATTTCTTCTCTTTAACTGTAACTCCTTCTCCAAATTTCTCCTTCCTTTCCTTTATAGCTTTCTCAATGTAAGTACAAATTGAATAGCACAGGAGAAAGGCTACAACCCTGTATTACTCCCTTCCCAACTTCTGCATCCCTTTCATCCCCTTCAACTCTGATAACTGCTGTCTGGTTTTTGTACAAGTTGTAAATAAGCCTCCGTTTCCAATATTTACTCCTGCTGATTTCAGAATTGGAAGAGTGTAATCCAGTCGACATTGTCAAAAGCTTTCTCCAAATCTATAAAAGCTACAAATGTAGGCTTGCCTTTCCTTAACCTATCTTCTAAGATAAGTCGTAACGTAAGGATTGCCTCCCGTGTTCCTATATTTCTCCTGAATCCGAACTGATCTTTCCCGAGGTCGGCTTCTACCAGCTTTTCCAACCTTCTGTATATAATTCGTGTTAAAATTTTGCAACCATGACTTATTAAACTGATGGTTCTGTAAATTTCACACCTGTCTGCACCTGCTTTCTTTGGAAAGGGGATTATTACATTTTTCTTAAAGTCCGATGGTATGTCACCTATCACCAACGAATCCCTTCCCTTAGTCAGGATATGCCAGAAACTCCTTTTCTCCCTAATTATGTTGACCACTTCCTCATTAGTTACGTGATCTTTCTCATTAATTTTCATCATTCGTGTATAGTACATTTCAAATGCTTCTATGATCTTTTTGTGTGAACTTCTTATCGTGTATGTTTCACTCCCATACAATGCTACCTCCAGACAAATGCTTTCAGAGAGGACTTCCTAACATTTCAAAGAAACGCTTTTTTTTTTTTTTCAAATAACCAGTCGTCATTCATTAGTTCGGTCATTCGAAGCTATTTTGCTACCCACATAACAAAACTCATACAATACTTTTACTGTCACATTACTTAATCTAATTCCTTCAGCATCGCCCATCGCCTAATATTCTCTTACTCTTGTTTTACTCTTGTTAATGTTCATTTTATACGCTGCATTCAAGACACTGTCCATTCAGTTTAATTCAAAAATGTTCAAATGTTTGTAGATTCTATGGGACTTAACTACGGGGTCATCAGTCCCTAAACTTACAAACTACTTATGAACTACTTACAACTAAGGACGGCACAAATATCCATGCCCGAGGGGGGATTCGAACCCCCGACCGTAGTGGCCGTGCAGACCGTGACTGGAGCGCCTCAGTCTCCTCGGCCACCGCGGCCGGCTCAGTTCAATTACTCTTCCACGTCCTTTGCTGTTGCTGATAGAATTAATGTCATCGACAAACAGCAAAATTTCTATTTCTTCTCTGTTAACTGTAATTTCCTTCTCCAAATTTATCCTTGCATTCCTTCACAGCATGCTCAGTGTACGGACTGAACAACATTGGGGAAAAACTACATTGTTTTAATCCTTCTCCAACCACTGCGTCTCTTTCATACCCTTCGACTCTGGGTTTTGCACAAGTTGAATATAACTCTTTGCTTCCTATATTATACGCCTGCTAAAAGCTTTCACCAGATCTACTAATGCTACAAATGTAGATTTACCTGTCCTTAATCTATCTTATAAGATAAGTCGTTATATATTGCTCGCCTCCCATGTTCCTACATTTCTTCTAAATCCAGAATGATCTTTACCAAGGTTGTTTCCCCCAGTTTTCCATTCGTCTGTAAATAAATCATATAAGTATTTTGCAACCATGACTTATTAAACTGATAGTTCTGTAATTTTCATATTTCTCTGCACTCATACAAAAGCAAATAATGAAAACTCCTTAAAAACTTCTTTCTTGGGAAGCTATCTAGTGGAAAAAGCAGGTAATTCTCATATCAGTACAGAATCTCTTATAAAATTGTGTGCAAACTACATTGCTTCCTGTTTGCTATATAAAAACGTAGTAAAACTTTATTGTGGGTCGCTGTTAAATAATACTGTCAAGAACGCATTGTTGACATGTCAAATGACGTGAAACAATGTATGGTTTCTTGCATGAAACACAATTCATTTTCTCTCCAAATCGATGAACATATTGACGTTCCGGGGTTAGCGAATTTATTGGCTTTTGTCCGTTATAAATACTCAGGATGTTTCATAGAGGACCCCTTTATGTGCAGACTACTACTTCCCTATAGAACAGGCGTTGAAATATTATTGGAAGATTTTTTAAAGATCAACGAAATCTGATAATCTTATTTAATCCATGGGTGCACAGTTCGTGAAAGAGGTATGACGGTTCCCACGGTTGGAGCGACCATGAAAATAAAATAAAACTCGAGGAACAACAGCAGTAGTCATTGCGCTCTTTGCAAACATGCCCTGACTACCACACAAACTCCTGCTTCCTTTAGAAAACTTTCAGACAAATCCGTCTAAATTACTGATTATATAAATTCACAGCCGCTCAAGTCAAGACTTTTCTCAGTCCTGCTCGAAGATGGGGTAAATCCGGGAGAGATGGCGAAAATTCTCAAAATTATTCATAACAAATCCCACAATGCACTTAAGTCAAAATAATTTCTTTGACAAGTAACCAATAATTTTTTGAGAATTTTACATGCACTTATTCGTCATTATATTTGACCATTCAGAAAACCTTACAGGGTGAAATGCCGCACCCTTATGGGTGATATGCGACATTATGATATTTGTCGAAATTTATATTTTTTTAAACAAAATATCTTAAGATTTTTGTTTATGATAGTAACAATTGAGAAATAAAAATAAACATTGAAGAATTGGCAAACGAATCCTTTATTTTTGTTATATCAAAACAAATTACACGATAAATCAGTCAAACCTTAATTTCGTAAATTCTACTAAATACCTAGGAGTTACAATTATGAACGACTTAGACTGGAGAGAACACATAGAAAATATTGAGGAGAAGCCAAACCAAAGATTACTTTTCATTGGCAGAACGCTCTGCTCCACCAAAGAGACTGCCTACATCACACTTGTGCGTCCTCTCCTGGAGTACTGTGCCCATAGTGCCACCCTCACCAGGTAGGACTGACGGAAGATATTGAGAAGGTTCAGAGAAGGGCAGCTCGTTTTGTTTTATCACGTTAAGGGGGGGGGGGGAAGCGCCACGGAAATGTTGCAGGAATTGGGGTGGAAATCATTAAAAGAAAGACGTTATTCATTGCGGCGTGATCTGTTTGCGAAGTTTCAATCACCGACTTTTATTATGAATGTGAATATATTTTGCTAGCACCCACCTATTTAGGGAGACATGACTATGCCAATAAAATAAGAGAAATCAGATCGAAAACGGAACGATTTAGGTGTTCTTTCTTCCCGCGCGCTATTAGAGAATGGAACGGTAGAGAAAAGTTATGAAACTGGTTAATGAACCCTCTGCCAGGCACTTAAATGTGATTTGCAGAGTATCTATGTAGATGTAGATTAAATTTTAAATTATTTCTAAAGATGAAACTTAGTACTATCAGGGTTTTTCAGAAGAAATCCTCTCCATCATTAGCTATTATTCCTAACTTCATTGCCGCAGTCAACACATTAAGTATCAAAGATTGCGGCATGTGTCCCGATCTATCAGGGAGAGACGCCGCACCCTATGACTGTGACCGTAGCAGTCAAATTGGCCAGACTAGAATCAAAAGGCTCCCAACAGAAGTTACTGCTCGTGCAGCTACTCAGATATTTAAAAATATGTCACTATTTAGCACTATATGATAACTAACCGTAACACTAAAAAGGATGTAAGAGACTTATCTTGTTTATTAACATTAATTTGGTTAAAAGTACCACTATTGAAACAGATGCAGTCGCCTCAACGTACAGCATCTACTGCGCAACGGCAAAGCGCATACACAAGTACTGTGGCGGCTTTTACCAAAAAACTAGGAGTGGTGGGGGGTGGGGGCGGGGTGCGCAGTGTGTACCGCATGCGGAAACTCTGACTTACTGTACAGGGAGCCTTTATTGTCCCGTACTTCTTCATACAGATACGAGGAGGGTGTCACGTGGGGATGCACTCGCGATTATATGAATTACGTTCAGAAGTCCTAGATTTCCTTTTGGACTACAGTACCAACGTCTTTCACTTCACGTAACTATCTGAATCGCCATGCGGCTGTCTTCTTCCTCGAACAATTTTTTACACTATGGGCTTGAAAAAGTTCGGTCTCGTAAAAAGTCGTACGTGAGCCGGATCGATGATCTTCACCAGCGATCGGCGAGTTGCGATCGACTCGTTATCTTTGGCAGAGAGCCTAGTGAGAGGAGTGCAAGGGTCTCTGGAGGGCGTGGCGAGGAGGTGTATGCTGGAGGCGATGGCAGGAATATCGGACTGAGCAGGGTAGTAACATATCACGTGACTTACCGCAACCGGAAGCGACCTACTAAAATAGGTTTTATTTATCATTGAGCTAAGTGCTTTTGGCGCATACTTTTTCACGAACTTAAATAAATAAACCGAAAAAGTGAAGAATGGAGTCAGAGAAAACATTGGAAGACATAAAGGAAATTCTGGAAATACGTAAGATTAACAAATTGTTCTAGTTCAATGTGCACCATAATCTAAAAGGATGGCCGGCCGCGGTGGCTGAGGAGACCGAGGCGCTCTAGTCACGATCTGCACGGCCACTACGGTCGCGGGTTTGAATCCCCCCTCGGGCATGGATATTTGTGCCGTCCTAGTTCGTAAGTAGTTCATAAGTTTAGGGACTGATGACCCCGTAGTTAAGTCCCATAGACTATACAAACATTTGAACTAAAAGGATGTTTAGATGGTAAGCGTTTTGTAAGTATTGGACCGTATCTGTGTACTGTTTCGTTTAGTGCACTAATGGGAAATGTTACTTAGTGCGAATTAATTTCCTGTTTGTTTCGTTGGGAAATTGTTTGCCGTTTTGTAAGGAATTCGATTTGCTTTGTAAGGACGAAGTGACAAATTTCGTAGCCTGTGCTGAGGAACAGTGCGGATAACTAAGAGCTGTGATTACCCCTTCCAGTTATGTTTGCATGTGCAGGAAGAGGAGGGGAGTAACTAATTTACTTGTCGGAGAAAGTTATAATAATGTTTGTAGAGTCTATGGGACTTAACTACGGGGTCATCAGTCCCTAAACTTACAAACTACTTATGAACTACTTACAACTAAGGACGGCACAAATATCCATGCCCGACGGGGGATTCGAACCCCCGACCGTAGTGGCCGTGCAGACCGTGACTGGAGCGCCTCAATCGCCTCAGCCACCGCGGCCGGCGGAGAAAGTTACATACAAGAACTTGTCAACCATAGAGCAGGAACAGCATTAATCATTTACTTCATGGTCAGCACAAAAATGTATTCCCGTGTTTCTATAGGATTCGGTTTTCAAATAATATCAGCTGAATCCTATAGAATTACAAGAATACTTTTTGGTGCTGCACCTGAAGTAAATAATTTATGCTGTTACTGCTCAGTGGTTGACAGGTTCTTATATATACCCTTCGCCGCTCAGTAGCTACCAAACAGAATTCTCCACAAGACCGAAAACAATTTTCCAACTCACTCAAACAGGGAATTAACTCGCACCAAGTAAGAGTAAGCCGAAAATCACGAAAAATACAAGGCACAACACCGTCTCATATTCAAACACAGGACAAAGACGGTCTATCAATATCTACTTCGTGAAAATGAGCTGAACGTATACAGCTGTGTTTAGACGAAGTGCTGGCTTCACTTTTTCGCGTACAGGTTGTCTCCCTGTTTACTATATTGTACCCTCCTTCGCACGAACGCCGACGATTCTATTCAACGATATGCAGCAAAGTTCCGGTTTCGATGTGTCACGTGATACATTGGTATCCTGCTCAATCCGATATTCCTGCAACCGGAGGCGAGAGGGGCGCTACGCGCCGTATGGGGAGTAAACAGGGTGTGGCCGTTACGTCGCTGACTGGAAAGTAGTCAGTGGCCGGCTGCGGTGGCCGAGGGGACTAAGGCGCTCCAGTCACGGTCTCCACGGCCACTACGGTTCGACTCCCCCCTCGGGCATGGATATTTGTGTCGTCCTTAGTAGTAGTTAGTTCATAAGTAGTTTGTAAGTGTAGGGACTGATGACCCCGTAGTTAAGTCCCATAAGCTATACAAACATTTGAATTTTTGAAGTAGTCAGTGTCGGCTGCGCTATGGGACGTGTTTGTTGGAGCGACTGGACGAGCTGCCTTGATGTGTTCCGAAGGCTGTGGTGATGGCTCCCTCTGTTTGAGATGCAGACATTAAGAAATACATATTTATGGAATTCTCTACACAATCACCACAAACATTAATGATTGAAAATTAAAATTGACTTCTATGATGTCTTATGTGGAGGTGAGTAAAGGGGGGTTGACACGGACATGTATCGTAGGCGCACGTTGACTTGCGCACATCGAAATGTACGTGTGAACACCCAAATTCGCAACTTGCGCAAGTAATAATGAAAGTTGAGGTCGAGTCAACTTACTTGCGCAAGTTGGCTTTCCCCCACTACTTTTTCATCGTTTCCGCAAGATGGCCGCTTGTGTCGAATAACATCTGTAGTCTCTGTTTTTACGTTCGCCTGTTGGTTTTGATCTCTATATTTTGTTTTTTTATTGTGAAACGCAATGTCAGTTACAAAAAAGTGGCCGTTGCACTTTACAATTCAGTTTCTGGAGCTCTACGAAGAACGTTCGTGTTTATGGAACATTCATCTTCGAATTTATAAAGATAGAAACATGAAAGAGGACGCAATACAATCAATCATCAACGGAATGCGAGAAAACGTGCCACAGATAGATGAGAATGCGGTGAAGGCAAAAATGAGGAGTTTAAGGAACGCTTACTTCATCGAGAAGAGCAAAGTTAGAAATTCTATGAAAAGTGGTTCATCAAAAAGTGAAATTTATGTACCTACATTGCCGTGGTTTGACGTTGCTGATCGGTTTTTAAATAATATTGTGGCGGCAAGAGAAACAATTTCTCGTCTGAATAACTGGGCCCAGCAGACTCAATAAATGTCGAAACTTGATCAAGTTCATTCTAAAACGATTTTAGAATTATGCTTCGTCCTCATTTTCTAACTCCTTGATCAGAACTGTGGAAGCTCCCAACTCATTTCTCCTCACGATCCACTTTCGAACCCAATATCTGCGTCTTCTCTTCTTCCGATCTTAGCATTCGGCGATTTTTTGTATTGCAATTAAGGCAACAACGCGGATGCTCGCACGTATCAAATCATTTGACGCCATTTTAAAAAGCTACACTGGACTTGCTTGGACTGAAAACTTCCGCGGGCGTGTGAACGATCACTTGCGCAAGTTGAAGTCCATTGGCGCACGTAAACATGATCGTGTCAACCCTCCTTAAAGAATAAAATCGCAACAGCTGTCAAGATGTGTTTATTCCGACACTACCGGTTTGTTGTTGTTATGGTCTTCAGTCCGGAGACTGGTTTGATGCAGCTCTCCACCCTACTCTATCCTGAGCAAGCTTTTTCATCTCCGCATAAGAACGGCAACCCACATCCACTTGAACTGCTTACTATACGCGTCTCTCGGTCTCCCTCTGCGATTTTTACCCCACACACTTCCCTCCAATGCTAAATTTACGATTCCCCGATGTCTAAGAATGTGTCCTACCAAGCGATCCCTTCTTTTAGTCAGGATATGCCAAAAATTCCTTTTCTCACCAATTCTATTCAGCACCTCATCATTAGTTATGCGATCTACCCACCTAATCTTCAGCATTCTTCTGTAGCACCACATTTCAAAAGCCTCTATTCTCTTCCTGTCCACACTGCTTATCGTCCATGTTTCACTCCCGTACAAGGCAACACTCCACACAAATGCCTTCAGAAAGGACTTCCTTACCCTTAAATTAATATTCGAAGTTAGCAAATTTCTCTTTTTCAAAAATGCTTTTCTTCCCATTGCCATTCTGCATTTTATATCCTCTGTACTGCGACCATCGCATGTTATTTTACTACCCAAGTAACAAAACTCATCTACCACCTTCATTGTTTCGTTACCTAATCTAATTCCTTCAGCATCGCCCGACTTTCTAAGACCGCATTCCATTATTTTTGTTTTGCTCTTGTTAATGTTCATTTTATACGCTCTCTTCAACACCCTGTCCATTCCATTCAACTGCTCTTCCAGGTCCTTCGCTGTCTCTGACAGAATTACAATGTCATCAGCAAAACGCAATGTTTTTATTTCTTCCCCCTGAACTTTAATCCCTATTCCAAATTTTTCCTTACTTTCCTTCACCGCCTGCTCGATGTACAAATTGAATAACATTGGAGAAAGGCTACAACCCTGTCTTACTCCCTTCCCAACTGATGCTTCCCTTTCATGCCCTTCGAGTCTAATAACTGCGGTCTGACTTTTGTACAAGTTGTAAATAACTCTCCTTTCCCTGTATTTTACCCCTGCTGACTTCAGAATTTGAAAGAGTGTATTCCAGTCAACATTGTCAAATGCTTTCTCCAAATCTACAAAAGCTAAAAATGTAGTTTTGCCTTTCCTTAATCTATCTTCTAAGATAAGATGTAAAGAGAGTATTGCCTCCCGGGTTCCTATGTTCCTCCTGAATCCAAACTGATCTTCCTCGAGGTCAGTTTCTACCAACTTTTCCATTCTCCTGTAGATAATTCGTGTTAAAATTTTGCAAACATGACTTATCAAACTGATGGTTCTGTAATTTTCACACCTGTCTGCGCCTGATTTCTTTGGAATAGGGATTATCACATTTTTCTTAAAGTCTGAGGGTGTTTCGCCTGTCTCATATCCTACACACCAGTTCAAATAGTTTTGTCATGGTTGGCTCTCCCAGAGACTTTAGTAGCTCTGAGGGTATGTCATCTACTCCTGGGGCCTTGTTCCGACCTAGGTCTTTCAACGCTCTGTCAAATTCATCTGTCAGTATAGTATCTCCTATTTCATCTTGATCTACTTCCTCTTCCCTTCCTACATCGTCTCTAATTTCCTTTCCTTTGTAGAGCTGCTCTATGTACTCTTTCCACCTTTCAGCTTTTCCTTCTTTGCTGAGAACTGGTTTCCCATCTGAGTTATTGATATTCGTGGAGTTGCTTTTCTTGTCCGCAAATGTCTCTTTTATTTTCCTGTAGGCGGTATCTACTTTTCCCCTTCTTATACATTCTTCTACAGATTTGCATTTGGCTTCTAGTCACTCCTGCGTAGCCATTTTGCACTTCCTGTCAATCTCATTTCTTAGTCGTCTGTACTCCATTTTGCCTGTTTCATTTACTGCATTTTTATATTTTCTCCTTTTATCGATGAAATTTAGTATCTCCTGTGATATCCAAGGATTTTTGTAGGTCTTGCCTTTCTACCTATTTTGTCCTCCGCTGCCTTCACAATTTCGTCTCTCAATGCTACCCATTCCTCTTCTACTGTTTTATTTCCCCCTGTTTCTGTCAATTGTTGCCTAAATCTCCCTCTGAAATTCTCCAGAACTTCACTTTCCTTCAATCTATCTAAGTCCCATCTCCTTATTTTCCTACCTTTCTGCAGTTTTTTCAGCTTCAGCCTACAGTTCATGACTAACAAGTTATGGTCAGAGTCTATATCTGCCCCTGGGTATGTCCTGCAGTTTATAACCTGGTTCCGGTACCTATGTCTTACCATTATAAAATCTATCTGATACCTTCCGGTGTCTCCTGGTCTCTTCCACGTATACAACCTTCTTTTGTGATTCTTAAACCACGTGTTAGTTACGATTAAATCATGTTCCGTGCAAAATTCTACCAGGCGATTTCCTCTTTCATTCCTTCTTCCCAATCCATATTAACCTACTATTTTTCCTTCTCTTCCTTTTCCTACTACTGAATTCCAGTCTCCCATGACAATTAAGTTTTCCTCTCCCTTAACTGTCTGAATAATTTCCTTTAGCTCCTCATATATTTCTTCGATTTCCTCATCATCGGCAGAGCTAGTTGGCATATAAACCTGTACTACTGTTGTCGGTGTTGGCTGCGTATCTATCTTGACAATGATAATGCGATCACTGTGCTGCTCATAGTAGTTTACCCGCATTCCTATTTTCTTATTCATTATCAGTCCTACTCCTGTGATGCCCCCAACTGATTTTGTATTTATAATCCTGTACTCACCTGACCAGAAATCCTGTTCATCCTGCCACCGAACTTCACTAATCCCCACTATATCTAACTTCAACCTATCCATTTCCCTTTTTAAATTTTCTAATTTTCCTACTCGATTAAGGGATCTAACATTCCACGCTCCGACCCGTAGAATGCCACTATTGTCTTTCCTGATGATCACATCCTCCTGAGTAGTCCCCGCCCGGAGATCCGAATGGGGGACTATTTTACCTCCGGAATATTTTACCCGAGAGGATGCCATCATCATATGTTCATACAGTAGAGCTGCATGTCCTCGGGAAAAGTAACGGCTGTAGTTTCCCCTTGCTTTCAGCCGTCCGCAGTAGCTGTGTGGCAAAGCCACACTAGCTGATATTACAAGGCCAGCTCAGTCAATCATCCAGACTGTTGCCCCTGTAACTACTGAAAAGGCTGCTGCCCCTCTTCAGGAACCACACGTTTGTCTGGCCTCTCCACAGATACCCCTCCGCTGTGGTTGCACCTACGGTACGGCTATCTGCATCGTTGAGGCACGCAAGCCACCCCACCTCGGCAATGTCTGTGGTTCATGGGGGTGGACTACCGGTTTCTCATCAGTAAAGATGCATCTTCAGGTGGATGACATAAGAAAATGATTACATATTAAATGGAACAGCATCCAGCTTTCAGGGTACCTTGTTAAAACATTCCCACAACAGGGTGTGGTCGTCTTTAGGGAAATAATATTCCCGCTTTATCCTGACACCCATCAGTGATTTATTTATAAAGGATAAAGCGGGAATATTATTTACCTAAAGACGACCACACCTTGTTGTGGTAATGTTTTAACAAGGTATCCTGAAAGCTGGATGCTGTTCCAATTAGTACGTAATCATTTTCTTATGTCACCCTCCTGAATATGCATCTTTACTGATGAGAAACCGGTAGTGTCGGAATAAACACATCTTGACAGCTGTTGCGATTTTATTCTTTACACACCTCCACCTAAGACATCATAGAAATCAATTTTAATTTTCAATCGTTTATTTTTGTGGCGATTGTGTAGCGAATTCCATAATTAAGTTTTGAACTAGCCACCAACGCATCTTCTAAGACAGCGGAATCAGCATTTTATGCTACGGCGAGACAGTGCTATTGTGAGTTTGACAGTTTAACTGTGCGTTTAGCCTTAATTCCGCTTATCAACGGTCTCGGTTGATGGCGATGTAATTAGAATTCTCTCGCAGCCGTTGTTGAACAGAGTGGTGGCTCAATCCACCCTTCTGCAGATCAATTTGTTGTAGTGTTGGACTGAATGAAGATTTGTTTGCTCTTTAATCTTGTTTATGTTTGTGGGTTGATACTATGAACCTTGTTTAAATGACTTTTCCTGGACGCGTTCATTTAAGTGAGGGCTAGACTGATACCGATTATATTTGTCTGTTGTAGCTCTCATGCTGTGTACATCTACTCGCAAACTCGTGGTTAACGAACAAGCTGTTGTTACAGACGTGGTGATGTCTGAAGGCCATGGAAAAATGCGCGAAGTAGTGTCATGTATTCAAGTTAAATCTTCTGGAAGTCTGGGGCCTGTTACAAGATAGTTAGCTCGAATGTGATTTATTTTATTTTTATTTTTATTTTTTTTTTTTTTTTGTGTGAAGATTTATTGTTGTATATCTTGGCTGTTTTATTTAACATTTAACCAAAAATTCTTGTTTCGAGGATGATATATTAAACACCAGCCCTTAAGGTGTAAATTTTATATTAACTGCGACTTTTTTAAAAGGTCGCTCTTCAGGCGTTCTTTTTTTTATTAATTTAATCTGCAAATCCTATTTTAATTATTTGTGTATTGGAGACTAAATAAATTGTGTCCATCATTTATGCGCAAGCGAATAAAAACCGGCTGAGTCCTTCCTTGATCCTTTGGTTACGTGGGGCCCGGTTCGAGATCTGTCCTACGAATCCTGTGTAATGTAAAAGTATTCGATTTTTGCTGTGCTAGTAACTGTATATGTGTTCCGGAGACTTTCATGGTGGCACTATTCAATAACAACTCGGTATACAAGTCGCGTGACGTCGAATAAACTTCTCAAGTTTTCTATGGCAAACTCCACCATCGTCATCACGTGTAAATTCACTGACTGCCGGTGGTGGCGCGGTGTCCAACTTATGTTACTGCAAAGCTACGTCCGGAACCTTCTGGAGGGCCAAGAGTGTTAGTGCGGAAGGTAAAGCAGACAGTTGGTCTTGCGGCAGTACCGTGTGACTTCGCGTGACATTAATCACTTCTTGCGTTAAAGTATCCAATTTGGTTAGGCATTTTAGAACTTTTTTCTTCTTTCTCGGCATATATGAAAGCATTCCCTCAGAACTACTGAAGTCTCTGGGAGAGCCAGCCATGACAAAACCATTTCACCTAGTGCGTAAGATGTCTGCGACAGGGAAATACCCTCAGTCTTTAATAAAAAAAGTAATAATCCCTATTCCAAAGAAAACAGATGCAGACAGGTGTGAAAATTACAGAATCATTAGTTTAATAACTCATGGTAACAAAATTTTAACACGAATTATTTACAGAAAGATGAAAAAGTTGTTGGAAGCCGACCTTGGGGAAGACCAGTTTGGATTCAGGAAAAAAGGAGGAACACGGGAGGAAATCCTTACTTTTAGGGTTATCTTAGAAGACAGACTAAGGAAAGGCAAACCTACAGTTCTAGCTTTTGTAGATTTGGAGAAAGATTTTGACAATGTAGATTGGAATACAATCTTTCAAATCCTGAAATCAGCAGGAGTAAAATATAGGAGAGGGATGGTTATTTACAACTGGTATAAAGACCAGACGGCGGTTGTCAGAGTTGAAGGGTATGAACGGGATGCAGTGGTTGGTAAGGGAGTAAGACAGGGTTGTAACCTTTCTCCAGTGTTATTCTATTTGTACATCGAGAAAGCTATAAAGAAAGGCAAGGAGAAATTTGGAGAAGGAATTAAAGTTCAGGATGAAGAAATAAAAACATTGCGTTCCGCTAATGACATTGTAATTATGTCAGAGCCAGCAAAGGACCTGGAGGAACAATTGAACGGAATGGACAGTTTGTTGAAAGGAGCATAGAAGATAAACATTAACAAGAGAAAAACATGGGTAATGGAATGCAGTCTTAAAAAAACAGACGATGCTGAAGGAATTAATTTAGGTAACGAATGAATAAAGGTGGTAAATGAGTTTTGTTACTTGGGCAGTAAAATAACATAGGATGGTCGCAGTATAGAGGATATAAAATGCAGAATGGCAATGGGAAGAAAAGCGTTTTTGAAAAAGAGAAATTTGTTAACTTCGATTATTAATTTACACATACGGAAGTCCTTACTGAAGACATTTGTCTGGAGTGTTGTCTTGTATGTGAGTGAAACATGGATGGTAAAACTTGCGGACAGGAAGAGGATAGAGGCTTTCGAAATGTGATGTTACAGAAGAATGCTGAAGATTAGGAGGGTTGATCGTGTAACAAATGAGGAGGTACCGAACAGAATTGGGGGAAAAGGAATTTCTGGCATATCTTGACTAAAAGAAGGGATCGATTGGTAGGACACATTCTTGGGCACCAAGGACTGTGAATTTAGCGTTGGAGGGATTAAATTCGCAGAGGTAGACCAAGAGATGAATATAGTAAGCAAATTCAAATAGATGTAGGTTGCCGTTCTTATGAGGAGACGAAGAGGCTTGCTCAGGATACAGTAGGATGGAGAGCTGCATCAAACCAGTCCCCGGACTGAAGACCACAACAACAACATGAAGGCAAGAGTGTACTTCTGTAGTCATTTTTATTTTTGTTATCTTTTCGTACTTTTTATTTATTTATTTACCAATACGCCTTACCGTCGCTTCATTAAGCATAATCGCGTCAGTGGTTCGCTCAACTACTTTGGAAACCGGTAAGAGAGGTCCACTGTTTTCGCCTTCCTCTCCAACTATTGCCACATAATGCACACGAGATGTGTCAATTACCCTTTAAACGTAATTTCTTGCCCGCTTTGCTTTCCTGGTGTGTTTAGATCCCGTTTCTTCGCATTTCACCAGACATGACAACGAAACCAAAAAATAAAAAAAGACATGCAGAACAGTAATGGCGAAATAGACGCATGATTCTTACTCAGTACTAGCCAAACAGAGTACACCGACCATCTGTTGTGACACCATGTCAGCAGCACATATTTAGGATGTGACATTGTTCATTCTCATTGGAGGAAGCGTAACTGTCAAATAAAAAGTAAATTTTATTAGCATATAGTGTGCTGTGTTGAATAATCGAAGTAAATCCTACACAAAAGTACCTGAATAAACTGGGAATTCGAATTAATGGGAACAGCGTTGATCTGTATTTGTTCCCATTTATGTCTAAACCAATGACTCTTGATTCTTTATGTATGTAGTGAAAAAATGGCACTTGCATTAATACGTTTTCAGTTCCCATGGGTTTTGCGTTGAATTTAGTTACTATGCGCTTGACTGACATGGGATCCGCGGTGGAATTTCGGCTGAAAAAGGGGTCCGACAGGTAAAAGACTGGAAGCCCTGTTCTGTTGTTGTTGTAGTCTTCAGTCCGTAGACTGGTTTGATGCAGCTCTCCACGCTACCCTGTCATGTGCAAGCTTCTTCATCTGAGAATACGTTCGGTAACCTACATCGTTTTGAATCTGCTTACTGTATTCGTCCCTCGGTCTCCCTCTACGATTTTTACCGCACACACTTCCTTTAATGCTAAGTTGACATTTCCTTGATGACTCAGAATATATTCTACCAATCTATCCCTTCTCTTAGTCAGGATATGCCAGAAACTCTTTTTCTTCCCAATTCGGTTAAACACCTCCTTAGCAGTTACGTGATCTACCCATTTAATTTACATCATTCGTCTGTAGTACCACATTTCAAAAGCTTCTATCTTCTTTTTGTCTGAACTCCTTATCGCCACGTTTCACTCCCATACAGTACTATACACTCCAGACAAATGCTATCATGAAGGACTTCCTAACATTTAAATTAGTATTGGATGTTAACAAGTTTCGCTTATTCAGAAACGCTTTTCTTCCCATAGCTATTCTGCATCTTTTATTTTCTTTCCTGCGGCCATCAGAAGTTATCCTCCTACCCAAATAACAAAACTCATCTACTTTTATTGTCCCTTTACCTAATCTAATTTCTTCAACTTCACCTCACTTTATGACGCTACATTTTATTATCCTTTCTTTTACTCTTATTGATGTTCATCTTATACCCTCCTTTCAAGACACCGTCCATTCCATTCAATTGCTCTTCCAGATCTACATCTACAACCATACTCCGCAAGCCACCCGACGGTGTGTGACGGAGGGTAAGTTGAGTACCACTATCGACTTTCCCTCCTATTCCAGTCACTTATTGTTCTCGGATTGAAGGATTGTCGGTATGCCTCTGTGTGGGCTCTAATCTCTCTGATTTTATCCTCACGATCTCTTCGCGAGATATACGTAGGAGGGAGCAATATACTGCTAGACTCCTCAGTGAATGTATTTCCTCGAAACTTTGACAAAAGCCCGTACCGAGCGACAGAGCGTCTCTCCTGCAGTCTTCCACTGGAGTTTAGCGATCATCTCCGTAACGCTTCCACGATTACCAAATGATCCTGTAACGAAGCGCTCTGCTCTCCGTTGGATCTTCTCCACTTCCTCTATCAATCCCACCTGGTACGGATTCCACACCGGTGAGGAGTATTCAAGCTGTGGGGGAACAAGTGTACTGTAACCTACTTCCTTTGTTTTCGGACTGCACTTCCTTAGAATTCTCCCAGTGAATCTAAGTCTGGCATCTGCTTCACCGACGATTGATTTTATATGGTCGTTCCATTTTAAATTTCTCCTAATGACTACTCCCAGATAATTTATGGAATTAACTGCTTCCAGTTGCTGACCTGCTATAATGTAGCTAAATGATAAAGGATCTTTCTTTCTGTGTATTCGCAGCACCTTACACTTGTCTACATTGAGATTTAATTGCCATTCCCTGCACCATGCGTCAATACGATGCAGATTCTCCTGCATCTCAATTCAATTTTCCATTGTTACAACCTCTCTATATACTACCATATCATCCGCAAAAAGCCTCAGTGAACTTCCGATGCTATCCGCAAGGTCATTTATATATCTCGTGAACAGCAACGGACCCACGACACTCCCCTGTGGCACACCTGACATAGCTCCTACTTCTGAAGACTTCTCTCCATTGCTGCTTTCTGTTATCTAGGAATTCCTCAACCCAATCACACAATTGGTCTGAGAGACCATATGCTCTTACTTTGTTCATTAAGCGTTTGTGGGGAACTGTATCAAACGCCTTGCGGAAGTCGAGAAACACAGCATCTAGCTGAGAACCCGTGTCTATGGCCCTCTGAGTCTCGTGGACGAATACCGCGAGCTGGGTTTCACACGAACGCCTTTTTCGAAACCCATACTGATTCCTACAGAGCAGATTCCTAGTCTCGAGAAATTTCATTATATTCGAACATAATACATGTTCCAAAATTCTACAACTGACTGACGTTAGAGAAATAGGCCAATAGTTCTGCACATCTGTTCGAGGACCCTTCTTGAAAACGGGGATGACTTGCGCCATTTTCCAATCTTTCGGAACGCTATGCTCTTCTAGAGACCTACGATACACCACTGCGAGAAGGGGGGCCAGTTCCTTCGCTTACTCTGTGTAAAAACGAACTGGTATCCCATCAGGTCCTGCGGCCTTGCCTCTTTTGAGCGATTTTAATTGTTTTTCTATCCCTCTGTCAATTATTTCGATACCTGCCATTTTGTAATCTGTGCGGCAATCTAGGAAAGGAACTACAGTGCAATCTTCCTCTGTGAAACAACTTTGGAAAAACACATTTAGTAATTCCGCCTTTGGAGTGTCATCCTCTGTTTCAATGCCATTTACGTCACAGAGTGTCTGGACATTTCGTTTTGATCCACCTACCGCTTTGACATAAGACCAAAATTTCTTAGGATTCTCAGCCAAGTCAGTACAAAGAACTCTACTTTCGAATTCGTTGAACGCCTCTCGCATAGCCCTCCTCACGCTACATTTCGCTTCGTGTAATTTTTGTTTGTCTTCAAGGCTTTGGCTACGTTTATGTTTGCAGTGAAGTTCCCTTTGCTTCCGTAGCAGCTTTCTAATTCGGTTGTTGTACCACGGTGGCTCCTTCCCATCTCTTATGACCTTGCTAGGTACATACTCATCTAATGCATATTGTACGATGGCTTTGAACGTAGACCACTGTTCCTCAACACCATCTGTACTTAAGATAAAACTTCTGTGCTGAGCCGTCAAGTACTCTGTAATCCCCTTTTTGTCACTTTTTCCGAACAGAAAAATCTTCCTACATTTTTTAATATTTCCATTTACGGCTGAAATTACCGATGCGGTAACTGCTTTATGGTCGCTGATTCCCTGTTCTGCATTAACTGTTCCGAATAGTTCGGGTCTGTTTGTCACCAGAAGGTCTAATATGTTGTCACCACGAGTTGGTTCTTTGTTTAACTGCTCAAGGTAGTTTTCAGATAATGCACTCAAAACAATTTCACTGGATTCTTTGTCCCTGCCACCTGTAATAAACGTTTGAGTCTCCCAATCTATATCGGGTAAATTAAAATCTCCTCCCAAAACTATAACATGATCGAGAAATCTACTCGAAATATTTTCCAAATTATCCTTCAGGTGTTCTGCCACAACAGCTGCTGAGCCAAGAGGCCTATAGAAGCATCCGATTACTATGTTCGAGCCTGCTTTAACCGTGACCTTCACCCAAATTATTTCACACTTCGGATCTCCGTCTATTTCCTTCGATACTAGTGCACCTTTTATCGCTATGAACACGCCTCCCCCTTCACTGATCAGCCTATCTCTGCGGTAAACATTCCAGTCTGAGTTTAGAATCTCATTACTGTTTACATCTGGTCCCTAGTACTACGTGGGCATTGTGATCGTTTATTATTGAGAGCAATTCTGGGACCTTTATATAGACGCTCCTGCAGTTAACTACTACTACATTGATCATTTCCTTCCCTGTTGTGTTCTGCCTACTGCTACCTTGTCGCGGCATAGGAGGTATCTTGTCGGATCTAGGGAGGGAATTCTCTAACTTAAAAAACTCCACACGAACTCCGCTACCCTTGTAGCCGCTTCCTGCGTGTAGTGCACGCCTGACCTATTCAGGGGAACCCTACATTTCTCCACCCGATAGCGGAGGTCGAGAAATTTGCAGCACAGATCTTCGCAGAATCGTCTGCGCCTCTGGTTTAAGCCTTCCACTCGGCTCCAAACCAGAGGACAGCGATCGGTTCTGGGAACGACACTACAAGTACTTAGCTCAGTTTCCACCCCGCGAGCGAGGCTTTCTGCCTTCACCAACTCCGCCAACCGCCTGTATGAACTGAGGATGACCTCTGAACCCAGCCGGCAGGCGTCATTGGTGCCGACATGAGCGACAATTTGCAGTCGGGTGCACCCAGTGCTCTCTATCGCCGCCGCAAGGGCCTCCTCCACATCACGGATGAGACCCCCCGGCAAGCAAACAGAGTGCACACTAGCCTTCTTCCCCAACCTTTCCGCTATCTCCCTAAGGGGCTCCATCACCCGCCTAGCATTGGAGCCTGTTCGGTCTCTGACAGAATTACTATGCCATCGGCAAATCGTAAAGTTTTTATTTCTTCTCCCTGAACTCTAATTCCGTCTCCAAATTTCTCCTTGTGTTCCTTCACAGCCTGCTCAATGTAGAGATTGAACAACATTGGGGAAAGGCTACAATCCTGTCTTACTCCCTTCCCAAACCTCTGCGCCTTTTTCATGCCTTTCGACCCTAATTACCTCAGTCTGGTTTTTATATAGGTTGAATATAATTCTTCGCTCCCTATATTTTGCCCCTGTTGCCTTCCAATCCACAATGTCAAAAGCTTTCTCAAAATCTACAAAAGCTAAAAACGTAGGTTTGCCTTTCCCCAGGGGGCCTTGTTTCGACTCAAATCCTTCAGCGCTCTGTAAAATTCTTCTCGTAATATCATATCTTCTATCCCACCTTCCTCTTAATTTTTTTAGGCCCTATGTATATTTCTTCCTCCACAGTTCAGATTTCCCCTCTTTGCTTAGTACTGGTTTTCCGTCTGAGTTCTTGATATTCATATAGCTGCTTTTCTTGCCTCCAAATATCCCTTTTATTTTCCTGTAGGCGGTATCTAACTTTACTCTAGTTATACAATCTTCTACGGTTCTGCATTTGTTCTGTAGCCACTCCTGCTTAGCCAGTCTGCACTTCCTGTCAATCTCATTTTTCAGACGTTTGTACTCCCTTTTTCCTGTTTCACTTGCTGAATTACTATATTTTCTCCTCTCATCAATTAAGTTCAGTATATCCTGTGTTATCCAGAGATTTCTATTAAGCCTTGTCCTTCTGCCTATATGATCCTCTGCTGCTTTCACTACTATATCTCTCAGAGCTACCCATTCTTCTTCTACTGTATTGCTTTTCCCCGTTTCATCCAATCCTTTCCTAATGCTCCCACTGAAACTCTCAACACCTTTGGTTCCTTCCGTTTGTCCAGGTTCCATCTATTAACCTTTCTACCTTTCTGCTGTCTCTTAAGTTTTAATCTGCAGTTCATAACCTATAAGTTATGGTCAGAGTCTATTTCTGCCCCTGGATATATCTTAAAGTTTAAAACCTAGTTTCGAAATCTTTTCCTTACCATTATAAAGTCAATCTACTACCTTGCAGTGTATCCTAGTCTCCTCCATTTATAAAGCCTTCTTTCATGATGTTTAAACCAAGTGTTGGTGATCATTAAGTTGTGCTCTGCACAAAATTCTACCAAGCGATCTCCTCTTTCATTCCTTTTCTCCCAATCCATATTCACCTACTACATTTCCTTCTCTTCCCTTTCCTACTACTGAGTTACAGACCCCCATCACAATCAAGTTTTCGTCTCCCTTAACTTTCTGAATGATTTCTTTTGTTTCCTCATACCTTTCTTCAATATCCTCATCATCGGCCGTGCAAGTTGGCATGTAAACTTGCACTACTGTGGTCGTTGTTGGTTTTCTGTCTACCTTTGCTCCGATAATGCGTTCACTATGCTGTTCATAGTAACTTACCTGCATTCCTATTTTCTTATTCATTATCAGACCTACTCCTGCGTTACCACCGATTTTGTATTTATAACCCTGTACTCACCTGACTAGAAATCCTGTTCATCCTGCCACTTAACTTCACTAATCCCTACCATATCAAACTTTAACCTATCCATTTAGCTTTTCATATTTTCTAACTTACCTATGCGATTTAGGGTTAGAACATTCCACTCATCGACCCGTAGAATGCCTGTTTTGTTTTTCTTGATGACGACATTCTCCTGAGTAGTCCCAGCCTGGTGATCCGAATGGGGGACTATTTTACCTCCGGAATATTTTCCCAAGAAGACGCCATCATGATATATTCATAGAGCAGAGCTGCATGTCCTTGGGAGAAATAATGACTGTAGTTTCCCCTTGTTTTCAGCCGTTCACAGTAACTGCATGGCAAAGCCATGTTAGCCGATATTACAAGCCAGCTCAGTCAATCATCCAGACTGTTGCCCCTGTAACTACTGAAAAGGCTGATGCCCCTCTTCAGAAACCACACGTTTGTTTGGCCTCTCCACAGACATCCCTCCGCTGTGGTAGCACCTATGGTATGGCTATCTGCATCGTTGAGGTATGCAAGCCACCCCACATGGCAGTGTCTGAGATTCATGGAGAGGGTTGTTCGCTAAAAGTACTGTTGTCTGAAGTTCTAGAGAACAATAAAACAGGCAGCTGGATGGAATGCCCTGTTCTAGAGAACAATGACACAGGCAGCTGGATGGAATGCCCTGTTCTAGAGAACAATAAAACAGGCAGGTAGGCAGAATGACACAGACAAAGAATCCTGTAAAAGGAAAAAGAATGCATTAAAGAAATGACCCATATTAGAACTCAGGCAGAAAAAGTTATGGTGAAGGAGGAAAGACAACTAAACAGATAGTTGCCGTATTTCGAAATAGGTTGGAAACTTTGTGTCAAGCCTCTGTAGAAGATTCCTGGAGTGTAATTAGCAGTCTTAGAAAGGGAGGGAAAAAGAAATTGACAAGTATTTTGGATTAGTTAGAAAACATCCTATTGAATCCTGTGGATGTCTTGCACAGATTGAGGAAGATTTTAAGGAGTTGTCCAATATAGATGAAACGTTCAGTAATGTTTCATATTGATATACGATGGGATAGGAATGTTGATGGAAACAAGATCACATTTGAGAAACTGGAGAGAACGTTCAATACAATGTAGAGTGATAATGAAACTCTAATTAAGTCGAAACTCGTCAAATAAAGTAGAATTTAATGTCCCAAATGGTTACACAAGGTAAATGAAATGGCAATAATCACATCAATTTTCAAGCAAGAAAACGGATAAGATTGAAAGAATTGCAGAGTTTCGTCTTTAATTAGCATTGTAGGCAAAATCTTCAGAGGTATTGTTGAAAGAAAAGTACGATTGTTACTTGCAGATATGTTGCATGAAATCCAGTATGGTCTTTGGGCCACAGAGGCTGTCAAGTCCAGACTTTTAGCCTATGGCAGATAATGGAGAAGTGCTTTGGGTGCAACAGGGAATTGTATTGATGTTTTATAGATCTAGAAAACTCTTACAACCGTGTGTCTAGGAGGAAGATAATTAAATAAGAGGCAAACTTCTGCAGATAAATATGTTGAAAACGATAGAATTGTAGGATGAAATTAAAATAGGTGAAAAAATAAGCAGTCTCACATATGCAGATGGCTCAGTGGTGATGTAAAATTCGATTGAAAGGTTTGTAGTACAATGTCTCAGAGCTAGATCAGAGATATGTCTATAGTAAAGGCTGAGTGTCAAATAGGAGGAACAGATTCTTGTACTTAGGATGCATTTTTTAACAGGACGGTAACTAGTCAAAGAACTGGAATCAATGTGTACCAAAGCTAATACAGAGGTGTTCATTTACAGTCTACTCTATTCTGCAAGGAGGACATCAGTACAAAGACTAAGTCAGCAGTGCACCACTTGATCAATTTTGTTGTATTGGACTGATAGAGGTTGAGGGAGTGATAGAGGTTGAGTTTACATGTAAGAAAATAGCATGGATAATTGCAGATACTAATACGTGGGGAAAATGCCAGGAGGGTGTCCATAATGAGAAAATCAAAGAAAACAGTGAATGAACACCTTAGACAAAGCAGTTACAGTGCACAGACTTATATTGTGGGGTCGTGTTACATGTATGGGAGAAGCAAAGTTACCTCAGAGACTCACAAGTTCAGCAGTAGGAGTAGTCGATATAGGCAAAGGAGAAAGTATATGAATCTGGTCAGGAATGATTTTGAAGTAACAGGATTAACATTAGATGAGGCATCAATTTTAGCATTGAATCGGGTATCAGGGAAAACTCTGAAAGGCTTAAGTATTACATTATGATGATGACATTGTGAAGAAAAATAAGTTTTTACTAGAGCACTGAGATATATAGACTGCTTTAGTTTCATACTTGTCCTAATGGCCTAATAATTCAATAAATGTTTAGACTTTATTTCATCCCCTTAACGGCGAACTTTGAGAATCCCAACTTGAGTGATACCTACAGTATAAGCTCAACCAACTAGATCTCCAAATTTCAAAAAATTACTAGCAAATGGGACTGTGGAATATGAGTCCATTAATAATGAATCAGTGTGCTATTTCCTTATACACAGGAAGATTGTATAAAGAAGCAGAGAAACTCAGCTATCACTATTTATTATGTAGGATGAAAACCTGAGATAGGAGAATGGAATGTGTTAAATAGTGTCTATTTTATTACAGAAGCTACGTCCATCACCCAAAGAGCTGTTTGTTTTTAAATCAAATTCATATAAAATTGATCATTCTATATCTGTGCTACTCACTCATTTATTAGACAAGCTTCCTCACTAATATCAAGATTTTTTATTATGTATACTGAGAGAATGTTCCAAGGCATGAAGGGAAGTAGCACTCTATATGAAATTGAATTCAGATCCTTAATACACTTCAACAAGTGTATACCTAAGCCAGCTGTGTTAGTGGGATATAATTGTAATAGTCAAATCTTACCAGAATGGTGAGCACATGTCAACTCAGGTATATTGTCAGTGTTACACAGAAAATGACTGAAAGTTAAGATATAAGACTGTCTATCACTTGTAATAAAGTAAGTCAGTAATCTCTGTTATGTTTCATTGAGAGAATAATATGACCCCCTAGGAGAATTGGACGCTGGCCGCGGTGGCCGAGAGGATTGAGGCGCTTCAATCACGGTCTGCACAGCCACTACGGCCAGGGGTTCGAATCGCCCCTCGGGCATGGATATTTGTGCCGTCCTTAGAATAAGTTAGTTCATAAGTAGTTTGTAAGTTTAGGGACTGATGACCCCGTAGTTAAGTCCCATAAGCTTAACAAACATTTGAACATTGAGAATTGGACTGTAATTCTTTGAATCAAATTCAAAGGGATGAAATTTATCAAAAGAAATTGTTGGTTAATTTAATTGGATGCCTATGTCAGTCATATCCAGAACCTATTAGTGGGCAGTGAGAATTATCTATGATAATTATGTGGTGGATAAACACTAACAGACTAAAATATAATTTGAAATCAATGGCCCTTTCATTTTATTACAAAGATAATGTACACCACCTGATGAACTCTAGTAAGAAATGAATTCAATACATTTAACCAGTATTAAACGTAGCTGTAAAAAATCTGTTCCAAAGGAAATCCATTAGATTAGACATCCTTTTGTTCCATAGATCTTGTATATAACATAATTATGTGGAATGTATTAGTTTAATAAAATATGTCTTTACACAATATTAAAAGACATTCAAGTTTTTAAATTTTTATTTATTTATTTACTTTTTTTTCTAAAGATGTTACTTTTGTGTAATTATTGCTCTACTGAGTATAACGAGTTGTCACTTAAAATTTATTTCAATTTCTTTTTAAACAGTAGTCGACTGTCTGTCAAACTTTTAATGCTTTCCGATAGGTGACAAAAGACTTTTGTGGCAGCATAAGTCACCCATTTCTACAGCAAAGTTAGATTTAATAAAATGTTCAAATGTTTTTTAAGCTTAAGGGACTTAACTGTGGGGTCATCAGTACCTAAACTTACAAACTACTTATGAAATACCTTAGACTAAAGACGACACAAACATCCATGCCTGATGGGGTATTCAAACCCTCGCAGGGAACAGCCTCCAGCATCGGAGCATAGCGCCTCACTGCACTTGGCCACTCTGCTACGGCAAAGTAAGATTTAACCTCAAGTAGTTAAGATCATGCTTTCTGCTAACATTGTAGTTATACACACTGCTTTTGAATTCAATTGGGTTGTTAATAACAAACTTCCTTACATAAATGTCAGCAGGGTCACCTCAGGAGAGTTCCAGAAATTATTCTAATTTCACACTTTTATGCAATGAACACTTTTTCCCTCAGTTATAATTACCCCAAAATATGATACCATATGAAAGATATGAATGAAAATAGGCGTATCATGCTAACGTCCTGAGAAATTTACTATCCAAATTTGCGGTAACACTAGCATTTGAATTAGTTGATATCAAACGTTTCAGCAGATCATCAATGTATTTCTTCCAGTTCAACCTCTCATCAATGCATACACATCATTTTTTGAATATTCTACATTAGCTACAGGTTTTTATTCAAATCCAATGTTTTTTAATCATGTAAAACCAGTTACTATACATAACGGCATATAATGTGATTTATCAAAATATAATGAGAATCCATTTGCAGAGAACCACACACATATTTTGTGAAATATATTATTAGATTATCATCAATTAATTCTTGTTTGTCTGGTGAGATTACAATACTTGTATTATCAGCAAAAAGCTGTAGCTTTCAATCTTTCTGACTATAGGAATGTAATTCGTTAGTATATATTTAGAACAACAAAGGGCTCAAGACTGAGTCTTGTAGAACCTCAGATTTGAGGAAACGGCTGATTTTTGCACATCATGTGAACTGCTTATTTCAGCTTTCCATACTCTTGAAGTTAAATAATAATTAAACCATTTGTGAACTGCACTGTCCCACCCATACCACAACACTTCAGCTTATCCAGAAGAATTCCATGATTGACCAAGCCTTTGAGAGACCACAAAAAATCCCAACAGGTGATGTGTGGTTGTTCAGATTATTTAATATTTGATCAGGAGAGGCATAGCTTATATAGCATTTTCTGATTAAAATTCTACTTGAAAACCAAATTCAGAATATCTTAGAACTCTACTTTATTTTAAATATATGAAGCTATTCTTGAATACATTACTTTTTCAAGATATTTGGAAAAAGCTGTCAGAGATTAAAAAATGGTAGCTGTTGACATCATAGATATCCTATTTTTATACAATAGCATAACAATATCCTGTTTATCATGGAAAATACCCTGGTTAAGGGAGCTATTACATATGTGGCTGAAAATACTACGTGTCTGTTGGTAACAAGCATTTTGTACTCTGCTGGAAATGCTATCAATTCCGTGTGAGATTTTACTTTTTGTGCATTTATCATTATCCCAATTTCAAAGTGAGAGGACTGGAATTTCAGTTGCATCAAAATGCATAGATATTGCCTCTTCAATTAACAGCCTTCTCTCTTCCTATGAAATTCAACATCCTATTTTCTCCACAACAAAAAAAATTGATTATTCAAAATATTCCCAACTTCTGACTTTAAGAAATTTTTTTATATAGTTGGATAATAATACAGTCTTCCTGTGTACTTGATTGTCCTGTTTGACTTAGTATTCAAAATTGGTTCAATTTTATTATCAGAGGTACTAATATCAGACATAATATACACACTTTTGAATTTTAATAGCCTTTATTAGTGTAGCACAGTAGTTTATATATTGTTGGACTCTATATGGGTAAGTACTCTTTCTTGGTGTCAGATACAGTTCCCTTTGCTGGTTACAAGGTATTTGTATTCCTTTGGTAAACCATTGTTTCGGCGTGGATTCTAATAATAATATTTAACTATTTTTTTTTTGATGAAATAATTTTGAAATGCCTTTAGAAACGTGTCATGAAATGAGTTTCATTTCAGATTAGCACAAGGTTCCTTGTACATTTCATCCCAATCTAATTGCTGAAGGCTTTCACTGAAATTTGTAATCTTTAAATCATTAACTGAATGCATTACTTTGGAGGCCTGTTATGAGTTACTATGTGGAGCTACCTCATGTACTGTAACTAGCTGTGCACCGTGATCAGAAAGACCATACTCAACATACTAATCGTTGTATTGTTGTCATCTTTATCTATAAAATATTTTATATTACTGTGCTGCTGTCCTGAGTAGGAAAATCAGTAACCAATATCAAATTGAAAGAAGCAAATAATGCTCAAGATAAATCTTCCTATTGCTCTCTTTCAAAGAATCATCAGTGAAATATGCACAGATAATAATTTGCTTCCCCCTTATCTAAGAGGCAGCACAACAACAACTCTTTGTATTTCAGAAATGGCTCAAAATTTCGTGATATGACCTATACAAAGTTAAAAAAGTAATCATATTGTTTACGCACACAGTCAGATGTTTCTATGTATAACTCTACACAGAACTCTTTGCTTCTAAAATTTTCATATAATGATAACTTTTAATGTATATGACACCTCCTTCTTCTCCATATTTTTTCTACTTACATGTACTGGCAGTTTGTACACAAAAACACTACTTTATCAATATAAGTAACAATGTGATCCACAGTTAGAAATTGTCCATATATTATATCCTTCCTTTCTATACCTTCCAAACAAATCAAAAGCTCATCTACTTTATTCACTAATCCACACTTATTTTGATAACTATCCTAAAATTAGTTTCCACTTTACTTTGTGGGACTCTTGTGGTATTATCCACTTAGGACTCAGTTTCTGAGCTTCTCACAGGGCACTCATCTTACTGTAAAAAAGTGCCCCCATAAGTTACAGTGTAACTTTTCTGTCAACCTAGTCAGTTTACCCTTCCCTTTTCTTCTGAAATGTAGTGAAGTCCCACCTATCAAAATCATCAACAGGAACCAAATCCATGTCTGATTCAACAACAATCCTGTAGGTATGGTCTAACTCCATATTAATCCCCTTTGCAGAGCTGTTCAACAGGGGTCAATCATACTGTTTGAATGCAGACCAAGCTGCAAATTTTTATGATTAATAACAGAAGCAAATACTAGACATGATCCCTGTCAGTGGTGTTTCCTATTCCACCCATTATCTCAAGATAATTCTGCTTTGTTAAGTCCTTGCACAGGGATCCTATATCGCTACCACCCAGTTAAAACATGTACAGGGCCAGAAATAGTTTGTGACCAGATATCTGTCACCAAATGTTTCCTGCAAAATCTAGCCCATGCCTCTTCTGTGGTTACAACCTAGCACACAATGTTCTTCCTACTTTACACTTTAAATTTTTTTAAATGTTAAATTCCTACTGAATGTGTGTTAACTAAACGAATCCTAGTAAAGCCTTACAAAATTGTGGTTACAAGGCAACTCTGTTGCTTATGCCAATGCTGAGACTGTCAGATTCTGCCCTCTTTCTGTGGCACCTGTTCCCTGTTGCTTGATAGCAGTGTCCCTAATTCTTTTCCTTTGGACAGCTGTAGCAACCCATACCAAAATAAATACCTCCAGCTATTATTCCTTCCAGCTATGGGTGGTGTATCAGCAGTGACAACAACCACCTTGCCCGAAATGTTGAAGACCTAATATAGACCTCACAGAAAGTCATTCCCGCCTCCTCCTTCATATTTTGCTAACCAATATCCCTTGCTATATGATCACTCAAATACAATCTTACCATCAGCTCCAAGAACCAGATAGAATATAGTGCCACACCTCCACCCATCTGCTAATACTATCTCTGATAGGAACAGCTGGATTACAAACGATGATTATTATCAATCTTCGTGTCCTTAAATAATGGACTTACTACCTAGTGAAACATGCATGATTTTAGTTTCCAAGGGGATTGACACAACTGTGGATGTGCTTAATCAAGCTGATCACTAAATGGTAAGTACTTTTTCGATCCACTACTTGTGCTACCCAAGATCCTTTCCATCCATCCTACAGTTGTGATCCATAGATATAACCAACGTACACAAAATTAGTCCACTCCTATATCACCTGCATTCTGAAACCTATACCACAGGAATCAAAATTTTTGCCAGGTCCAGGTGCAAGACATGGCTGATCCAACATGTAAAACAAGGTATATATACATATATGAAATTCTTGTACATATTTATAATTACCAGGATGAACTTGTAATAACTGCAAAAACTAAAAATATTTTCTGTTGTTCACTGTAAAGCAATAAAACAGGACCCACTTAAAATTCTACAACTGTGGTGAAACAGGTACAGGCATACAAAAACAAAACAAAAAAAAGGTTTCTTGATCTAGTCAGATCCTTATCCAAAAGCAAATAACTTAAATATTTATAAAGAAACACAGACTAAAAAGGGCTTCAACGTAAAGAGTAACATACTCATCATTTTCGCCTAAAGATGATGAATATGTCACTTGTCGAAACATCACAGTTAGAAGACACTGCCTTTTGGACAGAATCTCGAGAATTCTCCATCTACAAAAATGATGATGGTATATGAAACAAAATAAAAACCAAGTTCTCAATCTGTGAATTAGCATTCAATAGGTAGAAGAGACTACGATTACGAAAATGAACAGATATCCGAGCAAAGTACTGATTAAATGCAGTGTGTGGAGTTTTCTGTAGTGTAGAAACACTGTATTGATGGCCAGTAAGGCAGCTGAATACTTAATATAGATCTGTGGGATATGAACATCAGAGGGGATGAAAACTGTTGAAAGGCTAAATATAATACCACTGATTCTCACAAAAGGATAATGACAAGTTTTATTAACAAGAAAAACTGCTACAGTTATCTTTAACTCAAGAGGCACACAACCATTAGGCAAGAGACAAAGAGCAGTAAATCTACTAAAAGTCTGTATATGCATTTACTCTTTGCAAAGAACTATTATGCCAAAGCATAGACAACTGCAAAGTGGACAAAACATAAGACAGTAGCACAGTACTTTAAAATAGTAATAATAAACATTTTTAATTGATTATCACAACACTCCCACTTCAATTAACAAATGTTTAACACTTCTGTAGTCTTCTGTCAGCAAGAACTTTAGCATCACCAACATAAAGTAGCTGTCTTATTTTTTCAAAATTGCTTCTAGTGAGTGGTTTGGTAAGAATATCTGCTTGCTGATCTGTAGAGCTTACATGTTCAAGGTTGAAGATTCCCAACTTAAATTTTTCTCGTATGAAATGATACTTCACGTCTATGTGTTTTGTTCGTTTGTGATACTCAGGGTTCTTGATCAACCGGATGGCACTTTGACAGTCCATATACAAGGTGGTAGTAATTTCTTTCTGATTAATAATATTTTGTAAAATTGACTGTATCCATACAATTTCTTTTACAGCCTGACAAGAAGCTAAATATTCTGCTTCAGTTGTTGATAATGCCACCACTTTTTGCCTCTGAGAGCTCCAAGCTATAGTAGCTTCACCAAACTTAACAACAAAACCTGTGGTCGATCTTCGAGTAAGAACATCTCCTGCATAATCTGAATCACAAAAAACAGACAAACGAATATCCTCATTCCTTGGATAATACAAGCCATAAGAAATAGTTCCCTTTAGGTACTTTAAGATTCTCTTCACAGCATTCCAGTGCATCTTTTCTGGTTTTTCAAGATGCTGACTAGCATTATGTACTGAGAAAGTGATGTCAGGTCTGGTTGCCACAGACAAATATAGTAAACTTCCAACAGCCTGACGGTATGGAGCATTGATAATTTTTGAGTCATTCCCCATCTCAGAGTACATTTGTCCACGATCAGCAGGAATAGCTACAGCATTGGTATTTTCCATGTTGTACCGTTCCAGTACAGCTCTTGCATATGCCTCTTGGTTTAAGAAGATGGAGCCATCCTTGAACTGCTCTATCTGCAAACCGAGATAATGATTAACACTGCTGGTTGTTATCTCAAATTCTTGTTCCAAATCACTCATTAGTAAATTAATTACTTCCATAGATTCTGATATGATTAGTCCGTCATCAACGTGAATGGCTAGAATGGTCAAGAATTCACCCTTATTATTGACAAAAACACAGGGGTCTGCACTTGTTTCTGTCAGTCCAAATTTGTTCAACACACTGGTGAATCGTTTATTCCATAGTCTAGAAGCTTGTTTAAGCCCATAGATACTTTTCTTCAGCTTGCATACCTTTTTGGTACCATCCTCAAACCCTTCTGGCTGTTTCATATATATTTCAGTATCTATTTCACTGTATAAAAATGCAGTTTTCACATCAAACTGCCTCATATGCATTGCTTTGGATGCTGCAATAGACAAGATTATTCTTATGGAATCAAATCTAACCACTGGACTAAAGGTTTCAGTATAGTTCATGCCTAATTTCTGTCTAAATCCTCTAGCAACAAGTCGAGCTTTAAATCTATCCACAGTTCCATCAGTTCTCCTCTTCACTTTGAACACCCACCTATTGTCAAGTATTTCTTGGTTTTCTGGGGGCTCAGTCAAGATCCAAGTTTCATTAAGATTAAGAGAATACATTTCTTCTTGCATAGCCTGTTTCCAATTTTCTGCATTGTCACATTCCATTGCATCTTGATATGAGATGGGTTCATAGCACTTCGTTATGCAGGTAGAATTTACAGTAGTATAGTTGGCGTATCTGACAGGCTTTTTGATTTTTGACCTGTCTCGTAGGCTGCTTCTAATTTTATTCTCAGATTTGATGACCTCTTGATTGTCATTTTGCATAGAAGATCTACAGTTGGCTTCAGTATTTGATTCTTCTTCAAATATTCTAATTTCTTCTCCTGTTTGATTCAGGGTTTCCTCTTGAGTAGTCTGCTTATCATCAGTTGTCTCAGATATTAGGAAAGGTACACATTCAGTATTGAAAGTTTTCTCTGATTGACAGTCCTTATATAATTTGCCGATGAAAACAATGTCACGATATATTTTAACTTGATCTTTATGAGAAAACCAAACACGATACCCCTTTACTTCTGTATCGTAGCCAACTAGAAAACCTTTTTCACCTTTGGAATCCCATTTCTGCCGTCTCTCCTTTGGAATGTGTGTATAAACCATCTCTCCAAATATCCTGAGTTTGGTCACATCATAATCCAATCCATTCCACATTTTGTGAGGTGATTTGCCATTGACACTGCTTGTACCTGTTCTATTCAAAATATAAGTTGCTGTATTAATGGCTTCAGCCCACAGTCGTATTGGCAGCCCACTTGCATGAATCATTGTTCTTGCAGTCTCCACCAAAGTTCTGTTCTCACGTTCGGCTGCACCATTCTGTTGAGGACAATAAGTTACTGATTTTTGATGTGTTATCCCATAATTCTGCATTATTTTTCGCACTTCATGGTTAATGAATTCTAGTCCATTATCAGTTCTGATCACTTTAATGCCATTTTCAATTTGTTTTTCAGTAGTTTTTATGAAAGATTCCAAGTGTTCCGCAACTTCAGATTTATGTCTTAGAAAATACACAGTTCTCCAATGTGAATAATCATCTTTTAACAAAAGAAAGTACCTTGAACCACCAATAGAATCAACTTGCATAGGGCCACACAAATCACAGTGAATCAGTTCACCTGCCCTTTTTGACTTTGAATCACTTTTGTGGAAAGGTAATTTATGAATTTTCCCAACGACACAATCTTCACACAAACTTTTATCTTCTTCCTTAAATTGAATCTGCCTATCTTTCAGAAACTTTTTCACATGGGGAAAATTTTGATGAGCAAGTCTTTTGTGCCAAATTTTAAGATCTTCCTTGGTAGCCACATTTGCTTGAACACTGTCATTTTCACTAAGTGAAATCTTAAATTTCATCCTATACAACCTTTCTTCACGAACTCCCACTGCAACAACATTCTCTCCCTTGAAAAGTCTGCATGTTGCCTTGTCAGATTTAAATTGTATGCCCTTGTCTAATGCTGCTCCAAGTGAAAATAAATTAAACCGAATATCTGGCACATATAAAACATTTGACAAATACTTTTCATTCCACCTTTTACCATCAAAGGCTAGAATGTTTATGTCGCCTTTCCCATGTGAAGTAATATAACTACCATCACCAATACAGATTTGGACTTCACTCTCAAATGGACTGTAATTTACAAACCATTCAATTTCATTACACATGTGATCAGTAGCACCAGAATCTAAAAACCATGCATTTTTATTTACATGATTGGCTGCTAAAATTTTGCTTATCAAAGCATCCCCTCTTAGTTCACACTGATTCTGACCTTGATGCTTTGATACAGTACTTCTGCATTCTTTTGCACAATGACCGGGTTTATTACACTTGAAACAAATGGTTTTGCAATCTTTAGCCCAATGACCAGGTTTATTACATTTGAAGCACTTACCTTGTTTTCTTGAATTTTTATTTGTAGGACAGGGATTATTCTTAAAATGATTACTTCTTCCTTGTGTACCTGCTGCAAATGCTTCCCCCTTCACGTCTTCCTGAAGATTAAGGCGTTTTTCCTCCATCAATAATCTTGATGTCAAATTTGCTAATGTCTGTTGATCCGGATGTGTTGATTCCCATGCACTCAGAAAATGGTTATAACTTTTTGGTAGTGTCATTAACAGTTTTGTGATCACCATAGAATCTGAAATATTTTCACCTTGATTCCTTAACCGATGTACCAGGTCTTCTAATTGTGAAATATATGTAGCCATATCATTTGAAATATCCTTTTTTAGGTTATACCATTGCTGCTGGAGTAAATGTATGCTTACACTGTTTTTCTGTTCATAAACTGAAAGTAATTTGATCCACATAGCAGCTGAAGATTCACAGTTAATGATATGTAGCAATGGCTTGTCTTCAATTGATGTTCCAATAACTTTCTGAGCTGCATTGTCCAACTTATTCCATCTTACAAGATCTTTTTCATACTTCAGCCTTGCTTCAGTATTCATGTTGTCATTACACTCTGGTTTAATTACTTCACCTGTGACAATGTCCCAAGCTCCCATAGCACTTAAAGTAACACGAACTTGAAATTTCCAGGCAGACCAATTTTCAATGCCTTTGAGTTTTGTAATTCTAGAAATTTCGTTTTCCATCATTTTAACACAGCAGAAATAACCTTAAAACTTTTGCTCACACAAGTTTAATACTACAATAATGCACCCACTATTCAGTTTTACTTTTGTCAGTTCAAAACTTGTCACTCAGTGATTACTGGGCCCATAACCTGTTGAAAGGCTAAATATAATACCACTGATTCTCACAAAAGGATAATGACAAGTTTTATTAACAAGAAAAACTGCTACAGTTATCTTTAACTCAAGAGGCACACAACCATTAGGCAAGAGACAAAGAGCAGTAAATCTACTAAAAGTCTGTATATGCATTTACTCTTTGCAAAGAACTATTATGCCAAAGCATAGACAACTGCAAAGTGGACAAAACATAAGACAGTAGCACAGTACTTTAAAATAGTAATAATAAACATTTTTAATTGATTATCACAACAAAAACTATAAGCTGAAAAGAAGGAGTTAAAATGGGGGAAGTTTGAAGAAATTATGGTATAGAAACAAAAAGCATTTTATGTGATTTAAAAGATAAAAGTAAATATGTGAAGCTCCTGTCTCAGAGAACAATGGTTATTAATATTATTTTAAGGGATGGTGAATAAGAAGGAAGAAAAGGGTGGAGAAGACATTAGTTGATTGATAACATATGTGTGAAATTGATATGGTGAGAAAAGGAATAGCAAAGGGCAGAGACAGACAGAGCAACAATATTACCAAAGTATGAGCCTGATCAACATACATATCAAAGGAATAAAAATATCTATTTTAAAATTGTCTGATATCAGTTTCAGAAAACCGAAAATTTAAAGCAGTTGTTCAGACAGTAGTCAAACCACATTTCTTTTGAAAGCAAGTATATTGCCCAAAATTCTTCGTTGCTATATATAAGTATATAAATTGTAAATACGAAATTTGTAAACTTTAATATTCTGCTGGAACAACTTTAGACTCATAGTTGGATGCAGAAGCTATTGAATCACCATTTGTCCACATGTTTTCCGTAAATGTAAAGTGGATCAGGCTTTGATTACTTTGGAAGAGGTAAGAACCATTTATTTTCACTTCCTTTCTGAATGTATCTTTGTCTCCAACAGCATCAACCTCATTGTTCTTCTTCGTTAGATTTGGAGTACTAACCATAAGCACTGCGTATTCTAGTTCTATTTTCATTTAAAATATTAATTAATTAATAATGTAAATAAATATTTTTGTGGTCTACTCACTGAAGTCGCAGCTGGTCTTCTGAAGTTGTTGTAGGAGTGGACATGGTCAACTTCAGCCAGTCAATATTATTGTAAGGACAAAGATCAACAATGGTCTCTCAAAAGTTGCTGTGTAAACCTGTGATAACAGAAAGTGCACACACATAATGCTTATAAAAAAGAGAAGTCATTGCAACTGCAAAGCATTGCAACTGCATAACACCTATGTTTACAATACCTTTACAGCAATTTATGTATGAATTTAATACACTGCAAGCGAACTGCCTCTTTGAAAAACAATGTCCCTGCCTTCTTTCCCCAAAAACATATCAGAAGTATTTTGCATCATTAGTAAATTTCAATTTTCTGGTGCTTGTTATTATTATGATGCTCTGATCTATGCTTAAGTTTATCTAGTCAGTAACTCCTTCCTTGCTTGTTCAAATCAATCAAAAGATATAAATTGGTCATAAAATTAAGCACAATTTATTAATCATTTTCCCCTTAAGTATCCTGACTAATATAATGCACAGATATTATATATTGGTTTGATAGGAAAAAAATTGATATCCATAATCAGTCACAGATTCACAGTATGGTAACTGAAATATTAAAATATTTAATGGTTAGTAAGCAAATGACTTACAGTTACAAAATCAATTCAGTTTTTCAAAACGTTTTCATTAAAATGTGTAAATAGCGACCTTAAACATTTAAATTCCTCTCAGTCCAGTTACCAAAAATATTCTGAAACCATAAATTGATAAATAACTCAAAAATTAGCTGCTGAGAAAATTATAAGATGAAAATTAGCCTGTTAATGTATTCAGTGATCTTGACAAATCCTTAGAAAGTGTAGTGTACTTGGGGTACTAATATGATAAAATGTTTACAAGGCTTAACTAACTGGGTGTATTCCTATGTATGCACCACACAAGAAAGGGAAAGTAAAAATCAGTATCACATATTTCAGTGCTGGACTCATTCATGTTCTTACTATGAGTACATACTAAAACGTTTGTTGATGAATAGTTCAAATTACTCAAGAACTAAAATGCAAACATTTCAGACAGAGTAGAAATGGCCAGTAATCGACAATATATTTGGTTTATAGAAAATAATTTAAATTTTAGTTTCACTATAATGCTGGTACCAGAAAAAACCCATTAATACCCACACACAAAATAAAACACCATGCTAAATAATTCTGTGGTGTTGGTTTGAGAAAGGGTTAATCACTACTTTATCTGTGTTACACACAGAATTATCAGTCATTCTTTTCAATAACACTGTATAGTAACTAATGTAAGGTAGACTAAAATAAAGTAAATAAAATATTTGGTCAGCACAATAAATAAGTAGGAATACTGTGTAAAGTAACTAACTTCACACTTGCTCATATGTCTTCAAAGATCCTGGTATTTTATACTTCACTTACATTTTCTCGCAAAACCAATAATAAAAATTAGTTTCTATTGAAGTGACATTTACATAACACTACAAAATACATGGCAAGCATACCTATCTATGTAGCTTCCAAACTGCGGCTCTCTATTCCAGTTCTATGGTATTTAAGCAACTTCCGACACCAAGAGTATGGGAATATCTGTAAATTAAAAAGAAAGTTATAAACGAACTTATTGTCAATATCTTCTGCTGTTTATCTAAACTCTAGTATTGAAGAGCTGCTGATGAAGTCAAGTAAAAAGTTGAAACTCTATTGAAATATTTATAACTAATATTCTAGTTCCTCAACTGCTCTAGCTAGGAATATGTTACCTTAATGCCTAAACATTTTACGGAGAAGAACAATTTCTGAAGATAAAATCAAGTATTCACATTCCACCAAAGTCTTACCCCTAAAACTCTCATCATTATGCTGCAACTGAATGCTACAGAACTTTTCCCCACAGTTTCAGCACATGAGATATTGTTTCAGCATTTTCTGTTTAAAGCTAAATAAAATAATAATTAAAAAAAACTACCAGGCTACTCTACAGCAGAAAGGGAGGGGGAGGGGGCTGGAAAAGGAGAGTGGAAAGTCAGCAACGGCCGAGTAGCTGTCAAAGCCAACACCATCAGCTGATCTGCATCAGAATTTGCTTTCAGCACAGTTTGTTTAAAACTAAGTGAAAACTACTAAACGTATTAAGCGTTCAGATAGGTGGCGGACTTACACAACAGAAGGAACGCAATTCAGCAGCCGCCGAAAGCTCTCAAACACCAACTGCGTCTGTAAATTAAATTTTTTCAGCGCTATTTTTATGTTAAATGAAAAGTACTACTTACTTTAAGCGTAAACTACAGCAGTGTGTCGGACTTACCCAGCAAAACTGCCGAAATTCAGTATTGGTCGAGTAGCTGTCAAAGCCGAAGTCAGAAGTGAAGCTGTAGGCGAGAGTCCGGTCTTCAGGGAGCAACCAGCAGCAACTGCGGCCTACTGCCAGCACGGAAGCTGTCGCAACGTCGCCCCCCCCCCTGGGCTCGTGGTGGGGGTAACACGTGACCGCACCACGCCCTCGCACGACTTTTCTGATTGGACGAAAACTTCGTGGAGCTGTGGAAGGGAGAGACGACGACTTTTGCCCCCAGCCTGAATGAGTCGTGCCAGGATGGTGCTGAAATGTCAGCTTCGAATGTGTAACCCTTTCTCCTCCATACATATCGTTAGTGACTCATGCATGCCATCGTAATCTTTACGCGTATATATAAGACGATTCACTAACTATTGCCGCATATTGCAGCATTAGAACCGCAATACACACTTATAAAACACATGTAAGGCCAGTAATAGAAAACGGCGCCCCAGCACTAGCAGGTATGGCCCCAACAGTCGCGGAAAAACTCTAGCCGGCCGCGGTGGCCGAGGGGACTGAGGCGCTCCAGTCACGGTCTGCACGGCCACTACGGTCGGGGGTTCGAATCCCCTTCGGGCATGGATATTTGTGCCGTCCGTAGTCTTAGTTAGTTCATAAGTAGTTTGTAAGTTTAGGGACTGATGACCCCGTAGTTAAGTCCCATAAGCTGTACAAACATTTGAACATTTGAAAAACTCTACTCCACAGAGAGACGACTACTGAGAAGCTATACGAAACTCAACAACACAACTCCCACAAACGAAGTATACCAGGCAGCTACAATACCCCCTACCCCTACAGAACAGATTAGCACATCTCAGGACAAAATATGGAAGGCGAACCCTACAGCGAAGACCTCCTCACAAACAAGACACAAAAGACCAAAAAAACCAAGTACAAGTACACCCACCCGAGCAGGACAATAGCCCAAAACACGTCAAAAATTTACTTAGAACTGTCCATGCTCCCGCTAACACAAAACGCGACAATACCACCACACCTGGACAAACAAGAATAGAAGAGGACTTTTGCCCCCACTCTGAATGAGTCGTGCCAGGGTGGTGCTGAAATGTCAGCTTCGAATGTGTAATCCTTTCTCCTCCATACATATCGTTAGTGACTCATGCATGCCATCATAATATTTCGACTGGTGTTACGCGTATATATAGGACGAGTCACTAACTATTGCCGCATATTGCAGCATTAGAACCGCAATACACACTTATAAAACACATGTAAGGCCAGTAATAGAATACGGCGCCGCAGCACTGGCAGGTATGGCCGCAACAGTCGCGGAAAAACTCTACTCCACAGAGAGACGACTGCTCAGAAGCTTTATGAGACTCAACAACACAACTCCCAGAAACCAAGTATACCAGGCAGCTAGAATAACCACCCTCCCCCTACAGAATAGATTAGCACAAACATGAATTTAAAAAATTAAGAAATGTTTAGTTTTTCACATAAGGAAAAACTCTCCTAAATGTTAGTCGAAATTAATGGCATGGGTTCATTCCGCATATTTCTAATGTGCTTATAATTCTATGAGTCACTACAGTGTGCAAACAATAGTAATAAAATTACAAAATCAATTAACAGTTAGCTGGCTCAAAGTAGATGGCAGTGAACAAGTACTGGCCACACCTATGTTTCCTTCGATCTGCCACTGACAGTGAGTGACGATCCCTTGTTGCTGGTCACAAGCCCACTAAGAACGAAAAAACAAATCACAACCTGAAACAAATGACACCTGCTTCTCATCCTTTACTGATCTGCAGTGTCTGAGGCTAAACTAAATCTGCGCGTTTTCCTTTCATTTAAAGTATAAAAATCGATATGAAAGTACCATGGAGACAGGGAAAATTGTGAGATTCAGGAAATGTTTATAGAAAAGCAGTTCCATCAGACAGCTTCCTAACGAAATAAATAAAAATTCTGAGAACCGTATAGAGTTCTTTGAAAGTGGAGATGAGCTGAAACATAGTACAGCGTGTACCACATAAATCTGGCACACCTGACGTACCCCCCATGGCCATAAGTTGCAGCATCCCTTATAAGGAGGTAACTAAATGTCTTTAATTTTAATGTTATGTACTCCTACTTTGAGGGATAGCGCTTTTATGTGAGACACTGTAAATAAATTGTTTCACCTTGTGGTAGAACATTTTCTGGGAGTTACAAAAGCGAAAATTAAGAGAAGGTTCAAATTTTTGTAGATCTTATGGGACTTAACTACGGGGTCATCAGTCCATAAACTTAGAAATTACTAGCTATGTCTAAGGACGGCACAAATATCCATGTCCAAGGGGGGATTCGAACCCCCGACCGTAGTGACCGTGCAGACCGTGACTGGAGCGCCTCAGTCCCCTCGGCCACCGCGGCCGGCTAGATTAGCACATCTCAGGGCTCCCGCTAACACAAAACGAGACAATACCACCACACCTGGACAAACAAGAATGGATAGAAGAGGAAGACCAGGACCAAAAGAAGACCAAGACCAGGACTCCGAGACTCCGCGACTGCACCACACCGCCACCACACCAGCAAAAAGGACAAACTATTGGCCGGCCGCGGTGGCCAAGGGGACTGAGGCGCTCCAGTCACGGTCTGCATGGCCACTACGGTCGGGGGTTCGAATGCCCCCCTCGGGCATGGATATTTGTGCCGTCCTTAGTTGTAGCTAGTTCATAAGTAGTTTGTAAGTTTAGGGACTGATGACCCCGTAGTTAAGTCTCATAAGCTTTACAATCATTTGAACATTTGAACAAACTATTGTAATAACCAGTCACTGTCTAAGGCAGTGGGATCTGTAAAATACTAGTATTAAGACTCCAACAGAAGCAAAGCAACAATACACAACTAAAATTGAATAATACAAAAACAAGAATACACAAAATCAAAACACTTATTCACAGACAGAACAGCAAAACCAAAACCATATCCCAACATAAGAACAGAAACGAAATACTCCAGAATACCTGAACATCAGAACCAAAACACCAAATGTAACAAGTTAACCACAAACCACATGTACATATCCCCATTGTATAATTTTAAGTACTTTCAATATTTAATGTAATTGTGTAAATTACCTTTAAAAACAATGCAGAACTGTGTAACCTCTCAACAAAATAAATGTAATGTAGCAAAATAAGTTTAATGCAAATAAAAGTAAAAATCAACAAAATGGCTGAATAGGGCAAACAAGAAGCCCTCTAGCAGCCCGCCCTAACCCCTTCAGGGTAGGGAATGAAAAGATTTTAAAAAATAAATAAAATAAAAAAGTGAAATAAAAATAAAACTACTGCCACCAAGAATATCTCCCAAACTATGACAGGAGCTTAAAGGTTTGTGGGACAGAAGTTGCATGGGACAACGAGGGCCGGAAAGTGACGTTGGTTTTTAGTTGCCAGGTGGGGTCGTTTCAGAGATATGGTCACTTTCCTATTTTTTAGTGGGATACTCTAGTACTGTACTTATTTTCTGAGAGCGGCTACCGAGACGAATCCAGTAATGATGTGTAACGTAGGTCTTTGAAGGCCAACGAAAGTCAAAAACGTGGCAGCATTAAATATTTTGAAGCCACCCTCCGCGGCGGTAGAATGACGACGAGCGCTTGGCAAGAATAGTCGCTGGCGGCATTCTGGGGAGTGAAAATTTCATTTTCATTGCCACGGCCAGGGCCGCCGCAAGGCACGTGCGAAACGTGCATGTTTCAAGGGCCGGCATATCTGTCGTCCCGCCTTTTTCTTTTTTTCCTTTTCCTTAGGACAAACTCAACATGCATGCTCAAGATGGGATTCGAAACTAAACCTCGGAGGGAGCGGCTTCGGGAACTGTGGCATGGCGCCTCGACTACCTGCTGGCCGCCCTTGTTGAACAAGGGGAGGGAGGAGGACTACTTTCTTCCTCGGTACTGTGGCAGCAAAGTCGTGTTTACGCCGGAGGAACAGAGAGGGGGAAGCAGTCTGGCGTAAACGCCAGCCGACCGCGGTGGCCGAGGGGACTGGGGCGCTCTGCTCACGGTCTGCACGGCCACTACGGTCGGAGGTTTGAATCCCGCCTCGGGCATGGATATTTATGCTGTCCTTAGTATTAGTTAGTTCATAAGTAGTTTGTAAGTTTAGGGACTGATGACCCCGTAGTTAAGTCCCATAAGCTATACAAACATTTGAACTATTTTTTTCTCTCTCCCTGTCTTTTCTTTAATTTTCCATTTGTCTCGGAACTTGTTTCCAAGCTTTTTTGTTATTTTTTCTTCCTTTAGGATATCCAAATGAAACTTCTCTCTCATTTTAACTAATAACATTATTTTCAATCTAACCTGCACATCCAAGTTGTGGCCGGTGTTTATATCTACTCTTCGATAAGCCTTGGCATTGCTCATACATATCAGGAATCTATTCAGTATTAACATGATTAATACAATGAGCCGGAAGATAGAAGGAATAAAATGAAACTCAGTCGACGCGAAGCACGGGAGTCATTTTTAAACTAACAGCTGATTTCCATTGGACTAATAGGAACTCACGTTACTTGTATTACAAACTACAGTGTACATATTTTTTCACTTTTCAAGATAGTGACAATGAACAGTTGTCAAGTGATGGCACAAGCTTTTGGATCCAAGCGTGAAATCCTTCTGCCACCTGACGGTCACATTCTTCTGTAGTGGAGTTTGTCAGTAGCAATGTGACAAACTGCTGTTTTTGAGGCCTATGCGAATTACTGATGCAAGTCGTCAATAGTTAAGAGCCAGTTCTGGCGAATTGTCTCATCCACATCTTGTGTCAAGTCTTTGTTCATGAGACAAGGTCGCCCAGAGTGAAACAGGCGCTTCTCTATTGACAAACTGCATCAGAAATTTCCACAAATTTCCAGCCCAGCGGTCTATTTCAGTAATTCTGACAAACTTCACTAAGAAACGGGACAGGTGGCAGACTTCTTTGTGGTGGAATCCAAAATCTGGTTCCACGACTTGATAAATCTTTAAATGTTCGTGGTGTCTATGCTGACAAATTCAAATGTGCATATTGTGTTTTGTGATACTATTTACGTTAGTAAATGAATTTTTTTCTCTATTACAAATAGATTCTTACTTTAAAATGACCCTGATATTTGATAATGACAAATTCCGCTGCGGGGTATAGCCGAAGAAGAACGGAAAATAATTTTTATATTTTTTGGAAATTGGGATATTTAACTTTCAAAATACCTACCTATGAGGACTAATCAGATCAGAATATCCTTCAGTAAAAAGTCCACGAATTACAGGCAACACTATATACACACCTTCAAAATGATCTAAAATCATTCTTCAGTTACTAAGAAATCAGCCATTTACAATAGTTCAGATGGAGCAAGAAGAATTTGTATCGACAGTACCCTTAGAGAAGACAGCAGTTGCTGTTAAAAGTAATGAATTCAAGTGTCCAGTACACTGGCTACTAATACTGTGGTTGCAGTGTAGAAGATCTGAACCTACAAAGATACATCACAACATAGAATTTTTTACCTTGGACGTACAAAAAGGAAAGAAGTCACTTCTGATCGAGCTCAATAGCATGAATCAGGAACAAGTATACGGTATGGTGCAATACGAGCAGTCAATAGTTTGAAGAAAAAGGACATTTTAGACTTGTTGCCATACATCCCTTCTGTTAAATATGTGTGTTTTCATCCTCTGAAAAAGCTTTTGAGGATAAAGGTAACTACAACGTATTATTGTGTTAATTCAAAATCAAATTCAAGTACTTTAAACGCTATTATTATTATACTATCGGTATTACTGCACTTAATTGTGAACAGGTGTTGTTAATTCAAAGTGATGTTGATGGGAGTTATAAAAATTATAGCAATAACATTATATTTTGCAACACTTAATCTGTGTTCCAAAATCAGTGCTATCCATAATTAGACTCTATATCCTGCCTGTACTTCTGATAGGCTTTCTTCATTTTTCTGTTTCACAAGACGTTCAGTTTCTTACAATTAGCAAAATTGATTAGACCGTTATCCCATTAACCCCTTCAAATATTATTCGTCTTTACTAACGCTGCAGGTCTATTTTTCCAGAATTCCGAACTTCTTGCACTATTTCCAAAGACTAAAATCCTGTGAAGGTGTTTTGATTGTTCTTCTGTCATGCTTCCATTTCCAGACGCAAAGTTAGTACTGCCTCTCTGATGTTTTTGCCTTTCCTAGAGTCAAAAAGCTCCTCAGTTTTGTTTTTTATTCTTTTTTGTATTATTCACGCCAGTAGCTTAGGACATCAATGTTCTGACGCTTATCCTCTAATACCTTCGAAATTATATCTATGAAATTATTCAGAAAGTCCGTTGAAACCTCACTAGTCTGACGCATTGTAGACACCAGCCTGAATGGTCGTTTGGTTGCCACTTCCCTAATGGCTTTAGAAATACCGATGGAATGTTATCAATGCCTTCTCACTTATTTGATTACAAATCTTTCAGACCTGTTATAAATTTTGGCTGTAACAGTGGATCCCTATAACATTACGAGCTTCTAAACCGCCCTCCCCTCTTATACAGCTCTTCGATGTACCCTTTTTACCTCTCTCAACTCTCCTCGGCATTTAACAGTAGAATTACGAATCTTTTCGATTTATTCACATTCCTAGGTAGCTTGTATTTCTAAATCGACTATTTTCCTGTACATCCTTATACTTCCTTCTTTCTTCGACGTGTTTCGTCTGTTTTCCATTGTTTACTCGCAGTTAACTTCCGTGTACCTCTGCCTTTCTCTTTCCTACATTTGTGTTTGCCCTTTTCAGAGAAGTCCGCTCGTGTCCAGCTGAACTGCCTACTTTCATTCATCATTTTTGCAGTATCCACATCTTTAACGAACTCCAAGCGCGTCTCATCATAACTCACTACTCTGGTATCCCATTTACTACTATATTGGCTCTTATGAACAATTACCCCGAACTTCGATCTACTCTGAAACATTACTAAATTGTGATTCGGGTATATATTTATTCTTGGGTACGCTTTGCCACTGCCGGCGGCGGTTCAAATGTTCAAATGTTTGTGAAGCTTATGGGACTTAACTACGGGGTCATCAGTCCCTAAACTTACAAACTACTTATGAACTACTTACGAACTAGGACGGCACAAATATCCATGCCCGAGTGGGGATTCGAACCCCCGACCGTAGTGGCCGTGCTGACCGTGACTGGAGCGCCTCAGTCACCTCGGCCACCGCGGCCGGCCCGGCGGCGGTGGCCGAGGGGACTGAGGCGCTACAGTCACGGTCTGCACGGCCACTACGGTCGCGCGTTCGAATCCCCCCTCGGGTATGGATATTTGTGCCGTCCTTAGTAGTAGTTATTTCATAAGTAGTTTGTAAGTTTAGGGACTGATGACCCCGTAGTTAAGTCCCATAAACTATACAAACATTTGAACATATTTTGCTTTGTCACTCTTGGATTTCGGAGTCTCTGTCTAACCTTGGTGTAATTCAGAAGTAATCTCCCCATGTCTCCAGGTCTTTTCAAAGTACACCTTCTCCTCTTGTGATGCTTGAACAGAGTATTCTCTATTATCCTTTTCCTCTATCAAGCCTATATATTTAAACCCTTCCCAACATTTCACCTACAGATACGTTCCTGACCCTCCCCCCCCCCCACGATTGTTAGATTTTCAACCCCCTTTACGTATGGAAATACACTTTCCATATCATGATATATTTTCTCGACTCTTCAGCGTCTGCTTTTGATGCCGACATGTACAAGGTGCATGCACGTTATATTTGTAACAACTGAACTTTTTTTCTCGCAGAGTAATCACTCGGCAGCTGTGAAATTTCTGTGAATTCTCGACGTAATCTCCCTGCAGCTGTAAACATTTTCCACACTGTCGACTACACGAATCCATGGCCACTGCGAACGTTTCATTGGAAATCTGCTTTGATCACTGATTCGCTTGCAGCAAGGCTAATAAATTTGTGACGACGAAAAGCGTCTTTCATCACTGGAAAATGTAGAGTTGAAAACCGCCATCACGCGTCGACGTTGCCTGACAACATGCCGTACAGGCTGCCTTGTGGCCAACCGTCAGTATTCTCGGCACCCACCAGCAGTCTTAGGTCATCATTCACAAAATCCCCAGGATTGGCAATCCCACACAGAAGCTCGAAATTTAGCGAGGACTTCAATGCGAGATGCCTACAATACTTATCACAACGAAATCCTTTCTGGAAATTTGACAGAAAATCAAAAGAGATTTTGGTCATATGTTAAATATATAAGGGGCAAAACGCAAACAAATCCCCTCACCACGTGATAGTAATGGCGATCCTGCAGATGACAGCGCTACTAAGGCAGAGTTACTAAACACAGCTTTTAGAAACTCATTCACCAAAGAAGACGAAACCAATATTCCAGATTTTAAATTACGAACAGAGAACGTAATGAGTAACGTAGAAGTAGATATTATCGGAGTAGTGAAGCAACTGAAATCACTTAACAAGAACAAATCTTCTGGTCCGGATTGTATACCCATTAGATTTCTATCTGATTATGCTGAAGCGATAGCTCCTTAGTTAACAGTCATATACAACCGCTCCCTCGTAGAAGGATCTGTACCAAAAGATTTGAAATTTGCACAGGTCACACCTATATTCAAGAAAGGCAGTAGGAGTAACCCACTAAACTACAGGCCTATTTCATTGATGTCAATTTGCAGCAGGGTTTTGTAACATAATCTGTATTCAAATATTATGAATTACCTCGAACGGAATGATCTATTGACCCAAGGTCAACACGGATTTAGAAAATATCGTTCATGTGAAACACAACTAGCTATTCACTCACACGATGTGATAGGTGCTATCGACAAGGGTTCTCAAATTGATTCCGTATTTCTTTATTTCCAGAAGGCTTTTGACACTGTACCTCACAAACGGCTTTTAATCAAATAGCGTGTTTATGGTATATCGCCCCAAATTTGCTATTGGATAGGGGATTTCTTGTCAGAGAGGACACAGTTTGTAGTAATCGATGGTAAGGCATCGACTAAAACAGAGGTGATATCGGGCGTTCCACAGGGTAGTGTTATTGGTCCTCTGCTGTTCCTTATTTACATAAACGTTTTAGGGGAAAATCTAAGTAGCTCTCTTAGGGTGTTTGCAGATGACGCCGTCATTTACCGTCCAGAAAAATCATCTGAAGATCAAAACCAACTGCAGAACGATCTGAATAAGATATCACGATGGTGTAAAAATTGTCAATTGAGTCTAAATAATTAGAAGTGTGAAGTCGTCCACATGAGTACGAAAAGAAATCCGTTAAACTTTGTTTACAAGATAAATCAATCAAAAGTGAAGGCCATAAACTCCACAAAATACCTAGGAATTATTATTACTTCAGACGTAAAATGGAAAGAACACGTAGATAATGTCGTGTAAAGGCGAACCAAAGATTTCGTGTTATTGGCAGAACCCTTAAAAGATGCAACAAAGCTACTAAAGAGGCTGCATACACAACGCTTATCCGTCTTTTTTTGGAGTATTGCTGCCGAGTGTGGGATCCTTATCAGGTGGGTTTGACGGAGGACACCGAAAGAGTCCAGAGAAGGGCAGCTCGTTTCGTATTGTCACGATACAGGGGAGACAGCGTCACGGAAATGATACAGGATCTGGGATGGGAATCATTAGAACAAAGGCGCTTATCACTACGGCGTGGGCTACTTACGTAACTCCAATCTCCAACATTCTCCTCCGAATGCGAAAATATATTGTTGACTGCCACTTACACAGGTAGAAATGATGATCAGAATAAAATACGCGATAGCTCGAACGGAGAGATTCAGGTGTTCTTTCTTCCCACGTGCTATTCGATAATGGAATGGGAGATAAATAGTATAACGGTGGTTCGATGAACCCTCTGCCAGGCACTTAAATGTGATTTGCAGAGTATCCCATGTAGATGTGTGCACACATCCCACGCAAAAGCCGACTTCTGATTGCATGTGTTCCACAGCGCTTCAGCGACCCTCCAAAACGATTTTCTGCACTCAGCAGAAGATGTCGTTAGATCGGCTGGTGTCAGCAGAGATGGTGTTTGTGTGTGAGCTGTGTCAATACTGCTTTCTGTGCCAGTAGTACACCCACACGGGTGTGAACGTAATAACACACTACTCAAACACAACCCTCGTCGTAGCAATTAAGCCTACAGAACAATGTTATACTATAAACCTGTCCTCTACCAGCTCTATACTCTTAAAACTAAATACAAACTGGTTATTGCTTTCGTACACAGTATTAGTATTTATGGATAATGCAACTGCGTCAGAAAATTCACAAGTAGTGAGAATCAGCAATATAGTGTATATGACTAGTGGTAATAGAACCTCCTTCCACCCCACTAGGTCAAAATCTGTGTACATTAATCGTTACGTTTACTCTGCCGTAGATAAAAATTTTAACTCCATTCGTTACCTAATCTAATTCCTTCAGCATCGCCTGATTTTCTAAGACTGCACTCCATTACCCTAGTTTTGCTCTTGTTAATGTTCATCTTATACGCTCCTTTCAACACACTGTCCATTCCGATCAACTGCTCTTCCAGGTCCTTTGCTGTCTCTGACAGAATTACAATGTCACGAGCAAAACGCAAGGTTTTTATTTCTTCGTCCTGAACTTTAATTCCTTCTCCAAATTTCTCCGTGCTTTCCTTTATAGCTTGCTCAATGTTCAATTGCATCGCTTTCATGCCCTTCAACTCCGATAATTGCTGTCTGGTTTTTGTACAAGTTGTAAATAATCTTCCGTTCCCTTGATTTTGCTCCTCCTGATTTCATAATTTGAAAGATTCTATTCCAATCAACATAGTCAAAAGCTTTCTACAAAGCTACAAAAGCTAGAAACGTAGAATTGCCTTCCCTTAATCTATCTTCTAAGATAAGCCGTAACGTGAGGATTGCCTTCCGTGTTCCTACATTTCTCCTGAATCCAAACTGGTCTTCCCCAAGGTCGGTTTCTACCAGCTTTTCCATCCTTCTGTAAATAATTCGTGTTAAAATTTTCCAACAATGACTTATTAAACTGATAGTTCTGTAATTTTCACACCATTCAGCACCTTTTTTCTTTGGAATTTTATCTCTTTATAAATGTTTAAAGTTAATGTTATCTCCTTAAAACATTAATTATGTCTGTCGTACTACGACACATACAACACCTTCACCATACATTACCGTATAGTCATCCCCAGCAGAGGAGCTATACTTTTACCTAATTATTTATCCATGGTTCGTGCTTAAACCACACTCAAAAATCATAAATAAGACTACCTCACTGTAAAAAGTTACACCTAAGAGCATATGCACATAAAAATACTCTGAATTACTTAAGAATCCCTTTATCACTACCAACTTTATGTACTGAATCAAGCCTAAATATCTCATTTGAAATCGGTCCCACACACATTACATTTACTTCCGTGCAGTGCTAAAATATCCATCACACTAATCTCGGAAACATCCTCGAAACTATCAATATTAAATGCCCTTGCACTTTTGAATAAACTGGCCGATACCGTTCAGACTTACCACAATCAGAAAATATGGAATGTTAAGTGGAAGCCGCGGCGAAGCTGCCGAGCGCGTTGAGGCTCTATGCTACGATGCGCGAGGCCGTTCCCCGTCGGGGGTTCGAATCCTCCCTCGGACATAGATGTTTGTCTTTAGTATAAGGTAGTTCATAAGTAGTTTATAAGTTTAGGGACTAATGACCCCGCAGTTATGTCCCATAAGTGAAAAAAAAAGTTAATTGAAAAAATCTTATAAATTAATGCAATGCAGCAACCAGTTGCTTGTGGTTATTTACTTTAACTTTAACGAATTGTTTCGAGCGCTTGAATGCCCTTCTTCTGGTCTCTATACAGATAAACAAGTGCATTGATATACAGTAAAGGCTATAGAACGTACAAATGTCGGTTACAGAAATTTGAAGCAGTTTCGAACCAAATAGATTGTAATAAAGATAAGTTCATATAATGGGATAAAACTAACACTTACATTTTTGTACTGTCGTAAAGCGTAAAGAGAGGAGCAGGTGACTGATAAAACAGTCGCTTGACAGATTAAAATTCAGTAGTCTAGAAGTACAATGATAAGTGGCGCCATAGGCGGAATATTTCAGAACTACCTGCTGACACAGTAGTAGGATGCTTAGAAAGTCACTATCAGGGCATCTGTCAATATAAATAATTTGTCATTGTGTCTATGGCTTCAAATATTAATGGGGATAGATTGATGAAGTGATTGTCATACAACAAATAAGTTAAGGATGTGCGTTATAAGTTTTAAGATGCGTGAACTAATCTGCAAAGAAATGTGAATGGTTACAGTAATATTAACTTAGTGTTACAATTGGTACATCTAGTCAGACAACTTAAGAGAGTTTAACAGTCAACTTGCTAGAAATATACCAAAGAGGATAATCGTGTAGAGCAGATCATGGTGCTTTAAGATACAATAAGAGTAAGTAGTGGATGGTTTTCTAAAAATAAACAAGTCACTATCAAAATGGTAGTGACTATTGCATAGAGCAGCTTAACAAAGTGGATGCATAAAAAACCGTATCTTTAATATGAGGTGGGAGGAGGGGGAGAGGAGGGAATAGTTGCCAGAAATTACAACTGGCATATCTATCCAGATATTTATAGGGTGGGAGGGGGTTAGAGTGGTAGAAAGTAGTTGATGACTGAGTGAGGTGGTGATGAGGTAGGGGGAGGGGAGGGAATAGAGGTAAGGAACCTGCACAAAGCGGAAGTACATTTCTCCGTACATATCGCAATCTAGCGGGATACTTTTAGACAAACTAAATATCAGTTGAAAGATTTGATCGCGAACAAATTAGTAGAGTCACCATTATTATTAAGAATAGTTTCATTACAGCATGACGTTCGTTGATCTTCCGTGTAGTGGCTTGGTACGTCTGCGATGATGGCTATACGCCTCTTTCGTAGTGCCGACACCGGATTACAGAAATTTTCTACAACATACATACACAAAAGTAAATTAATAATTCAACATAAAAAATTAATTACACCATCATATATATATGTAAATAATTTAAAATACCCCCTTCTTGCACTCCGACTTGGTTGAAACGACCTTCAGAAAAACTCAGACAGCTTGGACTGGTACAGAGCATCCTCCTCGTTTCAACCTAGCCGAGTGCACAATATTAAAAAGTATGCAAAAATCCTATTCATTATAACATTATGGACTTCCACCCTTCTATGCCATTCGAAATTTAATTATTTCATTACATTAAAATTTGGCTTTTAGACTGCCTCCCCTAGCTTTACACCCATCTAACTAAATAACCACATATAGTCCAGTCAATAAATGCATTGTAGAGTGCATGGAATACGCGAGAATTTTTGACTTCAGGACTAGGGGGTGAGCTAAAGCAGGGAGGGGGGTGGAAAGGTACTACTTTTTGGTTTTACGCTTATATCTCGAAGCTTTAGAGCATTAAATTTCCTTCAATTTGATATGCACATTTGCTATCTTATCTTCAGCCAATCAGAAGTTACATCATTTATAAGATGTGCGCACAGTTTCGATGTCCCTCCAGAAATGAGTGTTTTGAGGGGCTGTAACGTTTTTACCTTATGAAACGTGCTAGCATGGTAAATAACAACAGCTTAACAATGACAAGAAGGTAGTTGCAATTGAAACAGAACACATTTTTTAAAAATGTAGCTTTTCTTATAATATTATGAATCATACAATTAAAGTATTTACAAACACTGAAAGTAATTCAGAACGAAAAAAAAAATTCATTCAACGCATCATCTTCGTTTTTCTGAGGCGGAATAGTTGAGGCTCATTTATTGTCGCCTGCAGTGGATATGTCGTCAAGGTCGTCAGTACCTAACGCCCGGGAGAGGAAAAACGATGTGGAAGCCCCGCGACGAACATAAAGGCCTGTCACTGGCTGAGGTGTGGAATGGAGTGTTCTCACTCACTTCTTACTTCAGTTCACTTCAAAAGTTCGCCGACCGTAGAGAAAGTTTGTGTGCCAGTATTGTGTCCTAGATATTTTTTATTTATTTGTGAAAATGTTAACTGTGTAGTGCGAGCAATAGCTACTCGGTGTTTTGTATGTGATGAAACAATAGATGGACCAAGTGTTTCCACAGTGACAAAATCACCCATCAAAGCTAGAATAGAAAGGGAAGATAGCAACGGCTCATCTTTAGAAGGTTTGGACATCCTTCTGATTCATACTGAATGTCGAAAAAATTACATCAGGTTGCAATGGTTATGTTAGACTTTTGAAGACCTATTGTCTTGGGAGAGCTTGTACAGAGGTTTTTAGTGGGTACTCTGACATATCAGAGATCATGAAAGCAGCTGAACAAAGTCTACGATATCGGCTCAGGACTTGTGGGGGAAATGAATGTCAGTCTAGAAACTAAAATTACAGTGAAGCAAGAGGATTTACTCTCCGAATTTAACAATAAGAATCAGCTGGTAAACCTGTTGATGATACAACTACAGAAAAACGGGATAAATGGCCTTCAAGCTTCAGGTGATGCTGACGTTGATATTGTGGAGACAGCTATCAAGAGATAACATTCCTCGATTGCCATTATTGGAAAGGATGTCGACTTAGCTGTTCTTTTACTAGCAAAATCTCCAACTGATCGTAACATTCTGCTTGTAGAACCAGGAAGTGGAAAGGTTAAGACATGTTTATATTCTTCACAATAGCTTAAAAGGAATTGAAAATGAAGGGAAATGCCCATTTGTTATTCATACATGCATTTACAGGCTGCCACACAACATCCGTAGCGTATTGCAAGAGTAAAGTGGGGTTTGTCAAAATGCTACAGCAGTCCAAAATCATACAACATGATGCTGAGATATTTGCCAACAGTTTTTCTTTCGTCAACTCCATTGAGACAGTGTGAATCACGAGTACTGTATAATGGTATGGAACTCCAGCCACCACAAAATACCTCATCGAATCTCACTACAAATCATTTATAAAAGCAGCTGGGAACATGAAGCCTAATCTCTCAACTGTCCCTCCAGCTGAAGGAGCTGCTAAGGAGCATGCATTCCGAACTTACCACCAGTACGCCTTTGGTTAGGAGAGGAACCTCAAGGTGGAGCCCCGAATTGAGATTAGAGTTAAATGCTGCCCCTGACGCAATCTTGAACATGATTTTTTGTCGATGCACGAAAGAATGTGACAGTGGCAGATGTGGATGCAGAAAAGTGTCGTTACACTGCTCTGTTACATGCCTCAACTGCAAGGGCAACTGCAACAACGGAGTCGGAATATTAATTCAGGATGAAGAAGACGACAATGACATCGAGATTTCACCAATCTCGTTGGACGACGTCTCCACTACTGAGACTCCCCAGAAAAACGAATATGTCTCACAATCAATTTTTAAAACAATTGATAATTTTTTAAAACAATTGACAAATTCAAAAAAGAAAATGTATTTACTCAGCTGCGGATGCCCCAATTATAAAATAACCTATTGTAATAAAAGCTACATCTATGAAAAGATTTCAGTTGCAAGTATCTTCTTGTCATTGTTAAACTGTTGTTATTTGCCATGCTAGCACGTTTCATAAGATAAAACCTTACAGCCCCTCAAAACATTTATGGAGGGACATCGAAACTGTGCGTCCAACTTATAAATGATTTAACTTCTGATTGACTGAAGATAAGATAGCAAATGTGCATATCAAATTGAAGGAAATTTAATGCTCTAAAATTTTCTTTCTGGCCAATTTTCTGTGAAACGATCGAGTGAGTCACTAGAAGTAAATGTTTGACAAAGTTAGTGAGGTAAAGATGATTTTTTCCCGAAATTATCTATTTTCAATAACGTATATCTCGAAAACTGTTGGGAATTCGACGTATATGTATTGTAAGAATTTTATAGAAAATTCAGTTATCTTTCATTTTTATTTGGAACAATTTTTTCCTAAAGACGACCGTTTTCGAGACATAAGCGGAAAACCAAAAAATGGTACCTTTCCAGCCTCCTCTCCGATTTAGCTCACCTCCCAGGGGCGGGGACTTTTAGTATGTTCACCTGCTAACTATCCCTAAAAATGTCCTGAAGTCAAAAATTCTCGCATATTCCATGCACTCTACACCCCTCTTTTGAGCTCTCATTGACTGGACTAATAACCATTATGGCATATTAAACTTTCCCAAACAAAACTTAACATATTAAAATATAAAAACACTTAATTAATATATTTATAACTACAAATAGGCATTATGTTTCAGAGTCTTATGTCTCGTGGCTTCAAAAGTAAATCAGTCACATCTTGAACCACCTGTACGTCCAACGTTTTTTATATGTGCCCTAGGCATTCTGGCTTCTGTTTCATATTCTCTTAATTTACGCTTCTGTAGAAGGGATGCAAGGAGAAATTTGGAGAGGGCATTAAAGTTCAGGGAGAATAAATAAAAGCTTTGTGGTTGTCAATGCCGTAGTAAGTTTGTCAGAGACTATCAAAGGATCTGGAAAAGTAATTGAACGAAATGGACAGTGTCTTCAAAGGAAGATATAAGATGAACATTAACAAGAGTCAAACGAGTGTAATGTAATGTAATGTCAAAAAAATCAGGCGAAGCTGAAGAAATTAGATTAGGTGATGAGATAATAAAAGTAGTAGTTGAATTTTGCTATTTGGATAGTAAAATAACTTCTGATGGCCGAAGTAAAGAAGATATAAAATGCAGAATGGTTACGGGAAGAAAAGCGTTTCTAAAGTAGCGAAACTTGTTAACATCAAATATTAATTTAAATGTTAGGAAGTACTTTCTGAAAGCACTTGTCTGGAGTGTAGCATTTTATGGGAGTGAAACGTGGACGACAAGGAGTTGAGACAAAAAGTAAACATACTCCTATTCCTCTGAATAGCACACTAAATGAAACTTTCAGTTCATTTAACAGCTTACACTAACACAAAAATAAATGATCCTATCCTACATTACATCAAAACAAAAATCATAGAGGAACACCACAATAATCAAGTAAAGTCAAATACGGTTATGTTGTACTTATGGTTCTTATGGCCTTCTCCTAAATTCGTGATGCTCGGTGTGAAGTCGAAATCGTTGACAAAGCTGTAGTGGCAGTGAATGCGGGAACAGCTGATTTTGGGGGATCCCTCTGGTAGAATCTGGTCGTGTATCTCGCCCTCGACTGCGGTCAGACTGCACCTGGACAAAATTTCAAACTACTCTTTAACTTCCGTAAAATAACCAACACATACACTTTACCCTTTCGTAATTGTCAATAATAATACCTCAGTAATGGTATTGAACACTATACTGTAAACTATTAGTATCCTTAAACAACTTTATGCTGGTAAGAGGTCATTCAAACTGTCCTAATTCACTTACTGCAATTGCCGTTCAGGATACGTGTCGTCACAGGATGTTTTGCTTTCTCTGAACCGTCGCGCCAACTAATGCACATAGGAAGCATCCATCACGTGTCTCACTCAAGTGCTGAAGAATTTCAATCAGTGGCACACCAATCAAATGGAGCAAAAGAATGATTACACCATCATATATGTAAGAATAATTTGAAGCATCTATGAGAGTCCTAACTTTCTCCGTAGCTGCTGGAGTTGTGTCTCCCAAGCCCTGTATAGAGAAAGTAGCGGCAACACAGCGGCGCCAGCCATGTAGTCGATGCGTTCTGTGACGGCGTAATGTTAAATTTGCAGAAATTATTACCTGAAAACAAAAAATTTGAGTGTGTAGGAAATTAAATTTCAAAGAGAGTTTCTATTTTATAAAACTCGAGCTTAGATGGCGAAATTTGGCGAAAAAAATCGCAAAGTTTCCAAAAACCGTTTTTATTAAATAAATAAAAAAAGATAACTCCGATGGGAAAATGTTAAACCATTAGATTATCTACCGATTGCTTTGTTTTACGAGTCGATTGATTATCTACCGATTGCTTTGTTTTACGAGTCGATTGATTTGATACCTTTCGAGATGTATCGAAAAATCACATAAAATTCTATAAAATATAAATTCCTTATAACTCGTCAACATTCGCGTTTCGAAACTTATTATTTACCAAAATTATGGCAAAATATATATTTTTCGAAAAAATTAAAAACATTCAGTAGATATATAAGGCTCTTCGAAAATTGTCTAGAGTTGGTCAGGGGATCGACCTAGAGTTACGGTTTTTTGTCTGTTTTCTTCGTGAAGAGTTGTAATATACTATTTAATAATTTTTAGATTTTGTTAATTATAAGTCTCGAAGAATGACTTTGAAAGACTTCCCATTGTTTTGAGCCCGTTTTCCTCAACTGACTATTTCTATTTTTATGGAAGGAAGGAAGCTTGGAGTTAAACAGCGTCGTCATTAGAGACGGAGCTTACGCTCGTAATGTTTGGGTAAGGATATGGAAGGAAATCTGCCGTTTCCTCGTCTTACTCTTGCTAATGTTCATATTTTACCTTCCTTTCAAGATACTGTTCATTCCATTTAATTGCTCTTCCAGGTCCTTTGGTGTCTCTGTCATCTGTCTCTGTCATCATCAAACCACAAGCTTTTTATTTTCTCTCCCTAAACTTCAAATTCACCCTCCGAACTTCTCCTTGCATTTATTCACTGCTTGCTCAATGTAGCGATTGAACAACCTTGGAGAAAGGCTACAACCCTGTCTTACTTCCTTCCCAACCTCTGCGGTCCTTTCTTGCTCTTCGACTCTAATAACTGCTGTCTGGTTGTTGTTTAGGTTTGAAAATAACTCTTCGCTTCCCATATTTTACCGCTTCTACCTTCAGGATTTGAAAGAGTGTGTTCCAGTCGACATTGTCAAAAGCTTTCTCCAAATCTACAAATGCTAAAAATTTATGTTTGCCTTCCCTTAGCCTATCTTCTAAGATAAGATGTAATGTGAGTATTGCCTCCCTATTCTTACATTTCTTCTAAATCCAAACTGATCTTCTCCAAGGTCGGTTTCCATATGTTTTCCATTCGTCTGTAAATACTTTGTGTTAGTATTTTGCAACCATGATTTATTAAAGTGATAGTTCTGTAATTTTCACATTTGTCTGCATGTGTTTTCTTTGGAATTGGAATTACAACATTCTTCCTGAATCTGTGGGTATTTCCCCTGTCTCATACATCTTGTATACCAGGTGGAACAATTTCTTCATGGCTGGCTCTCCTAAAGATATCAGCAGTTCAGACGGAATATCATCAACTGCAAGGGCCTTTTTTCGACTCAAATCTTTCAACTCTGTAAAATTCTTCTCGCAGTATCATATCCCCTATCTCATCTTCCTCCACGTCGTTTTCCATTTCTAGAATACTGCCTTCAAGTCTATTTATTTATTTTGTATAGGCCCTATATATAGTCCTTCCATAGTTCAGCTTTCCCCTCTTTGCTTAGTACTGGTTTTCCGTCTGAGTTCTTGATATTCATATAGCTACTATTCGTGTCTCCAAATATTTCTTTTATTTTCCTGTAGACGATATCTATCGTTCCCCTAGTTATACAATCTTCTACGGTTCTGTATTTGTCCTCTAGCCACTCCTGCTTAGCCAGTCTGCACTTCCTGTCAATCTCATTTGTCGTACGTTTGTACTCCCTTTTGCCTGCTTCACTTGCTGAACTTTTATATTTTATCCTCTCATCAGTTAAGTTCAGTATATCCTGTGTTATCCACGGATTTCTATTAGGCCTTGTCCTTCTGCCTATATGGTCCTCTGCGGCCTTCAATACTCTCTCAGAGCTACCCATTCTTCTTCTACTGTATTACTTTCCCCTGTTTCAGCCAATCCTTGTCTAATGCTCCTTCTGCAACACTCAACCACATGTGGGTCTTTCAATTTGTCCAGGTTTCATCTCCTAACTTTACTTTCTGCAGTCTCCTAAGTTTTAATCTGTAGTTCATAACCAATAAGTTATGGCAGAGTCTATATCTGCCCGTGAATATGTCATACAGTTTAAAATCTGGTTTCTAAATCTATTCCTTACCATTATAAAGTCAAACTGGTATCTCGCAGTGTCTCCTGGTCTCTTCCGCGCATACAGCCTTCTTTCCTGATAATTAAACCAAATACTGGTGATCATTAAATTGTGCTTATGGTATCGTTTGTGGGAAATCCTAGTTGCGTATTCATTATCTTTAATATTTTGTTCACTGTATGTGATATATTGCCTAGATATGTAGTTGGCAGATATGTCGTTCTGGTTATTTCTCTGACTTCTTTTTTTTAATGTCATCTTGTTATGTATAAATAGGGGAAAAATAGATGTCCCCCTACAGGAAAATAGAAAATACATTTGGAGACAAGAAAAACAGCTGTATGAATATAAAGACCTAAGATGGAAAATCAGTTCTCAGCAAAGAAGGGAAAGCTGAAACGTGGTAACAATATACAGAGGGGCTCTACAAAGGAAATGAACTTCGAGATGATATTGTAGAAAGGGAAGAGGAAGTAGAATAAGGTGAATAGGAGATACTATACTGAGAGAGGAATTTGACAGAGCACTGAAAGACCTAAATCGAAGAGTGGACGACATTACCTCAGAACTACTGAAGTCATTGGGAGAGGCAGCCATGACAAAACTATTTCACCTGGTGCGTAAAATGTGTGAGACAGGGGAAATACACTTAAACTTAAAGAAAAAAATTAATAATTCTCATCCCAATGAAAGCAGGCGCAGACGGATGTGAAAATTACAGAACCATCAGTTCAATAAGTCTCGGTTGCAAAATTTTAACACGAATTATTTACGGAAGGGTGGAATAGCTTGCAGAAGACGACCTCCGCGAAGTGCAGTTTGGATTCAGGAGAAATGTAGGAACACGGGAGGCAATACTCACTTTACGGCTCATCTTAAAAGATATAACCAAGCGAGATGGCGCAGTGATAACACACTGGACTCGCATTCGGGCAGACGTTGGTTTAAATCCACTTTCGGCCATCCAGATTTAGGTTTCCCTTGATTTGCCTAAATCACTCCAGGCAAATGCTGGGATGGTCCTTTTGAAAGGGAACGGCCGATTTCCTTCTCCTTCCTTATCCAAACAATCCGAGCATGAGTCTCTAATGATCATGGTGTCAACGGAACTTTAAACCCTAAGTTTCGTTCCTTCCTTCTTATAATATAGATTAAGGAAAGGCAAACCAAAATTTCTAACTTTTGTAAATTTGGAGAAAGCTTTGACAATGTTGATTCGAATAAACTCTTTATAATTCTGAAATCAGGAAGAGTAAAATATAGGGAACGGATGGTTATTTACAACTTGTACAAATACCAGACAGCAGTTATCAGAGTTCAAGGTCATGAAAGGGATGCAGAGGTTGGAAAGGAGGTAAGACAGGGATGTAGCCTTTCCCCAATGTTATTTAATTTGTACATTCAGCAAGCTACAAAGGAAAGGAAGGAGAAATTTGGAGAATGAATTAAAATTTAGGGTGAAGAAATAGAAACATAGGTTTTGCCGTTGACATTGTAATTCCGTCAGATACAGCAAAGGACCTGGAAGAGCAGTTGAACGGAATGGACAGAGTGTTGAAAGGTGCATATAAGATGAACATTAACAAGAGCAAAACGAGGGTAATGGAGTGCAGTCTCAGAAAATCGGGCGATGCTGATGGAATTAGATTAGGTAACGAAACGATAAAGGTGGTAGATGAGTTTTGTTACTTGGGCAGTAAAATACCATATGATGTTCGCAATACAGAGGATATAAAATGCAGAATGGCAATGGGAGAAAAACGTGTGTAAAAAAAATAATTTGCTAACATCGAATATTAATTTAAGCAAGTCCTTTCTGAAGGCATTTGTGTGGCGTGTTGCCTTGTATGGGAGTGGAACGTTGACGATAAAAAGTGCGGACAGGAAGAGGATAGACGGGAGATAAAGAATTTCTGGCATACCGTGACTAAAAGAAGGGATCGATTGATAGGATACATTCTTAGACGTCAAGAAATGGTTAATTTGGCGTTGGAGGGAAGTGTGTGGGGTAAAAATCGCAGAGCGAGAGCAAGAGATGAATACAGTAAGCAGATTCAAAAGGATGTAGGTTGCCGTTCTTATGAGAAGATGAAGACGCTTGCTCAGGATAGAGTAGGGTGGACAGGTGCATCAAACCAGTCTCCGGACTGAAGACCACAAGAACAACAAGAAACAATATCTCGTTATGTGTGGGACTTGTTTTACGTTTCATGTGTTGTTAATATAGTTTGGGTTGAAATTATTCTTTTTACTATATGCTGCAGTCTTGTGTTACGATTGCATTTCCTTCCAGGGGTTGATTAATGTTGCGGATGATAAAGTCGTGTTTGACAGTGAAGTGATTTATGTGGGTAAAATGTAGGGGTCTACACAGGGGGAGGAAGCGCGGTAAACGCCGTAGAGTGGCCGAGCGTTCCAAGGTACATAGCTGCGGAGCGCGCCGCTGCTCGCTGTCGGAGGTTCGAGTCCTCCCTCGGGCACGGGTGTATTTGTTTATAGTTTAAGCTACCTGCTATTTACTTATAAACTTAATATATTCCCCCTCCCCCCACATACTACATTAAGTAACTCTCACAATACCCTTCTTCCTCTGCAGTACAACTACATTAAAATTATCCTCTTTGGTATATTCCTAGCAATTTCACTGTTTAACTTTCTTCAGTTGCCTGACTAGATGTTCCAATCGTAACACTAGGTTAATATTACTGTAACCATTCACATTTCTTTGCACATTAGTTCACGCATCTTAAAACTTATAACCCACATCCTTAACTTATTCGTTGTATGATAATCACTTCATCAATCTATCCCCATTAAATTTTGAAGCCATAGATACAATGACAAATTCTTTATATTGACAGATGCCCTGACAGTGACATTCTAAGCATCCTACTACTGCACAGCTGATAGTTCTGAAATATTCCGCCTATGGCACCACTTATCATTGTACTTCTAGACTACTGAATTTTAATCTGCTAAGCGACTGATTTATCAGTCACCTGCTCCTCTCTTTATGCTTTTCTTCAACTACTTTGAGTATTACTGTTTTCCCATAGCCTTCTTCCCCCTTTTTTTATCGTTACTCCTTTATTATAAGCCTCATCCATAGATACTTTGTTACCAGTTGACTGTTGTTCATTCCATAATCTTTGCACTTAGCGTTGATTCCACTAGTAGCATGTTTATCTATTAAACAACAGTACAAAAATGTAAGTGTTAATGTCATCCCATTATATGAACTTATCTTTATTACATTCTATTTGGCTCGAAATTGCTGCATATTTCTGTAATCGACTTTTATTCGTTCTATAGCCTAATTGTATACAAATGTACCTGTTTGTCTGTATAGAGACCAGAAGAAGGGCACTCAAGCGCCCGAAACCGGTCGTTGAAGTTCATAATAAATAACGACAAGCAACTGGTTGATGCAATTCATTTATTTATAGTTTAAGCAGTTTGTAAGCCTAGGGACTGATGACTAGATTAGTGAAATCCCATTGATTTACAAACTTTTGAACATAGTTTTGAAGAGCGGTAATGTTGTGTCTCTTCAAGACCGAACCGCCGCGTGCCTTGGCTGTGTCTTCGCCACCCGTGTACAAGATCTGAAAAAGCTGTCTGTCTGGGCCGCGCCGCAACATCGGCGCTGCTTTGGCAGCATCAGCACCGACAGGACGGCACGTGGGCCCTCGCCCCACTGCTCTGACTGTCCAAGACGGCTCCAAGGTATCACGCCCGTTACCTCATTAATAACAACAGGGGGATAGTGCTATTCTCGACTTCAAAATGGCGTTTGTCGCGGTGCCGCACTGCAGACTGCTAACGAAGATACGAGCTTATGGAATATGTTTTCAGATTTGTGACTGGCTGGAAGACTTCCTAAGGTATAGAACGGAGTACGTTGTTCACGACGGCGAGTGTTCATCAGAGACGAGTATTTCGTCAGGCGTGCCCCAGGGGAGTGTGATAGGACCGCTATTATTTTCTATATATACAAATGATCTTATGGACAGAGAAACTTGTAATTTTCGGCTGTTTGCTGATGATGCTGTGGTGTATGGGTGTCGTCTTCAACTGGCTGTAATAGCGTACAGGATGACTTAGACAAAACTTCTAGTTGGTGCGAAGAATGGCAGCTAGTTCTCAATGTAGAAAAGTTTAAGGTGATGCGCATGAGTAGGAAAAACAATCCCATAATGTTCGAATGCAGCATTAGTAGTGAGCTTCTTGATGCAGTCATGTCGTTCAAATATCTAGGCGTAACATTGCAGAGCGATATGAAATGGAACGAACATGTGAGGACAGTTGTGAGTAAGGCGGTCGGCCGACTTCGGTTTATTGGGATAATTTTGCGAAGAAGGAGACGGCGTATAAAACGCTTGTACTACCATCTCTCGAGTATTGATCAAGTGTTTGGGACCCGCAGCAGATCAGTTTAAAGGAAGACATAGAAGCAGTTCAGAGGCGAGCAGCTAGGTTTGTTACTGGTAGGTTCGACCAATGCGCGAGTGTCACGGAAATGCTCCCGGGAACTCAATTGCGGATCGTTGGAGGAAAGACGACGTTCTTTTCGAGAATTTCTGTTGAGGAAATTTAGAGGGTCGCAATTTGAAGCTGAGTGTAGTACAATCTTGCTGCCGCCTACTTGCATTTCGCATAGTGATCACAAAAACAACATAAGGAAATGAGAGCCCGTACGGAGGCATATAGGAATTCTTTTTCTCCTCGTTCTATTTGGGAGTGGAATATAAAAGGAAATGCTTAGTAGTGGTACAGTGTACCCTCCGCCACGCACCTTACGGTGAATTGTGGAGTATGTATGTAGATGTAGAATAAATATTCATCGGACATGAGGTATGACTTGCCTCGTCTTCTGAACTTGTTCCGCTAGAGTGTACTCTGTTGTTAGTCCAAGGCGTATATGTTTACTGACAGTTTTTGTGACACTTTCGTTGTATGCAGCAGTGCCTTGCTCTCTTCAAAAATCGAAGGGAAATCACAAATAGAAGCGATCTCTTTAAAATACATGGTTTGATCCACAATTAATTGCAGCCCCGTGTTAGACAAATTATTTTCAATTGGGGGTTCCCAGTATCGACTGCTAGTAGGGGTAGTATACATACATCATGTGTGGTGTCGGACAAGTCTGAAGTGCGCGCCACGTACTTTCGCCGTGCGCCGCCATGCACGCACGGCGCGGCGTTCTTATGACGTCGGCCACGAGCGCCCTCTGCTGCCACCCAGCTCGCCGCCACCACTGAGCTAGATCGGTCACTTGGGAAGAAGACAGGCACTAGAACAGTCTCTCATCAGTAGGCAGGTCTCTACCCAGTTAAACTATGTACTAGCATTCCACTAGTCTGCTGCCCTCCAAGTTAAGTTCTTCGAAATATATATCTTGTTCTAATCTGGACATATCAGAATTTGTGCTGGGACCGGGATTTGAACCGTGCTACTTCTGCTTACTAGGCAGTTGCGCTAATCCTCTACGCCACCCCACGCAGGTCGGCGGAATATCCTTGCAAGGACTACCAAAGCGCGTAATCCATCAGACTCAAATTTCCACAGGTCCTTCTGTTTCGACCGTTGTACTCCACGACTCGCAGATGGCTCTTTATTTCCAGCAGGCGTTCACTCCTCGTATGCATTCGCAATGAAATAGGCATCAAACAGTGGCGAGGCGGTTTACAATTAAGAATTGCGGCGTTTATTCTTAGTTTGGCAAAATGTTATCCGAGATTTGTCGCAAAACAATGACGAAATCGTACGGTATTTTGAAACGTGAACAGTCGTACACAAAATGTGACTGTTTCTCATGTTGCTTCCAACGTGCTCGTGGTGCTTTTCATTTTTATATTTCGAAATTATTTCATGATAGGTAGCAATGAAACAAGCACTGGTTCTTGTGTAGTTTAAAATGTCAAAAGAAAAACTTAAATACTAGCATTCATGTATTTTTTAAATTATGTTAATTGTAGAAGATTAAATCAAAGAAAACTTACTTTTACTGTAGGAAATTCCATTGTGTGTAACTATGAAACAATTTCAAATAAAATAAAATTGAAAAAGTGTTGTAAATCGTGTTGGTTTTGTACTCGCAAATAGTTCAGGGAACAAGATATCATAAATAACTAGAGTGGAAAACTAGGTTCTTCTATAAAGGAGCGCAATGCACTCTATATTCAACCAGTGTTTGATACTGAGAGGGCTTCGTGACTTCCAACAAGCTTTGGACATAATTCCAATCTATCTTTAACTTTTTACAAATTTTTTTTCCATACGTCTCGGTATTTCTGACCAGCAAAAATGAAGTAACGAAATAGGTGCAACAACAAATAACAAACTCTAAACACATCTTTTTCAGCATAAACAATCTTTACAAATCCATGCTAATATCACAGAAAAATAAGATTCGGATTTACACGACACTTGTACGACCGGTAGTGTTATATGGTTGTGAAACCTGGGCAACTTGAGAAACAACTGAAGAATCAATCTGTGCGTTCAACAGGAAGATAATCCGTAAACAATACCAAAGAAGATAAATGGGGACGAAGAACAAAAGAAGACCTTATCAGCGGTATGGAAAGGCAAACATGGGAGGAAAATTGTACCAATGGTTTGGGCACATATTCCGAGGCGAAGGATCCCTCCCAAACCGTTCCCAACCCGCTGGAAGATGCTCGAAGGGAGACCGAAGACACGATGAAAGGATCAGGTTCTCGCAGTCCTCAATCAAGTGGAGCCGACAGCGGTAGAAGATGTGGGTGGGGACCAACAACGTTGGACTGCCATCTGCAATAAATGTGTCTTGTATTGAGATTGCGACTGACTTGTTTTATTTTTAATTTTGTTTTTATTTTTGTAATGTCTACCTTTTGCAAATTTTTTGTAATTTGCAGTCTGTATTTATTTAGAGCTGTGGCTTTACCCTTTGTTATTCCGCTGTAGGCCTTAAACGCCCATGTCTGCAATAAATGATGACGATGATACGTCTCGATGCTTAGGACAGTCGTAGCTGCGGCAACACTTTTTTGAAAGAAGATCCGCTTACAGCTGCCACCAGTTCCGATTGTAATCATTTCATTACTGCTTTCGTGGCCTAGAGCCACTTCATCAGGTACGTATAAGTTTCGAACAAAAAGACACAAAAATGACAGAACTCCTACTCATTTACATGAAAATCACTTCAGGCAGCTAAATGCAAGAACTGATAAACTCAAGTGTACTAACAAACATGGTTGTCTTCATAGCGCAGGACTTGTTCCCAACCGCCAATTTTAAAAGCTCATAGCAGTGGGACGGAACGTCAAGAAATAACAATTTCCCCCCAGGGGGCTCACGGTTCTTTCGTGAGTACGTGCCTGGCGAGTACGGGGCTCCGAGCTAATGTAGTCTTCTTTCCTTCTCAACTTCTCGGACTGCATTTCCTCCCCCCTCCCCTCCTTTCCTATCCTCACTCCTTCCCCTCCCCTCTCGGGGACTGATAACCTCAGTATTTTAATCCCTCTATCCCAAACAAACGACCCAACCCAAATAACAATGTTTGAGCGAAAATTTTTGTAACTGTCATTTCATTCCCCTTTAACGGAGTGGGATAGCAGCAGCAGCCCGCAGTCTTAACAATATGCATCCCTGGAAAATAAAAAGTAACACCATGAATTCGCCGACCTAGCAGAGGGAAATTTTACTGACACATTCTTGTGGATGAATACAACACGCGATCAAACACAGCCATCCGCAGGTGTAATCCAAGAATTAGGGAGAAGTGGTTGCAAAAATTATTACCTGAAAACAAAAAATATGAGTGTGTAGGAAATAAAATTTCAAATGGAGTTTCTATTTTATGAAATTCAAGCTTAGATGGCGAAATTTGCCGAAAAAATTCGCAAAGTTCCAAAAAACGGTTTTTATTAAATAAATAAAAAAATATAACGCCTTTGGGAAAATTTTAAATTAGAAAGTTGTAGCCCTTAAGATAACCTATCGATTGATTTTTTTTTTATGTATCGAATGAGTTGATACGTTTCGAGTTATATCTAAAAACACTTAAAATTCATTAAAAGTAGATTCCTAATAACTCGACAACATCCACATTTACAAACTTCCTGTTTACCACAAGTATGTCACCAAATACGTCAAATAAAAAAATTAAAAATATCAAGTATTGTTTGAGGTATATCGATTTTTTTGAAAAAATGGCTCCTAGAAAATTGCCTATAGTTGGTCACAGGATCGACCGAGAGTAACGGTTTTCTCCACCTGTTTTCTTAGTGAAGAGTTGTAATATCATACTATTAAATAATTTTTTTAGATTTTGTTAATTATAAGTATCAAAGAATGACTTTAAGGAACTTGCACTTGTTTTTGGATCCGTTTTTTCAACTGACTATTCCTGTTTTTATGTTATGAAAGGAACTATTAAAGAACTATGTTGGTGACATTTTTACACAGGTTGTAAAACGAATAATGTTGCTCTACGTCCTTCTGGAGCCGAAATATCTATATTTTTCTTTAAAAAATTCTAGCGGACGTAATTTCCATTTTACAGCGATGTGCTTCATGGAGCTTAATATTGAATACTTTCACTAGTAAGTAAAAATACTTGGATACGTTGCACTATTTTCTAGTGTTACTAATCGATTGGTAAAGCGAAGCGTACAAGCACGCAGCGCCTTGGGCCAGAGCGCGAAATTTAATCTCCTACACACTCATATTTTTTGTTTCCAGGTATTAATATTTGCAAATTTAACATTACGCCGTGACAGAATGCTTGGACTAGTGAGAACAGTCTCCAGAGCGTGCGCGTAGTCGACGCTGATACGGTGTAAACCCTCCTTTTGCAACAATGCGAGCTGCAGTTCTCCCACGGGACGATAGTAGCGATGCCGTATGTAGGCTTGGAGAATGGCCTGTCATGTAGTTCCCACCTGGTGCCTCAGTTGGGCCAGATTTCGTGCCGCTCGTGCAGACCGCGGCAAATGGCATTTTATCCCGTCCCAAGATGTTCAATGGGGGACAGAACTGATGATCGTGCTGGCCAAGGTAGTTAACGTACGCCTTGAAGAGCACATTGGGTGGTACGGGATACATGTGGACGTGTATTGTCCTGTTGGAAAAGCATATCGCCTTGTTGGTGCCTAAACGGTAGCGGGACGGGTTGAATGATGATTTCATTGTACCGTGCACTGTTGAATGTTACCTCGACGTCCACCACAGGAGAAAGATATGCCTCCCCACGCCATGATGCCGGGTGTCGGCCCCGTGTGCCTAGTCGTATGCACTCCAGACTCCAGCACTCCGCTACCCGACGCTACACACGCGTACGACCATCATTGGCACCGAGGCAGAATTACTGCACATTCGTCCTTCCATAAGGGCTTACCGTGACACCACTGGAGGCGGGCTGAACGATGTTGGGACGTGAGTGGAGGACGACCTAACGGCACGCATAATCGAGCATCATCGTGTGGGTAGCCATGTCTTACACTGGCCGTCCTCCTCTGGCGAACGTCGAGGGAACACTGAACAGTGCGCGGTACACTGAAACCTTCATTCAAATCCGTCTTGCTACCATTCAGACACCAACAAGGCGATACGCTTTCCAACAGGACATTGAACGTACAGATGCATCCTGTACCACCCACGGTGCTCTTCAAGCTGCCCGTTAACTACCCTGGCCAGCACGATTCCCAGATGTGTCCCTCACTGAGCATGTTTTGGACCGGATGAGACTTCTTGTGCGGTCTGCACGACCGGTACGTAATTTGGTCCAACTGATGAGGCACCAGGTCGAAACTATACGGCAGGATATTCGTCAAGACTACTTTCGACACCTACGATCGTCTTCATGACAGAATTGCAGCTCACATTGATGCGAAAGGAGGGAATGCACGGTGCTGGCGTCGACATTACGCCCCCGTCTGGTGACTGTACTCACTTGCGTGTGGCTCTGTCTGTGTGATCCTGTGTTGTACACACTTTCAAGAATGTGTCACTAAAATTTCCCTCTGCTGGGTCTGGTGTTCTTGTTTCATTTTACAGTAGTGTATAAGAATGGTAGTAACGAGTTTAAACTGGTGTTTAGTAAGACAGCATTTACGAATATTGTTAAGCCGTTCATACAGTGGAGTAGTGTATGTGTGTATGAATGACGATATTCTCGGCGAGTTGACGAATTTTTTTTTCTTTATTGTAATTTCAATTCCCCTAAAGGGGCGAGCTGTCAGCGCACGCAGGCGCTCTTCAGCCGAGATGTAAAGATATAAAGATACAGAGGAGCATATATGAAAGTAAAGGTGATACAATGTAAAGATAACTGAAATTGACAAAAAGTGTTGGAGAAAAGTATATAAGTTTGAAAATGGAGCAAAGCATGCAGTCTTTTTAACATGGACATGGTGACAAAATGAAGAGAAAAAATAACCAAAATAGACTCGGAGACCACGTACCACATAGAAGATCTAAAAGAAAACACAAGGCGTCGGCTGCGGGTTGGCTGTTCACAGTTCATTAAAATGAAATACCACATTGAGACGACACCAGTCTCGTAGCACACATTAAAACACTGACGATCACAGATGAGTGGAGAGGGGAAAAGGGGGAGAGGGTGGTGGAAAGAACAGGTGATTTAAAACGCAGTCGATTTAGAACACTCTTGCCGTTGGCGACAGGTTGGCCGTTCGCTGTTCGTTAAAAAAAATCACACTTTGTAAAATACACGTGGGTCTAGCACCAGCACAGAATCGATGGCACTGAATGAAAGGGCTGGTAGCTATGGAGGGGGTGGGGGCAAGGGTGGGATAAAGGGGGGAGGGCGCAGGGAGGGGCCACAGGGCCAGGGGGAGGAAAGCGAGGCAGGATGTCCCAGGAAGTCTGGAGGGGTGGGTGAATGGAGGGATGCCGGAGGGTCAGGGAGCGAGGAGTGGGTAGTAGAGACAGGAGGGATGGGGCCCTTTGGGAGAGATAGGTGGAGGGAGGGAGGTGGGGGATAACAGCTGGTAGGAAGGATAAATGTCAGGGGGAGGGTACGGAAGTTGCCACGGGAGAATAGAGAGGGTACGCAGGTTGTGGCCCTTTGGTTGTCTGGTGGGAATGTTAGATTCTATGCAAATGGCTGCCTGCTACTTGCTCCCCCTGGAGAAGTGGCGATCAACACCTCACCTGAACTTCTGCTGTTGCCTGACCGTGGCTGGCATCGAACTCCGTCTTTTCTAGCAGGGTTTCAGTGCTATTCATATAAGTAATAGGACAGCAGTGGAGGAGTTACAGACCAAGCGAGCAAACAGGTTTACCTGGTATAATTGTCTGTATTGTCCCTTTAAGCAAGCGCAATGTGAGGTAGCCTGTTACACATTAAAGACGGTTATGTCTGTAATCAAATATAGAAATAATAACGAGTCTCGCTGCAGGACCAAGACACTATGAAAGACAATTCAGTAAAATCATTCAAACTGAAATAGCCCAACCCCTAGCAGAGAGAGACTGCGCTGAGAAACATTACTACTATTGGGAGTTAACGGAACAGCCCAGGCAGGGGCAACGGCTACGGTCCTATCGGTAACATTCCGAACATTCCGTACACTTTCGCCCGCTGATTGGCGAACGCGTTTACTCGTTCCGGCGGAAACACTACCGATAAATAGCGGACGACTGCTGGCTCATCTAGCACTGTCGTAGAACTGCACACGACTGGGGAGTCGGGAGCGTCTCCCGTCATTTTTATGTCCGTCACTCCAGTACACTGTCTCGCTCCGCCGAAAAGAAGTGGGCCTCCGCAGCCAACCTGACAACGCGTCTTCTACGCCCTTCCCCCGGTCCGTGCGGGCAGGGTCGGCGCCCTGGGTGGTTGGGACACCTGGACTAGCTGTTCTTCCGCCAAACGGCGCGAAGGCGTGTATCCCTCCGCCATTGGCGAGGAAGAAGCGAATTTAAACTAACGGCCAAATGAGCCTTTCTAGAGTACGCCATATTGCTTCATTACCGTATTAATTAAATGGGACTAGATAAAATTATAAATCCTCCGCCGCTATGGATTCAAGGTATCAGCCAAACCCGTGGAAGTTCTTACTTGTAGGGGAAAATTCACTTTCTGCGATTAAATTGGCAATGAATTTTAACTACTTGTAAAGTACTGGGCCGATCAGCCAGCGACCGACATCATTCTATTCGTAATTTTCCGTAAGGGAAGAATCTTCTGTCAAAATCACTGGGTTAATTTTTATTGCGGCACTGTCCCTTTGTTACAGGGCTGGACTATCTGTTATTTGCATCTACCTTCCTTCAGCAGTTAGGTAACCCAAGATATTGGTGCTACACGGTGGAGGGCGGGGGGAAGCGAACCAGTAATCGTGAGGAGGGGATGGACGAGAGGATTGGGTGGGTCTAATTTACGGGAAAGGTAGTGGAGGCGGAGATGTCCAATAAAGTAGACAAGGCAGGGGAAGATGGTGAGGTCATAGAGGATTCGAGTGGGGGATGAGGGATGAAGGGGGGTACGGAAGGCAAGGCGGAGTGCATGGCGTTCTACGATGTCAAGGGATATTGTAGAAGGACGGGGGGCGAGAGTTGTAGATTTTTTTTCTTTGTTGTAATTTCAATTCCCCTAAATAGGAGCGGGCTGTCAGCGCTCATAGGCGCTCTTCAGCCTACAGAAATAAAAAAAATTGACACAGTAGAAACATATAAAACATAAAGGAGATAAAAGTTTGGAAATAAAACACACATAAAACGGAGATGTTAAATGGAGATAAGACAAAGTATTTGAAAGAGTGGCGTCATAAAACTTTTGATACGGCTCGAGGTACAGTGGCACACACACAATTAAAATGAACACAGAGTTGACCGTCCGCTATTGATGAATTAAAACGAGAAATACATCACACATACGGAGAAACACACAATTTAAAACTGATGGCGTCGGCTGCGGGTTGGCCGTTCACTATCATTAAAATAAAACGACGTAACTAAAAGACACCACACTTGTGAAGCACTCCCACAGAAGCACATCAGAAGATTCACATACGAAATAGCACATGGAATATTAAAGATGTGAAGTGGGAGGAAAGGGGATGGGTGGAGGTGAGGAGGAGTCACAGAGCCAGTGGGGAAGGGAAGAGGGGGGGATGATGTCCCACGAAGCCATGGGGAAGAAGGAAAGGGGAGAGCTGTAAGAGGAGGATTCTGAGGGACAGCTGGGTGGAATGAGGAGGGGAGATGGGGCCATAAGGGAGGGATAGTCGGGGCCCTCAGGGAGAGAAGTGGCAGAGGGAGCAAGGGGAAGGATCACAGGAGCACATGGAATACTAAAGATGTGAAGTGGGAGGAAAGGGGATGGGTGGAGGTGAGGAGGAGTCACAGAGCCAGTGGGGAAGGGAAGAGGGGGGGATGATGTCCCACGAAGCCATGGGGAAGAAGGAAAGGGGAGAGCTGTAAGAGGAGGATTCTGAGGGACAGCTGGGTGGAATGAGGAGGGGAGAAGGGGCCATAAGGGAGGGATAGTCGGGGCCCTCAGGGAGAGAAGTGGCAGAGGGAGCAAGGGGAAGGATCACAGGAGCACATGGAATACTAAAGATGTGAAGTGGGAGGAAAGGGGATGGGTGGAGGTGAGGAGGAGTCACAGAGCCAGTGGGGAAGGGAAGAGGGGGGGATGATGTCCCACGAAGCCATGGGGAAGAAGGAAAGGGGAGAGCTGTAAGAGGAGGATTCTGAGGGACAGCTGGGTGGAATGAGGAGGGGAGAAGGGGCCATAAGGGAGGGATAGTCGGGGCCCTCAGGGAGAGAAGTGGCAGAGGGAGCAAGGGGAAGGATCACAGGAGCACATGGAATAGTAAAGATGTGAAGTGGGAGGAAAGGGGATGGGTGGAGGTGAGGAGGAGTCACAGAGCCAGTGGGGAAGGGAAGAGGGGGGGATGATGTCCCACGAAGCCATGGGGAAGAAGGAAAGGGGAGAGCTGTAAGAGGAGGATTCTGAGGGACAGCTGGGTGGAATGAGGAGGGGAGAAGGGGCCATAAGGGAGGGATAGTCGGGGCCCTCAGGGAGAGAAGTGGCAGAGGGAGCACATGGAATACTAAAGATGTGAAGTGGGAGGAAAGGGGATGGGTGGAGGTGAGGAGGAGTCACAGAGCCAGTGGGGAAGGGAAGAGAGGGGGATGATGTCCCACGAAGCCATGGGGAAGAAGGAAAGGGGAGAGCTGTAAGAGGAGGATTCTGAGGGACAGCTGGGTGGAATGAGGAGGGGAGAAGGGGCCATAAGGGAGGGATAGTCGGGGCCCTCAGGGAGAGAAGTGGCAGAGGGAGCAAGGGGAAGGATCACAGGAGCACATGGAATACTAAAGATGTGAAGTGGGAGGAAAGGGGATGGGTGGAGGTGAGGAGGAGTCACAGAGCCAGTGGGGAAGGGAAGAGGGGGGGATGATGTCCCACGAAGCCATGGGGAAGAAGGAAAGGGGAGAGCTGTAAGAGGAGGATTCTGAGGGACAGCTGGGTGGAATGAGGAGGGGAGAAGGGGCCATAAGGGAGGGATAGTCGGGGCCCTCAGGGAGAGAAGTGGGCAGAGGGAGCAAGGGGAAGGATCACAGGAGCACATGGAATACTAAAGATGTGAAGTGGGAGGAAAGGGGATGGGTGGAGGTGAGGAGGAGTCACAGAGCCAGTGGGGAAGGGAAGAGGGGGGGATGATGTCCCACGAAGCCATGGGGAAGAAGGAAAGGGGAGAGCTGTAAGAGGAGGATTCTGAGGGACAGCTGGGTGGAATGAGGAGGGGAGAAGGGGCCATAAGGGAGGGATAGTCGGGGCCCTCAGGGAGAGAAGTGGCAGAGGGAGCAAGGGGAAGGATCACAGGAGCACATGGAATAGTAAAGATGTGAAGTGGGAGGAAAGGGGATGGGTGGAGGTGAGGAGGAGTCACAGAGCCAGTGGGGAAGGGAAGAGGGGGGGATGATGTCCCACGAAGCCATGGGGAAGAAGGAAAGGGGAGAGCTGTAAGAGGAGGATTCTGAGGGACAGCTGGGTGGAATGAGGAGGGGAGAAGGGGCCATAAGGGAGGGATAGTCGGGGCCCTCAGGGAGAGAAGTGGCAGAGGGAGCAAGGGGAAGGATCACAGGAGCACATGGAATACTAAAGATGTGAATTGGGAGGAAAGGGGATGGGTGGAGGTGAGGAGGAGTCACAGAGCCAGTGGGGAAGGGAAGAGGGGGGATGATGTCCCACGAAGCCATGGGGAAGAAGGAAAGGGGAGAGCTGTAAGAGGAGGATTCTGAGGGACAGCTGGGTGGAATGAGGAGGGGAGAAGGGGCCATAAGGGAGGGATAGTCAGGGCCCTCAGGGAGAGAAGTGGCAGAGGGAGCAAGGGGAAGGATCACAGGAGCACATGGAATACTAAAGATGTGAAGTGGGAGGAAAGGGGATGGGTGGAGGTGAGGAGGAGTCACAGAGCCAGTGGGGAAGGGAAGAGGGGGGGATGATGTCCCACGAAGCCATGGGGAAGAAGGAAAGGGGAGAGCTGTATGAGGAGAATTCTGAGGGACAGCTGGGTGGAATGAGGAGGGGAGAAGGGGCCATAAGGGAGGGATAGTCGGGGCCCTCAGGGAGAGAAGTGGCAGAGGGAGCACATGGAATACTAAAGATGTGAAGTGGGAGGAAAGGGGATGGGTGGAGGTGAGGAGGAGTCACAGAGCCAGTGGGGAAGGGAAGAGGGGGGGGGATGATGTCCCACGAAGCCATGGGGAAGAAGGAAAGGGGAGAGCTGTAAGAGGAGGATTCTGAGGGACAGCTGGGTGGAATGAGGAGGGGAGAAGGGGCCATAAGGGAGGGATAGTCGGGGCCCTCAGGGAGAGAAGTGGCAGAGGGAGCAAGGGGAAGGATCACAGGAGCACATGGAATACTAAAGATGTGAAGTGGGAGGAAAGGGGATGGGTGGAGGTGAGGAGGAGTCACAGAGCCAGTGGGGAAGGGAAGAGGGGGGGATGATGTCCCACGAAGCCATGAGGAAGAAGGAAAGGGGAGAGCTGTAAGAGGAGGATTCTGAGGGACAGCTGGGTGGAATGAGGAGGGGAGAAGGGGCCATAAGGGAGGAATAGTCGGGGCCCTCAGGGAGAGAAGTGGCAGAGGGAGCAAGGGGAAGGATCACAGGAGCACATGGAATACTAAAGATGTGAAGTGGGAGGAAAGGGGATGGGTGGAGGTGAGGAGGAGTCACAGAGCCAGTGGGGAAGGGAAGAGGGGGGGATGATGTCCCACGAAGCCATAGGGAAGAAGGAAAGGGGAGAGCTGTAAGAGGAGGATTCTGAGGGACAGCTGGGTGGAATGAGGAGGGGAGAAGGGGCCATAAGGGAGGGATAGTCGGGGCCCTCAGGGAGAGAAGTGGCAGAGGGAGCAAGGGGAAGGATCACAGGAGCACATGGAATACTAAAGATGTGAAGTGGGAGGAAAGGGGATGGGTGGAGGTGAGGAGGAGTCACAGAGCCAGTGGGGAAGGGAAGAGGGGGGATGATGTCCCACGAAGCCATGGGGAAGAAGGAAAGGGGAGAGCTGTAAGAGGAGGATTCTGAGGGACAGCTGGGTGGAATGAGGAGGGGAGAAGGGGCCATAAGGGAGGGATAGTCGGGGCCCTCAGGGAGAGAAATGGGAGAGGGAGCAAGGGGAAGGATCACAGGAGCACATGGAATACTAAAGATGTGAAGTGGGAGGAAAGGGGATGGGTGGAGGTGAGGAGGAGTCACAGAGCCAGTGGGGAAGGGAAGAGGGGGGGATGATGTCCCACGAAGCCATGGGGAAGAAGGAAAGGGGAGAGCTGTAAGAGGAGGATTCTGAGGGACAGCTGGGTGGAATGAGGAGGGGAGAAGGGGCCATAAGGGAGGGATAGTCGGGGCCCTCAGGGAGAGAAGTGGCAGAGGGAGCAAGTGGAAGGATCACAGGAGCACATGGAATACTAAAGATGTGAAGTGGGAGGAAAGGGGATGGGTGGAGGTGAGGAGGAGTCACAGAGCCAGTGGGGAAGGGAAGAGGGGGGGATGATGTCCCACGAAGCCATGGGGAAGAAGGAAAGGGGAGAGCTGTAAGAGGAGGATTCTGAGGGACAGCTGGGTGGAATGAGGAGGGGAGAAGGGGCCATAAGGGAGGGATAGTCGGGGCCCTCAGGGAGAGAAGTGGGAGAGGGAGCAAGGGGAAGGATCACAGCTGGTATGAAGGGTAGAAGTCAGGTCGGTGGGTATCATCCGGGGGAGGGGGAGGGTACGGAAGTTGCAACGGGAAAGGATCTGTAGTGTGGACAGGTGAAGAGCGGGGGGAATACAGTGGTGGAGGCGCGGCAACGGACCAGGTGCAGAGAGGAGAGGGTGGACTAGAGGATTAAGCGGGTCTGATTTGCGGGATATGTAACGGAGGCGGAGGTGTTCAATAAAGAGAATGAGGTGGGGGAATGGAATGAGATCGTAGAGGATCCACTTGAGGGAGGAGGGATAAAGGGGGATACGGAAGGTGAGGCGGAGGGCATGGCGCTCCAGTATCTCCAGAGATTTGTAGAAGGATGGGGGAGTGGAGATCCAGGCTGGATGGGCGACAGGATAGGATGGATGAGGGATTTGTAGGTAAGTTGTCGAAGACTGTCGCTTGAGTAAATACGTAGCACATTCACTCTTTCCTCTGGTAATGAGACGGTTAAAGCAGTTCTACACATCAGAATTTTTTTCTGTATTCGTAGTATTATTATTTGGATACAAATGCAAGTAGTTTTATACACGCCTAGTGTGCTACAGGCAACGTGAGTTGCAGCAGCGCCAGACACCGCCTACGATGCTCACGGCTGCAGCTGCCTGTGACGTCAGAGTCACGCCACACACACCCCTGGCGAGGCCAACGCCAGAGTCCGTCTCGCTCCACCGAGCGCGCTGTCGGCTCGACCAGCGCAAAGCCGCCTCCTCGACACGTACCGGCCAGCCGCCTCCCCGCTTCCGGCCCGGAATTCCTCGGCACAGCCGGCGAGCTCACGCCGCGCTCAACGGAAATGCGTCGCCATGGCTGCGTTGCTTATCTCCAAAACGTGGCTGCAAATACCAGTGGCGGCTGGTGCTTCACATGACTCAAGGTTCGCTTCTTTCAGTGCCGGGCCTAAGATACCTCAGAATCGGGGCCGAAACTTGACGGTGCCCCCTCCCCCCACCCATCCCCTCTCGGCGCGTCGATGTTTCGGCGCCCCGCTCGGCGTCAAAAGAGGTAGTTTCGCGTAAGATTTACCCTTAAAATAGCGACACATTCACAAGAAAAGTCCAAAGTTATGTGGCAAGTAATAATACAAAAGTCACTGATGTTCACAAGGAGGTTAGAATAAAGGGAGATGGCATTATCTATACTGAAGCACATACGTCAGTTGAAGCCTGTCCGCTATCTTGGCCAGTTTTGGAATCATATTTCTCCGTTAAAACTATGCCTTAATTCGACCCTCCTACTGTTAATGCATTGGACTGACATTCAGTACAAAGTATGTACTTTCAAACAATATAATTTCTTGAATAAATAGTAATAAATATTCATCAAAATATATATCAAAATTTGATTTTTAACGGCTACTTTGCACTCTTTTAACACGGTGTACATCACGGCAAAACCGTCGGACGTTTTATTCATGTTTTATGTGACATAAAACATTAGCTCTACAATGCGAACACTAGCAGTATGGCGGAGACAGGGTTCACTTTTTCAGCGTAAGAGCGTCTCCCCGAATTCCAACCTTCGTGGTCGTTACCGAATCCATTAAGAAGCTTGCTTGCATTTCGGCTCGAACGCACTACCTTTGACATCACAGCGCGTAGCCGCAAACACAGCTATTCTTCCTAGGTGTAGAGTACTGACTGTATTATTATCTATAATCGGCTCTTTTGATGACTTTTACAGTTGATGCGTCTTTAATTGATAGTTATAAGATAGTTTACTAAATATGACATGTTTTGATAAATTTTCCATGCGCCGAAAACAAATATGAAGTGCGGTTGTTGCCTCCATGGAGGATTTGCCCATGCGTAACGCGAGGTGCGCAGTAGCGCCATTGTCTGTGTTTCGGGACCATTCGTAAATAACCGCCAGATCTCGAGTAGCCAGGAGCTGGTGTTTCTACCAGCTCCAACGCCAAAGCGGCGTTTCCCATCGCTTCTCCGCTGCCAGTATGCTTGCTTCGGGGGCTTAAGAAGAGAATTTAAACCTCACCCGCGAATGCAAATTGCAACGCTGCGGGAACTACCGCCTATATTAGGCGGCCGCGCTACGACTCGTATACTTGTAGAAGTTTTAGTCAGCAATCAGACATAAAAATTTTTCTACAAGTCATATAAACAGTCGTTGAGCACAAGTTCCACCATGGAATTAAATTTGTATACTTGGTCTTCACGACGTAAAATGTTTCTCATGCGATAGAAATGCTTGGGATGTGCATAAAATGATCTGATAAGAGGACGAAATTAACAATGATAGTTTAAAAGCACTTTTTATTTACATATTTATTTGTTTCACGACGAGCTTTTTTCCGGGTGTTGACTGAACCCTGAACACATAGGACGCGCCGCCCCGATCAAGTCGAATATTCCCAGCAGTGAGAGGGCAGCCATTCGAGACCTGAGACAGAACCCTGAGATTGTTCTCTTGTTGAGGGATATTTGGCCACACTTCCATGAGTGCAGTATGCTGCTCTGCAACCGTTGTGGAAGCTGCTGGTCTGGCTGCAAAGCCTCTGCCAAGTGCATCCCAGACGTACTCATTCGGCTTTAATGCCGGTGAAGAAGCTGGTCACTCCATCCGCTCAATTCCCTCAAGCATGTTGTCCAACAGTGCAGCTCTGTGGGGTCGAGCGTTATTGTAGGGCACAATAAAAGGTCGAAGGATCTCGTCTCTATACTCCTGAGCAGTCAAAGCGCCATTTTCAATAACGAAGAGGTCCGTACGTCCGCCGACACTGACTCCTACGCACACCATTCGTCTACGTCTACATCTACATGAGATACTCTGCAAATCACATTTAAGTGCCTGGCAGAGGGTTCATCGAACCACCATTATACTATTTATGTGCCATTCCATTCTCGAATAGCGCGCGGGAAGAAAGAACACCTGAATCTCTCCGATCGAGCTCATATTTCTCCTATTTTATTCTGATGGTCATTTCTACCTATGTAAGTGCCAGTCAACAATATATTTTCGTACTCGGAGGAAAATGTTGGCGATTGGAGTTTCGTAAGTAGCCCACGCCGCAGCGATAAGCGCCGTTATTGTAATGATTCCCATCCCAGATCCTGTATCATTTCCGTAACGCTGTCTCCCCTGCATAGGGACAATACGAAACGAGCTGCCCTTCTTTGGACTCTTTCGATGTCCTCCGTCAAACCCACTTGATAAGGATCCCACACTGGGCAGCAATACTCCAAAAATGGACGGACAAGCGTACTGTATCCAGTTTCTTTTGTAGTTCTGTTGCATCTTTTAAGGGTCCTACCAATAAAACGCAGTTCTTTCCAGTTTAAGTCTGAAGTAATAGTCATTCCTAGGTATTTTGTGGAGTTTACGGCCTTCACTTTAGATTTATTTATCTCGTAAACGAAGTTTAAAGGATTTCTTTTCGTACTCATGTGGACGTCTTCACACTTCCCATTATTTACAGTCAATTGCCAATTTTACACCATAGTGATATCTTATTCAGATCGTTCTGCAGTTGGTTTTGATCTTCAAATGATTTTACTAGACAGTAAATGACGGCGTCATATACAAACAACCTAAGAGAGCTACTTAGATTTTCCCCTAAATCGTTTATGTAAATAAGCAAGAGCAGACGACCAATAACACTACCCTCTGAAACGCCCGATATCACCTCTGTTTCAGTCGATGCCTTACCACCATGATATGTTGCACATAAGAATGACTGTTAATTCATCAGCGAACAGAACCCGGCACCATTCGCTACGAATCCAAAACTGGCATTCTTCCACCCAGTTTCTGCTGTCTAAATGGTGTCGTGGTTTTAATGGGACACACACCATAGGCCTCGGTGCCTAGAGGTCACATTCCCGAGGGCGATTTCGGACTGTTTGTATTGATATTGCGCGTCCTGTTGCTGCCTGGAGAGAGCGTTGCAGCTCAGTTACATTCAGCCTCCTGTCTCGACGGACTGTTAACCGGAGATCACGGTCATCTCTTGTTGATGTTAGACATGGATGACATTGGTCTTGCCTTCTTTCAACGCTTCCTGTTGTCTGAAATCGCGTCCAGGTCCTTGAAGTTACACTTCAGGATACCCTAATAACTGTAGCCACCTTCTTCTGTGTCTGTCCCGCATCCAACTTTGATGTGGCTCTCCACGCCATAGCTTCGGGTAAGTCACGTTGTTGTTACATTGCACTAGCTGCTCACATCACTATCTGAACCCAACTACTTGTGTAATTCGTTTGGTATAGTAAACCCAAGTTAACTTCAACCCCCTCTGCTACACCTTTTGTTATTACCACTATCTCGGTTGCCGTGTTGATGTCTCCATTCCGTATAACCGTCATTCTGCCGATAACAATATTTCAGAACCTAGGTATCTCAGCTGATCCCCTAATTGTTTTGTCAGGCTAGAATATATAGGATAATTCAGTTGTAATCTGCGCAACTTGTTCTATACTGAACCGTAGCATAGTTGCTAAGGGCGAACCGTTCGTTGCAGTAAGCTCTTGCGTGTGAATTGCAACATTAGAATCCCTTCTGATGTATGTTTCGTTTTTAAGGCAGTTTTTGTATGTGAAATATCCTCTTTTTTCTAACTGCGTGTGTGTGTGTGTGTGTGTGTGTGGAAGACTGTATGCCCATAAGGAGGACGGCTTGTTTGCAGAGAGGAAAAATACAAAAGAGAAATCAGGGTTACGAAACATGCACTAACGTCAAGTAAGCTCCGCTTGCAAGCTTTTCTACACGCACCTAACAAGTACCAGAGTCCGTTCGCAAAATAACATCCCTTTAAATCATTTACCTTCTATCGTCTACCTTGTGACTCTGTTAAGATGTCGTCCCTAGTGTCCAGATATATCAAAGAGTAAAATCCGACAGCCACTAACTCATCTGCCTTTATCTAGGAAGTTTTATCCAGTTATTAGGATATAAAGGTATGAAAAGGAAGCAGTATTTGGGAAGGGAGAAAGGGTTGAGCCTTTCAAATGTTCAATTTGTACATTGAGCACGCAGTGAAGAAATGCAAGGATAATTTTGGAGAAGGAGTTAAAGTTCAAGGTGAAGAAATAAAAACTTCGTGGTTTGCCGAAGGAATTGTAATTCTGTCAGAGACAGCAAAGGACCTGGATGAGAAATTGAAGGTATTGGACAGTGTCTTGAAAGGAGAGTATAGGATGAAGATTTACAAGGGCACAACAAGGGCAATGGAATGTTGTTCAGACAATAAAAGTAGTAGATGAATTTTGTTATTTGGATAGCAAAGTAACTTCTGATGACCGAAGTGAAGAAGATATAAAATGCGGAAAGGCTATGACAAGAAAATAATTTCTGAAGAAGCGAAATATCCGATATTAATTTAAATAGTTGGAAGTCCTTTGTCGGCCGCGGTGGCCAAGGAGACTGAGGCGCTCCAGTCACGATCTGCCCGGCCACTACGGTCGGGGGTTCGAATCCCCCCCTCGGGCATGGATATTTGTGCCGTCCTTAGTGTTAGCGAGTAGAGGTCTGCAAATCGCCGGTTTCGCTCGCTCGTACTCGTCGAGTGCGCAGCGCTCGGCGGTGGGGTGCCGAGTGTGTACGCTCGGAGCGAGCGTGTTGACACTCGCGGGTCGGGACGGACAGAGGCCGCACATCGTGACGCATGTGTAGCATGTAACCGCATAATCGTTATACCCCATACGAGACAAAAAGGTTTTCACCAATAACAACATTTGGAAGTAATGGAAATGATGCAAAGAGAAACTACAGAACGAACGACGTTTTTATTGCAAATGTATAAAACATAATGTTACCGTACAACAAAATATACATCGAAAAGTAACAACAGTATCCCCAAACTATTCGTTGGCGGCATTGTAATTACAATGTATTGTTACTGGATCGAGTTCTTCCATCAGAGATCAGGTTCCCTGCCCACTGAAAGTGCGTTCACTAGCTGCATTTGAGGCGGGCACACAAAATACTCTTTTTTGCCAATACAGCTAGCTTAGTAGAGTACAATTGCGTTTCCACCATTCATGAGGATCGTCGTCATCACCATCAATTCGTGCTAAATAAAGATCCACCTCATTGGTGGATTGCGCCTCGCGCATTTCACAGTCCAGCCATTCCGAAAACATGCACTTCGTTCTTTTGCCTGGTGCACCAGGGGTGACATTCATCAAACGGCCCTAAATAAATATAACACTGAAATCATTGAAACAGCGGGAGCAATATAAATTCGTACAGCTGTGTAAACAGTTGGAAGAAGGGTATTTAAAATAGGTAGACGATATATGAGCATTAGACTGGAAATGACCTTGACGAAGGAAGAAAGCGCGGATCCTACATATTGCACATAATCTTGCATGCGTTCTTTATTATATATATGAGAAAGACGGCAGTGGCAGTGGGGGATATATGAACGCTGCAATTGAAAAAATTCCCGTTAAGGTAGAGGCGCAGTGCCAAAATGCTACGGGAATATGTATAACGGGGTGCATTAGAGAGACATGCACAAACCGAACCTAACGGATGTTCATCAGTATCTAAGTATTTAATATCAATATAAAAGACGGACAAAGTATTCCAGGACGTGAGAGTGATAAGAGGAATGTATCCATGTATCTATGATTTTGTCGTATTGGTAACTACAGACTGTAGCATTCTAAATAAGCTACTACCCCTCGCCTCCGTTTATTGCTTTAGACTTGTCTCTAACGCATTCACGTCTCCTGTATCCCCCCCCCCCCCCCCATGCAACAGACGGTGTCTTTGGCGGCGTTAATCGTGGAATAAACCACTGGAACCTCAGTCTTCAAATATTCGTCTCAGACACATGTTTCAGCACTGTATTCAAACAATGTGTCATGCATGCATAATGTTGATAGAGTTGGAATGCCTTGCGTATATTAGCGCCGCTGTCGGTGACAAATGAAATCTTCTTAATGTTGTGGGGATTTACTCCGAAGTTACGTAATGTTTCCTCAATACGGTGCATAATAAATTCCGCAATTTTTTCTTCTCTGAGAAATGAGATGTTGCCAATACCATGTTTTTCAGTGTCCATTCTTGAGCAATAGAATGTGCAGTAACATATAGTTAAGACCTTTTCCTATATGGATCGGTCCACAAATGCGCTGTACATGCACTTGCATTTACGTCTGTGGCCTGGACAATGCTGGGCGTCATACTCGCACTTATTTCATCGACCTGTCGTTCAATGTTTCGTGCCATTGTCGTAGGATGCGGCAGAATGGTGGAGACATCCACCTGTCCACATTCGGAACCGATATTTGTCAGCTGCTGACATAAAGAACGAAATCCAGCACCAGATATTAATGTAAATGGACGGAGGTCCCTGGCTCGCACTTCTACGCACTTTCTCATAACAGACGACACGGCGTTGCGGTGGGCGACCGAGTGGCGAGCGGGCAGTGTGGACGGTCGGGCCAGTCGAGCGTGTCCCGCTCGAACGAGCGTGCAGAAAGTCGAGTGCTGCCACACGCCTTGTCGCAAGCTGCAATGCCGACACCTGTCGGACTGTCATAGAACGACATGTATCACGCGGTTCGAGCGAGAAACCGAGCAACGTGCAGACCTCTATTAGCTAGTTAATAAGTAGTTTGTAAGTTTAGGGACTTATGACCCCGTAGTTAAGTCCCATAAGCTATACAAACATTTGAACATTTGATTTGGAAGTCCTTTCTGAAGGCATTTGTGTGGAATGTAGCACTGTACGGGACTAAAATGTGGTCGAAAAGAAGTTCACTCAAAAAGATGATAGAAAATTTTAAAATGTGGTTGAGATGTGTCGGCCAACATTTGTGTTTTAATTTTCCAACTGGGAAATTTTATATATTTGAAATGTATTTTGGTGAATGGTAAATCGTTTCTGGTTGTGGTCTTTAATACAAAGATATCTCCTTGTTCAGGTTTGGGGCGAGGAGGTTGCGACGTGGTGGCTGTTGGTTCTGATCCGGCGCGTTGGGTAGTCTACGTTGTTTGTGTTGTTGCTGCGATGGAGAAGACGAGGTTCTAAGGCGCCTTGCTGTGGAGCGCACGGTTTCTCACCGTGGGAGGTTCGAGTTCCCTTTGGGCATGGATGCGAGTGTTTTTCCTTAGTTTAAGAGACTGATAACAAGAGTAGTGAAGTCCCATAAATTTACAAACATTTGAACATTTAGTTTTGCTGACGAAACTTTCGTTTTCAAACATCTCTTCGACCTTAATTCACCACAGCTTGACACTACATCCACCTTGCTACTTCGATTTAAGTCACTTTGAAAATGTTCAAATGTTTGTAAATCTATCGGACCAAACTGCGTGGTCATCAGTCCGTAGCTTACAAACTACTTAGACCTAGGTAAACTAACCTAAGGACAACACACACACACCCATGCCCCAGGGAGGACTCGAACCTCCACGGCGAGCAACCGCGCGCTCCGCAGCGAGACGCTTTAGACCGCTCGGCTACTCCACCGCGGCGATGTCGCTTTCCTTGTTGAGTGTGTCGCTACTGGTATATCGTACGACGGTCTATTTTACTGCGCCTTCTATGGTTAACTTATGGTTCGCTTGTGTAAAGTTTCATGGCTCGTTAGCATCGATTGCGATTTCTCCTGCTGCCACTGAGGGCGTCCTTGTTGTTATCAGTGCTCTATTGTTCAGGCGTGCGTGCCGATAAGAGCTCGGCTCTCGCTGTGGCAGCAGGAGTTATTGACAAGGCGACATCGCTCTGCAGGGCCTGTGCAGTGTTGCCAACTGTGAAATGGCATTTCCCACTAAAAAGCTTATTAAAGACCACCGACGCGGCGGATTAGCTGCGCGTACTGGAGCGCCGTGTTGCGGTGCGCACGGCCGTCCTCCGTCGGGGGTTCGAATCCCCCCTTGGGCATGGATGTTTGTGTCGTCCTTAGTGTAACATAGTTCATAAGTAGTTTGTAAGTTTAGGGACTGACGACTCCACAGTTAAGTCCCTCAAGCATAAAAAAAGAAAAAAAAAACTAGAGTTTATTCTTATCTTTAAAAAACCACTATATTGCTATTATTTTAAGTACTGAGTATGTTGAACCAAAAATATGAGGCAATTCAATTTTATTTCCTTACCAGTTTTGAGCAATTATTGCTTTTCTTCAGAAGAGACTGTAAAGAAAAAATCGTCAGTGCTGTGAAGAGCATACATTGTAATAAATGAAATAGGATAAATTAATATAGCATACATTCAAAAAATACTTAAAAGGAGAGATTATATATACTGTTAATTATCGCATGATAAGTGAAAGTCTGTATCACGTTTCTCTTATCACGCGATAATTAATAGTGTATACGAGGCGCGTCCAGAAAGTAAGTTCCGTTTGGTAATAAAATGAAATTGTACACAGATACAGAAATAATTTTTATTGCACAAAATTCTACAACTCTTAAACTACTTCTCCACATAACTGCCGAAATTTTGTAGGCACTTGTCATAGCGTGCCACAAGTGTTTGCATGCATTCTTCACAGAAGGTTGCCGCCTGTGTATTCAACCATGTGGTAACAGCTCTTTATCATCGTTGAAGTGTTGACCACCAAGGACAGATTTTAGGTGTAAGAAGAGATGAAAGTCGCTAGGAGAGAGGTCCGAGCTGTATGGAGGATGATCAAACAGGTCCCACTGAAAGTTCCGTAACAATTGTTTGGTCACATTCCGTGTGTGAGGTAAGGCATTATCGTGAAAAAAAAAAGATCTTTTGACAGTAATCCTCTTCTTACACCTAAAATCTGTCCTTGGTGGACAACACTTCAACGATGATGACGAGCTGAAAGAACATGTTACCACATGGTTGAATACACAGGCGGCAACATTCTATGAAAAAGGCACACAGAACCTTGTGCCATGCTATGACAATTGCCTACAAAATTTCGGATGCTATGTAGAAAAATAGTTTAACAGTTGTAGATTTTTGTACAATCAAACGAACATAATCTGGCTTCTTCTGATGCTATTGCAACAACCTCTAAAATCAATGACTTCTTCACACACACAAAAATGGGAAAATTAGTTTTATGCTTCCCAACAATTTCTGTTACGTTGTTACTATGAAACTTACATTTAAAAATTTATAATATTGCCAGCGAAAACGTGCTTTATTAAAGTATTATAATGAAACCTAATCGTTGGTATTCAGGGTCAAGAAGCTTTTACTTTATTTATCATAACGAAAGATATAATATTATCGTTTGAGATTGGTCTAGTGTCAGGTGTCTACGCTTATCTAAAAATTCCCCGTAAGTGTCCACGTAATATGAAGTATGCAAACAGATCCATATTTTGGAATCTTTCTTTCTGTATTTTGTTGTCCTCTTTTATATCTTGTTCAAAAATGTTCAAATGTTTGTAAATCTATGGGACTTAACTGCTTGGTTATTAGTCCCTAGCTTACAAACTACTTAAACTAACAAGGGAATGGTCAGACTTGTCATGTCGAAACCTGTGTTGATATTTTTACCACTGTGAGTTAACGTTGAAGGAAGTCTATATGCAGACTGTTAGCTGCTGACATGACCCGGAAGACTGTAAAAACTTTTATGAAGTATGACATTATTGTCGCATGGTTTTCGTGCTTATAACTGCCTGTTGTACAACCCTGACCTCCCTCGCTACGTTATACCAACGCCATCTAGGGACAAGGTGGCGTTAGCTACGCGCCGCTCTCCTGCCACAGCAGTGAGAGAGCTGATTCGCCCAGAGAAAGCGATCGTACGATAATTAATAAATACGATAATAATAAATTCGTTGACAAATGTAGCTGATATGTTGTCTACAACTTTCTTTCCAAATAGCTGTGAAATAGACACAAATACATACACGGTCTAGAACACGTCAACCTTTTATTTCTTGTAATTATCGCAAAAATGCGAAATATTGATACAATGTTCAAAACATATGTTTTTTGCGCACCAAGAACATATAAGCAAAGACGACATATGACAGCCTGCGGATCACAGACGTTGTTAGACGTCCGTAGACAAGACTCGGCCGGTGTTAGGAAGGAATCAGGCGTATATTTCGAGGCGTGCCACGCATATTTAACCACATTTTGAAACCGTGGGGAGGAAAACTGATAATGTACGACTGATTGCAAGTTGAGAATATTGTCACGCTGATAGACAGGAAACTGCAGTGATTTGGACTCAATAATTTTCTCTGTTAGTTTTCTGTAAAATGCCTTCCACTGACGGAAAAATTCTCTGTCTAATGGTTGTATTACGTTCGTCGTGCCGGGTGGAATCTGAAGTATCTCTACTTCTTTGTTAGGGTGAGCTCGAAATACAGCTTTTAATGAATCAGAACTTTTATGACCTGACCACGAATCTAGGAGAAGAGATTTGTTCCCGCAGAACGGAAGAAAAGCATGACGCATGAAAAGTGTAACGTTAACATTTCCCATTTCCCCAGAATTCGATGCGTCTACCAAAAGATTGTCTGCGTAGAACATTGTTTGTTTGACACGTGGTCCAAAACGTCCAGTTGGTTCTTGAAGACACACATATAGTTTAGGCAGCAATGAACCATGGGCATTATGAATGGGTGAGTGCAGTCGTGGACTGCGTAATTGCCTCAATATGTTTTTTCCCTTTGAATGACAGTGTTCATTTTCTTTTTGAAAATCTGACTGATCTGCAATGTAAACGTAAGATTCACTAAAATTGGCAATCTTATTTTTTGCAGTCGTAAGAAAAGCTTCTATCATTTCCATTTGAGTCACTTCATTTTTCGACCTGTTTCTCGATACCAATTTTGTTATTTTTCGTACCATAATTTTATGTGATCTTTTGAAGCAACTAATACAACTTTGAGAACCTGTAAATTCTTTAGCGCCTATCGCGTTGGCAATCTCTAACGCCCAATCACGCCGAGTTGTGTCGCTGACACTCAATGACAGTCATCTGGCATCGGTAAATTGCTCAAAAAGTCTCGCATTTATTTCCGTCGCAATTTCCAGTCGACTCTTACGTCGTCCAGCGACTTCCTTTTTCCATCTATACAATTCACGTTCAGAAAGGACAAAGCGATACCTATTTTAAACATTACTGTAGGCGTTTCTTACCACTTTCGTTCAACCAATACTTCCACGCCTTTTCTTTGTCTGATAATGTAATTGTAGTTGCTTGTGTTGCTTACGAAAATAACTGATGATGTTATGGGGCACTATCACCCTAAGAGTTTTTATGCGTGCAACTTTCTTCCGTTTCTTCGCCGTCTGTAGATTCACACTCTGCAATATCGAGTGCTTCAGTCGTATCTAGCCACATGCCTGCGCTATTTACATGCTCGTTAGAAGTTTAACTACCATGTCGCACATCACAGTCTTCACGCGTGTTTTCTGTTGATTTCTTCATTTGGTGTCTGTGGTATATCTCCATGGCATGCAGCAAAACATTTACAGGGTTTGCCATCACCTGTGAGGGGAGAGTGAATGTTCACCGTAAAGTGGCTTGCTGAGTATAGATGTAGATGTACAGAATATCTTTTACATCTCTAACCAGTTTCAGGGCGGTATGTTTCGAAATAAGTACCAGAAATGACAAGGAAGTGCATGCCACAGAAACGAATATTCGTTCCCCCTTTCGTGCAACGATATTACTCTTTAATGAACGCCGCGATAAGACGGCCGCACCTCCCGACCCTGCGCACAACGCTCACCATAACAACAGCTCGCGACTCGCCATTTCCAGGGGTGGCCAGCCGTCACCGCAAGCGCCAAGCAGGAAAAACAGCCATTTTCGTGATTTTTTTTTTGGTGACTTCCAGTTCATGTCAGCAGCTAACATTCTGCATACAGACTTCCTTCAGTGTTAACTAACAGTGCTAAAAAATCATGTTTTGGCATGACAAGTCTGACCATTCCCTTGTAAATTAAACTAAGGACAACACACACACCCATGCTGGAGGGAGGAATGAACCCCCGACGGCGAGCGGCCGCGCGCACCGCTGCACTGCGCCTCGGTGCACACGGCTATTCTGGCGCGGCTTATATCTTGTATGTTATAGTGTATGTTTCTCACATTATTAAATAAATAAAAAAGCTGGCAGAACAATATGAGCGCACAAAAATGGGGAACAAAGACAGAATAATGTATATTATAAATGTTTAGGTAATATAAATTGAGGAGCTACAAGAACGTTAGAAAATTAAATAGTGTTCTTACTGAATGCTGCCTTCATTAAGTGTTTTCAAAAACAGCTTTTCCATTAAACCACCGAAATAGTTTTAAAATCCACCATAATTCCCACTATACTCAGTTCACCGAAACGAGGCGCGTGACCAGGGGTGGACAAAACAGGGTCGCTCGCTCAATATCGCTGCATCCGTTTCAGGTGTGAGGTCGTTGTGTGTTTTGTTATTTAGCAGTGCCAATAGAAGCCAAACATTTAAAATTCATTTATTTTAATACTTTATAAAAAGCGATTTTCTCCGAAAATTTCCCAAATCTGCATGTTCACTTACCACAGGGAGCACTTCGTCTGACGAAAAACGTTTGTTCGTATCGCATTTCAGTCAAAGTCATCAAGACGTTCTGAAAGCTTCTGTCGTATTTCCATTTTTCTTTTTTACTTGGAAGCTTCAAAGAGTGAGTGGCTTTCTATTGACTGTTTTTATACAAATATAAGTCATTGATTGTTCTGGACACAACAGCTGCGTTTCATACACGCTAGGAACCATGTGTTTCTCTAAAGAACTTTATTATTTCTTCTTTGTAAACTTCTTGGGTTGACTCAAATTGAAGGATGACATAATGAGGTTACTGTTACGTGATACGAATGCGAGATAAAAAGAGACACATAGACTACGAATGCTAAATGTTAGTGGAGTAGCCGAGCAGTCTAAAGCGTCTCGCTGCGGAGCGCGCGGTTGCTCGCCGTGGAGGTTCGAGTCCTCCCTGGGGCATGGGTGTGTGTGTTTGTCCTTAGGTTAGTTTACCTAGGTTTAAGTAGTTTGTAAGCTACGGACTGATGACCACGCAGTTTGGTCCGATAGATGTACAAACATTTGAACATTTGCTAAATGTTATTGTAAACTCCAATGCTTACGTTACTATTCAGCAACTGGTCCTTTAAGTTGAAGTTGACAGTCAAAACATATTATCACTGCTATATAACAACACACACAACGACCTCACTCTTGAAACGGATGCAGCGAAATTGAGCGAACGTCCCTGTTTTGTCCACCCCTGGTCACGCGCCTCGGTGTTTACAGTATGTCTCCCGTTTCGGTGAACGAAGAAATCAAATCAAATGTTTGTAAAGCTTAAGGAACTTAACAGCGGGGTCATCAGTCCCTAAACGTACAAACTACTTATAAACTGGAATGAAACTTTCACTATGCAACAGAGCGTGCGCTGTTATGTAACTTCCTGGGAGATTAAAAGTGTGTGCCGGAACCGGGACCCGAACCTGGGACCTTTGCCTTTCGCGGGCAAGCGCTCTACCACTGACCAACTATCTACCTGACACTAAAGACGATACAAACATCCATGGGCGAGGGAGGATTCGAACCCCCGACCGTAGCGGCCGTGCAGTTTGTGACTGGCGCGCCGCCGACTGCTCGGCCACTGCGGCCGGCTTCCCACTAGAAACTAGATGCAAAATTTGCCCACGAGACAGGTACTCAGAAACACCAGATTTAGTGGGAAAAACACTAACTTGGCAACACTGCCTGTGAGTCTGTGGTGTTTGTGGCACTGTTGGGCGTCCACCGGCAGTGGCAGTTGGTTATCAGTCGTGTCCCGGTGCAGGGGAGTCAGTGGTGGCTACTGCAGCAGCGTATCGAAAGTACCTGCGGCCGACGCGGGGCTTATCAGCCGAGGTCCTTGTAGCGTCAGGCATCCGCCGCCAGTGGCAGTTTGGTAGCCGTTATATGCCGCATTCCACACATTCCACCTATGGCCACGGCCCGTGATGTGATTCCGGACGTAGACACTACGTTTACATGCAACACATCTTCCGGAAGACGAAAACCGATTTTCGTAAATCGTTTTTCGCTGTCGTGTTTACATGGCATAGCCTGAATCGGATTTCCTAGCTCACTTAACATGGCGGCTGGAAAACAGCTGATTCAGTTCCTTATTTAGTCTGGACAATCGCTATTTTTCTTTATTTAAATACACAGATTTATGTTCACTCTAATATTTATACTTTTATTTTACATTAGAAAATATCACTCTTTCCATATGTGCCGAAAATTCGTAACAAGAAAACACAATCTGACAAACCAAGTACGATTCAAAAACGGTTGCGTTTACATGGGTACGAAAATCGATCGTGTAACTGGAAAACCGCTTTAGAGAAGCGGATTTCCAGAATCGATTTTGGAGTGTTTACATGACCAACCAAAAGCGGAATTGGGAAACCGGTTTACGAAATCCGGTTTTCGGAGCCCATGTAAACGGGGTGAGAGAAAGGTGACTCTTCGCAGTGTCACGCTGGTACATTGGGGCGTGAATCGTTCCCTAGTCGACCGCCTAATACAGTGTATCCAAATGTTCAAATGTTTGTAAATCTATCGGACCAAACTGCGTGGTCATCAGTCCGTAGTTTACAAACTACTTAAACCTAGCTAAACTAACCTAAGGACCAGACACACACCCATGCCCCAGGGAGGACTCGAGCCGGCCGCGGTGGCCGAGGGGACTGAGGCGCTCCAGTCACGGTCTGCACGGCCATTACGGTCGGGGGTTCGAATCCCCCCTCGGTCATGGATATTTGTGCCGTCCTTAGTTGTAAGTAGTTCATAAGTAGTTTGTAAGTTTAGGGACTGATGACCCCGTAGTTAAGTCCCATAGACTCTACAAACATTTGAACATTTGGAGGACTCGAACCTCCACGGCAAGCAACAGCGCGCTCCGCAGCGAGACGCTTTAGACCGCTCGGCTACTCCACCGCGGCACAGTGTATCCCAGAGTGGTCTATATACACCCCCAGGGGTCAATTCTAACCTGCAATGAGTCTACGTCAACGGAATTCAGTGGTTCACATTTAGGAACAAAAATTCAGAATTATTCTCACAATGCTGAAGCTTGATCCTTTGTATGTCACTGTTCGCTTCATTCGCTTAGCGAGAGAGTGAACGAATTCTGTATTTTATTTTCGGTCTCCTGCTACAGGCCAGTAGGAACTTTTTTTTTTTTTTTTTTTTAGGTGTCATCCCACAATTATGACAACATGTAGTCGCCAAAAACATAAGTGATAGTTGCATCAATCTCATCAGTTTGCGATTAACGCAATAAGCAAACTTCGAACCAATGCGTTGAATACAATATTACTTGCGCAGTTGGTAAAGAAAATGATGACAACTTTTATCGATTACTTCTTCAGTACGCTAGCTGTTGAAAGGTTTATGTCTGACGAGATTTTTATCACTTTTTGACACTATTTTAGAATTTTTGGAGCAAAAGATCAAATTTTTAAAGAAAATTTAATCAAGTGAAAAACAGACATTGCTTATCTGACAGAGTTGTATGCTAAATTTAATGAAGTTAACTTGCCGTTACAAGACTACAGTCTAAATTCGATAAAAACGAAGTCCATCATTTCAGCTTTTCTTCGCAGAATTAAGCTAATGAAATAAAACATTGGGCGGCGCGAATTTTTGCTGTTTACCAATTTGTCACGCACGAAATGTGAGCATGATGGTGTTTAAACCTACATTCCACATTTAAATATCAATTACAAAGACTTTGAGAAGAGATTTGAGGATGTTTTGAATATGGAAATACTGCAGTCGATTATCAATACATATTGTGATATGGAAGAGACAGATGTCGCTCTTGAATAACTCATCGGAATAAGCACTAATGAAGAACTTAAGCTCCAGGTTACAAATGGATATCAGCAATTCTGGCTCCAGAGAGATATACCTGTTACTTACCGTTTATTATGGACTATCGTAAGAAAGTTTTTCGTAGCTTTCCCAACTTCATACCTGGTTTGAAAAAGATTTCAGCACTGTTGGCAATCTTCGTACAAAAAGAAGAAACAGGCTTGAAATCTCTGAAAGAGGAGATTTAAGGTTAAACCTAACAAAACGGAAACCAAATATTGATAATTTACTAAAAAGAGCATCAGCAACACCCCCTCCCATTAAAAGCTGGTATGTATCAGTTCCGTTAAAAATACATTGTGTCATTTAAATAAAATGTATAATACTTAACATATTTCATTTCCTTTCTTTCATGTTGTTCACTCCATCCTTTTACAGTTAAAATTATCAAAGTCAGTAGCACCATATCATGCACGAAAACGCAGTTGTAGTTAGGAATTCGTAAAAAAATGAAGTACATAAAAGGCAAAGGGTTTACACAGGGCAAAAATGTTGGCAAGGGGTGTACGAAACAAAAAAGTTTGGGAACCCCTGGTCTAATATAAACAGTTTAGGAGTAACTGAGGCACCTTCCTATCCAGAATTACTTCCTCTGATAGTAGGTCCCGTGTTGGCGTTGTTCTGGGTGTTTTGTTGTGTTCCTGTGTACCATAATATTTGCTGTTCTATCTGAGAATTCCTATTGTTTATCTTTCGTCTGTTTTTGCTTTGTTAAGTGATACTAGTGTATCTTCTGCTTAGCAGCTGCCCTGGCCGCCAGCGTAAATTGTGGCAACGTAATTTTTCACCCGTCGTCCAAAACTGCCCTGCGAGAGAGTGTAATTTGGCTGTCTAGTCTTAATCGTGTTTGTTTGTTTTGGTAAACTGACATCTATTTTGAGTTTGCCTGCCATAATTGAGGCTGGCGTAAACTTCGTTAGGTTCTGTTGTTTCGTGTCTATTTCTCGTACGGGTTTAGCCATTTGCAATCAGACTTCCGTCTCTGCACGCGTAATTGTTAGTTCTGGCTACCATCCTGTATATTTTTTCCCTAAAGGCCACTTATCTGTTGATGTTTAATGATTGTCGCTACTTATCATCACCTGCAGTCTCACTACGTTTCTTGCCTTAAGTATTGTATCCTTCTGTCAGGTGTTCTCAGAACATGGGGTTGGTGCTTAGCCGTTGTGTCATGGTGCAAAAAAAGTTAGTTTGTACATAAAAGTGTTACCAAATGAGATATAAAGCAGTTTAGCTGACTAAAATTCGGAAAGGCATAGTGTTGCTTATTCTGTGAAGACCATAAAATAAATATATTTTTTTTTAATTTTGTACTGCTAGTACGGTTGTTAATTTACAAGGGTATTGCCTATTTAAGGTCCTCCTTTTACCTAATAAAAACCGGAATTCCTGGGCCTTTAAGGAAATGTGCTGATTTATCTGTGGTTCTGTAATGCTTCCTGCTGCTTTAATCCTTTCAGACTTGATTTTTTTCTCTGTCAAGGAAATTATTTTTAATGCTGTAATACTCTTAAGTTAACTTTTCAATTATTTTAGAAGCAAGATTTATGCAATTATATGCACCCATTTTCATTCTACAACACTGCATATACTGAAAAAGAAGGCTTTTTTAAGGACTAAATTAATTAATTTTGTAGTACCAACTGCAGTACTAAATAAACTGAACGTTTAATAACTACATCGCAATATAACAACTAGTAATTTCAGTTATATAGTGGAATACAAGTAACCCGAAATTTCCGTGTTCTTTGAAGACTGCAGACTGCTGCGCAGTGCAACACTCACTTCTTAATATTTTTGTAGCCGCGGTTGGGTAGCCGAGCGGTCTATAGCGTCTCGCTGCGGAGCGCGCGGTTGCTCGCCATGGAGGTTCGAGTCCACCCTGGGGCATGGATATGTGTGTTAGTCCTTAGGTTAGTTTACCTAGTTTTAAGTAGTTTGTAAGCTACGGACTGATGACCACGCTGTTTGGTCCGATAGATTTACAAACATTTGAACATTTGAATATTTTTATAGTGATGTTCCGCAGTTGGCAGTAATGTGCATGATATGATTGAACACTCAGGTGTCGCATACATGTTCTTTCCACTGATAAAAAACGCTTCTGAACCATCTTAGACACCGTAGAAGGGTTAAACAAAATCTTCGGACCTTTTAAGAATCTACTTATTATCTGTGTTTTGAAACTACAAGTTCAACCCTCAGAAGGAAACTTGAAGTATTTGCTCATTTAAAACTGTTGTTGACTTACCTGGTATTTTAGGATTCCTTTAAACAATTTTTACTGTTTCATGAAATATTAATTATTCGGTACATAGCTAGTTCGAAATTGGAACCCTTAAAACCACTTATTTTAATAAACTGTTGTTTAAGTAGCAATTGATTTTATTGATCTCACCAAGTTCTTCCACATCCCCTTTTCTTTTACTCTAATTGTTAAATTTGAGGTCAGTGGTGCTACAGACGAATGTTGAAGATTATATGGGTAGATCAGGCGACTAATGTGGAGGTAGTGGACAGAAGTGGAGACAAAAGAAATTTCTGGTTTATCTTGACTAAGAGAAGATATCAAGGAATCGTGAATTTACCATTAGAAGGAAGTGTCTTGGGTAAAAAATAGTAGAGGGAACGAGAGATTCATACAGCAGGCAGGCGCAAAACGACGTAGTGTTTTATTTTATTGGGATAAATTCATGCGGTAACATTAGCGGGGCTGCCTATGTTGGTCAGTTTTTCGCCTGGCCGACAGAACGCTCATTCCTCCGCCCGAACGGGGCGCGGCTCGAGGGGTGTCAGGGAGGTGGACTCGCCTTCTACGCGTTGGCTTTGTAGAGGGGAGGCCTCACGGTGGACTCGTCCACTTGGTCACGGGAGTCTGGAGTTGCTGCGCGCTGATTGGAGGGCGTGTGTGGCGCGGCCGGCGTGGAGTCCTCTGATTGGCGGGAGTGATTCTGAATTTCCTACGGCGTAGTAACATCTAGATATACCCACAGCGGCTCGTCGTAGAGGGGCTGACTCTCTCTATAGAGGCTCAGCGTCTGCACTGTATCTCGGCGGCCGAGTTTATGCTCGTAGTCAGGACCGGATGTAGTACATTTGCGAAGGGGGGCAAGCTTAAATTTGCCGCCCCCTTCTTTCACCCCCCCCCCCCCTGTAAGACTCGACTTTTTTATGCTAATTGAGTTATATATTTCTAAATAAATGTCACAATCTCACAATATGACCTTATTTTATTGACTGAATTAAGATCAAAGGAAAACAGAACAATTTTAATAGATACAAAAATATTACAAGATTACTCATCCTACAAAAATCAATTCAAAATTTCGCTTTTCGAGCTTTTTTTTGCTGCAAAACTGTTTTTGATATCATCATAGTTTAGAGAAGCAGGTCGTTTGTGCTCTATGGATATTATACTCAGATTTGTTAAGCAGTCGTGCTCCTCAAGTTTTTTTAATTAGTTTCAGCTTTCTGAAACTTCTTTCTCCAGACGAAACAGAATCTGGAATGGTATGGCTGTAGTAAGGTTGGGATATTCCTCTACCAATTTATTTTTATAAATTAAACTTAATGTTGATGATGCAGTGGAATCTTGCAAGGCTCTGTCTACTGCCAGCGCATGTTGTTTGAAACTTTCAACTTCAAGTTCTTCCTCGCTAAGAACTTCTGCCAGTTCCGCTGCTTTGGCCTTAAAGTCCTCCACTTCCATTTCTCGAATTTGCACACCACACAGAAAAGTAATTTTTGCACCAATTTTCTCAAGTGCGGTAAACCTGGTACTAAGCTCTGTCAATTATTCCTTATTTGTTCTGTGAATGTTGGATACTTCATCCTCACAAAGCTCATTGGTCATTTTCTTGTTTCTTCGAACCTTTTTTTTTTTTTCGGAGAATCCCGGGAAGTTTTGAGAAAGCCCAAAAGTACTTGATTGTTTCGAACAGCTTTATCAATTGTAAAGTATTAACTTCGCAGAAACTGATTAACATGAGCAATTTATTTTAATATTGCATACCAGAAACAAGTTAAAGTAATGAATTTGAGTTTTCTATTTTTTTTTTATTTTTTTTTTTTTAATAGATCTTGTCTCTGATTTTGTTCTTATAAGTTTTGTTTCTTTATAAGTTTCAGTTTCTTCCAGAGCCTTCAAAACTTTATGAAAATGCTTGTAAACAGCTTCAACCGCATCTACTCTTGCAGTTCACCTAGTCTTGCTGAAAGTCTGCTGAATTTGCTCCTACTAAATTTAAAGAGTGAGCAGCACATGGTACGAAATAGGCCAGTTCATTCTTCTGAATTATTCTTGACTGGACCCCTTTGTACTTTCCAGGCATGTTTGCCCCATTGTCATGAGACTGCCCCATGCAGTACTTAACGTTGAACCCATCTTGTACAATTTTTGCAGTATCTCTTGACTAATGCCTTCTCCCGTTTTGTCTGTAACTGTAAAAAGTCAGTAAAACTTTCCACAACCTCTGAGTAATTCGACTTGAAATATCGAATTACTTGTCATCTGCGCATTGTGGCTGATATCTGGAAAGCAGTAAAACATCAGTAAAAAGTATTTAGCAGCTAAAATATCTTTAATTATACCTTGTTTCATATTGTCAGCAATAAAGTCGCGGAACTCATCTTGTATATTTTTGTAAAAATAACTAATCTGGCCTTACTTGTGGCGTTCATTACGCAGACGAAGGGGGACACTATAGTATGATACGAGATCAATTGTATGTAGAAATTTGCCGCTATGTGGATCACCAAAATCACCATCGTCTTTTGTTCCTCTGAAAGGACTTCCTTGCTTAGCTAGAAAAAGGACAGCATCAATAACACAGTGAGATTCCTCCTGTTTTATCTGGTATTGCTGCCCAGTGTGCAATACTTATCAGGTGGGTTTGTCGGAGGACATCGAAAGAGTCGAAAGAAGGGCAGCTTGTTTTGTTTTGGTGTGATACAGGGGAGACAGCGTCACGGAAATAAAACTGGATCTGGGATGGGACTCATTAGAACAAAGGCGTTTATCGCTGCGACGTGGGCTACTTACGAAACAACCGTCAACATTCTCCTCCGAATGCGAAAATATATTGTTGCCTCCCACTTACATAAGTAGAAAAGAGCTGAATAAATCCGTGAAATCAGACCTCGAATGGAGAGATTCAGATGTTCTTTCTTCCCGCGCGCTAATCGAGAATGGAATGGGAGATAAATAGTATAAAAGATGTTTCGATGAACCCTCTCCCAGGCACTTAAATGTGATTTACAGATGTTCAAATGTTTGTATAGCTTAGGGGCTTTAACTAGGGGTCATCAGTCCCTAAACTCACAAACGTTATTCAAATTCACCTGTTCTACAAATATTACCTTGATATGATAAATGAATATTCATTTATCTGAAAAAGGAAATTAATAAACATTGTGCATTTACTTATGCAATAATGCAAACATCTCCCTCATTCTGGCTAATATCTAGCAGATTTTAAAGTTTGATTAGCTGATGTACCTGTGACAGGGCCACACTGAAGTCAGCAGCCAGGAATTTTAGTATTATTAAATGATTTCGGTATTTCTTGCAGTCATTTTACTTTTAATAATTTCGTGTCAGTTAATTTTATTAAATTATACCAGAAAGATACATTCTGTAAAAAAAAAAGTCTGTCGATATTTGCCGCCCTCTAAATTCTGCCGCCCGGGGCAACTGGCACCTTTGCCCCTCCCTAGATCCGGCCCTGCTCGTAGTCGGAGAATTAGAGCTTTCGTCTGCAGCCGTTGTAGCGCACATGTTGCTACATACATGCGGTACTTCCGTAATTACGGAACGACATACAGCGATCGGCATAATAAGCGAGCCTTGCGTGTGCTCTGAGGGTGACCCGTAAGCCTAGCGGTATCAAGTGCTGAGTCTGACGCTTCTCGTCTGGCTACGATACATGCAGATCGTTTACGTCCATTCTAGTAGTTAAAGCTTGCGAGCATATTTTGAGGGCTCAACGGTGGACTGGCGGAAGTCGGTGTACCACGGCAAATTAGTAATAGACTAGGGAAAGATAGGCAGGGAACGTACTGGCTGTTTGACGACAGTCTTAGCAAAGTCATTCAGTTTTTTTTTTATTTTTTATTTATTTATTTATTTATTGCTGTATCACCTAGACTTGACCCAGCAGGCCCATTTAGAATAAGATTTTGGGGGTTTTGGGGGCTAAAGTGGTACCAGTTCAACATAAGAATTTAGCTAGCCACTATTTTGGGGGACTTCTCTTGCATCAGGAAATAAACGACAAGCGTTACTATTGCGCCGAAAGGTAAGACATTAAACAGTATAAGACTGCCCAAGCGAGAGCAACGCTAAAGTAGGTTGCCCTTATTCAGAGGTGAAGAGGATTGCACAGGAGGTGGTAGCTTGAAGAGCTTCATCAAACCAGTCTGTGGACTGAAGACCACAACAACAAAACTTATTTTTATTCGGGAATTTTTATCTCGGGTGTTAACAATGTTTTTAAGAGTTTGTTAGATGTTACATGTACATGGGTATATTGTAATTGTAATTTTTCCTACCGTATATCTACAGCTCTCAAATCAAATTGTCTAAATGTATCCCATGTCCGTGATTAACATTTCCAAGAAGACCTGAATTAAATTTTGATCCAAGTGCCTTTCTCAAAGTTTTGAGGTGATGATTTTTTTCATGAGACCAACTTTTTAAATCATAAATACTCCATATTAAAGAAAATCATTTAAATTAAGCCTAAATACACATTGTACAATTTATATCTCTATTAAATCTCATTCCATTTTACATTTTTTTTATTATTTAAATCTTCAAATGAAAACAAGTGAACGTTCACACCATCAAATGCAAATAGTGATCTAAGTGCTATTTCGTTAGCCGCGGCGGAGTGGCCAGCGCATTGGAAAAAAAATGTTCAAATGTTTAAGCTTATGGGACTTAACTACGGGGTTATCAGTCCCTAAACTTACAAAAACTACTTATGATCTACTTACGAACTAGGACGGCACAAATAACCATGCCCGAGGGGGATTCGAACCCCCGACCGTAGTGGCCGTGCAGACCGTGACTGAAGAGCCTCAGTCCCCTCGGCCACCGCGGCCGGCCAGCGCATTGAGGCGCTACGCAGCGATGCGCGGGGCTATTACCCGACGGGGGTTCGAATCCCCCCTCGGGCATGGATATTTGTGTCGTCTTTAGAATAAGGTAGTTCATAAGTAGCTTGTAAGTCTAGGGACTGATGACCCCGCGGTTAAGCTTTACAAACATTTAACATTTGGTTAAAATGTGTCAAAAAAAATTTTTAATAAAAATAATAAAGGAGGCTTAAAAGTAAGGGATAGTTTTAGCCTTTGCTATGTTTGTTGGGTAGGCTCTGCTTTCATATGGTGCACATTAGTTGGCTTTGCTTTCTGTTTCTTCTCATCTCCTAAATGGGATGCAATTTTTGATGCCAGCATATCACACGTTGCGCAAGTATCTGTTCTAGGACTATGAAAGCAGAGTTTAGGAAACTTGTTTTTGAAAGTGTCTTAGTAGAATCGTTCTGTGATGCGGGTATCTGGATAGTCGACCTTAAATGCCTTGAATACCCTACTGTTGTTAAGCGCAGAAACAACAGTAGCCTGTCACCTACTTTCATTACGATTATAGTATTGCACATGGCGTCTCCTGTTTACTGGCTTAACAGTAATTAGGCCTAAGAGGTCGCTTTGTTGCTTGCAAAAATCAGCTTTATAAAAATTTTCATACAGTGGTAGGTTTTGGGCATGTGAGATACTTTTCACTTGTATTTACACTTACATTTCACATTTGAGGTACACTCATGACCTTAAAATTGCTACACCACGAATATGACGCGCTACAGACGCGAAATTTAACCGATAGGAAGAAGATGCTGTGATATGTAAATGATTAGCTTTTCAGGGCATTCAGACAAGGTTGGCGGTGGAGGCGACACCTACAACGTGCTTACATGAGGAAAGTTTCTAACCGATTTCTCATACACAAACAGCAGTTGACCGGCGTTGCCTGGTGGAACGTTGTTGTGATGCCTCGTGTTAAGGAGAAGAAATGCATACCATCACGTTTCCGACTTTGATAAAGGTCGGATTATAGCCTTTCGCGATTGCGGTTTATCGTATCGCGACATTGCTGCTCGCGTTGGTCGCAATCCAATGAGTGTTAGTAGAATATGGAATTGGCGGGTTCAGGAGGGCAATACGGAACACCGTGCTGGATCCCAATGGCCTCATATCACCAGCAGTCGAGATGACAGGCATCTTATGCGCACGCATAGCTGTAACGGATCGTGCAGCCACGTCTCGATCCCTGAGTCAACAGATGGGGACGTTTGCAGGACAAAAAACCATCTGCAGGAACAGTTCTTCGACGCTTGCAGCAGCATGGACTATCAGCTCGAAGACCATGGCTGCGGTTACCCTTGACGCTGCATCACAGACAGGAGCGCCTGCGATGGCGTACGCAATGACGAACTTGGGTGCACGAACGGCAAAACGTCTTTTTTTATTTATTCAGGTTCTGTTTACAGAATCATGATGGTCGCATCCGTGTTTGGCGACATCGCGGTGAACGCACATTGGAAGAGTGTATTCGTCATCGCCATAGTGGCGTATAACCCAGCGCCGGCCGCGGTGGCCGATGGGACTGAGGCGCTCCAGTCAAGGTCTGCACGGCCACTACGGTCGGGGGTTCGAATCCCCCCCTCGGGCATGGATATTTGTGCCGTCCTTAGTCTTAGCTAGTTCATAAGTAGTTTGTAAGCTTAGGGACTGATGACCCCGTAGTTAAGTCCCATAAGTTCTACAAACATTTGAACATTTATAACCCAGCGTGATGGAATGGGGTGCCATTTGTTACATGTCTCGGTCACCTCTTATTCACAAAGACGGCACTTTGAACAGTGGCCGTTACATTTCAGATGTGTTACGACCCTTGGCTCTACCCTTCATTCGACCCTACATTTCAGCAGGATAGTGCATATCGCAGGTCCTGTACGGGTCTTTCTGGTTACGGAAAATATTCGACTGCTGCCCTGGCCAGCTTATTCTCCAGATCTCTCACCAATTGAAAACGTCTGGTCAATGGTGGCCGAGCAACTGGCTCGTCACAATACGCCACTCACTACTCTTTATGAATTGTGGTATCGTGTTGAAGCTGCATGGGCATCTGTACCTGTACAAGTCATCCAATCTGTTTGACTCTATGCCCAGGCGTATCGAGACCATTATTACGGCCAGAGGTGGTTGTTCTGGGTACTGATGTCTCAGGATCTATGCACCCAAATTGCGTGAAAATGTAATCACATGTAAGTTCTAGTATAATATACTTGTCCAATGAATACCCGTTTATCAACTGCATTTCTTCTTGGTGTAGCAATTTTAATGACCAGTAGTGTAGTTCTGTCTTGCAAGGAACCACAACATTCTTTCTAGAAGTATATTCCTACCTACTGTTCCTTAGTTTCTTCCTTTCTTCAGAAATTCTTTCTTCTCCCTTCTTTCGACATCTGTTAACACTTTCACTCACTATAAATCAATAAAGAAGTTGCATTAAAATAATGTTTGACACACTGTCACTTCACGAAACATTATCAGCTAAACACAACTTCAATACAAAACAAGAATGAAACTAAGAACTCCTCAATTATGTTTGCGTGCACAAGGCACTTAGATCAGAATTCGCATTGGCTGCCGTGTAAGGTCTGTCGAAGACAGGTCTGGACACCAGTCTTTCTTACGGAGCCGCCATTTTGGTTCTATAGCAGACGACGCCACGCAGTATCGCTAGGAGCGAAAACAATCGCGTTCGCAAAATATTATTCTGCAGCCAGTGTTCACAGCGTTTGAATCAGAAATTATATTCTTGCATTTAGTAATAAAATACTGATAACTCAAAAGGCCTATATTCTTCAGTCTTACCGGAAAAGGTCACAAGATGATTCTCACAGATTTAACTCAAACTGTTTGAGAAGAACTGGCTAGATGAAAGTTTTCAATTACTGAAATATATGGCCTGAGTGGGCCATAGGAAAAGGAAAAACTCTCATAAAAGATTTCGGATTTCAGAATACAAGTAGTATAAGCACATTGGGTTGACGAATGAAGTCTGCTTTGCGCTAATGCAATTTTCGGAAAAATCTCTCGTCGAAAACTGCTTTCATGGTGTAAATATTATGTTTATTAACAACGATAACCCAAAATAAATGTAATGTAACTACCGCAGATAACTGCTAGATTTTTGTAATACTTTTAACACTTCACCAAATAATGAAAATGGCTTGACTACATTAATTACCATAATCCAAGTAATAACTGAAACTAAGGTAAAGCAGTCAACAATCCGAAGATTGGTTTGAACACCACAGTGCTTTACTAGGAATGGTCCTGTTTGGAGGTGGTATGCCGTTGCCTTCCTCCGACCTTTGAACTGACTTACCCAGCCAGTTATAGGGGGACCTACAGTTTAACGTGGGTTCCGAACCACGGTGCTACTCGGTATTTTTCACATGAGCAATACTGCCAGAGGTAAAAGAAGTGGAAAGTGACAGATAAAAATGCTAGGACCTGGCGGGGATCGAACCCGCGACCTTTGGATTTTTAGTCTGGCTCTCTACCACTGTGCAACCGAGGCGCACCAATTGAAACTAATACATTGATTTTACATAAATAAATTTCAGTTTCGTAATTTCTCTTACCTTTTCAAACTTCATTTCAGTTAGGATCTGCCCTACGTTTGTGTGACAGATCCAATATCTCAAAATTTGTTATATTTACATAATGTCGAATCATTGGAAACGCACACAGCAGGGAAAATTCATGTGAATGCAAGCCGACATTCCATGTAAGAATCTTTTCTCGAATAGTGCAACACAAGAAACTTTCGTTGATCCTTCGACTATACCATACCGAATGGAAACTTAACAAATACATATATCAGAAGAAAACACGTACAGCCTTATGTTACACAGGTACGATTGGGGGAAAGAATAATTTTGTTAATGAAAAGGCTACTTTTTCCTCACAATTGCGGTTGTATCACTTAAACATTTCATCATGAATGGATATGACTACGTTCTCAGTAACCTGCATACTCCGACGCAATTTTACATTCACTGTTTTATGCGACCAACACTTTCTAGTGACAAACATTATCCGAATGCAGTTTGCTACAGCCGTGTTTTAGAAACAAAATGGCCGCCACCGCAAACGATCACGGTAGCGTGACCAGACCTCTCCTATACATATAGACCTAGCCGCCATGCACATACAGCTCACGCATTCTGTTGGCGATTAACTGAACTATTAGAAACAGATTTAGCGTTTGGATCAGAATATACCACAACTGGGTTGGCCCATAGGCCATAATTCCGGTTATAACTCCAAAATGGAGAAAATGGCACTTGGATCATAATTTATTTCATGTCTTGTGGTTATATTCATTCCAGCTAGAAGTAAGCGTGTAAACTATACGAATCATTCTATACAGTGAACTATTTACGTGACACGATTTTCGGTACGGCTTCTTCATACGCTCCTGGGTTTTCGCATACCAAATTAGCAAGCATTAGCAAGTAATAATTGTTACACAAGAGGTCACTTACCTCACACGCTATCTGCAGACAACAGCAAATCCAAAGCGTTTACAATCTCCTTCTCCAGGTGAACTCTAATGTCCAGGATGTCAGACTGTAGTATTCCTTTCTCCCTCTCTTCTTTCATCCTTCCTTCCATGTGTACAGTATGCTTCTGAAACAAAGAATTCTTTGCTGTACACCAGTGCTTTCCAAACTTTCCCTCATGGCGACACCCTTTTATAGCTTACGGTTTTGCGCAACACCCTTCACTAATATAAATACATAAGGTAGAATTTAGATGGTTCTACCGCGGGGGGAGGAGGGACGGAAATAAATTATCGCTTAAATGTAGTTTGTAAACGAAACTGAAATCCTCGCACGCATTGAAATGTTTAATGTTGATCCTGACTGCAGCAATTACGTACACTCATCTCAAGAAAATGAAACATTAGGAACTACGGAGATTTACAACAGAGTAACGCCGCAGACAACAATGCCTAGCTCACACAGTAATACTTGTTTCTTATATATACGACCCAACTTCCGAAACACGAAAACTGAATTTCGGAAACCGTTTTTCGCTGTCGTGTGTACATGTTAGGGCCAGATACGGGTTTGCTGAATCGACTGAAAACGGCATCTGGAAATTAGCTGCTCGGATTTCTGATTTGGACAGCATAGTGGCTGTTCCCTTTCAGTTCAATATTATCACATTATTGTCAAAAATAAGATGTATTTATGACAAGTGATGAGTTATTATTCAAGTTCTATTGTTAGGTTCTTGCTTCACCGCGACCTCGGAAGTCCCGACATATTCGGAAGAAATGGATGTATATTTGTGAAAAGTAAGAATGTGAATGTCATTTCTGGTCCCAGAATCTGTTACATACAGGAAACTAAGAGAAAAAAAATTAACGCATACCAGGAATCGAACCAACGATCACTGCATTTAAGATACTACACTCCGTTAATCACCCGGCCATACTCCATACTAAACATCGCTACTGAATAGCTTTTGTCAGTGGACTGCTTGTACAAACTGTGACAACATTTACAGTCACTGTGTCATTGATTCGCATTTAATTGTAAGAAACATTACCGAGGGTGCAGCTTTTTGGGAAGGAAAGCATAGTGAAGGTTAGTTCAAGCAGCTGTCAGTTCCAGCAAACTGCGCATGCGAAGAGCTGTTATCGAGTATCAGCAGTTTGCTGGAATGTGGCAACTGGCAGCTGCTTGAACGAACCCTTTTACTGCTGCTGAAGCAGAGCTGCCGCCTAGAGGCTGAGCACGCAAGTAATGTGCACCGATCACTCCTTCAATACGTGATCTGTGGTGCACTGAATGAAGAGAAGGATAATTAGCTGTTTTTTTTTTTTTTTTTTTTTTTTTTTTTTTTTTTTTTTTTTTTTTTTTTTTTTTTTAGTCTAAATTTGTTAGTTTCGCGACACGACACCCAGTTTGGAAAGCTGTGCTGTACACACAAGACAATAATTGCAGTACTACATTTTTTTTTCAGTCTAATATTTTCCGTCAAACATTATCACATATTATCATTTATGTACAATAATAAGTAAAGCACATGGTTACTTTCTCCCCCTTTTGTGACGTAATTTTTTATTCCCTCTTCTTTTCGCACCATTTATCTTTCTCTCCCTCTCTTATCTTTTCTCTCCTGTCCACTGTCACTATCTAAACCCACCTACCGCTATATTATTCTACTCCGTAAATAAGTAGGCAGTCTTTTCGTATGCTGTAACTGTTACTATATTTTGAATTTGCCACGTAACTATTATGATTTAATATTAAATCCTTATCTAATACTAATTGATAATTTGTTTAAAGTAGCCAATTGGATGCAAGAGTCTTGTGGTCTTAGTATTGTAAGGACAATTTAATCAGGTACAAAGGATTTAAATAAACAAATTTGCCATATGAGATCTAAGAATATAGGTGGAACACTACCCCTACCAAGGTGAAAGGGCGTAAGTAGAAAATATACAGAATAGAAAACATTTGTTCACGTTATTCGTATGTTGTTCCTACGTTTTACTTCGCACTGATGTTATCCGATGGTTATATAGATGCTGCATATACAGAAATCTTTCCAAAATGGTTAGTTTAAAAGCCAGCAAATTATACGTAGTGGTAGGAATTGGCCTCTTTTTCGCTATAGGCTGGCGATATTTGTAATATTAGTGTTTCATAGACTTTGTGACACAACAACACAGCGACCAACGCCACTTTTCATTCATGTGTATATACAGCATTTGCCATAATGTAATGGTTTACTTTTTTCTTGTTGTTTGTAATCCTGTAATTATTTATATATCTGTTACCTTTTATTAATTTGTATATTTGCAGTTCCCTTTCATTTTGTATGTATGTCAAAACAAATTTTGTAATGAAGAAAAATGTTTAAATGTTTGTAAAGCTTATGCAACTTAACTACGGGGTCATCAGTCCCTAAACTTACAAAATACTTATGAACTAGCTAATATTAAAGACGGCATAAATATCCATGTCCGAGGGGGATTCGAACCCCAGACCGAAGTAGCCGTGCAGAATGTGATTGGCGCGCCACAGACTGCTCGGCCACTGCGGCCGGCGTAATGAAGAAGATACACTGGTTTAGCGAGGGCTTTCCTACTGTATAGACTCATCTGTGAGTAGGGAGTATTATCGGTGGTAGCGCGGAGGCGCGTAGCAAAACAGTGTCGGTGCTGAGTCCTGGAAACAGTCGGACGTAAAGGCTAGTTTACACGACGACTCTACGTTTCATGAAACTGCGCTACTACTCAGTGTGCATGCGCGGCAGGCGTTCGCGCAACTCGTTGGCGAAACTAAACAGATTCGGCACCTTCCAACTTCGGCGAAATTTATTGCGCGTGTTTTTAGGCTAGGTGATAACCAATACAGAACAAAACACAACATAAAGGGAGGAAAGGAAGAAATAATTCGGTTTTTGGACATATATGCGATACATAGGTGTTTGTGCTATTTTAACGATGAAAATTTCAGGAATAAGCAGTGGCGTGTTAGTGCTCTTGAAGAACTATTCGAGAATTAAATATTGATGGGTTATCGATTAGTGAATTGCAGACTAAAATACATTCAATTCGAAATACCTATAGAAAGGAACTATGGCAATTGTGGATTTGAGAACACGGTACAAGTACTGTAGAGACGAATATCTACTTGACAAGAAACGTAATGCAACTTGTAATTTCAGTTCCAGTAACAATGCTTCACTCATTAGAATATCTTGCTTCTTTGTTGCATTACTAACTCTGTTTAAAAGGAACATAAACTGCTCTGGTGGCATTCTAAGTTGATTAAAATAACTTCTAGGATCTTCAATTACAATTTCTTTCAGCAAGGTCGCTAAGCAACCGATCTGACGTCATTTTTTAATCCAGTCACAAAACAAAACACGTTCTTTATTCTTTTTATGTTTAATCTTATGCAGTGGCTTCACAAAGAGAAGCAATAGCTCAGCCACAACTCTTAACAGCTACCAAAACTTTCACTCTACGGTGACTACTGCACTTACAAAACAACGAAACTGAAGTGTATGGTATTGGCGTCGTGTCTACAGACACACACGAAACCAGTTGCGCGCAATTCACTTCAGGAAACGAGTGTCGCAATCTAGTGTCGTCGTGTAGACTAGCCTTAACAGTCAAACTGTGTGCGTAATGGTGCGTCGTAAAAGTATGTGACAAAATGCTTATGTGGGCTTGGTACGAGAAGAGGAAATGACGAACAGACAATGAATGAGCACAGTTTAATTAATTAGCAAGTATCAAGAGGATGCTGAGGTCCGAAACTTGTAATTATTTTCGTCGCTAAGAAGAGCCTGTGTTTGCCAATTGTTATGTGCCCATAGTCTTCATCAGCAGTACCATCTTGCACGCGAAAGAAGTAAAATCCGACTAGTTAAACAGTTTTGGCATGTACAGGTAACAACCAGCGTAGAAGTGCTAAATTTTCAATAGTGAAAACCTTTGAATTGTGTACCTACGTTACAGACTTCATTATCGTAAGTCATTGTCTAGACAGGTTCCTTCCTTATCTATTGTTGTTATGGAGAATACATTCAAAGCTACTGAACGCAAAAGATTAACTAAATGCACTGTCAGTTGAACAATATTTCATTTACCTTTTTTGAGTAACAGATTAACTTTTAAGTTATCGGACGCTTTAACTTCCGTTAATTTGCTGTAGGACCGTTAATACGTTACTTTTGTACCCACATCTTATGACAAAAGTCTTGCCGGGGGGTAAATTATATTCATTTTAGCGCAGGTCCCTTTCGTATGCGGCTACGCCCAGGCTATGCAATGGATCAACACCACCTAGAAGACAAGGCCTTACAACTGGCCGTGCCTACGTCCAATGACGGACTAAGCCCTGTGTAGGCCCCTAGGCAATCCAGATCTGGGGGCCACTCTCCAATCTCATCCCTTAATAAGTTAATAATTTTCCCCAAACAACAACAATATATTGGTAATAATAACAGTAATAATAATTATAATAAAATTGAGGTAATCCATAATAATAATAAAATTGCGGAATTCCACAACCGAAGCATTCGTTTTAAGCAATTAACATGTTCAGCCATCGTGTAATATAGCCACTTGAGAGCTACAATAAACTTAAATTTCGATATAAGAGAAAATGTATTTACTCAACGAAACAAACAATTATCAGTAGATCTATATACGTTGATTAATACAACAATATTCCATATAATATTTAACAAAAATATAGAAATTATTAATAAATAAGACCCACATTAAACATTTACTTTTCTCAATTTTTTTTCCAGCAAAATATCATATTCTGTGGCCATAATTGTGGTGTCGCACAAGTCCAAAGTGCGCGCCACCTACTTTCGCCGCGCGCCGCCATGCACGCACGGCGCAGCGTTCTTACGACGTCAGCCACGAACGCCCTCTGCTACAACTCCGCTCGTGGCCACCACTGAACGACATCGTTCACTTGGGAGCCAGCTAACACTTCGGAATCAGATAGGCACCAGTCAAGACTTGGCTATCGGATAGGCACTAGGCAGGACTCTTGCTCAACTATGTATCAGCATTCTGCAGTACTGAGCTATGTAAAAGTTAAGTATTACTAAGTCTCTAAGAAATATATATCGAGTTCTAAATTACTCTAGTGTTTCTAGTTTCTGCTGTCCCACTGGCTGGTCACCTCCTACCTGCACAAGCGTGCCTCCTTTATTCCTGTGTCGGTCTTTCTACTCGGCCACCGACACCTACGACGGAAACGAGACACAAAAGCGGCGACGAGGCTGGGACACAAAAATAATGGCAAGTGAGTTAATATGTTCTTGGGACATTGAAGACCTGTGACAATTTTTTAGAATGTGCCGTTCCCAAAGATTTACCTGCGTTCTTTCCGAATCCCAGTTTCCCGGTTTCCCTCTGCAAAACATACTGGAATGTACTCCGGGTTTCTCTGAGTCCCGAAAGCCCCACGGTGAGGCGCCACCTGTCGCGCCGTTAGCGGCAAGCCTACTGTCGAAACACTTACCTGAAGTCCTGCTGTAACTTTTCTTTGGTGTGTAAAACTTCCACTGAAGACTAACAACGGCCCCAAGTGACCGTCGTGTACTCTTCAAACTCTTCAGAACTATCAGGATTCATTTCTTTTGTGTCCCAGCCTCGTCGTCGCTTTTGTGTCTCGGTATCCGCCGGTTGTAGGAGGTGTCGGTGGCCAAGTAGAAAGAGACCGACACAGGAATAAAGGATGCACGCGTGTGCAAGGTACGAAGGTGAGCAGCCAGTGGGACAGCAGAAACTAGAAATACTAGAGTAAATTAGAACGAGATATATATTTCATAGAGACTTAGTAATACTGTTACATAGTTCTTGACTGCAGAATACTGATACATAGATTCGATAGAGGCCTGCCTAGTGCCTATCCGACAGCCAAGTCTTCACTGGTGCCTATCTGATTCCGAAGTGTTAGCTGGTTCCTATCTCAGTTCCAAGTTAACGATGTCGTTCAGTGGTGGCCACGAGCGGAGTTGTAGCAGAGGACGCTCGTGGCTGAGGTCGTAAGAACGCCGCGCCGTGCGTGCATGGCGGCGCGCGGCGAAAGTAAGTGGCGCGCACTTCATACTTGTGCGACACCACAATTTCCTATCATGTATATGTTCTTTCACTTGCCAGCAGTCAAACAACGAAAAGGAAAGTAATTTTTATTTTAAACGTAAAAATATTTCTAAAAAAATTCTCACTGTTATATCGGTGCACACGGGGCCCCTAAAATGCACGGAGCACCTAGGCAGCTGCCTACTCTGCCTTATGGGTGATCCGGCACTGCCCACGTCACACCGAGAGGCCGCGAATGCAAGGTGACTGGTCGGCTGTTACGAGGCGGGCAGCCAGTCAACCTGTAGCCGCCGCCTCTGGTGTGACGTAGGCACGGCCAGTTGTCGGGCCTTGTCTTCTAGGCGGTGTTGATTGAATCACTCCCTGGAAGCGCGCGGTTGATCTTGTGAATGGTGCCGCCAAGACCCGAACAGCGGAAATGGGGACCCAGGGGAAATCCACAGCGTAAGTCTGCTCCAACTTTAACTTTCCGTGTCAGTGGTCTGTACTCGCCAGCAGTAGGTTGTTTGTTGTTAAGTTCGCGGTAAGCGCACTTTTTGCCAGTGGAAGTGAGCTGAGTGTCGTTATGAAAACGTTATCATGGGCTCAACAGCTGATGAAAATTGTGCCTTCCGAAAACAAAATTAACAATTAAGGCCCACACCTCTAGCCTTCATAATCTTATACAGCACACGAGGAGATGTCATAAATCGCAGTCCCTACAGTCTGAAGAAAGAGTCAAGGCAGTTTCCGGTCGAGAAAATCCAAAAAGAGTGTTAATATTTTGCATTCCGATATCGACAGAGGCGGCAGCAGCAGTAGTACTCCCGCTAAAACAGATACGACAGATAAGCATCTGGGAGTCTTCCAGTACTGCAGCAGCTTGCAGCGGTGTATCCCAAGCTAGTATGGATCAGTGCATGATATGTGATTAGACATCATTTGTTTTCCCTCACGGCCGACTGCCACGAAAGACCGAGTAATACTAATTTTTATTTATACTCCAAGCCTTATTTAAACTTGCGTAACGAAAACATTTTTCTTAAATATCAGGTAGGGTAATAACTTTATTTTTAATTGCTGATTTTAATAATATAACGACATAAATGTATAAATTCGGAGACTGAAGGCGATTTATCGTGGATGCACAATACTGTTAAGAGTTAAAGATTAAAAGTCGACCACTGTACGATGCAAGAGCCTTGTTTTATCACTAAAATTGGTAAATGAGGTCCGTGCCAACTACTGGTTACTCCCTGCTATAAAGCCTTGTTCCCTGGCCCAAACTGAGAATTGACTCGTTTCAAATTACTTCAGCAATAGGAAGTTAATACTACAGTGGTCAATATACATAGCAGCTCACACGTTATTACACACACATTAATAAGCAAGTCGCCACAATTAAAGTTATCTTAGAAAGGTGGCTAGGAAACATTTATGGAGCAACGGAATTTAGACATAAAAATTGTATGTGAGATAGTTCTCAGCACTTGTGAAGAACAATATTAAATAAAAGAGGAAGGTTCTCTAAAACTATAATTTATAGGCAACTTACGGATTATGCTAAACTTAAACTTGTTTATTCAGATAGAAAACAAGCAAAATGGGGAACTAATTTTGTTAATACAATAAAAATGCGTCTCTTACATGGATTAATGCGGACGGTGCGCAGCCTAAATTATACATGATTTAAAGCTACTGTCGGGAAGGATTCACAAACAACACTCATACTCTTCCATTATGGAAGACACTGAATGGCACGTCAAACGCCATGTTGCAGAACTTGCACAACAATCTGACGTATTCAATCGACAATCGCAGGGCACACTATCTGTCCATACGTCCGGTGACAGTAATCTAGAACGGAGGTCGCGTGAAAGCGATGCTATCCGATCAGATGACAAATCGGTTCATCATGAGAACATTACACGTGACAACCCAACTGCATCAGACTGAGGCGGACGGAAGCGCTGCTTCAGGCTGATAGTAATTCCACTCAAGGACGTTCGGAGGACCTTTAACCAGAACGACCACCGAAAGAGGAAACAGCTAGCCGAGGGAGACGTGTGATGACATGTTTGACTTCAAACACTTCCTCTCTGTTCAGCGTTTCCAGACTTATAAGGAGAGCCATAATTCGCTGCATCTGAAAGAGTGGATTGCACAGTTCGACATAATAATTCCGTCCACCTGGACTTGCGTATATGCTTGAATTTATCTGTGAATACTTGGAGGGCAATTTTGTGTCTCGTTGCCGCCGAATGTTGAACTGTTAAACTGTTTGTGTAGTTTATGGGACTTAACTACGGGGCCATCAGTCCCTAAACTTACAAACTACTTATGAACTACTTACGAACTAGGACGACACAAATATCCATGCTCGAGGGGGCATTCGAACCCCCCGACCGTTGTGGCCGTGCAGACCGTGACTGGAGCGCCTCAGTCTCCTCGGCCACCACGGCCGGCGCCGCCGGTTGTCCTAGGTGTCGGTGGCCGAGTAGAAATAGACCAACACAGGGGAATAGGATGCACGCGTGTGCGGGTACAGAGTCTGAGGTGACCAGCCAGTGAGACAGCAGAAACTAGAAACACTAAGCTAGATTAGAACAAGATATATATTTCGAAGAAATATTACAATACTTGACTTTAACTGAAAACTAGTGGAATGCAGATACATAGTGTAACTACGTAGAAGCCTGCCTATTGATGAGAGACCGTTTCAGTGCCTGACCTAATCCGATGTGACCGATGCAGTTCAGTGGTGGCCACGAGCGGGGTTGCAGCAGAGGGCGCTCGTGGCCGACGTCGTGAGAACGCCGCGCCGTGCTTGCATGGCGGCGCGCGTCGAAAGTACATGGCGCGCACTTCAGACTTGTGCGACACCACAGGCAATGTGGCAGATATTCAAGCAGGTATTTCAGAAGAAAATAAGGTAGGAAATCGTTAACACAACCGAACTTGAATCTTCAAAATGCAATAATATGCTGAAATTCTTTGACACATTCTATGCAAAGAATAGGTACCTTGTAGAGGTCTGCATTTAGCGGTCATGCTCGAGAATGTAACAGTCCGGTAGATGTCAATGTAACCGCTTCGCCCGGTGCTTGCAACTGCATTTGATATTCCTCATGGTTACAGGCATTCGATGCTTGCATTGCCCGCTGTCTACTGTTTTACGCGGTTGCCGTTCATTCACCAGCTGAAGAATCATGGCGCGTGTACGCGAGACTAAGGACAGTGTGAAAGAGAAAAATGATACGAAAGAATTTATCCTCAGTACGAAAAGTAGTGCCTGGGAAACTTTTTCATTAGTAAATCATAAAAGGTAAAGCAGTCAACAATCCGAAGATTGGTTTGAACACCACAGTGCTTTACTAAGCATGGTCCTGTTTGGAGGTGGTATGCCGTTGCCTTCCTCCGAACTGACTTACCCAGCAAGTTATAGGGGGACCTACAGTTTAACGTGGGTTCCGAACCACGGTGCTGCTCGGTATTTTTCACATGAGCAACACTGCCAGAGGTGAAAGAAGTGGAAAGTGACAGATAAAAATCGTAGGACCTGGCGGGGATCGAACCCGCAAGGAGGGAAATTATGTTGGCTACGTTTATTGTGGCAATAAAAAAACAACACCTGAAGGCACATGTCTGCCGAACACAACAAGGACGTTCTGAAGCATTACCGGCTTCAGTTAAAGACTCTGTCACTAAAAACGTGTCGAAATGTGTGCCAGGGATCTTCGACCATTTACAATCATTTCAGGAAATGGATTTCGTTCTTTTTGCCAGGAGCTCGTAAATATTGGATCGGAATTTGGACAGTTGGACGTCTCCAACATTCTGCCTCATCCTACGACAGTGTCACGAAACACAGAAAGGCAATCCGATGAAGTACGGGTAAATTTTATGCCCAGCATTGTCCAGGCTGTAAACGCAAATGCATGTGCGTACGCAGCCGATTTGTGGACCGATCCGTATCGAAAAAGATGTTACGTGTTTGTTACTGCGCACGTTGTTGATGAACAGTGGACATTAAGGAACACAGTTTTGGCAACAACTCATTTTTCTGAGAAGAAGAAATCCGGGGAATACATTAAGCACCATACTGAGGACGCATTTTTTTAAATTTAGGAGTAAATCCACATCACCCGAATAAGATTTCTTTTGTCACGGACCGAGGTACTAATTTATGCAAGGAACTAGAATCCTTTCTGCATTACGCATGCATTTCAAATCTTTTGAACACCTTCCTTAAACACGTTTTCGATTAGAACTATTTAAAAAAAGATGTGGGAGTGGTTTATTCCACAATTTATGCTGCCAAAAATACTGTCCAGCTTGAAGCAAGAAACGGATTCGAGATGGAACAGCTTGTTCAGAATGTTGAGCTCTGTAGTTAGGCAGTATGATCAAATCCGAGAAATACTTGAAAAGAAGGCCGCCTCTAATAAACTTTGCGGTTAGGACAATGAGATTGTAAAAACACTCCAGACATTTCGGCAGCCATTCAAAGAAGTTCACAGAAGTTCTAGGAGAGAAGTATCCGACAATTCAGCTTGTTTTGTTGTGAGTCCATAAACTGAAGAAACACTGCAATAGACAGTCTTGTGATATAGAGGTCTGTTTTGAAATTACTGTACTACGATTTCCTCGTAAAGTGCTGCGTGTGCAGAAAATGCTTATTGTATTTAACTATAAAAGCTACTTTGAGTGTTATTGGTATTTGTCAATGTATACATTCTCTACGTTAACTGTAGGTACTACGAATGCTGAAAGACCGTTGTCTCGGTCTCATGAAGGAAAAGGTTGAGATTTAGACGTTGCACAGAATAGCAACATTTCTTTGGCCACCGTTCCGACAGTTAAAAATTAGATCGAACCTGAGAAGGAGACGTTTAATGCTGTGTGAAAACTTTGCGGTGAAATATTGGTTCCAGATAAGCTAGAAGACAGTTGCAAAATGGCAGTAATATCTTATTTTGTTTTTGTGATACCTTACTATGACATATTTATGTACGGCCATCTAGAGATTGTCATCCACGCTCGCCAGCGAAAAAGATGAAGTCTTTGTTTTCGGAGTGGCTAGACTATAGGCCGGCTGATAATCAGTTCACAGATGAGGCGGCGTTGTACTTAAATAGAATGGATGTTGGGGACGACTATGACCCGCTTGAGTGTCGGAAACGTAACAGCAACCTCTTTCCGAAGCTAGCTGTTTTAGCGTGAAGATTATTTTGCGTTCCGGCCTCAAACGCAGCTAGTGAAAGTTGTTTGGCCGCGGTGGAGCAGCCGAGCGGTCTAAGGCGCCTCGCTGCGAAGCGCGCGGTTGCTCGTCGTCGGAGGTTCGAGTTTTCCCTGGGGCATGCGTGTGTGTGTTGTCCTTAGGTTATTTACCTTAGTTTAAGTAGTTTGTAAGCTACGGACTGATGACCACGCAGTTTGGTACGATAGATTTACAAACATTTGAACATTTTTTGAAAGATGTTTCACTGCTGCAAGAAATCTTATCTCCGAGAAAAGAAGTAGACTCGATCCAAAACGGGTCGATGATATACTGACCATTCATTGTAATTCTAATGCAAGTAATGAATAATATATGGGGACAGTTTTATTTATGTTTTTAATTTATTAGGTGGAAATACTGACTTTTCTAAACGTAAATAATGTATATAATAGTAGGAAAAAAACTTAAATCGCACGCCGTCTTGAACAGTGACATAACTCAAAACTGCACTAGGTACTTGAGATTAGCAATATTTTTTTACACTGACGAATATTATGGACTATCCTACAAAATAAATTATGCGATTATCATCAAGCCAACGAACTGCTATAAAAATGTGACGTTGTCCAGGTTGGATCTCGTCAAACATATTTTTCAATGAAAACTAAAAACTGCCGGTTTTAAAACTGTGTCGCTCTTTTTACCGAGGTGCGAAATGTAATTTTTCATTCCCATAACGTCCACATTACAAAAGTTCATAGCCTTTCTCTTGGACTTTTGTGTTCCGTATCATTTATTGTAACTCTTCTATAATGTAAGAGTACTGCATAAATAAAATGATGCAGGAGTAGTGCCGTCATCTGGTAGAAATATAATAGAAGCGGCAGCAGCGTGCGGCTGTCCGCTGGGCACGCCCCCTGCCTCGTAGCGGCTGCCAGTAAGCTAGCGGCCGCGGCCTCGTCAGTGTGACGTAGCACAGCCTGTTTAAGGCCTTGTCTTTAGGTGGTGTTGGCTGGCCGCGCAAGCATTCATAATCGGTCAAGCAAAGACCTAGCGCGGCGCGATCGAGCGAGTACAAGTAAGCAAATTCGCTAATGTGCAGACCTCTAGGACCTCTAGTACCTTGACCGCCTGTACACAGACCGGGAAATTATGCGGCATTGCATCACAAAATTCCCAATTGATACACAAGATATGCTATCGGGAAAGAGCTTGGAGCCTGTGGAAATGTTCTGGAGAGTGCTTCGGATTACACCAACGAAATTAGAAGTCGAGGTGAGAAGAACGAGAGAAAAAGCGGTGATAACCACCAAGGGAAACAAGAACACGATAAAATGTGAGAAGTAATTACACTGAAAATGATCGTTTTTCCAGAGGTAAAGGACAAAAAAAACGGCAGTAACCAAAACTGGGGAAACTCGTTCAACCCGGGCAGTGCCTTATGCAAGACGCCATCGGGCCTTAACGCCAACAGCCAGAAACCAGAGTGGTCATGGAAACTGGCAAGCACCACCAAGCTCACGGCCAGTGGAAAATCATAGAGATCCGCGCCCATAACCCTGCAAACAGTGCAGCACAAGGACAGCCCAGAAATTGGCGGATTGCCTCGGCGGCACAGGTCCCCAGTATTACCGCTGGATGTCTCTGAACGGACCACATAAATCGTCTCGAAAATGAGGACTTCAGAGGGATGCTACAGCAGGAAATAGAAACCACACAAAGAACATATATGAACCCAGTTCGCAGGGTCAAATAGGCAACACTCCGCTGACTGCCATCATTGATAGCGGGAGCCAAATTACCGCTATCTTATAAGACGCATATAAACGTTGTGTGGCGAAGCGTGATGGGCCCACCTTCACCATTCGAAAGACCAAAGTGAAAGGAGAGCTCGCAGGAAAGCACATAGAGATTTCTATGCAAACGCTCATGACGCTCTACTGCCAATGACACGAGTTAGAAATTAATATTCTTGTGTTCCTTCGCTGTCCTTAGACCTGATTATCGGGATGGATGCACTTACCCAACAACAGGCAGTTTTTTTTTTTTTTTTGGAAGGGACGAGTGAGTCCTCGAAAAAGATTGAACGATAAAGATTCTGTTTGCAGATCAGGCTATAGATGCAAATACGCCTGTGCAGTGTTTGAGGCTCGCCAGGTGCACGGAAGAAATCAGAACAAACTAGGAGTCACCTCATGACTCTTCGTCCCAAGATATCATGCAGGACGTGGTACATTTAATAACAGATAGGACTGCAGCCATAAAAGATGTTTCTGCGCCAATCAAGAAAATGGTGACTGATAACCTTTCCCGCAATGCGCAGGGATTTCTACCAAAAACGGGAGCAATATGTAATTTCAAGTACGCGTTTCAGGTTTGGGACTATGGAAAATTCTTTTTGCCCCCGTACCTCATTCCTATGTATCGGGAGAGGGTGGCCCGTGAAATAGAGCACATGCTAGAGGAATGGATAATAGAACCAGCCACCTCCACATATTACTCCCCACTAAGGATTGTGGAGAAAAGTGACTGTTCGGTGCATTTAACACTGGACTCACGACAGATGAATACTCACAGACCGGAACATATGAAGGTATTACTGATAAATTTCCGTCTGTCGAACCGACAGAAGAAGATTTGCCACAAATTTTATGCAGCATATGATGGGCCGCAACGCATCAGAAGAATGGGACACTTCAATGCAGCAGAGCTTGAGGCAATCAAAACGGGCAAATCACTTGGGGTATACCCAACCTACCACCTCCAGCCCTTCGTAGAGTAAGATATTTCTCAATTTTTCTTTTGTGTACTAGTTCTAAGTGTAGCATAAGAAAAATTTTAAGATGTTCCTATTTTATATATTTTTTCTTTAGTGTAACATTTCTTGATTTCGTTTTTGCTCAGTTTTTAGTAAGTAAAACATTCAATGATGTGTCAGATTTTGGATTAGAATGGGATAGGAATGTCGATGGAAAGAGGTTTACATTGGAGATTGCAGTGCAATAAATCGGTTGGGGCAGATGAAATAAAACCGAAACTGGTCAAATACAGTGGAATGTCTGGTCTCAGATTGTTACACAGGATAATTGAACAGGCATGAGAGTTGGAACAGATTCCTTCTGACTGGACGAAAGCAATAATCATGCCAATTTTCAAACAAGGGAACCGAAAAGATTTTAAAACTACAGAGGAATCTCTTTGTATGACACTGTGGGGAAAATATTATCAGGTGTTGTTGAAAGGAGAGTACGAGTTTTAGTTAAAGACACTTTGGATAAAATCATTGTGGGTTTATATCTCTTAGAGGCTGTCAGGACCAGATCTTTATTTTATGGCAGATAATGAAGTGCTATTAGTGGAACAGGGATTTGTATCTATGTTTTATAGATCCAGAAAAATGCTTATGATTGTGTTCCTAGAAGCAGGTTGTGCACAGTTATACAAGATTATGGAATAAGAGACAAACTTCTGCAGACAATTAAAGGTCTTTACATAGACTGTCAGGCAGCAGTTACAGTAGAAGCAAATTAAGTTCATGGTTCAGGGTAGTTACAGGAGTAGGATAAGCTGTAACTTGTAACCAGTGTTGTTCATACTATTCATGGATCATATGATGAAAAGAGTAGACTGGCACGGTCGGATTAAAATGGGTGAATATATATGCATATGCAGACGACTCAGTTGTGATAGCAGATTTGATTGAAAGCTTGCAATCTAATATTTCAGAGCTGGATCAGAGGTATAAGGGTTATGATATGAAGATCAGCATCTCCAAAGTGAAAGTAATGTCTGTGGGACACAGATTTAAACAGATTGAGTGTCAAATAGGAGGAACTAAGTTAGAACATTTGGACAGTTTCAAATACATAGGCTGTATTTCTGCCGTGGCGGAGTGACCAAGCGCATTGAGGCACTATGTTCTTTGGTGTGAGGCTGTTCCCCATGGGGGTTCACATTCTCCCTCCAGTATGGATGTTTGCGCTGTCTTCAGTATAAGTTAATTTATAAGTAATTTGTAAGTTTACAGACTTATGACCCTGCAGTTATATCTCATAAGCTTAACAAACATTGAACATTTTCTACATTCGAACATTTTTTATGTATTTCCTCACAGGATGGCCACATAGTGCAAGAACATGAATCAAGGTGCAGCAATGTTAATGCAGTCATTGCTCAGCTAAGATCTACTCTCTTCTTCAAGAAGGAAGTCAGTACTATGACTAATTTTTAGTTAGCTGTGCACCACTGTATCTATCGACCAACTGTGTTGTCTGAAAGTGAAAGATGAGTAGATAAATGTTATCTTATTAATAAGGTTGAGGTTATAGATATAAAAGTAGCAACGATGATTGCAGGTACTAAAAGATGGGAGCAGTGGCAGGAGGGTGTCTATAATGATTATAATGAGTATAAATCAGAGGCAAACTGCGAATGAACACCATAGATGAAGCAGTTAAAGCAAACAGCCTGGGATGGTGGGGTCATGTTATACACATGGCAGAAGCAAGGTCACCTAAGAAACTCATGGGTTCAGCAGTAGAGGATAAGAGGAGTAGAGATAGACGAAGGAGAAAGTAATGTGATTCAGTGAAGAATGATTTTGAAGTCAAAGGTTTAACATCAGATGAGGCAGCAATCTTAGCATTGAATAGGGGATCATGGAGAAATATTTTGGGGGACAATGTTCCAGACTGAAAGCTGAAAGGCATAACAGTCTCTAATGATGATGATGATAATGATTGTATGTGGTCTTCATGAGGAGGTGAGGTTGTTAGAGCACGTCAAAATTGCTTCATGGTTTCTTCTCCTTCCACGTGCCATGATGTGCAGTCTCCTAGCATCTTTTGTGCCACCTATGTTTGCTGTTTGTTCATTCAAACCACACTGATGTGCCTGTCTGATATCTCTCTCTCTCTCTCTCTCTCTCTCTGGATTCAAGGTGTACCTGGGGCACATAGTGCATACCCCAATGTTTCATATCTTGTATGTGTACCCTAAAGCCATCGCCATCGATGCACTGTCGTCCTTAAGAGGCTGTATCACTGGAGTTATTCTCGAGGTGTTTCAGGCGTTGTAGAAAGAGGAAGAGATGAGTTGCTGCTCGTCAGAGACGATAATAATCATGAGGTGATAAGGTAAAGAGGAGAAGAGCCACATCAGGAAACACAAGAAGAAGTCACAGCCAGCGTGCTAATCACTAATCTATCTGTTTAGCCTCATTACAGTGAAACTTATACCAAAAACTAGTGGTCACACAGCAAGACCACAGCAAAAATGTTCAAATGTTTGTTAAGCTTATGGGACTTAACTACGAGGTTATCAGTCCCTAAACTTACAAACTACTTATCAACTACCTTATCCTAAGGATGGCAAAAATACCCATGCCCGAGGGGGAATTCGAACCCCCGACCGTAGTGGCCGTGCAGACCGTGACTGAAGCACCTCAGTACCCTCAGCCACCGCGGCCGGCAGGCCACAGCAGAGCCACGATCTGTATTCTCAAAAACGTGTACCCTGCGTAACAGGAAATGTATCAGTGGCGCCACGCAGGTGTACTATTAAGGCAAGTGCTGCCATCTGTCGCCGGTAGACGCTATAATATTATGATTCTGCAATTATGCATGGCACCAATCCATCTACAACATATATTTTAGAGCTTGGAGTGCCATGTATCGTCCTGCCTGATGCTGAGCTCCCTACACACTACACAACTCCTTACAAGGGAGAGCCAAAAATGATGTAGTTTTGTTATTGCCCGTAGAACAACCTGTTATGGCCTGTCCCATTCAAATAGGATGAAGGCATTAGTTTTATACCATCATGACGATAATTTGTAATACTTTAATATATTTCTTTGGGACCCAGTATTAGATAATAGTGTTTCTCAATGTTAGATTATAATTTATAGCAATAATTATAAAATTGTGTTGTTTTTTTCTTTTACTCTGTAAAACTCTCTGTATAAGTGTATGTAACTGCATGTGACTGTAATTGAGTAGCCACAGCCAAAGAACAAAGTCAGACATTCTTCAGTACTGTGAACAGCCCAACATAATAGGGCAAAATGGCTACAGGGGTTGTCTCATTAAAACAATTCATTTCAGTCTCCATTTCACAAACTAATTATATTGCTACCTTTGCAAAGTCATAATACTGTGATGCTTTAAATATTGATCAGTGAGCAGATCAGACTTCAAAATACTATTAAGAAGACATGTTCCTGTTAAACAGATGGAATGTAGTAGTTTATAGTTTATAGTAATAAATTAATAAAATAAAAACAAAGTAGAAATACAAAACCTTTCAAATTTAATATAAAATCTAAAATAACTATATAATCTAAACCAAATTAATGAAATAGAACGTAACTATTCTTAAGCTTATTATTACATTTTATAATTGATATATTATATCTGATTAATTTAAGTACTTATCCCATAAAAATAAAGAAATTATTCTTTTAATAAAAAAATATATAATTTAAAAAAAATAAACCCTTTGATAAGAAATCAAATATCTTAGGAAATGATGTCTTTCTACAGATACATTAATAAAGTTTATAAATAATAAATATCATTCATTTGTAAATCAACCTAAATTGAGACTAATTAATTATTATTAAAATTCTAATAAACCATAATATAAAAGGTACAAAAATGAAAATTACTTATCTTAATTTTAGTTAATCATCAATAACTCAGTAAATAATATTACTAATCAGGTATAATAAAAATAATTTCAATAAAATGTACTAAGCCGATGATTTCATACATTTATTTTTATTACATGCAATGAATAACAAATTAATAAAATACATTATTTCAAGACATCCTGAATTACAAACAAAAATAACCAGGTTCAATATTTCACACTACTTACAACATATGCCTTGACTGTACTTACTAGATATGCATTCCAGTACATCTACTATGTTAAGACTTATCATACTCAAAAACAAATAGTAATCAATAATGAGAGTGCTAGGTGATGTGAACACTCCAGAGAAAGTATCAGTAAAACTTATAATTTAAATGACTATTACTTCAACCTTCAAGAATATATTTCAAAATTAAATCCATAATCAAAAATTTTATTTGAACCCATCATATTCTTAATTAAAAGATACATCTTGGTCTGAAATATTAATTAATAAAAAGAAAAATAAAATAATTCCAAAAAATAAAAATATTTTTGGTAACATAAATAAAGAAACATACAAATACATTTCAAAAAATCGTGTATTAGCAATTATCAGATAGGTTCCTTTGAATGGAGTGAAATACCCTCAATTTATTTGGCTTTCAACACCTTAAATTATGCTATCAAGGTAGAATAAAACTAACACCTTAAAATAAAAGTGTATCAAATCTTAGTGTTCTTTAGAATTGTCATAGATTCAAAAATTAGAGCCATAAAAAATTTCACCAAATAAATTGAAATTTGAAACTCAAATTAGTAACTACATTAAGCAAAAATTTTTAAAAGTATTGATCATATAACCATATCTGCTGGCACGAAATATGGCAATACTGAGTAAAATACTAATTCCAAAATAACATGGTGATAAATTGCTACAAAAAATAGAACATTTAGTTATACGAAACTGATATATATAATATAACGAAAACGTGAAAAACTGGGCTAAACATTTTAAATGTTTATGAAACAAATACAGTAAAACTTAAACCAGACAAAATGGAACATATAAAATTTTATAGAACATCAAATGGAAAACGATTTTAAAAACTACAACAAATAAACACAAATGACACTTGAAATGTAAATGAAACAAACGCAATAACAATTAAACAACACGAAGTGGAACATAAGAAATATAAAACCTAAAATGTAAAATGACACAAATAAACAGAAAAACTGAAATATAACTCCTCAATGTGTACAACTATTAACCAGAATAAAACTCAAACGATTTAAATGAAACTAATTAAATAAAAATTAAGTCAAAATCGAATACAACAAATGTATATAGAAAATAAAATGTAAAACGATATTCAGAAATCCGAAACATTAGATTATTATTTCTTAAGGTTATCACCAATAACTTTTTTATTATATATTATAAAGGCAAACATGGGAGTTTAAATGTGTAATATTATCTTTCGTTATTATTTAATCTTTCTTTTTTAAACAATGAAGAAAGATTAAAATATTATTTATTTAACCAAATATTACATGTGATTCGAATTTATATATTTATATAATATATTTATTACAGTAACAAACATAGTTATATATATTGAAGAATATTAATTACATAAAAAATTACTTATATAATTATTATAAGTTAATGAATTATAATAAAAATATTAAAAATTGAAAATCTAGTATTAATTAAATTTCCTAATTATTTGTTTAGTTGATTGCATTAAATAAATTTTTTATTTTACAATCATTTATTTGGCCTTGTAAAATCGGGATCTACAACTTTTGTAAAATATAAAATTCATTTATAAATTAGTATAAATCAAATAAAACTTATAGTGATATATATATATATAATTAACAAAAATATATTTAAATAAACATTAACATTATATTACCTATTTACATCTCGTTTATTAATTATTATAATAAAATTAAATATCTCAATTACAATTATTAGATCATTGTTAAAAAAAATAATTATATTATACCTTTTATTTTATTAAATAATTTCTTTCGCCTTAAGTAATATGTGGCCATAACTTCTGGTAACTATATAAATTTTAATACTTAATTACTATTATCTAAAGTACATGTATATGTTATATTCAATGCATTTCAATTAACAATTTAAATTAACTATTAAAATAAATAAATGAAGTTAAATTTTAAGTAACATATATGTATAATAAAAGCAAAAACCAACATAGAATATCCAAAAAAGAATCTTTACTTAATATACAAAAAAGTAAAGTTAAAAAAATAGCATAATAAAGGATTACCTTGATAGGATAAATAAAGGAAAAATTTTGTTTCATTGCATAACATAGAAGTAAACTATCAGTTTTAGCATCAAAACCTAATGTGTATTACACACATTATTGTAGAAATAAAAAAGGTAATTAAATTAAGCTAATGGATCCACATCCCATTTATGATGTTATTAATCCTTCTCTCTTTAATGTACAATAATTCTATAAAACTTCTTTTCCTATTACCTGTGATCATAAGAATGATCCTGTCCAGTTCTTCAAGTTCCTAATAGGAATCTCAATGGAACTATAGATCAACTTACTTCTCCAATATTAACAGGTAATTTAATTATTCAGCAATTAATTATTTACAATTCAGTCATTAGCTTCAACAATGTTATTTATTTCAAATTTACTTGTAGAAACAAAAAATACATTATGGTAAGAGAAAGAAATTATTCCATCAAGGATCATTATGTGAACAATAATAATGCCATTCAACTTCTGATTGCAATAAGTAACATCATCAACATGATGAACTAATTACTTAAACCTACATACCTAACCATTGGGGGTTCAAATCCCACCCCTCAGCTATGGATGTTTGTGCCGTATTTAATGTAAGCTAGTTCATAAGTAGTTTGTAAGTTTATGGACAGATGATCGTGCAGTTAAGTCCCATAGGCTGTACAAACATTTGAATATTTCAATTAAACCTAATAAAGCGACAAAAAATCGATCCCAAATCGAATAATATTTTTTCATTAGATATATAATCATTTCTGTAACCAATAACAAAATATATAAGAAAGACATCAAGTTACAAAATAAAAGGTGGAATTACCATACAGCCACTTTATCTAAGACATCACAGTAAAAAATAACCTATAATCAATTATTAAAAATTAATACCTGATATAAATAACAATGTTCTAAGTAAAAATTAAAAAAAACTCCATGAAGCGCCAAACTTTAAATTCATGACTGGAGATAAAAAACATAATTGATTCCACAAAACAACATTTTAAAAGCTATTACATGTAAAAATATGCTCCCATTTAACATAATAAATTAAGAGGATATCAGCATAAAAATGAAAGATTATATTCCCTAAAATAACCTAAAGAAGAAGTTAAACACCAGAGTAATAGAGAATAAGGCTATATAAATAACGTGTTAAATTCTCTAAAAATATTTAAAAATCAATAATAAAATCATATAGTAATATCAACAAATAATCCAAATACACTCAAAAGATCCAAAGGAGAAGGAGCAGCCACATTTAAAGATCTCTATAGCAACAATGATACTGATATTTTTACTATTAATTATTCCATTATTAAATAATACTCTCCATCTGCTAAAACATACATAAATCATGTATGAAAAACAAAATAAACCAGAGTAACACAAACAATGAACAATTATTAATTAAAGACAACCCATATATCCCATCAATTTATAGTCATTAAAACACAAATCCCTAATCTCATATGAGCAAGAGAAGAATAAGCAATTAACGAATTCAAATCAACTTGACAATTCCAATTGCAATTAAAGATTAATTAAAATTAAACCTCATAACCAAATAAAATTACGGAAATTAGAAAAAAGGATAACAACCAACTCCTACATAATAACGATCCATTCTCAAAGCAGAGTAAGAATATGATTAAAACATGTAACAAAACTTAATAAAACACTAGGGAATGAATCAATTACTAAAAAATAAGTATTAGAAAAAAATTACAAATAAATACTGGAACATAAACACATTGAAAGACCTAAAGAACCCTCACAAATAGAAAAAACAAACAGTAATAGGAAAATTAATCATAAGCAAATACACAAGAAAAATGACATTTAAATACAACATATTCTGATCTGCATAAAAGTATTAATAAATAATTACATTTAGAAGAAAAATATAGAGACAATAAATATGTATTAACAAAGAAGTAAATAATCTAAATGTAGACATTACATTTAATTTAAAAAAAATTGGTTTTGAAAAGCAATTTTTAAAAACTTCAAGGGTAGAAAAATGTTTCTACCATTGATCCGCAAATTCAGTATTTTATTAAGTTCACCCTTGAAATGATAAAAATCATAATTACAAGATTCTCACACCACATAAATATTAACTTCATTAAAATCACCCTATATAAAATCATTATTTTTCAAACTTTATTTATGACTATAATAATGGTGATATTGATAGATTTTTATTACCATATATCCATGTGCTCACGAGTTTATTTATTCAGAATCACATTTAGTTCACAGATCAGTGTTGATATTTTGATTTATTAGCTCATGTATATATTTTTCTGATTCACCGTTAATAAACAGTTTATCAAACTTGTGTGTCCTCGATCATAAATTTAGTCAGGTTCACATCAAAGGAACTTTTTAGTGTCCATGTGTGTATGCTTAGATTCGTGTCAGTGTTATAATTTATTGTATACTCCCACATTTAAATCACAACAGTCATACTTATCTGTAAGATACACAGGTTTTTAAAGTGGCTAGGGACTGTGATTGCTATGAATGGATGCAGTCCGAGTTGGAGACACTTTGCTCACAGCTTCAGGCAGCATTGGCTTCACTGGCAACACTTGAGACTACGATGGGTGTGTGCCGCTATTGTGGGCCAATCACAGGTGTGCAGCAGACGCCATGTGCAGCTGTTGTGGCCTCTGATGAGCCTTCGGCTGTGGCCAGCCCACTCACTGCCCTCAAGGGGGTCTCCTACCAATTTGTGGTGGATTGGTATGTCTCCTCTCCACATGCCAGGACACATAAAACTTCCCAGGGGTCCGAAGTGCAGAGACGTGGAGGCCTCCATGGTCAGTCTTGCGAACAGAATCGAGGTGCTGTCTGTGGCAGAGGATCATCCTGACACTTATAGTACCACTTGTCTTGTAGTCTACCCTCTGCCTGCAAGATCTGGCACTCACAGACACTGGGTTTGTTACTAGTTGGGAGCTACAACAATTAGGTGGGTGATGGAGCCCCTTAGAGATGTGGCTGCTAGGGAGGGGAAGAAGCCCAATGTGCACTCCATGTGCGTACTGAGAGCAGTCATTCCAGATGTGGAACAGGTTCTTGCAGATGCCATGAGAAGCACAGGGCACAGCCAGCTGCAGGTGGTGACTCATGTCTCTCATGTCGCTTTACATGAAAATAGATTCTCTCTGGTTTTGAGCTGCGATAACAAGTGATAAAGACTGCCAGTCTTGCTTGCAAGATGAAGGCAGGGCTTTCTATTTGCAGCCTAGTCGACAGGACTGACTGCGGATCTCTTGTTCAGAACTAAGTGAAAGGTCTAAATCAGAGGCTCAGACGACTCTGCGATCGTGTGGGCTGCATATTCCTTCGCCAAAGGGTGGTAGGTTTTCGGGTTCTCCTAAATAGGTATAGAGTCCACTACACTCACCCTACACTCAGGAAGCGGCTACACAGGTAGTTGGGGCTGTGTGGCATGGACTGAGTGGTTTTTTTAGGTTAGTTGGCCTCAGGAACACACAGAATGGGTTTCAGTCTCAAAGGGTGCAGGTCATACACAGAAGAATGCACATCCAGGAACAACTGCTGTAACAGTTGTAAATTGTCATAGCTGCGATGGGAAAGTTCCAGAGCTCCATGTGCTGATAGAAAGTACTGAGGCACTAATCTTTATTAGATTCTGAAATCTGGCTGATGCTAGAGATAAATTCGACCGAAATATTTACAAAGGGCCAAATGGTCTTCAGACTGGATGTAATATATAAAAAAGGGGGTGGCGTGTTTATTACTGTTACAAACGGTTTATCCTGCAGGGAAATTGAGGCAGATACTTTCTGTGAGTTGATATGGGTAGAGGTTATACCTGACAACCGGAATAAATTAATAATCGGCTCTTTTTATCAGCCCCCTGACTCAGACAATACAATTGCCGAAATATTTAAAGAAAACTTAAATCACATTTCAAACAGGTACACTGCTATAATTCATGGCGACTTTAATTTAACCTTGATATATTGGCATAAATACATATTCAAAACCGGTGGCAAATATAAAACATCGTCCGAACTAGTTCTGAATGATTTTTCTGATAACTACTTCAAACAGTTAATTCATGAAACCTCTGGAGTAGTAAATGGTTTGTGAACATACCCTTGATCTCCTAGCAGCAAATAATCCTGAGTTAGTAAAGAGCATCAAAAAAGATACAGGAATTAGCGAATATACAGTTGGAGTAGCAAGATTGAATATCGAAAATCCCAAACGCACCAAAAATCAACGAAAAATATATCTATTCAAAACAACAGATGCAAATTCGCTTCAGACTTTCCTGAGTGATAGTCTCCAGTCGTTCAAAATTAAAATGCGAGTGTAGATCTTACTTTCGAAGATATAACATCAGTAGCAATCGAGAGATTTATACCAAATTAATTAATAAGAGGGGCCTGACCCTCTGTGGTAGACAAAACAGGTCAGATCATTGTTGCAGAAGCAAATAAAAACGCATGCAAAATTTAAACAGACAAAGTCCCCAAGAATGGCAATCTTGTACTGAAACTCGAAATCTATGAACTTGAATCATTAAACAAAATCAAATCTTATGGGCCATATTTATACCAACTAGATTCCTCTCTGAGTATGTTAATGCAACAGCTCACATCGTATACAACCCATCACTCAGCGAAAGATCTATACCCAAAGACTGGAAAGTTGCCCAAGTGAATCCAATATTCAAAAAAGCAATAGTAGTGAACTCCGAAAATTGCAGGCCCATTTCATTCACGTCAATTAGCAGTAGGATTTTGGAACATACACTTTGTTCAAACTTTATGAACTACCTCATAGAGAACGACCTATTAAGCAATAGTCAATATAGATTCAGAAAGTATCACTCTTGCGAAACACAGCCTGCTCTTTATTCACAGGAAGTGATAAGTGCCATCGACAAGGGATCTCAAATCGATTCCATATTTCTGTATTTCTGAAAGGCTTTTGACACTGTACCCCACAAGCGGCTTCTTATGAAATTGGGTGCTTAGGGAATATCTCCCCAATTGTGCGGTTGGATTCACGATTTCCTATCAGAAAGAACACAGTTCGTTGTAATCGAGTAAAACATAAGTAATATCTGGCGTTCCACACGTAAGTGTTATACGTCCCCTACTCTTCCTTGTGTTTATAAACGATTTAGGAGACAATCTGAATAGCTCCCTTAGATTGTTCTCGGATGATGCTGCCGTTTATCAGTTAGTGAAGTCCACAGAGGATCAAAAGCAACTGCAAAGCGATTTAGACAAAATTTCTGCATGGTACAAAAATTGGCAATTGACACTAAATAAAGAAAAGTGTCAAGTAATACACATGACCACTAAAAGAAATCCGCTGAATTTCAATTACACAGTAAATCAGTCAAACCTTAAGTTTGTAAATTGTACCAAATACCTAGGAGTTACAATTATGAACAACTTAGACAGGAGAGAACACACAGAAAATATTGTGGGGCAGGCGAACGAAAAGTTATGTTTCATTGGCAGAATGCTTCGAAGATTCAACAGCTCCACCAAAGAAACTTGTTTGTCCTCTCCTGGATTACTGTTGCCCAGTGTAGGACGCTCACCAGGCGGGACTGACAAGGCATTGAGAATATTCAGAGAAAGGCAGGTCGTTTTGTTTTATCATGTTACTGGGGGGAGAGCATCAGGGAAATGTTGCACGATTTGAGGTAGAAAGTATTAAAAGAACGACGTTATTCGTTGCGGTGAAAACTATTTGTGAAATTTGAATCATTGATTTTTACTTCTGAATGTAAAAAAATTTTGCTAGGGCCCATTTACATAGGGAGATATGACCACCTAAATAAAACAAGAGAAATAAGATTGAAAATGGAATGATTTAGGTATCAATTACCTTCTACAATACAGACAACATAGTATCTATAAAAATGAGTAATAAGACAGAACAATACATACACATAAATTTTTTAAAATATCAATATCACTAATTAAATTATATAACAATCCAAAAATTTTTATTAAAATAACTATCTAGTTATTGCATCATTAGCAGCAGCTAAAATTACTACCATTAACCAAGGATCTATTTGCAAAATAAGCATCTAAACTAATGAATAAGCCTTTATGATAAAAAATTTGATAATTGAAATTTTTAGCAAATTCACTAATTCATTTACCAGTTCCATGAAACATCTCATTATGCTGAAGTCTTGGATCACTATTAGGACTAAATTTAGTAATTCAAATTAGCACAGGATCATTCTTAATCATACATTACACAAAAACATTAAAATAGCATTTAGAACAGTAATTCAAATTTGTTGAGATGTTAATTATGGTTGAATAATTGAAACACTGCATGCAAATGAAACCATAATATTTTTGGTATATATCAAGAAGTAGGACAAGGAATTTATGATGGATCATATAAGTGAATAAATACATGAATCACTGGAACAATCATTATACTCATAGTAACAGCAACATCATTTATACAATATGCACTACTTTAAGGGCAAATATCATTCCAAGGAGCAAATTTGTAGTGGTAGTAAAATTGTACAGTATGAGGAGGATTTGCAGTTGTCAACACTGCACATACCGGATTTTATATATTCCATTTTGAATTAGCTTTCATTGTTAGTTGGAACAGTTACAATACATTTTCTCTCCAACATCAAACAGGATCAATCAATCCTATTGGACTACACAGAATAATTGATAAAATTCCTTTCCATCCATTCAACTATTACAAAGACAGAATTACATTTATTATTTTAATAACAATTCTAAATATCCTACGACTAATTAACCCTTAGATATTAGAAAACCAAAATAACTTTGTGCCAGCTAATCCCTTAGTAATACCAATTGATATCCAACTTCAATGATACTTCCTTTTCGCTACTGTGTTTATGATGAATTCCAAATAAACAGAAAGAGATATTAATCTCATAATATCAATTAGAATCATAATAATTATACCACTATACAATAAAACCAAATTATAAACTCTAAGCTTCCCTTCATGGTAACTAATTCTAAGAATTCCAATTCTACCCAGTAAATTATACAATATTCTGAACTATCATAATCGTAATTTGCCTACATTCCTTGGAAACCGATCAGTAGCAGAACCACATATCATAACAGGACAAATGTTATCAAACATTTACTTCTCATACTTTTAATTAACATAGATATTGCAAAATTATGAGATATTCTCATTAGAGAATAACTTAATTAGCTTTAAAAAAGCAAATGTTTCGGAAACATAACAGCTGAAGTTAAATTTATTTATTTACATTACGATTATATTTAAAAAACTACACAAGTGAAAAAATTTAACCCTTAAACCAATAAAAAGATGAAAATTCAAAGACAAAGGAAAAACACTCTTTCTAGCAAAACACATATCTTTATCCTAAGGAAAATTAGATAAAGTACCACAAACCCAAAGAAGTATAAGAAAGCCTTACAAAATAAAAAAAATAAAAGAAATCACCACCTAAAAGCATTAACGAAAATAACATTCTTATACAATTAACTCTTGCATACCTAGGAAGAAAAATTAGAGTAAAACCACCAACACCATACTTATTTTAAAACCGGAAACCAACTCACTCACCTTCAGCAAAATCAAAGGAGTCCAGCTATCTTCTGCCAAACAAGAACCAAAAAAGATAAAGCCAATGTAAAGAAAAAAAATAATAAATTAACAATAAAAGTAAATTTTTGTAAAATCAAATACAAAAAACTATCAAATATAATAATTTATGAGACTAAATTAAAGCCAAATTCACTTCATAAGCAATAATTTGAGCCACAGAATACAATGAACCCGATAATGAGTAATTTGAATTAGATTATCAACCAGCAATCATTAATGTATTAACTTTCAATCTAGCACAATAAAGAAAAGAAGGAAGACGGATAAGAAAAAGAATATATATGGAAATATAACTAAAATGATTATAGAAGTTATATTAAAACAGGAGAAGAATAGTATAAACAATAATTTAACATAATGGGTCAGGCAGTACCCTACAAATTAACTTGCAGAAATACTGACAGGTTGAGAAATATCTAAAAACCATACTTTATTTGGACACTTACAAATCGGAATACAACCAAACTTCCTACACTCCATTACAGTTAAAACATCTTCGCTAATTAAAACACAAATAATTAATAAAACGTTTATCATAAATATAAATGAATCATAAAATATTAATACTACTTGCAGAAAATATCTAAATAATTAATTTTAATCAGTAAGTTAAACATTTTTGTGTCAAATGATCCTTTCATACTAATATAAACAAAATAGTTCATATGATAGAAACTAACCAGGATCACACTTGACTGAATTCAGATCATGTAAAAATTTAAAAGTACATCAGACCTAATTATTGAGCCACTATATCCATAATGAATCTTAATCCAACTTCAAGGTTGATTACACTGTTATCCATAACATAATTTTATCTTCTAGTCACAAATTATGGATCAAATAGACATAAATTAATGGTTTAATAATGAGTAATTTCTTTTATCCGGTGTCTCATCCCAACCAACAATAAAAATTAATATTAATATCAATATATAATATGACACTAATTAATATATATAATCCTCTATACAATCGACTCATCCTGAAAAATCATTAAGCCATTTAACTTGAAATTTAAATTCTAAAACTTATTAAGAGAGAGTTACTTTCTTGTCAAACTATGCATTAAAGGCTTCAATTAAGAAACTTTCCACAGTCATAATACTGTGGCTCTTTAAATTTCAATGAATGACCATGTCAGACTTCAAAATATTATCAGCGAGACATGTTTTTCATACAGAGACTGAAATTAATATTGCCTATATCCTAATAAAAATTAATTAAAAATTTAAACAAAATTGTATACTATCTCATAATTACAAAAACTATCAAGTTAAAAATCTTAATATAAGATCTAAAATAACTATAAAATCTAAACAAAAACTACACAAAGGCATATAAAAAATAGTTGATCTTAGTCTTGTTATAACATTTTAATAATAAATTAATAATAGATTTCAAATTCAGAGCCTAACTCCTAAAATAAATTAATTAATACTTTAAATTCCAAAATTTAAACGCATCATTAATTTTAAGAAATCAAACCTTTTCTTAAGAAACTAAATACCTCAAGAAACGAGTAATGTATCAATTCTATAAATAAATTAAAATAATAATAAAATAATAAATTCATTTGTAAATTAACCTAAATTAAGACCAATAATTTAAAGTTTTGATAAACCCTGATACTACAGATAGAAAATTTGAAATGTACTTATTCTAATTTTAGTTTTTAAATGTTTAACATTAAATAACATTACTAATAAACTTTATTAAAATCATTTCAATAATGTACTAGGACAATAAATTAATAAATTGAAATTAGTACATACCAAAAAAGAATAAAATCATTCAATGCATCTTTAATTACACAGAAAAATAAACTAGTATAATTGATTCACTCAACTAAATAATTATCATTTGAGTGTAATTACTAGTTACACTTTCCAGTATATCTACTGTGTTACAACTTGTATTGCTAGAAAATATTAAATAGTGTATGAGAGTGAGGGGTGATATGTACACAAATGCATAATTGAAAAACAATATTGTTCCATCATAATCTTAATTATGAGATGCACCTATAGCTGAAATAATGTATCATAAAAAATGTACCTCCAAAAAGATTTTCTGTTAATGCAGACATACAAATAAATAAATCAAGTAAAGTAAATCATGTATTATCGATTATGAGGTAGGTAACTCTGAATGGAATGAAATACCGCCAAATTCTTTGGATTTAAGGACCTAAATTAATCCTATCCAGGTAGAATATAATTAACACTTAAAGTAATAATATATCAAAATCATTTTGTCATATAAGCTTCATACATTCAAAAATTAGAGCCATAAATAAATATCGCCTATTACATATTCAAATTTAAAACTCAGACTAATTAACTCAGACTACATTTGACAAAAATATTCTCTCGTATTAGCTGTATAGCTGCAGATGCTGGCATAATAAATGCCAATACATAATTAATTATTATTTCAAAAATAAGTCCATAATTAAATCTAATTACTACAAACAGTAGATCATTTAGTAAAACAAAACTAATATATAATATAATGAAAAAGTGTCTAAGCAAGAATAAAACACATAAAATGTAAATGTAACAAATGCAATAAAAATTGACGAAGTTAAAATAGAACATAACAAATGTAAATAAAAATAAAATGTAAAATCATGTAAAAAACACACAAAAAACTAGAATAATACTTCTCAAGGTGTACAACAACTAAACAAGAATAAAACTCAAAAATGTAAATGAAGCAAATACAATCAAAATTGAACAATCGAAAAAGAACACACACACACACACACACACACACACACACACACACACACACACACACACACACACACACACACACACACACATATATATATATATATATATATATATATATATATATATATATATATATATATATATATATATATATATATATATATATATATATATATATATATATATATATATATATAAACATGAAATTTAAAATGATAATGATAATAAAAATATTACTCCTCAAGATGTTCTACAAATATAGTTGGGCCGCTGAAACCTGTCACTTAACAGTTTGTACGAAGTTCGTGCATAGTTGGCTATACTGCGACTGTGAGGTTGCAATAACTATGCAGCAGATGACTACAGGGACAGCTGATAGCTCAGAACGTCCGAAATATGTACTGGAATTGTCGCCTAAGACTGTGAATAAGAACGGTCGCATAATAATTTATATGGAAGTATAACGCATAATATGTTATTTCAACACACAAATACGATTTGTTAATATGCGAAACTGTGTAATAAATAAAACAGTCTAACTTAAGGACAGTGTCTATGAGATGTTATTCCGAATTGATAACGTAATAGATGCAAATGAAATGTCATACAATAATGTAAAGCTATTCATAACAAAGAACACGCAACCAACAATCGTACTTCGAAATAAAGAAACGGTTGCATTCTGTGATGCAGAGTGAAAGAATTAATTTTGCATAAATTTACACTCACCAGTTTATGAAGTCAATGGCGTAATTCCGTCAAGTTCTGCATCATCACTGGCATCCGAATCAGCACGAAACCCGTCGTCGTCATCATGATTGAGGGAAATCATCAATTGTTCATGTTCATTTGTTATTCCATCTATAGTCTGTGCTTCTTTAATAAGTTTAGCAACATGCTCTACCTTCTTTATCCACGAGGCGGCGTCACAGTAGCAAGTCCTTCAAGTAAAAGTCTTTCCACTTCTGTTATAGTAAAAGACTTGTTTTTCTTCCTAATATACGTCTTTACGTCACCCCAAACCAATTCAGTGGGGTTGAAATGGCAGTGATACGGTGGTAGCCTAATTACAGTATGACCCTGTTCCCATGCCACTTCGTCTACTACATACGTAGGTGTCACAGGTTTATTTTGCTTCATGAGTGAATACAACAGCAGATTTGTCATACTCATATCTGCAGCAATGTCTCTCGCTAGCAACCACTGTACCATAGTTTCTTTCCGGTCACTAGTTGTCGGAGTTTTGTCCAATATGACCGAATGGTAAGGTGCATTGTCCATTACAAACACTGTTGGGACAATAAACTGCGACAACAAATTCTTAAACCACTGCAGGAAACGTTGGTGGTCCATATTTTCATGGTAACCACCAGTTTTTCTGGGTCGGAAGACTAAAAGTCCGTCATTCACAAATCGACTTGGAGATCCTGCATGTGCCACAATTAATCTGGCACCTCTTCCTGTTGGCTGATGACCACTACTATTTGGAGTATTGTCTGTCCAGCATTTATCAACAGCTTCTCCGGCATTGATCCGCGTTTCATCTAACCCTACAATGGAATGTATATCACTGCCTTTAATTTTATGCAAGAATATACTTCTAGCTGCAACAACATGCGGCTTTTCAAGTAATAGTCTTCGTCCATTTAACTTTTTGAAGTGGAAGCCCATACTCCTTAACACCGTTTTCAGAGACGTTTTTCCACCCGAGAAAAGATCACATGCTTTTAACGAAGTTAGCAACTTCTCTACAGTCGGATATTATTTCCGGCTATAATAGCCATAAATATGATGACGGATTGCATCCGTTTGAAACAAATCAAGATTGGTAACAGGGTGAGGCTGCTTCTTTTCCTTGCCTGGGGTAGCTAAAACACTGTTTTCTTCACCCAGGTTATCTTCCACACGGTTTGCTTCACTGTCTTGTAGTTCTTGAAGCAGCACACCTTTCCTTATAATCGTTCTTTGACTCAGTCCTAGAGTTTTCGAGGTATACTCTAAGACTTTATCAGCTGGTGATGGTTCCCCGTGAATAGAAACAAACTCTCTCTCTTGTTCGTAGAACTCCCATGTTCTTCTAATTAATTCCATTGCCTGGCTATTTAACGGCACTCTGCGATGCAACGGATTGTTGTTTGATTGAAGACGCCGTTTCAGTGACATTTTTTAATAAATAAAAAAATGTATGCGAAGCAGTATAATCACACACAATACAAAAGCAGACGATAGCACACGAGCACACAAAGCTTTCATAGAACATGGTAGTGATGACGACGGAACCGGCATTCGTAGCTGTGCTGTGATTGGTTCAGAAGACACAGCGTCTCGCGTTCATCGTTTGTTTTTCAATCATACTGGCAACTTCAAAACACTCGTGGAGTGACCTTGAAGTGACATGTTTCAGCGGCCTGACTATACTTTATTACATATTATAAAGATAAATATAGATCTGGTATACCAATAAATTTGTTACATTATCTTTCTTTATTATTTAATCTTTTGTTATTAATAATAAAGAAATAGTAAAAGATATAAAGTATTTAACCCAACGCAACAAGTAGTTTAACATTATACTTAAATATATACAATTATATTTGTTATATTAAATAATGTATAATTATATTACATTAAATAATATTAATTAATGAAATAATAATATTATACAATTATTATATTTTGTTAACTTATTATAACAGTAATAAATATCTAAATTATATTGATTAGGCCTATATCAAATATATGGAAAATATTTAATTCATTACATTAAATATTTTATTATATGATCATTTCTTTTGCCTTAATAAATAAATAGCTACAACGTTTGATAACTGGGGTTCCAGTATTAGATCATAGTGTTGGTCAGTACTAGATTGTAATTAATGACAATCATTATAAAGTCGTGTTTTTTTCGTTTACTCTGCACAAGTGTATGTAACTGCATGAAATTGTATTTGAGTAGGCACAACCAAAGACTAAAGTCGGGCATTCTTTAGTACTGTGCACAGCCGAACATGATGAGGCAACATGGCTATAGGTTCGGCATGGCTGACAAGATGGGTTTGGGGAGCTGTCAGCTGTGGCAGCCACCTTACAATGCCAGCTGCTCTCCCCCATCCATGTCAAAGGTGCCTTTTCTACAGCTGGGCTAAGTGCACAACAATACAATGAGAAGCAGGGGGCCTGCTCTACAGCTGGGTAAAGGGCGAGGTAATATGAGGAGAAGTAGGGTGGGCTGCTACATCAGAGATTGGCAAGCCTTTCCTGAGCCAGCGCATGTGCTGGGATTCCGATGGCACACAGTATGAGGCAACTTTCTTCACAGGTGCATAGCAATCATCCACATGCCTCCTCACTGCCGCAGTGCCCTGTGCCTTTCAGTGCATTAGACACAATGCCACACACCTGCTACTACCACCTGTACCCACACGTGCATAAGGTGCGCACCTGCATGCTTTCAGCACCGCAATCTGTAAAACAACCAGTGGGCCGGCAGGGGCCATCCCTTGAGAAGAAATGCAGCGACATGCTCGATCACTTATGATGGCTGAGAGCCAGGCTACCCACTCAGGAGCAAGCACCCACAAGACCATCCATGTGTCACTCATATGCTGTTCTGAGTCACTCATGGCATGGCTGGAGTCAGACCATGAATGAGATGACTGTGCAGAGGGGAGACTTCAGAAGCCATGTAAAGTAACATTCCTTCATTGATTATGTCCCAGACTCATGTACCACATATGAACACAAGCACAATAATATGCTGCTCTCTGCCCACTCAATTAACACCAAATGTCCCAACTCAGTTCAGGCTCACATGCCCTTAACACATGCAAGTGTTGTGTGAAATTCGTATTCAACGCTCCAAGTGCAGGTATTTATCTGTAACATTTCTTTCCAGGGACACATTTTACAGACAATATTTTTATTGTGATACATGTGTATCTATGTTTATGTCCTAATTTGTTTTATTTTTTCTTTAGCAATGAACATTTTCCTAAATAAATGTATTTTTTAAAAAAGAAAAGTTCCAACTTTAAGAAATATTCTATAAGAATGGACGTTTTTCTTTTATCTTCATTTTGTTTGTAACATAAAGTCTATGTTTTAAAAAATCCTGCAATTTTGACTTAATTTTTTGTTTATATGACCACTTCACTAAGTTTCATGCTGAAAGAGTACAATTCATGTCATTCTGTCCTTTTTCTTTACATTGCACTATGTATGTATATAGATATTGTTCCCTGATTTTCTTATGTAGTAGCATAATGTAATAACAGAGATCTATAATTTGCTAGCATCAGTTTCCCCCAAACCCCCACATTTATCATTTCGTGTTTAACTTTCCTCTTGAACCTAATCATACTTGTCTTGTGAGTGTGTGCAATATATTGTGAAAAAAGCTGGAAATTCTGCCATGTATGAGTGAGATCAAGAATGATTCGCATGGCAGAGCCTGTGCTAATGTAACGCCCTTCCTACATATATATTACAGAGGGCTTATCATTAAATAAGGGAACTCTGATCTTAATGACTGGGTTGATGATTGGGTACTGTATGCTTCACCATTGGTTGCATTGTCAGTAACTTACATCGATGCAAGGCAATGCCCTGCACAAGTGTAGCAATAAACAAACATTATATTAGGTCACAAACTGAAAACTTGCTTAGTTTTCACATAAAGTGGCATGAGTGTTGTGTAGATATGGTATAGAAAGTTTGAATGTCTATAGTTGTAAGGGATTATCAGGAGGCTTTGGCAAAGCCACCCAGAAACCCAGTTATTTCAGACTACAGTCTGACGTTTTCCCATACTCAGTGTCATACTGATCAACCCTCCCCATTCCCAGGGAACTCTCCCCTGTAACCAACCACTCTCTGAACCTGTACCTGAGGTGATTAAACTCTGATAGTCATTGTTGGATGGAAATTTCGCTGGGATATCATCTAAGGGGATACTCACTCGGATTGGCTTTGTGTTTGGAGCAAGGTGACAACGAGATATATGCATTCTGTGAGCACTCTAGCTGTGGCGTCCTTCTGGAAACACCCTGCGGGAGGTCCCCTGGCATTCGTACGAAAGCTGCTTTATGTCAATAACTTCAGTGACGTGAGGGGGAGTTTCTTATACAAACACAGGTGCCTTGCCTAACCGTTAACAAAACAGGTGAATGCCCTGAAGCATGACCCTAAAGGGATCTTTTGTTGGCTGTGGTAGGCTGCATATTGCCCTTTTCTTGTAGCTCTGCATAAGATGTGGAATGATCGCCCTCTGGCACTGATAGGCATCTTTTTGAAATGACTGTTGGCACACAGGCAGTTTTAGAGGAAATTTTTCTTATTATCAAGGTAGTTACCACTGGAGAACTGCTGGCGAGGGCAGTCCTCTGACTAACCTATCCTTCAGCAGTCGAAAATAATTGACTACTCTGGAGATTTTTCTTTGGTGTAAGACATCACATCAAAAATGAGGAATGATAACCCCATTGAGTGGATATTTATTTGTTCATCCGAGACGGTCCACTGGTATGCAAATGTGTAAAATAACAATTAGATATGCAAATTAATTTTAAATATAATCCTCATTCACATAAATATCAAGGGTCGCCACCATACTTTTTTCATTAAAAAATGAAAAAGATACAACTCCCTAAATAAACAAGCACAGTGGTGAGATAATTGATCAAAGTGCACCAAATAATAAACACAGACCTCTACCTATCAATCCAATTACCCCTACAAAATAGTGAGTTAGGAATTTGTAAGGGAAAGTAAATTTATGACTTCAACAAATACATTCATTAATTAAACCACACAGAAATTTGGGGGATAGTTAACAATTAATATAAAGTATTTTGTATATGAAATCACAGTTGCAAGTGTAGTCAAGCAATGGGTTACAAGAGATCAAATGCAGTAAAATCGGTTAAACACATGTGTGGCCAACAAATTGTCTCATATAACAATTAGTATAACTTTACAACTCAATATCTGAATTCTAACAGGAATGTAACAAATGGAACCGTAAATTTTACCCTATTCTTGAGAAACAAGTGATATCTGGACGCACAGAACAAACAATCAGAGCTCAGAGTACAGAGAGTGAGAAACAGTGCATGCATATAGTAGAGATAAAACTGAACTCAGTCAAACGAAAACTGAGTAACCAAAATGACCATATAAAACCCGTATTCAGGGAACACAGTATGGAGTCAAAGCTATACATGCCATACGACCTAATACATACCTCAGACTCATGGATTTCGATAGTAATTACATTCCCTTCTTTTGTATACCGAGAAGAACTTGTGGCAAAGCTTCTTCGCGTTATTAGAGAGGCGGAAGCTTCTTAATAAGAGTCTTGTCCGGCCACGAAATTCCTTTGCCTGGCTTTACGTTCGGGAATCGCCTTATGATTTATTGCCGCGTCCTTAATTCGTTGCAAAGCCATGTCAATGACCTAGCAATGCCTACCACGTCGCGAAGCGGGAAATTCTGCGATTTCCTTAATAAGGTCTGTAGGTTCTATGTTTGTTTGTTTTTTTTTTAGTAGGATTTAACTACGGGGTCATCAGTCCCTAAACTTACAAACTACTTATGAACTAACTAAGATTATGGACGGCACAAATATCCATGCCCGAGGGGGGATTCGAACCCCCGACCGTAGTGGCCAGGCAGACCTTGACAGGAGCGCCTCAGTCCCCTCAGCCACCGCGGCCGGCATTCTATATTCTTCAGCATAGTCACCGGAGCCAGTCGAGTAGTACTGTGTGGAATAATGTTAATAACTCTTGGATCTGTGCTTAGTGAGGAACAGAACGGCGTGGAACAGCCAATTGGTTACGCATCCCGCCAACTTAATAAGTCAGAGGTCAACTACAGCACTACCGAGGAGGAGTGTCTTGCGCTCATATTTGGCATGACATATTTCCGTTGCTATCTTTATGGCCGCAAATTCACAGTGTATACAGACCATTCAGCTTTCAAGTGGTTACTAAATTTGAAACATTCCAGCAGCAAGTTAATGCGCTGGACGCTGCGTCTGTCTGAGTATGGTTTTGAGGTGCGCCACAAACCTGGACGTTTGCACCAGAATGCAGATGCGCTTAGCCGCAAAATTAGACTAATCCAGGCAGATGACGTCTTAATAGACGAGGCGCAGAAAATGACCCACTTTGTCAAAGATACACCACCCATTCTCAATCCGAATTACTGGATGAAATGCTTTATCGGAAAACTCCGCATGGGAACAGAATAGTAATACCCGCTCTGTTAAAAGAGCGGATAATCAGGTAGTGTCATGATTTATTGCAAGCTTGTCACTATGGAAGGAATGACACTAACTCCCTTGTAGCGGATCGTTACTGGTGGAAAAATTGTAAACGTGACGTTGACCTGTATGTCAAATCCTATGTGCAGTGCGCACAATATGCACACCCGCGTGTACCTTTACAAACACTGCCGCAAGCATCCAAACCCTTTGACTATATCTCAATCGATATCCTAGGCCCCTGCCTCAGTCACAGCAAGGGAACAAATACATATTAACTATGATTGACCACTTTTGAAGGAATTTGATTCTGGTGCCATTAGCCGACATGTCGGCTGAAACAGTTGCCAAAAAGCTTTGTGACACATTTGGTGTTGCCTTTTGGGAGCCCACAACCTATACTGACAGATCGCGGCACAAATTTTTTATCCTCGCTGTTTGTACAAGTCTGCAAACTCTTGAAAATAAAGAAATGGAGAACCATCCCATTCCATCCGCAAGCGTACGGTCGCGTAGAACGCGTACACCGTACTATTACTAAAATGCTATCGTACTACGTGGGAAAGACCCACACAGATTGGGACAGATACAAACCGTAGGGGAGAGCGGGGCAAGATGGGCGGAGGGCAAGAAGGGATTTTTGTAATTTCTACCACGACAGATATCGCAAACTAGTGGCGAATAGTTGAAGTAGTAGCCACTTGCTATGCGAGTGCCTGACAGTGCTGGCAGCCATTTTGAGCAAACCAATCGGAGTGTTTCGTCTGTGCTGATGTAATTTTTGGTCGTTTTCAAACGTGAAAAGGTAAGAGAAGTAATTGTTTCTCGTGCTTTTAAGTATTGTCAATAAAAAACATATTGTTCAGCAATAAATTAATGCATGCAATAACTAATTGAATATATCCTTGATCCTATAATATTAACCTAACCTAAAAATGGTTCCTGGGGGGCAAGACGGGGTACCTAGTGGCAGGGCAAGATGGGGTATCCCAAGAGTTCACTTGAGAAGTCTGTTAAAAAAATCCCTCTTTTTTTGTAAAGGTAAAAGTGAGAAGAATAAAAAAGCAATGACGAACTTGGCAAAGAAGATAAAAAAGTTGAAGTAGAAAGAACATTAGAAGAAGATGACACTGCGTGCCTGTATTGCGGCTATTTCTACTCGCAGTCACCAGAAGGATGGGTGTCATGCGTCTCCTGCAAAAAATGGGCTCACTGTTCATGTGCGGGAGAAGAGGACGAGGATGCCGAGGTACAGCATGTGTGTGAATTTTGCTTACAAAACGACGATGAATAACAATAAACTGAACTTTAACATCACACTATGTTTACTTAATGCATTTCCATTAGATATTAAAATAAATATTTTATGAATTTGTAAACCTGCGTTCATTGAATCATTTAATTCAAAAAATGTTAAAATGCTTGTATAGCTCATGGGACCTTAATTACAGGGTCATCAGTCCCTAAGCTTACAAACTACTTATGAACTAACTAATACTAAGGACAGGACAAATATCCATGCCCGAGGGGGGATTCGAACACCCGACCATAGTGGCCGTGCAGACCGTGACTGCAGCGCCTCAGTCCCCTCGGCCACTGCGGCCAGCAATCATTTAATTACCTCTGCCTTATACAGTATTTAGGTAACTCATCTTGCCCCACATGTGTAGCCCATCTTGCTCTCACTGTTGGGCAAGATGGGGTACTTGGTGAACTGTGGGAAAAAATAAATACTAACAATTTTGGTCCTATTTTTTTCTATAAACTCTAGAAATACTGAAGTTTCGAGAAGAATATATGGTATTTTATTAGAGCATTTTGTAAGCCTACAAAAAATTGTTAAGTGCTTAAGTACCCCAGTCTTGACCCACTCTCCCCTATATTACTTCCAGCTACAATAACAGAATTCATGAATCCACCGGGTACACACCCGATGAAGCCGTATTCGGGCGCCCGATGAACTCTCCTTTTGAATTGGATAAACTACCTCCAGAGGTTGATATCCAGGAAGTAAAAGGGTTAGCCAGACGGCTGACAACTATTTGGTATAAGGTTAAAGAAATAATGTTGGTGCCACTGCGAAACAAGGCGCAACAAAAACGCGATCGCATCATATCGCCTAGGCGATTTAGTGTTACTAAAGAACACTTTTGTAAAGTCAGGTAGAACTAAAAAGTTCACCCCTCCTTTTGAAGGTCCATATCGCATTATTCGCGTGACGTCACCAGTCAATGCAGAGCTGCAACTACCCGATCGGACAGTTATCGCACATTTTGACCTCCTGCAACCTTATCACGGACGCATGATAAGCAATCCACCCGTAGCACCTACAGTATCCTCGCCACGAGGGAACTCCGCTCGAAAAAGAAAGAAAAAGCCTCCAAATCCACCCGCCAGATGTCTGAGATACGGTTTACGCTCTAGCACAGACAAATATATACAGACGGGAAACCTCCATAAGGGCCGGTCCTACACTCAGGGGTGCGGGGAGGGAGGGTTTCCAGCAGCTCCGTAAGATGTCCCATGATGGCGCTGCGGTCAGAAGCAGCCCTTTAAACTGGCCAGGGCAGGCGGCAGGTAGTGGCTGTCCCCACCACCACCTCTCCTCAAACGGCAGCAACCCAGACACAGCCGTGGCCTCGTGGCAGGCGGCACAAGCTCTCCCCTTAGCCTCCTCTCCACACTACCCTCTGATGTGCGAGAGGCACCCTAAGCCAGCGAAGCGCCTGACACCTGCTAGCATCTTACGGAACTACGAGGGGAGTGTCGGACAGTGGTTTAGGGGGGAGGGGGGCTTCTCCTCTGTGTAAGTTACTCTGTGGCTCTAGGCATCCCTATGCCTTGAGCTCACGAGATTAGGACAGCCTAATTAAAAACCTTTACCTCCCTTATTCTATCGACCAAAGGCTCTTCACTATGAAGCCTGCTTTGCAACTACGGTGCTACTCGCCTTACTTATTACTATTCCCTTTAGGGTCTTGCTGGCTATGACTAGTGGGATATGTATAGAGAACACAAAATCTCCTAGCTGCCTACGATGGGCTTCTCCCCAACTACCTCCTCTGCATTTATGAACTAATCTACATGTTTTACTGCTTACAGTATGTATTAACGATTCTTTTTAGCCTTTAAGAAGCATTTATATCCTCGTACGACCTGTTGAGATCAGGCTCGTGCAAGACATGTTATTTTAAATGTTGCTGGGTGTAGAATCTAGTAATTTTTATTTTGGGAAATATTATTATTCGATAATCACTGTTAACTTTGTTTTTCTGTGTCCTTTCTTGTTGCTGTGTACCCTGGCGCAGGTCGCGCCTAGTAAACTGGTACTTAATTATGTAAGTATAATCTACCTTGATGAATGCAGCACAATTTTGCACCTTTTTTATTTGTTTTGTCTTTTTTTGCACAGTTATAATTATTGCCATGCATTATGTGATGGGGAAGTAAAACGTTAAAGAAGCCCTAGAATTATGGGTTAAGGGACTACTTGTGTAAGCTATTTTATCCTTTAGGGTTAATTTTTTTCTTGGTGCTTATAGGTTGCTTATATAAGGAGCACTCTATCCATGTGTACGTACTACGAGGCGCGTCCAGAAAGTAAGTTCCGTTTGGTAATAAAATGAAATTGTACACAGATACAGAAGAAATTTTTATTGCACAAAATTCTACAACTCTTAAACTACTTTTCCACATAACTGCCGAAATTTGCAGGCATTTGTCATAGCGTGGCACCAGGTTTTGTATACCTTCTTCATATAAATCTGCCGCCTGTGTCTTCAACCAGTTGGAAACAGTTTCTTTCAGCTCTTCGTCATTGGTGAAGTGATGACCTCCAAGGAAGACCGTGTAGATGAAAGTCGCAAAGACCGAGGTCAGGGCTGTACGGAGGATGGTCCCAGCCAAATCCCTGTAGGAGGTTTTTCGTCACATTTGCAGTGTGTGCTCGTGCGTTGTCGTGAAGCAAAACACCTTTTGACAGCAGTCCCCGGCGCTTGTTCTGAATTGCACGGCGCAATTTCCGAAGTGTCTCGCAATAAGAATCTGCTTTGATTGTTTGACCATGCGGTAAGAAGTAAATGAGTAGGATGCCTTTCCAGTCGCAGAACACTGTGCACATCATTTTCCGAGGTGTCATGATTTGCTTCGGCTTTACCTTTGATGGGGATGAAGTGTGCCTCCATTACATTGATTGCCGCTTACTCTCAGGGGTGTCGTAAGAAACCCACGTTTCATCTCCTGTGACTATCCGTCTCAGAAATTCTTCGCCGCTTTCAGCTTTCAGCATAACGGGTCAAAAACTCAAGTGCACTACCCATCCGTTGTGTTTTGTGTTGCTCAGTGAGAATCTTTGGTACCCAACGTGAGCAAAGTTTACGGAATTTCAGTTGTTTGGTAACAATTTCATGCATCAGTGATCGTGAAATTTGGGGGAAGTCCATAGAAAGAGCACTAATTGTAAACCTACGGTTTTCCTGGATCTTGTCATCAATCGCGTGAACCAGTTCTTCTGTAACCAAAGGTGGACGCCAACTTCGTTCTTCATCGTGTACATCACTGCGCCCGCCACTGAACTGTCGGACCCATCTTCTCACCATCGAAACACTCATCGCATTTGGTCCGTAAACATCGCAAATTTGCCGATAAATTTCACTTGGTTTCACTTTCCTCGCATTCAGAAACCGAATCACCGTCCTGATTTCACAGGCGGCGGGATTTTCAATCAACGCCGACATTTCAAATAAGCACAACAAATCGTACGTAACTGACAGCGATTTCCAAATGGCGCACGTTCTTCTCCTTGATACACATCGTCTACAGCGCATGTGCGGAACTGCAGTCGCAGCGCTGCAGCGGAGATAAATTGAAACGGAACTTACTTTCTGGACGCGCCTCGTATTTACGCATCCAATTGTTGTAGACGGGCAGTTGGTGTGTGAGCGTGTGGTGTAAACTGATAGATGTGGTTCAACTTTGTTTTCCGCTGACCTAACATATCCTATCAGCTAGTCTTCTTTGAGAGAATTACAGGTTTCCACTAGCATATCCTAACTCTGGAGTTATCACTGTATCCAAGTAACGTGGCTATAGCCTAGGGAGGAGGTACTCGCCGGTAGACAGCTGTAGCATAGCAAAGCGCTACATCACGCTGTTTGCGACCGTTTCGAATCCGACATTACTCTTACTCTTCCGCCTGAAGTAACCTTGTTATGGCCCTTACGTCCTTCAACTGGTTCGATGTGGTCCTCTGGTACGGTTTCACTGTTTACTGGCAGCTCCGGTGACGGGAGTGACGAAAACTGTTCGTCTTTTACTTGAGATACACGTTTTAATACTTCATTTTTACACTGCATTACACAGTTGGCACCCGTACAAACTACCGATTACTTCTCAACGCTTTGTATTTCCGAAAAAGTGAGTGAATGAGTACTTTTGGGGATGGAATCAATTACTTCCTGCCGCGGTGCTGGTGGTTTCTCCTCCTGCTGCATGAGTGAAATGTTATTGTTTTTGGAATTTCTCAGCACTTGCCACTGACAGCTATGGGGCCACATGGTCCCACGTCCTCGCTTTCCGTTACCCCTCCGTCCCCCTCCCCCCCCCCCCTTGCGCCTCTGTCTACTTCGCTCTTGAACTGTACCACAGAGTAACATATACAGGAAGCAGCCCCCGCCCCCCTAAACCACTGTCCTACTAGGGATGGCGATTATCGTCGAAACAACCGGTTTTCGGTTATACCGGTTCTTTTCATCTCCAGTTTAATCGCACCGTAAAAATTGCTCAAGATAACCGGTTTTCGGTTTTTTTATTGATATTATTTGCAGTAGAGTTCGACCGAAACATAATTTGCGGCCGAAACAGAAACCGTAATCGTCGGTTCTTCTAGTTTTGGCCGAAACCGAAACATACGAAATTTAGTTAATATTTATGTAAATTTACGTAATACGACAAATCACTAGTCTTTCCATATTTTGAAAGATCTCCTCCCAATATTACGCCTTCTTGAGTGTGTGTAAGCCTAGTCAAGAGTCCGTAGAAGACGATATACGAAGCATACAGATTTACTTGCCTAGTATTTCCATCCGGCAGTTGCGAATATTGAGCCAACCACTCCGTAAGTTGGACTTGTGAGCCAGCGAATACGAATATCTCGTTATATACACAATATATTACGTTACAGTCAGTAAATTAACTTCAATCAGTGGTGCAGAAGTAGTTCGAAAGATAAAGTCACAGTTCTGACTAACAGTATGATTGTTGTCAGTGTAAATTTACGCAAATTGAACTAGGAAAGCTCTGTACCACATGATCGAAGAATGTTCAAATGGGCGTGAGTTCTTATGAGACCTAAATGCTTAGGTCATCGGTCCCTAGACTTACAAACTACTTAATCTAACTTATTAGCATAACAATATAATACATTAAAAGTTATTATTCCAAGCTTAGAGTACATCACTTACATAATAGGTATATGAATCCTATTTACTTTCTCTTTCAAGGAAAAGTTTTGATGCTTTCTCCTTAAATGACATAGCATGTTTGTAGTACCTCCACCCGTTTTCACTTTTTAAAGCAAATGGAGCATTGTATCTCACTGCTCTCGTACTTCGTGAAGTACATCCATGCTCGGGATGGTGTCATTTAAGAAACAACTGATGTCTGATGACTGGCGCATGCCCAGATCGAGGCAAGTCTTGTACACTGCCGGTGCACGCGCGTCGTCTAATAGGCCACGCCACACGGAAACAGGTGCATCGATGACTCAATAGCTGCACCAGTTCTTAAGTTCTTATGCCACACATTTGTTGTGCGTTTCTGACGGCCGGGGATTGTTCTTAAATTATCACTGATCGCTTTTCTTAGTTACTGCAATGACCTAATATTTCATAGCAGTGGAAATTTTAGGAACAGCCCTAAATATTAGGGTCAACTAGTTTTTATTTTTTAAAATTATTTACAAAATACACATTTTGAACCACTACTACAGGAAGTAGTCATACTAGTTTTTCTACCCAGTTCTTGGCAATAACTTAAAGAAACCGGTTACAACCGACACCAAATAAATACCGAAAAAATCGATTATTCAAAACTAAAATACCGGTATCGGTTTTAACCAGTCGGTTTTTCCCATCCCTATGTCCTACGCTCCCCTCGTAGTTCCATAAGATACTAGCAGGTGTCAGGCGCTTCCCTGGGGCCCTATTCTGTATCTTTTCGGCGCCCCAAAGTTCGATTCGATCAGAGAACGCACCGAGGGTTCGAGTTATCGAAGCAGCTCTGTCAGTTTATTCTGTATGTCTTTCGGTGGCGTTGCGGTCCGTCTTGGTGGACACCGAAGCTCACGGTGGCGCTGTTGCCAGATCTGCTCGCTTCAGCCAATCAGAAGTGCCTGACTGCTTCTCTGCGCATGCGCACTGCTGGTGAGCAGGGGGGATGGCAGCCGTGGCCGGCGTTCGCAGCGTTTCCTACCGTGAGAGACAGCCCAAAAAATGAAAGTCGTGTATTTCATAATCTGGCGACATAACACGACAGTGTGTTCCGAGAACTACCTACTGAAACCTTTTTTTAAATTTAATTAAAACTTTCTGTCACTGAAAAAGAGAATATTTAAACTTTTGATAAAAGTTGTTTATTCACGCTACTCTATGTTTATCACACCGTATCTCCTAAACTAAGCGTCACACAGCAAAATAATTTTATAATTGCCTTCAGTGCTATATATTGTCGATGTCTGCAAAGTTTCCGGCCAATATATTCAGTGATAGTGAAGTAATAAATTAAAATCCCACGTCTGACGCAGAACTTTTACCAAACCAACGTCCAAAATGTAGTAAGCGACAAACTTTTTCCCTTTACATTTTTTTGTGGGGGTGTAAGCGAGAAAAAGTTTCGGAAAGGTTTGAATTTATTTTTGCAATTTGTTGGAAGGCGTTAGGTGCTACCGTTCGTCCTAGACGAGAGCAGAATTGTGCGGTTCATTGGCGCGGCGCGAGTTCAACGCGCTGGGAGGGAAGACGCGAGGCTAGCAGCAGAGAGAGCGCAGTGCTAGCAGTGAAAAACTTCTTATTTTGGCACTACGGAAGGACATGGAAGTTGCGGGAAAGGAAAAGGATTACATATTAGACGAGACATCTCTTAGAACCGCAAATTAGTCATTGGTTTTGTACTGAATAAGGAGCGTACAATATTTTAATAACAAAACAGTTGTTTGGCGATGCGGGAAAGCTAAAGGAATTTTTTAGATTCACTCATAAGTTTTAGTATTTTCTGTCGTTAACTGGACAAAACCTAAAACGTCAGGTTTGATTCCATCTTGAATTCATTGCTAAGTGGCTGTTAACATATCTCATCAGTGCTTAAAGCATAGTTTGAAACGTACAAAAATTTTCACTCTTCATATTGAGAGTAATCACACATGAATTATTTGTAACAAGACTAAAAACGTAATTGAATAAAAATAAAAGTCTACGTTTGTTTCACTCACAGAAATTTCATCTTTTGTTTTATAGTAAGAGTGAACCCCGATGTCTAAGAAACTCCTGCTGGCACTCCCTCTTACATGTACATGCTAAAGAATATTGCAGATCATGCTTCTCTTAAACGACCAGAAAAGTGTTCCAAACAAGATGACTGGTGAAAAAATATTTTGCACTAGGGAGGATTCGAACCTAAAACACTTAGGGTGGTGGGAGCTTGTCGCCCCCCCCCTTTTTTTTCTCTCTCTATGGGTAGTTCTGTTCGTTGCGGACGCTGATCGTGTTTGTTCGTTCTTGTTCAGTGTTCTTTTTTATTACAGAGGACGTTCAGCCCTCTGACCGGGCGCGCTGAGCCACGGCAACCGGCTCGCCTTAACCGCTAGACCAAAGGGTCTGCACGAAATGTCGATCTTTGTTTTCATTGACTTCTCTGCGGAATGATCATTGGTTATTTATACTGCTACTAATTTGTATGATTTCCACTATCTAACTTCACAAAATTCCTTTCTATTTTAACTTAAACGTTGTAAAAGTTTTTCTGTAAGTAATAAATTGAGTATTTACGGAAAAGTACGGTAAAACACTACTAGGTACCGTTAAGATACATCGGTAACGTGCTTGTGTGCACAACAGGACTTACGATTGCGGTGAAAGTGGCTCATTTTATGTAGATTTTCAACGCGGTGGAGTATATGGAGTGCATATTTGAGTAATTCTCACGTACAAATACGAAAATTTTCCAAATACGACGCGACAGCTTTGCGAACGGCGAAAACGAAGATGACGCCGTATTTGATGGATTTCGTATTTACACTTTCGTAATATGAGAGTTTGCAGGATAAATGAAACGGCGCATTAAAGACATTACCGAGACACGTATTTAAAAAAAAGTTTATTGCAATAGAGTTTACAGAAGTGCTATTTCGTTATATTAAACTCTAGAACGCTAGCAGTTTTAACGAAATATTCTGATAATATCTGTAGACAACCTTGAAAATTAACTTTTTAAAGTTACTTATTACTTAAAAACAACAGATGTATCATTATTGGAATTTAAAACGACACAGAATTGCGAAAATAATAATTTATATTCGCAATCCAAGCCCACCGAAACGAACCAAACGGCCTCACCGAAACCTCAGCGGCTTTCGGTGCAGCGCTCGAAATTTCGGTGGCCGTTTCGGGCGCTAGCAGGCCGCAGAAGCGTACAGAATAACCATTTTCACTACCGAACCGAAATTGATGTCACCACCGAGAAAAACACACCGAACCGGGCGGTACGAAAGATACAGAATAGGGCCCCTGGCTTAGTACCGGTAGACTACACTAGAGGCACTACTGAGGGTGCCTCTCGCACGTCGGATGGTAGCGTGGAGGGGAGGCTGAGGGGAGAGTTTGTGCCGCCTGCCACGAGGCCACGGCTGTGTCCGGCTTGCTGGCGTTTGAGGGGAGGTGGTGGTGGGGGCAGCCGCTACCTGCCGCCTGCTCTGGCCAGTTTAAAGAGCTGCTTCTGACGCAGCGCCATCATGGGACATCTTACGGAACTGCTTCAGCACCCCCTGCCCCGCACCTCTGAGTGTGTGACCGGGCCCTTACGGAGGTTTCCCGTCTGTATATATTTGTGTGTGCCTGTACACACGGCCGTCTCGCCTCCCGACGACGGCCCCTCTACCCCCACCTCCGCCACTCCCAGCCGGACGCCATTAAGAAAGAGGCGTGTCAAGTGCGCACCACGTCACAGCTGTCGCTGTGCACCTTATCAGCTCCCTTGCTCCCAGCGCGCCCCTCTCCCTCCCCCCCTCCCCCCTCCTCTTTGTCCACACTGTTGTCACCAGCGTCTCTCTGCCATCCGTTTTGTGTCCTTGGCATCAGCTGTCGACTTGTCGTCACACCTAGCCCACGATTTTCGCCGGCAGGCGTTTACGTACTTATGATATCATGATACTAATATCAGTGCCTTCATTTTCCGTCCTTCCGCGGTACACAGTGTTGTATCAAGCTCGTATCCATGGCATCTGGTTCCACTCGGGAAATATACAATACTTTCAACATTACTCACTGCGCTCTTAGGGCCGGTTAGTCCATCTCCGGTTAATCTTCTCGTTAGTTAACGAAAAGATGACTTTAACGTCCAGTTAACTGTGTTCGTTAAGTGCATTGCGTTTGTCATTGCTAGATACACCTCTCGTTTGCTAACTTGAATAAAACGAGAAGGTATGATATATTTCGACTATGTTGTCCATAGAACAAATGAAAGAGCCGTCTGAATGAACAGCTGTTCGCCACATTTGACTGGCAGGGAAGAGGTTAGCAGACCGTAACAAACGTGAAAGAAGCTCGTATTTTACAAGAAGTAAGTGCGTGTGTCTTGCGGCCTTAATAGAGAAATATAAAGACACTTGGAACTGACAAGGGGAACACCAAGAATGGTACAAACGAATTTTGATGGGTCGCAGGTATGTTGTGCGGGTAACTCCTCCAGACGACCAAGCTAAAAGGATTTGTTCCAATGTGCCTTTGTCTCCACTAAAATCGCGATCAAAGTCCAGCGCATGACAGATATATTTATACTGAGTCTGCGTGGTGTAATTAGCATGGCGTTCGACTGTCACACAGATGACCCAAGTTCAAATCCTGATGGATTTTTTTTTTCACTTGACCGACGATTTATTGCTCATAATTATTTGCGTTCATAGTCACTCTTATGTCAATGCATGAGTAATTGGTCACATAATAATAATTAGTAAGCTTGCAGACATAAATAATGTATTCTGTTTTTTATTACGACAGATAACTTATAAAATATAAACCTATCTCTTGAACTCTTCGAATGGTCGTGGCCGGCCGCGATGGCCGAGGGGACTGAGGTGCTCCAGTCACGGTCTGCACGGCCACTACGGTCGAGGGTTCGAATCCCCCCCTCGGGCATGAATATTTGTGCCGTCCTTAGTATTAGCTAGTTTGTAAGTTTAGGGACTGATGACCCCATAGTTAAGTCCCATAATCTATACAAACATTTGAAATATTTTGGATGGTCGTGTTTTTCATGCAGCGTTTACACACTGGTCTTTTGAAGAGGAAATCGCGTAACAAATTTTGCATCATCCGAGCATTCAAAATTATTTGGACGAACATAAATACAGCTAGGACTGCTTATTGTTGCAATAACCTCTAGATCGTCCGAAATATTGACATCCTCTTCATTGTCAACCAAATCTCATGTTCCAGCCAGTTCCATCACACCGATTCTCACTTAACTAGTCGTTACCCGTAAGCTTGTATTTTGATATCGTAACAATAAGTTTAGGGTTACGTTACGTATCTTCAATACATCAAACTCATCGCTACTGACATGGATGGAGCGATTAATCTGACGAAAAAAAAATTTCCAGTAAAGGTGCTTTCCACACAAGTTTTTCATACATATAGTGCTTCTGCTATTGTGTTCGATAAATCGGTCTTTATCACGTAATATATTGCGGTATTTTAGCGTTTTGTAATCCTGCTATTTTCATACACATTCTCACTTAACCGGTCGTTAGCAGAATTCTACTCGTTAACTTAACGGCCAGTTTGAGGTCATTTAACGTCAGGTTAACTCATAACGAAACATTGCCAAACGCAATTCTCCGCTAACTACAAGTTAAAATCTTAACTGGAACTTAACGAGACATTGACAAACCGGCCCTTAATGTTGCACGGTTTCTCCATCAGCTCTTCTTCAATCACCACTCATAAATTTACTTAAGTTCCGGAAATCGCTTTACCTTGTTGACCGGTTCCGGTTTATTTGCAGCGCTGCATGGAAGTTATTGCGTTCAGATAGTTTTAGGCACCGAAAGCTGGCTAAATGATGATGTGGCAAGTTCAGAAATATTTAGCGAAGCGTGGAATGTATATCGGAAAGATAGATCTGATACAACTGGAGGAGGAGTGTTCATCGCTGTGGACAAAGGTATTGTTTCTACTGAGATCGAGGTTGAAAGTAACTGTGAAGTTACCTGGGCACGCATAACAGGTCTAAAAGAAGTAAAGTTAATAGTTGGGTGTTTTTACCGGCCCCCCAGTGCTGCTGTAGCAGTTTTAGAATCATTCAAGGAAAGTCTACACCAGGTAGTGCATAGGTATCCGGGCCATGTAATATTAGTCGGAGGTGACTTCAACCTTAAGAGTATAGATTGGGACCTCGCTAGTTACATTTCAGGCGGTACAGACAAGCAGTCTTGCGAGCTACTTTTGGACACATTCTCCGAAAAATGTCTTGAGCAGTTTTATCGGCAACCCACGCGCAATGGAAATATTCTAGACCTTATAGCCACAAACAGGCCTGACCTTATTAACGATGTCTGTGTAGAGACAGGAATTAGTGATCATGATATCATCATAGCGTCGATGGTGACCAAAGTTCATAAACCAGTCAAGAAGGCTAGGAGCGTGTTTTTGTTGGGAAGAGCCGACAAGCAAATGTTACGATCGCACTTAGAAAATGAATGGGCATCGTTTAATTCTGGGACTATGGATGTAGAGGAATTGTGGACTACATTTATGTGCATTGTTAATAAAGGGTTAGAGAAATATGTGCCAGTAAAGACGATTAAGGATAGAAAAGATCCACCGTGGTATAACAATAATGTTAGAAAGCTGCTGAGAAAGCAAAGGCTGTTGCACTCTCGATTCAAAAAAGAACACGCAAATGATGACAGGGAAAAGTTAGTAGAGATTCGTGCGTCTATAAAAAGATCGATGCGTGAAGTATACAATAATTATCACAGCCATACCTTAGCAAAAGATCTTTCCGACAACCCGAAAAAATTCTGGTCCTATGTAAAATCGATAAGCGGGTCAAAGCCCACTGTCAAGTCACTAGTTGATCATTCCGGGGCAGTAATAGAAGAAAGCAAACGGAAAGCTGAAGTTCTAAATTTAACCTTTAAGAAATCTTTCACGCAGGAGGACCGCACAAATATACCATCATTTGATCAACGTATTAATTCCGAAATGGGGGACATAGCAATAGGTATTTCCGGTGTAGGGAAGCAGCTGAGAGAACTAAATACGAAAAAGTCTGCTGGTCCGGATGGAATACCAGTTCGATTTTACAAAGACTATTCTGCGGCATTGGCCCCCTACTTAGCTTGCATTTATAGCGAATTCAGCGCCAAGTTCCTAGTGATTGGAAAAAAGCGCAGGTGACTCCTGTGTATAAGAAAGGAAAGAGAACTGACCCATACAATTACAGGCCAATATCGTTGACATCGGTTTCATGTATAATTTTGGAGCATATTCTCAGTTCGAATATAATAAATTTCCTTGAAACGGAAAAGCTTCTTTCCATGAATCAGCACGGGTTTAGGAAACATCGTTCATGTGAAACTCAGCTTGCCCTTTTCTCACATGACATCTTGCGAGCCATGGACGAAGGGCAACAGGCGGATTGTTTTTTTCTCGACTTCAAAAAGGCGTTCGACACGGTGCCACACTGCAGACTGCTAACGAAGATACGAGCTTATGGAATAGGTTCACAGATTTGTGACTGGCTGGAAGACTTCCTAAGTAATAGAACGCAGTACTTGTTCTCGACGGCGAGTGTTCATCAGAGACGAGTGTATCGTCAGGCGTGCCCCAGGGGAGTGTGATAGGACCGCTATTATTTTCTATCTATATAAATGATCTGATGGACAGAGTAAGTTGTAATTTGCGGCTGTTTGCTGATGACGCTGTGGTGTATGGGAGGGTGTCGTCTGTAACTGTCTGTAATAGCATACAGGTTGACTTAGACAAAATTTCTAGTTGGTGCGAAGAATGGCAGCTAGCTCTCAATGTAGAAAAATGTAAGGTGATGCCCATGAGTAGAAAAAACAATCCTATAATGTTCGAATACAGCATCAGTAGTGAGCTTCTTGATGCGGTCGTGTCGTTCAAATATCTAGGCGTAACATTGCAGAGCGATATGAAATGGAACGAGCATGTAAGGACAGTTGTGAGTAAGGCAGACAGCCGACTTCGGTTTATTGGGAGAATTTTGGGAAGATGTACTTCACCTGTAAAGGAGACCGCGTATAAAACGCTTGTACGACCACGTCTTGAGTATTGCTCAAGTATTTGGGACCCGCAGTAGATCGGTTTGAAGGAAGACATAGAGGCGGTTCAGAGGCGAGCAGCTAGATTTGTTACCGGTAGGTTCGACCAATGCGCGAGTGTCACGGAAATGCTCTGGCAACTCAATTGGGGATCGCTGGAAGAAAGACGACGTTCTTTTCGTGAATTTCTGTAAAGTAAATTTAGAGGGCCGGAATTTGAAGCTGAGTGTAGTACGATCTTGCTGCCGCCTACTTACATTTCGCGTAAAGATCACAAAGACAAGATAAGAGAAATTAGGGCTCGTACGGAGGCATATAGGCATTCTTTTTTTCCTCGTTCAATTTGGGAGTGGAATAGGAAAGGAAATGCCTAGTAGTGGTACAGTGTACCCTCCGCCACGCACCTTACGGTGAATTGCGGAGTATGTATGTAGATATGAAGATGTTATTAGGCCATTTCCTGCTTTCACTGTTTCGTTCAAAGCCATTGCCTTGTTGGATACAGACTTGGGTAATATTCTGTACGTTATTATTATTTGCCACCATGTACCTCCAATCATCCCTGGTTCTACTGTAGCAATACATTTACATTGTTTCACTACAACGGTCGTTCTCATTTGTACGTGCACGTGAACCTCGGGCAAACATACGTTCATTTTGGTAATTTCATGTTAATCTTTTTAACGTTCACTGTTCCGATAACAAGACTACTAACGGACTACCTTTCTTACATTTCACATAACTACCGAATAGCGGACAAGGGATGTCAGGTAAAAGACTCTGCTGCTGTGAGTTGATCGACTTTATATAGTGATTAACTATATCCATTTTGACTATTTAATGCATTTGTAAAGCGTCTCAGAAACCCGACTTAACACTTTACACTTGTACGTAAACACATACGACGATACGCGGCATTCACATATAATTGAAATTGCTCTGCCAGACTTCACACTGAACAGACCCGATGCAACAATTAAGTCAACTTTATAAGGATACCTCAGCCTATTAGCACACTATATATGTCGTTACATTTTGCACCTGGTGCCTTGTGAGCTCCACTATTAGGGAATAACGGGCTCTAACGTCCTACCTTATGCTGCACCTTGCGGGCAGTACCTGCCGCTCTTTTTCTCATGCGCCTGTCGGCGGATAACTTCATCGTTACACCTACCTAAGTTTCATTCAACCCTCCTAACCAGCTTGCTGACGTTGGGTACCCCTTTCCGGCAACTCCCTGCGTGATAACGGAAATGGAAAGTGGATGCGGATCCGTGGCAACCTGCATGTGTTCACTGGCGCGCTTTGAAGACGTGTTTGTATGGCGTACGATCTGTACTCTACCAACTTCCTACTTCTATACCTCCATGTGACACCCATCCATGTTGCCCTCTTCACCTTCTCCTTATCTAGCTAAATTCTACAGCATCAATCTAATATATAAAGCAGAGTGTCCATATGTTTGTATATGTTGCATACAAATCTACAGTCTTGTTCCAATCTTTAAGAAATTTTGTACACGTAAGCTTCAATCCATGAGGACGGTCGCCGTAAGTGTAAGAATCACATATGATATATAGTTCACGAAATATGACGTTATAAACAATGAGATGCGCGTAAAACTGCTGCCATAAGCGACAATGCTGCTCATTTTCTCCTAAACCATGGGCCGATTTCAACCAAATGTGGTGCACATATTCCTTACCGAGGGGTAACAATGCTGTCAGGGTAAGAACCACATACGACACACGGTTCAGAAGACGATGTCATAAACAACAGTTGTGAGAAAGTGCCACATAATGAGATGAGACTTCATTCACACACAGTATGAGAATGACAGTACTTAGCGACTTGCAACAAACTTTAAACATAATTTCAAACCTTTATTAAACTTTTTCTCGATGACAACCATAGCAAATTATGAAAGAAAAACGTTTCTCGCTTACTACTTTTCCGCTGTTTATGGAGTGAAACTACGGCATTGGTATGCCGTTGCTATTTATAATTTCTTCACTACAAATTGTAGCAGTAGGATATTTTACAGACAACATAAATACATATAGTTGAATGTACCTTTTAAATTTTATCACAGTACGTCACGTAGTTCATGAGATATGAGCACATAAACAGTAACGTTCATGGAAAACCGCCCCATCATGCACCAAGTTTTAATCTATTACTTCTTTACTCCTAATTGTATTCCCAAGAGGTTTTACAGACATACAGCCCTTATACAAATGAATATATACCTGAAAAATAGCATGAATGAATAAATAAATAAATACCGGGCAACGCCGGGTTTTCAGCTAGTGAACTAATATTCGTCCATCTTTATAGTCAACATTACCTCGGTTATAAATTAGCTACCGATACACCTTGCCAGCAGCTAACACTTTTGATGATTCTCCTGCTGATTCTTCGCCACACCCAGTAGAGTATTTTCGAACATTATAAGGGTCCTGCGCTATCGTTTTCGCTATACACACCACGTTGAGGCACTGACACGAGCACGCTTGACTATTTAGTTCATTTCATGGAGCGGGAGCAATCTAGTGGCTACTTTTATTACGCCGGCTTTATGTTTATGTTGGGTATATTCTGAAATACGAGATACTTGGAGGGACTTACCGGGGTTCCCCCATCCTGTTTGCCTTGCACACGCTGTAGCTGCCTATTGAATGTCTACAGGGCGTTGTTTTTCCGATGAATTTTCGTCTTCTTTAACTCTTCTTGCGATAACTCGCCGTGGTTTTACACACAGCCATTCGGATGGAGAGTCTGAGGTACGGCTTTTCATTCTGTCCATAGTTTCCTCTTTTGTTGTTGTTCGTTGTTCTGTTGGTGTACAGCGTTGATTACTCTTTCTTGATACCTGAAGTCGTGCTGGACAAGTAAGCCCCAGAGTAGCTAACTACGAGGCGCGTCCAGAAAGTTCCGTTTGGTAATAAAATGAAATTGTACACAGATACAGAAAGAATTTTTATTGCACAAAATTCTACAACTCTTAAACTACTTTTCCACATAACTTCCGAAATTTTGTAGGCACTTGTCATAGCGTGCCACAAGTTTATGCATGCATCCTTCACAGAAGGTTGCCGCCTGTGTATTCAACTATTTGGTAACAGCTCTTTATCATCGTTGACGTGTTGACCACCAAGGACAGATTCTAGGTGTAAGAAGAGATGAAAGTCGCTAGGAGAGAGGTCCGAGCTGTATGGAGGATGATCAAACAGGTCCCATTGAAATTTCCATAAGAATTGTTTGGTCACATTCGGCGTGTGAGGTCAGGCATTATCGTGAAAAAAATCTTTTGACAGTAATCCTCTTCTTACACCTAAAATCTGTCCTTGGTGGACAACACTTCAACGATGATGACGAGCTGAAAGAACATGTTACCACATGGTTGAATACACAGCCGGCAACATTCTATGAAAAAGGCACACAAAACCTTGTGCCATGCTATGACAATTGCCTATAAAATTTCGGAAGCTATGTAGAAAAGTAGTTTAACAGTTGTAGATTTTTGTACAATCAATATTTTTTCTGTATCTGTACCCGTTCGTTTTATATAACCAAACGGAACTTACTTTCTGGACGCGCCTCGTATGTTCCCCGAAGAGAATCCGCGCACCCGCGCACCCCTGAAGGAGGGTGCGAGAACAATATTGTGATAAGGTTCCCTTTATTGTTTAATTGTCGTCGCTGTTTCGTGGTCGAGAGCTTATATCTCGCATGTTGACGCACCCGGGGAGCAGACTGTAACATGAATTTAATCTCAACTAAAGTTCTCTACGACACGCGGTCGTCTCTGCCTCGTGTTTTCGGCCGTGCTGGCAGCTCGTTATGCCGCCCTGCTTCCAGCCAGTCGGCGCACGTTAGCCAGAGCGCGCAGTGGGAACGCTACGCCGCACTAGGGATGGGAAAAACCGACCGGTTAAAACCGATACCGGTATTTTAGTTTTGAATAACCCGTTTTTTTCGGTATTTATTTGGTGTCGGTTTTAACCGATTTTTGTTAGTTATTGCCAAGAACCGGGTAAAAAACACCGGTACGACTACTTCCTGTAGTAGTGGTTCAAAATGAGTTTCTTGTAAATAATTTTACAAAATTGAAACTAGTATACCTTAATTTTTACGGCTGTATCTAAAATTACCACTGCTGTGAAATATTAGGTCATCGCAGAAACTAAGAAAAACGATCAGTGTTAATTCAAGAACAATCCCGGCAGTCAGAAACGCGCAACAAACGCGTGCCATAAGAACTTAAGAACTGATGCAGCTATTGACGCATCGATGCACCTGTTGTCTTGTGGCGTAGCCTATTAGACGACACGCGTGCACTGGCAGTGTACAAGACTTGCCTCCATCTTGTCATGCGGCAGTTCCTTGCTGTCGTCGCTAGACATCGGTTGTGTCTTAAATGACACCATCCCGAGTATGGAAGTACTTCACGAAGTATGGGAGCAGTGAGGTACAATGCTCCATTTGCTTTAATAAGCTGAAAACGGGTGGAGGTACTACAATTATGCTATGTCATTTAAGGAGAAAGCATCCAAAATCTTCCTTGGAAGAGAAGGTAAATTCGATTCATATACCTATTATGTAAGTGATGTACTATAAGCTTGGAATAATAACTTTAAATGTATTATCATATTGTTATGCTAACAAGTTTTATTAATGTGATTCCTTGAAAGCGAGGAGCTTTTTAATAACCAATATGGGTTTAGGTAACATTCATCATGTGGTGCCTCGCGAGGTAGTCGTGCGGTTTGAGGCTCCATGTCACGGACTGCGCGGCTGCTACAGTCGGAGGTTCGAGTCCTCCCTCCTCCCTCGGTCATGGGTGTTTACGTTGTCCTTAGTGTAAGTTAGTTAGATTAAGTGGTTTGTAAATCTAGGGACCGATGACCTAAGCAGTTAGGTCTCATAAGAACTCACACCCATTTGAACATTCTTTGATCATGTGGTACACAGCTTTTCTAGTTCAATTTGCGTAAATTTACACTGACAACAATCATACTGTTGGTCTGAACTGTGACTTTATTTTTCAAAATACTTTATCAGCACTGATTGAAGTTCCATTTACTGACTGTATAGTGTGTGTGTGTGTGTGTGTGTGTGTGTGTGTGTGTGTAACGAGATATTGGTATGCGCTGGCTCACAAGTCCAGCTTACGAAGTGGTTGGCTCAATATTCGCAACTGCTGGATGGAAATACTAGGCCAGTAAATCTGTAAGCTTCGTATATCGTCTTCTACGGACTTCTGGCTAGGCTTACACTTACTCCAGGAGGCGTAGTATTGGGAGGGGATCTTGCAAAAATATGGAATTTGTCGTATAACGTAAATTTATCTAAATTTTAACTAAATTTCGTAAGTTTCGGTTTCGGTCGAAACTAGAAGAACCGAAAATTCTATTACGGTTTCTGTTTCGGCCGCAAATTATGTTTCGGTCGAACTCTCCTGGAACTAATAGCAATAAAAAACCGAAAACCGGTTATTCAAAAAACCGGTTATCTTGAGAAATTTTTATGGTGAGGTTAAACTGGAGATGAAAAGAACCGGTATAACCGAAAACCGGTTGTTTCAGCAATAACCGCCATCCCTACGCCGCACTGAGGCACACGCTACTATGCATTTGGCTCGCGTCGCGGACGAGCGGTCGCTTGCTATGAGGCGCGCCGCAGGCCGCGCCAGCACTACATTACATGCTCTGAGCCAAAAGGTACCACCAGTGCAATTCCTTACCATTCGCCCACTGACACTACGATGGGCCACCTTTACATCTCCGTTCTCTTGTTCCAACATCTCGGTTACGATTTTTACTTTCCCAACTTTTACACTTGCGAACTCTCCGATCGGTGTTGCCGATCCATTCCCTGCGAGCTACAATCTGCCGTCATCACCACTACCTGCCCATTACTGCACGATACACCTCACGCCATAGCAACCTATAAGTCACTATGTGCTTTATTATTTACTAGCGGCTCCGCTCGCGTGTTGGTTGAGTATCTATTTATCAGGAACGTAAGTAGTGTAGATCCAATCACAGGTAAAAATGCACTCTTTTCGAAGAACCCGATCACGAAATTGAACAATGATGATTGTAATAATATCATAGATCGATCACTTGATGTAATGCGCGAAACGTTAAATCGATTTTTTTTAAAGAGATGCATTAAAAGAAATTTCTTTTTTACTGCTTTATTTATTTATTCTTATATTTCCATATTCGTACGCTTATCCTTACAGAGAAAGAACTGAAGACATTGTAGCACACATAGACCAAATATATGGTCTGTGGCATCACGTTTCGCTGTATGTAACCTTCTTGCTGTAGAGTAGCAAACGTCATCGCTGGCCTTCAGTCCCATTTTTTTTAATAATTTGACGACTTTCAATCACCATATCTTCCACCTCCTTATAGCTATCGGCATGGAACTGGTATGATGTACAACGGGAGACTTCGGACAACAATTACACACAGACCATTCGTATGCGTTAGATAGTTTTCGCTGCAGAGCGAAATATTAACACACACACACTTAGTATTTTATATACACCGATAACATTCCATTCAAATATTCTCCACCCTTTTGTAATTATCAACCCTCAAGCAACAATGCAACCAATAAAACAATTTTCAAAGAGTAAATGTAATTTTCAAAGAGTAATTCTTGTTCCGCTTTCACGTTATATTCTTCAAATTGCTAAATATTTATCAGATGGCTATAAAACCGTGGCTAAAACATTTATCAGGTATAAATTAGTAACGGTACAAATATGCAAGTCTCTGCGTCTTGTCGTTCGGATGTGATAAGCGTACACCGAACGGACCAGGGCCGGCGCAAGGCACGTGCGAAACGTGCGGCCGCACGGGGCGGCACTTTCCTAGGGGCGGCAAATCTGCCGCCCACCCTTATTTTTTTATTTTTCAGGACGAACTCAACATTCATGCCTAAGAGGGGATTCGAAACGAACCCTCGGAGGGAGCGGCTTCGGGAACTGTGGCACGGCGCCTCCACTACCTGCCGACCGCCCCTGTTGAACAAGGGAAGGGAGGACTGATTCGTTCCTCGCCATTGGGGCAGCATCGCCATGTGTAAGCCGGAGAAACAGAGAGGGGGATGCTGTCTGGCGTACACGCCAGTATACTTATGAGTGGAGCGCTGCCAGCCTGTTACGCGCCGTGCATTTGTGCGTTTACTCACATCTAATTTTGCAGAAGAGTAAATCTAATTAATAAATTCGAATGCAATGTTTGATACTGCCGGTACATGTTAAGTCTGAAGCAATGTTGCTAAGCTCTTCAATGAGAGTTTCCGAGTGTTTCATTCTTCCCGCATTATGGGAAAAAAATGACTGAACATTACTACAGTCAAACATGTCCAACACCTACAATGGCTAGAAGTATTCCGAATGCGTAAATACGCTGCGAATAATTACACAGGATTCAGACATTAGTAGTAAGCCTGGCATAAGTTGGGTTTCGACGTAATTTTGAACATTTTTGCTATCCGTTTCTGAGTGATAGTCGGACGTTTTGGTTTTTGAGCCATGAAACACCTGTCTCCGCCTGCATGAACAACAAACTCTGACCGGCCGTTTTATTTGACAATACTACTCGCACACTATCATTTTGCTAACATTTATTTACTGTATAATGCGTGTGAATCCACGTTTCATCTAAGTAAACTACTGGTCGCTTTGATTCTGACGAAAACCTGAGAAAGTATGCTCTTTTAGCAACAATGCCCTCTCGTCCGCACAAAACAAAACGTTAATTTTGACACCTTGTAAAACGAAAGTCTACAGACAGAACATTGCTTCTAAGGGTTTCCTTGCTAGCTTTGAAGCTCATTTCTGTTTTACAAAATTGGTGAAATTTTCGCAACATTCGTGTTTCTTTCTATTGTTCGTAATATCATAGAAATTGCTGTCTGATAATGTATTTATCCATATCTTCGGTCACATACTTATTGTGAGCTTCTTCTTGGGCGCTAGTTTAACCGTAGCCTCGCCGTACCTCGTCACGTGACCTAGTTCCTGGCACTGCCGCGTCGGCGTCACCACTTCGCCTTTCCAGGCGATAGGTATCGTTCATTGTTGCGTTCTCTACAGCGAAAACTACAGAATTCGTTTCGGTAAATGGCCGAGGGAGTCAAGATTGGTCAGAAGCACTTTCATTGCATTTCGTAAGAACAGAAGAATTGGTGCGTCCGAATTTCTTGCAACTTGAGATGTAATAGGTAAGTGCTTTTCATGTAACGTACAATTAGTATTACGCATGCATGTTACTCATAGATTAGAATTTGTCTCCTTCCAGATAGCAGAATGCGAAATTTTATTTTTCTTATGATCTGTTACTTCAAAAATTGGCAAGTCGGCAAATAAGCACACGTCGTCTCAATAGCTAGAATGAAAATAAAGCGCAGAAAAGTGACGTGATACGGCGATGACTAATATGTTGTCCCTTATTCCATAATCAGAAACGAAAGAACTGACACCTGGAAATTACGAAAGATGTCGAGTGTCAGTTCTTTGAAATAAACAACCGCAGTGCTGTGAGTTAATATATTTCGACCAGCATTAGAACCCGTCGATGCCAGAGTGTGTATTTATTGCATTATATGTTACTCCATCTCCTTCTTCTTCCTCTCTCCATTGTCTTCTGCCCCACTCTTTGACCATTTCTCCTGCGTCTGTAGTGAAATTCGGTCTGAAATGCAATTCCACGTGGCTCAATTCTAATGACTTCAACACCTGTACAGTGTATCCTACAGTAATATAAGATTTCACACTCTTTTGAACATTTTTGTAAATTCACAAGGCTTATTAAAATTAGCTAGATTTCTTCAATCAGGCTTGACTCTATTTTTGAGCTGTTGCACAGAGACTGTTTTATACAAATCTGAAGAGAGCGTCAGCAATCAGTGGTAATTTTTGTTTTTATCTTCCAGATCTACATAGATTTCGGGCACAGTGTGGCTCTTCTGAATGCTTTGAGTTATGTTTACATCTACACCGTCATGCTGAACGTAACTGTAAAATGTTCAAATGTTTGTAGAGCTTATGGGACTTAACTACGGGGTCATCAGTCCCTAAGCTTACAAGCTACCTATGAACTAGCTTATATTAAAGACGGCACAAACATACATGACCGAGGGGAGATTCGAACCCCGACCTCAGCGTCCGTGAAGACCGTGACTGACACGCCGCAGACCGCTCGGCCACCGTGGTCGGCGAACTTAACTGTAAACATGACGGTTATATGGAAGCACATATTAAAAACTTTGACAGTGGCCACTCATTGGCAGAAACCTAGGTAGCTCGGAAAAGTAAAAACAAAAATTTCGATTGATTGCTGGTATTCCCTACAGATTTGTTTAAATAATATTCGACAATCGGCTTGTAAAAAAAACGGGGGAGGGGCGGCGGCAACTAAACACCTCGCACGGGGCGGCATTTGGGCTTGCGCCGGCCCTGGAACAGACATTCACATTAATATATATCGTTGCAGTTGGCCGGAACACGCAGCGTACCGCCTGCCATCTGTTGAGTGCATTTGCTACTACTTTCGTTGCAGTTTACGTACGGTATTTATACGTGGCAGTTCGCGCTTTGTACACAAATAGGGCTTGGTATCTAGATCCCATTCTACACAAAACGTCAATGTTTTTTCTTGCCATGGTACTTAAAGCATATTTTATTTAAAGTCTTCAATTTATATACATACTTCCTTCATTTGTTACAACAAATGAAAATGAATGCGGCATAAACGCCAACATTCAGATTTCTTGTGTATGTAATTATATATCAGTTAAGCCGTTTTGGCAGTATGCAAGAATCTTTTTATATATTCGAAAGTAAAAAAGATGATAATAACAAAGAAAAAAAAATTGACTATAGCAGGATACGAACCATTGCCCAAAAAACGGATGTTAATAATGTGACGCATTAAACCTCGCGGCTAAACACAACGTGCCTTACACAGCCCTACTGCTGTTGTATTAGAACCTTCTTACACCCGTTACGTATTTCTATGGATATATTTCAAATAAATAACTTGTAATAAACATTTTAAAAAGTAGCCTATGTCCTAATCCAAGACATAAGAAATCTCTATATGAAATTTCATCTAAATCATAACTTGTAATAAACATTTTAAAAAGTAGCCTATGTCCTAATCCAAGACATAAGAAATCTCTGTATGAAATTTCATCTAAATCAGTGGTGTAGTTTTAGCGTGATGCGGTAACAAACATACAAACTTTCGCATTTATAATATGTATAGGATATTCATTATTTGGCACTTGGTCTTCATATCCAGTGTTATACTTTTCATTTTATTTTTATATTATATTTATTGGTACTTCCATTGAAGCTTTGCAATGTTCAATTGTTTTGGCCCACTTCAGGTTACGGTAGTAACACTAAAAGTGGGCCTTTTCGATCGTCTTTTGACAGCTCGAAATTTAAATGAAAATAACGGGTTAACTATTTATCTAACACAAAAATTGAATAACCTAATTTGTAGAGAAGAAAATTGTCTACTACTTTGCTCTTTTATGTTTTTTTTTCATATCCCGTAGCGTTTTAAAGATATTTGCAAAAATTATGGCGATTTTGGAATGTATGTCTGTCTGTCCGTCTGTCTGTCCGTAAGGTGTTCCCTGTTTTTAAGACGAACCGCTCAACCGAACAACAGCAAATTTTACAGACATGATTGTAGGCCGCCAGAGACCAGAACCTCCTTTTTTCAATTTTTTCGGACAAAAAATACAGTAGTAATACCTAAAAAAGCGTTTTGTAATATAATTGTAATTGGAAACGAACCGTCCATCTTACACGAAAATTGATTAACCTAATTGGTAGAGGAGAAAATTCTCTACAACTTATCTCCCTTATGTTTTTTTCATATCTCGTATCGTTTGAGACATATTTGCAAAAATAACGGAGATTTGACACCCTCCATTGAATTAACGAAAACCAGCCGTTAGGAGATGTCACGTGACATTCCTCGCGCAGAACTCTCTGTGGCATACGCCATCTTGCGCGTATTTGATGATTTTCTTATTGTAACTTACACGTTGTCATTTCAAAGCAATGGCGCGCCGAAGAATTAACAATAACACAGTGTTCTTCGTACGATAAGTGATAATCTAGTGTCTACAAATGCCACATTAGCATCAGTTAACAACGACCATCAATAGTATGAGATTATGAGACCCATCTCTTTAATAGGTAGCCGGAGCGTAGCGGCCTCAGCGCGCCTGGTCAGGGGGCTCAACGCCCTCTGTAATAAAAAAGCTGAGCCAACCGTTGAACGAACGAACACGAACGAAATGAACGAACGACCGCGATCCGTAGATCTACCAGATGGAAAAAGAAAAAAAAAAAAAAAAAAAAAAAAAAGGTGGGCAAGGCGTTAGACTGTCACGCTAAAAGTCAGTGGTTCGGAACCCGCTACTACTTAAGTTTTTTTTCCTAACAGGGTTTCAGACACTCTTATTAATTTTTATTATTTAGATTATTATTTTGGTCCAAAATGTTTGCAAAAACTTATAAAACTAAAAATCTAAAGTGGGTCACACGTCAGTGCGATTTTTTTTCTATTGTGTTATATTTTGTTACCACCTAATGCTACCATGCTGCCGCCAGCAGCTAGTAATGTTTATTCTTTTGTTCACTGATAGTTCTCGTTGGATTTTTGAGATGGGTTACTTACTATTGCATACACACCTTTCTCATGGGTGCCGTGCTCCAGTGGTTAACTAGTGCTTAAGTCTCACCTGCCGATCTTCTTTTGTTGCCCATTTACCACTCATTATTTGTGGTAATATTTCATTGAATTTTCCCCTACATACGTTCATACGTCCCTGCATTTCTGACATTTCTGCTGCTGATAGCGCGTATTTCCTCTTTTACGGTGGGCACCTTCGACCGTTTTGTTCACTGGCCTTCTTGCGAGTCATACTTGGCCGGGACTTTGCGTCTTGCCTGCGATAATTTAGGAGGGTGGAGCAACCTGTGAATGGCGGTTTTTTTTTTTTACGCTACTGACGAGGCACAACGATACCCGTCCGGGCTGGCACAAGATGGTGGGCGGGTACTCCTTAGATGCTACGCAGTCACTATTTTGAGCCCTCCCCTTTCATTAGTTACCCTACTGCCGCGACCATTGCTTCTATTCTTTCCTTCTTCTTTCGTCGCTGAAGGACCCGGTCCTTCCTACGGTACAGTACTATCCTCTTTCCATCCATACATAGCGAGATATCGCTTCTGTCTTGTTGTAGTGCTCCCAGTGTACCCTCCTACGATCTATCGCGTGGTTTTTCGCGTCCCGACTTGCAAGTTATATCACGCTGCCAGTCTCGCGTCCCTCGTTAGCATTCTCTGACTTTTCCCTTTGCCACGCTACCCTTGTCCTGCCACTTACACACACCTACACGTACATACGTGGGTTCACGCTCGGTTTGCGTTGGTACACTGTTCCCATACACCCAGTGGCGGCTCGTACAAAATTTGACCAGTGTGCTACAATATCACAAAAATAAACAGGAAACAAAATATACTAAAATAAAAAGTCAACCTTTGTATGATTGCCTTTAATTAAATATCAATTAATACTGTATTGACAGTAAGACCTTCAGGGAAATCTGTAACAGCGCTGCCAACAGCATGTATTCACTGCACATAGTAAATATAACGTTTAAAACATATTAATTTAATTTACAGAAAATAAAAATTTAGACCCAGGGGTATTTGAATACGACAGGTAGGTTTGAGAGACAACGCGCAAGACGCCTGAGCCAGCGCGCTATTTGACTCTGTATGCCGCAATATTCGTCATATACTATTCTTCCGCAGCCGTTACACGCAGCGCGAAGACAAATATTGATCTAGTGCTGCAGTCTGTCTCAGACCACATGAGCCGCCAGGTCTGACGTCACGTCTGCGCATGCGCACTAGCTAACAGACGACTGCGCCGCCTCTCTGCACACGTACCAGTGAGGCTGAATCAAACTTCAGCACACGGAGCTGGTTTCCAGCTATCGCTCCAAAATGCGTTTTCATCTTTATTACTAGCATTCTAATACGCATTGGGAAGGAGTTGGCATAATTTTATTGTGATATCTGGCTCGTATTCCAAGAGAAAGGATGTAATTTTATAGCGATTTCTCGCTTGCATTCGAAGAGAAATGGCATAATTTTAGAAATATATTTACAGTGTGCTGCAGCACATTAGCACATTATCACCAACCGCCACTGCATACACCACTTGCTTCCATTTGTTCCTAGCGTTTGCTTAGCCTCCGCTGGGTTGTGCGATTCAAGTGGCGTCTTGCTTTTTAGAAGGGGGAAGGAATAACACATGAATCGATGTACTAGTCAGCATATCAAAGTTAACATACAGATGATTAAAATACATGACCGCAAACAAACTAATCCTTTTTATAATTGTATGTTGCAATGTTTGTAATCTAATGGGTACATATTTGAATCAAAATTATATAAATGATTGGCTTATAAGTATAGAATTTTGTCCTAAATGGAAGCTGCATTAATTCATTCAGCGCACTCTAACTGAAAGATTTTTAACTATTCGCCTTTCCAACTCCCAAATATACACCTTCTTTTCTACTTCGTCATAGTTGTGAGATTCCACTGCCAGATCGCGCAAACCGGATATCTTAACGTAGTGCGCAATGCGTTGAGAATGTCTCAAGATATGACGGGCTGGCTGGAAACCCACGACAATACCCAGAAAACCAAACCTTATAACATTCCGTCTATTAAATATTCAGTTGTAAATTCGGATAATCTCCTGGCCTTGTATTTCAAATTCAAATGTTTGTAAATCTATCGGACCAAATTGCGTGGTCATCAGTCCGTAGCTTACAAACTACATAAACCTAGGTAAACTAACCTAAGGACAAACACACACACCCATGCCCCAGGGAGGACTCGAACCTCCACGGCGAGCAACCGCGCGCTCAGCAGCGAGAAGCTTTAGACCGCTCGGCCAGTCCACCGCGGACCTTGTATTTCTTTGCCGCAATGTTATCACCTTTCTCAAGGCAATTAAATGGCAGTAAAACAAAGTCCATTATGAATTCGCTTTCTATCGAAACTTTGTATATTCAGAGAGCGAAGAACAGCACTCATGAGAAGGAAACTGTACATTCAGTGAATTTGCGAAATACCGATGTGAGCTAGAAAATAGCAAGTGACAGGTATCCCCTTTCTTGTCAGCAGTATTAGACCTCCTGCCACCAGCAGGCATTTGGGAAAGTTAGTTTGAAATAATACTTCGAGGGGTTCGGATCGGCGTGGATACACAACAGCCGTCATCATTGTCCGGCCAGGTAATCATCTGAGACTTTGCCGGGCTATACCATTAACTTAATCTTGGCTCATTATAAGACCAATTTTAAATTCGTAGGATCCCGCGACAGTTACGGTGTGGCAGCTACCTGCTGATAGACCAACCGTCCAAGCAGCATTCGAAGTTATCTCCACGTTCTAAGGTCATTACTGGATTTCGCCATGAGATGTGGAATATTTTGGCTGTTTATTATCATCGTCAACGGATCCCCTCCGTTTCACGTTCATTCCTCCACTTCTGGGATTCTCTTTAAAAGGAAAACGCCCAATTTTGCTATGTTGATCGCACGAATTAATTTAACTGTTTCGGGAAGAAGATCTAGCCTTTCACAGTGCAACTCAACGAATGCTAGCTGATGAACCCCTCTTTAACCAGACAGGACAGCTGGGAATCATTCTCTCACTCAGAGAATTAATGAGAGTAATAGACAATCGCCGGCCGCGGTGGCCGAGGAGACTGAGGCGCTCCAGTCACGGTCTGCACGGCCACTACGGTCGGGGGTTCGAATCCCTCCCTCGGGCATGGATATTTGTGCCGTCTTTAGTATAAGGTAGCTGATAAGTATTTTGTAAGTTTAGGGACTGATGACCCCGTAGTTATGTCCCATAAGCTTAACAAACATTTGAATAGACAATCTGCGGATCCAACTACGTAGCATTGCGGACACTGTTTCCTTGAAACGTGTAAAAAGAGCATGGTTTAATGCTGGAGGCACTATACTAAAAACTGTACTGGGTACTCCCGATCATTCCGATGCGGAACACTGGGACAGGGCTATACAAAACGCCACTTCTCACACAAAGCAGAACCATGACGCTCTAATTCATCAACAAATTCGACTAACTGACTTAGAGAATAACTTATTAGCCACTACCAGGCGACTACAAGTAACGGCCTCCAAGCTGTCACAACAGTATGAGAACCTTCAGAATACCGACGGATACTATTAATCTCAGCTACACAATACCCTAGCCAATTTAATCGCTGAATCCACACAGATACTATTTTAACGTTCATTCTGCTCAAGCGCGACTGAATGCGTTGCACTCCGCGGTACAGTTGGGGCTACAGCACCGACTTAGCCCACAACTAATACCAGCGGAACCTTTATTACATAATCTGCACAACCTAGCTGCTCAGATTGCAACACCATTCCAGATGATCCACCCAGTCACAGAGTCGAATCTCCCATTCTACTACGCTGCAACTACAATACAACTCACTAGGGATGCAAATGTTCAAATGTTTGTAGAGCTTATGGGACTTGACTACGGGGTCATGAGTCCCTAAACTTACAAACCCCCGACCGTAGTGTTCAAAATGTTCAAATGTTTGTTAAGCTTATGGGACTTAACAACAGGGTCATCAGTCCCTAAACTTACAAACTACTTATGATCTACTTACGAACTACGACGGCACAAATATCCATGCCCGAGGGGGGATTTGAACCTTCGACCGTAGTGGCCCTGCAGACCGTGACTGGCGTGCCGCAGTCCCCTCGGCCACCGCGGCAGGCACTAGGGATGCAGAGGATATAATAATGCAGATGAAGGTGCCCCTTTCCTGTGCTCATTGCACTTACGAATGTCACCAGTTACATACTTTCCCAGTTTCCTGGCCTGCCCTTAAACAGTTTTTAACGTGGCGTGTCAAGTTGATTATAAGTACAGACCGACAGACCCATACCACTCTGTCGCACAAAGCTCTTCAAAGCTGCACTCTTACCGAACAATATTTGTGCAGTAACTTAGTGTTACACACTCATGCTGATGAATGTGAGGTTTCTCTCTTTCTAGCGAACGTTACAGAACCGACCTGCCCACGTTTGTTGACTCCAGTGCTTTTACCGCAATTCGAATCTATCGGCAATAGCCTGTTGTTTGTAGCACCACAGCCTATTACTGCCTCGCTCATGTGCTATGGTAGTAACCAAACACCCGAGACTTACCGAGTTACTTTGAACGGTAGTGGTCTGGTATATAACAGTTCAAAATGTGATTTCTTTACTAACACAACCAAAGTACTTGCTCACCTACATACTACGACGCAGATCTACATTCCACACTCTATGCTATACATTCCTGAATTCACTTTTGTATTGCATCACCACGATAATTGGAAGGAGCTGCCTAACCTTACTGATAGCAGTCTGCTGAATTCAATCGGACGTCTGCTTAAGCACGAACACAACCAGATTTCATTAGACCGGGCCGTAGACCATATCAGTGATTGGAATCAACATAAGCAAATGATTACTGTGATTATACCCAAGGCACTTTCTGCTACTGCAACGCTTATAATCTGTGTAATCATTATAGTAATGTGTTATAAAAGGGGATTTTGTAAACGCACTCCTGCCCCCACTGACGTAGTGCCGGTTCCCCAGCCGGAAGGCGCATACCATGCATAAGCATTAACACTTTGACGGCCCGCCCTGTAAACTTTGCCATTTCTAAGAATGCCAGGTGTTTTTAGCAATAATTAGTATTTTGTATTAGAAAAACTAGGCAACATTTAAATGTGGTAATAAGCTTTTCTGAAGCCCTTGGACTTCTTCTTCCTGGTTACTTACTTTCAGATTCTTTGAATGTTTACCTCCTTTTCCACATATTTTCAAACAATGTCATTTTTGGGAAAAAGAAAAAAGTTCACGGAAATCGTAAAGTTCTTATATCATGCTTGTCGTAGTAGAAAAGCTTTTATTCCACTTTCAATAATAAAACACTGATAAAAACACTGATTACATATATACACATATTATTTTCACACAGTGTAATTTTTTTTTATTTTTTTATTTCGTATGATACAATGTAAAACATGGTTCTTTGCACATTGCGATTTTGCACTCACTGCACTGGTATGATGTGTCTTTTCTTACTGCCTTTCCAGTTTGCTTTTTTCCTCTGGTTGAGTATACTTTGCACATCCTTTGAATTCTACTTTTACCTGTGGGAGGTGGATGTTTTTCTAGAAAATGCTTTCCTGCAGATAACCTGCTCAAGTAGCCTCTATCGGAAGTTGGTTTGGAAGTATCGTCTTCACACATTGGTAATTCTGCACACAACACCTTTATGAACTTGGATAGAGGCATCTCCTCAGCTTTTATTTTGTTATGGAGAATACAAGCATATACCAGGCACCATAAAGAGACAGTGAAATGCACGTTTCTTCCATCATTTCACTGTTCTATGTTCGAAAGCCCTGTATGACATCCTTTGATCGGACAGATCAACCCAGACCTTCTTTTTCTTGTACTCCACAACACAAGCAGGTTTTTGTTTTTTGTTTACCTTTTCTGTCTTCATAATTATATCATTTCTGCCCTGTGTCTTGTACTTAGCATATATACATATCTTTTGTCTTTCCAGTACACAGCCAAAAGAACATATAGTTTGTCTTTCCAGTACACAGCCAAAAGATTTCCACTCCTCCGGAATATCCGTTCCCTTCTTTGTATGTTGGGTGATTTCAAAGCCTAAGGCAATTCCTTCCTGTTTTTCATTACAGTTCGAACAAGACCTGTCTTCTCCTTTTCTAACATTCTACTTACCCCTTGCGGCACAATGAAGAGATGCTGAGACCGTCAATGGACGGGATTTCGTATTTACAAACATGAAAAATCGAATTCCGTCAATTGACGGGATCGTCAGTCTACGGAAATTTTTGTATCCTGTCAGTTAAAGTATTAAGTGAGCACGAGCACGGCTCCCATCATTCAATTAAGCAAATATTCAGCAGGGGGAAATAATGCAATTAGGGGTTAGTGTAGCTGTGTCCTAATCACAACAGGTTTTTAACTGTCGCCAGACAGATGGGCTCTAGGTCTTACCCGAAGTGTCTGTAGGGTGTTTTTTGATACGGTTGGTTAACTGAAATTACGGCTGTCACTCTAGAGAGCCGCTCTGAACCCCGCGTAGGTGGAGTGTTGCAGCCGAGCTGCCTCCCTCCTGAGCCACCTGAGCCTCGGGCCGACGCCGCCAACCTGCGACCACGCCCCCTCGCCACCCTCACCACCTGGAAACATTTGTAAAGCAAGAGACCAACACTCAAGTATTGTATTTGTTACTACTATTTCTCCAATATATTTTTATAGATTTTCATTTTTCCAATCTCCATCACAATGATGGTATTAAACTACTTGTTATCAATGTTGTGTTGTTGTTGTGGTCTTCAGTCCGGAGACTGGTTTGATGCAGCTTTCCACAATACCCTATCCTGAGCAAGCCTCTTCATCTCCACATAAGAACGGCAACCCACATCTGTCTGAATCTGCTTAATGTATCCCTCTCTTGGTCTTCCTCTGCGGTTTTTACCCCACACACTTACCTCCAACGCTAAATTCACAATTCCTTGATGTCTAAGAATGTGCCCTACCAATCTATCCCTTCATTTAGTCAAGATAAGCCAGAAATTTCTTTTCTCCCCAATTATTTTCAGTACCTCCTCATTAGTGACGCAATCCACCCACCTAATCTTCAGCATTCTTCTGTAGCACCACATTTCAAAAACCTCAATCCTCTTCCTGTCCGCACTGTCTATCGTCCATGTTTCACTCCCATACAAGGCAACACTCCATACAAATGCCTTCAGAAAGGACTTCCCTAGGCTTAAATCAATATTCGATGTTAACAAATTTCTCTTTTTCAAGAACGCTTTTCTACCCATTGCCATTCTGCATTTTATATCCTCTGTACTGCGACCATCATTTGTTATTTTACTGCCCAAGTAACAAAACTCATCTACCTCCTTTATTGCTTCGTTACCTAATCTAATTCCTTCAGCATCACCTGGTTTTCTTAGACTGCACTCCATTACCCTAGTTTTGCTCTTGTTAATGTTCATCTTATATGCACCTTTTGAGCACACTGTCCATTCCGTTCAATTGCTCTTCCAGGTCCTTTGCTGTATCTGACAGAATTACTACGTCGTCGGCAAAACGCAATGTTTTTAATTGTTCCCCCTGAACTTTAATTGCTTCACCAAATTTCTCCTTGCTTTCCTTTATAGTTTGCTCAATGTACAAATTGAATAACATTGGAGAAAGGCTACAACCCCGTCTTACTCCCTTTCCAACCACTGCATCCTTTTCACGCCCTTCAACTCTGATGTTATACCATGTAATTCCGAGAAGGCAGTAATAGTTGTTCTCTTATCCATAAGTGCAGTACAAATTCACTTAAGTAGAACTGTTTGTTTTCTTACATTCAACACACGAGTTTAAGGCCTTGCCTCACAACGCAGAGTTACACTCCCTAGGGCGACGTTGTAGCATATAAGATCGACAGATCCGCCAGCGTCAACACTTGCAAAAACATCACCAGTAAATGTTACACGTAGCGTATTGCCTGTAACCCAAAGACACTCAATACGCACACTTATCAAATTCATAAAATTTATCAAATTATTTACACATTTTATTAATTATCTTAATAGCATTTTGTTCCCCCCCCCCCCCCCCCCCCAGTAACCACTCTTTTTTAGAATGGAGAACGACGTACGAGGGAGACGTCTGCCCCTGGGGAACATAAGGACGGGAAACGATTTCCTTTGTAAATAATACGCAATTCTCTCAGCCTGGTGGTCTGGCCGAGTCCTGGGCCGTGCCGCGTGCCTGCTGCCGGAAGTTTCCACACGGCGCAGGTTCCCGACACGTGCCTGTCGATTCGGCACTCCTGGGTGGCTTGGCTCTGTTGACGAGGGTACGCCACCCTCGGAGACTCCGCAGAAGCCGGCCGCGGTGGCCGAGGTGACTGAGGCGCTCCAGTCACGGTCAGCACGGCTACTACGGTCGGGGGTTCGAATCCCCCCTCGGGCATGGATATTTGTGCCGTCCTAGTTCGTAAGTAGTTCATAAGTAGTTTGTAAGTTTAGGGACTGATGACCCCGTAGTTAAGTCCCATAAGCTTAACAAACATTTGAACATTTGAACTCCCCAGAAGCTAGCTAAGTGGTCACGTGAGGCACGCTCTGTCGCGACCTGAACAGCCACGCGAAGAACGGACGCTCTCTTACGCCACGGCCTCCAACCTGATCGGACGTTCTCACTGGAGCCCGCTCCTACTTAGCTCGTTCTAATATGTAACTCTAGGGACAGGTATCGACCTCCCGCCGAGTCCCCTTGTAAGGAAAGAATATATTTTGTTGTGGATGTGTTGGGTGAAAGGTGTACATTTTATTGAAGAAAAGTGAGAGTGGAGGTAAAAAAAAATTGTTTTACGTGTTATTAACTATGGCGGCTGTTGTTGTGATGTTTGAGCAACATAACAAACCTGACCTTAATTTCGTGGTTGGTTACGTTAAACTCGTGATTAATGCAAGTGGTGTAGTTAAATTTTGAAAATATTTAGCAAGACAGTTAGTGTAATTTACAAATACTATGGCCCTATCTGACAAACTGTTAAAAAGATCACTCACCTTTCCTTTCCTTACAAAATATCCTACAGAGACTGTGCACATACAGGTAGCAGAAATGAACTTACTCCGTCTGTGCAATATGTATGACTCAATTAGTACGCTAATGATACTGATAATTTAGAAAATTATGAATAGTAGGATTTTTAACATCAAGTGATTGGCAAGTGGGTGCAGTCCAACCACTAAAGTCAGTATCTGATAAAATTAATTCACTCAAGCAAATAGGAAATTTACGTAAATCAGACTTAATTGATGATATGCATACGGCAATTGTACGAGTTTGGTTCTTTATAGGATAGATGTGGCGGTGGCTATTATTGTTGAACTCAGTGCAAAACGAAATAGAAAAATTATTCATTAAGTCAACTGTCTGTTATCTTCTACCATCAATTTTAGCAAAATTGTCTCTAACAATTAATGACACTCACTTGATTGTAAAATTGTGTAGAAAAATTATTCATGCATTATTGAGGATTGTCATATTAATTATAGTTGTTCAAATAAGATAGCAAAGTACTGTCTAATGTTCTTGTATAAAGTTGTTCAAATTGTATTTTAACAAAACTTAGACATGCATTCACAGTAAATTACAACCAATAGCATTTAACTTATCTTATTTATCAGTCCAGCAACGTCGTACTCTGCAGTCATATAAATGGTACATAAATTCATACAGAAATCATTTTGATGGTGGCTCCTCCTTTGGCAGCTTGCTAGCAGTTCGCCGTGATGCTTCGCAAATCGCGTAATTAATCGCGACCGTTAGCGTCCGCGATGACGCTACCGCGTTTCGGACGTCTGGGACGGTTACCGAACACGTAACGAATTTCTGCCTCAGCAGAACGAACGAATAAATGTTTCATTAAGATCGACTCTTGCTTCACTTATTTTCACTGCTTTGACATCAACTTTCATATCGTTGCACTTATAGCAAATTATAACTTTCACTTTGTTCAACTTTATTACTTATACTGTTTGAGCACTCCGCGGACCGCTTATGAACGTCTGATCTACGTGACGGGGCGGCAGGTACTGCTGCTTGCCTGCTCTCCCACAGGCGAGCGCTGCTATACAATAAAGTCTCTGATCTAAGGAGCCACGTCGATTACTATTCAGATCGATATTTGATCTCGTTTACAGAGAAGTATTTTGCATTGACAAATTAAACATAACAAGTAATAAGTCATATAGAAAACATACAAAGTACAAATAAAATAAAATAATATATACATAAACAATTACAATACAGATAATAAATAAATGACAGAAAATGTTCACAATTTAGTTACCTACATACATTGTGCATCACGATAATTAAGTCACATAAGAAGTCAATTACTACATATTCACTATAAACAGGTTAAAACGAATAATATCTTCAAAATGAAGCTCATTCCTCATTATAATGTAATGCTTACCTTAATGGTTACCTTACACCCTTTACTACCATGTAAACTTCAGGCAATAAAAGCCTTTTTTGATGCTAAGTTAACTTCACGCCTACTCATTCAAACCTATGCCCACTACCCCACTCAACTATCCCGGCACATAAGTCATCCGCATATGCGACACTGCTTATTTTGTTTTGACCTATTTTAGTCCCGCCCTGCCAGTCTACTGTTTTCAACATATGACCCATGTAGAGTATGAACAACAGTGGTGACAGGTTACAGCCTTGTCTTACCCCTGAAACTACCCTGAACCATGAGCTTAATTTGCCATCTACTCCAACTGTTGCCTGACAGTCTACGTAAAGCTCTTTATTTGCTTGCAGAAGTTTGCCTTCTATACCGTAATCTTGTAGAAATGACAGTAGCTTCCTCCTAGGAACACGTCATAAGCCTTTTATGTATCTATGAAGTACCGATAGAAGTTCCTGTTCCACTCATATTACTTTTCCATTATGTGACTGGGCGGCGACATGGTTTGGTTTGTGACTGGGGCGACAGTTGTGTTGACTTCGTTTTATATTAGGGTTTTAACTTGCGACTTTTAAGCTGTAGATTACGTCTTAATTTCCACCTTTGTATTGGATGTATAGGTTCAAAATTCTATTTGTCACCTCAGTATGAAAATTCAGTTGGTAGCCCTCCTACTTCTTCGCAGTTAATAAAATTTTTATCTTTGTTGAATTTTTCACTGTAAATATTGGTTCTGGATTTCATTATACGTAAGGACCTATTTTAATGCTTGAGCATGAAAATCTACTTCTCAGGGGCTGATATTTAATAAACTAAAGAATAAAAATTTGATCCATTGAGTCAGGTAGTTCAGATAATTTGACGCCCGTCACAAAGATGCTGTTTTTGTCTGATCCTTTTCCTTTATAGAATTTTTCTTTAGAAATTCTCACTATAAGTTTCTCCTGACCAAAACTGTTAGATATATTCCTTCACTTTTAGAATATGCTGGGACAATATTAGGGAACTAAATACTCTAATAACTGATAATATTTTTTAAGGTTCATAGATTCTCTATTATGAAATCAATAGTTACATGCACTACACTTTCACAGTACACACTTTATAAGTTCACAATTCGTTATTATTTTCGTCAAAGTTTGATTGTATTAATCTCTCTGGAATGTTCATCAGTTTATTACGGGAGGCAGAAGTTTCTAATTCTTCCGTCCTAGCCTATCCCGATCAAAGTCAAAAGATAAAGTTCGCTTTCGCGTATGATCACAATATGAAAGTTTATATCAAAGTTTAAATACCTTTTCGGGTTTTTTACTATCTTGGAATTTAACCGCGTATAATATTTTAGGTAAGCACTGAGAGCTCGTTACAAAGAGAGCTGAGCACATAAAGCTAAGCACATCAGTAGCTAAACACATAGAGAGCTAAACACATAGAGAGCTAAACACATAGAGAGCTAAACACATAGAGAGCTAAACACATAGAGAGCTAAACACATAGAGAGCTAAACACATAGAGAGCTAAACACATAGAGAGCTAAACACATAGAGAGCTAAACACACAGAGAGCTAAACACACAGAGAGCTAAACACACAGAGAGCTAAACACACAGAGAGCTAAACACACAGAGAGCTAAACACACAGAGAGCTAAACACACAGAGAGCTAAACACACAGAGAGCTAAACACACAGAGAGCTAAACACACAGAGAGCTAAACATGTAGAGAGAGAGAGAGAGTGAGAGAGAGAGAGAGAGAGAGTGAGAGAGAGAGAGAGAGAGAGAGAGAGTGAGAGAGAGAGAGAGAGAGAGAGAGAGAGAGAGAGAGAGAGAGAGTAACTCAACTGGGGGTACTATTTATAATAGCAATCTGACAAATGATCTCCGATATACGAGATGTTTTGACCTAAGTATTTCCTGGATACTATTACTCTGAATTACGCTGATATAATTTGAATTTACTAAAAATTTTGAAAAATGAGAATATTCTGCCTCTTAACAAATTATTAAAATTACGTAACGATGAAAAAGGTCGGAATACCGTGATTCTAATGCTATGGTCGCGATGTGGTGTTACAATTACCTGCCGTAAGCTAAAGATCTTGTCGTGACAGCCTCTTTAAGACGCCTAAACCCACACTGATTTTCATCTAACTTGTCCTCAATTAATACTCGCACTCTCCTTTAAACAATACCTGAGAATATTTTGCGTACAACGCTAATTAAAGAGATACCTCGATAGTTGTTACAATCTTTTCTGTTTCCATGTTTGCAAACTGGCGTGATTACCGCTTTCGTCCAGTCACACGCAACCTTTCCCGATTCCCACGCCTTCTCAATTATCTTGTGTAACCATTTGAGACATGAAATTCCACTGTATTTGAAGTGTTCTGGCTTAATTTCATCCACCCCAGCCGCTTTATTGCACTGTAATCTACTGACCATTTTCTCCCCTTCCTCAAATGAGATCCTGTTTCCATCGTCGTTCCTATCCCATTCTACCTGAAAATCTGACACATCATTGAACGTTTCATCTACATTGAGCAATTCTTTAAAATATTCCCTCCATCTGTTCAACACATCCACAAGATTGACAAGCAGCTTTCCTGACCTGTCCAAAACACTTGTTAATTCCTTCCTCCCTCCCTTTCGAAGATTGCTAATTACGCTCCAAAATGGTTTTCCCGCGGCTTGACCCAGAGTTTCTAGCTTATTTCCAAAGTCTTCTCATGATTTCTGCTTGGAGTCTGCAATTATCCGTTTGACTTTGTTTCTTTCTTCAACATAACTTTCTCTGTCTGCCTGATTTCTAGTATGGAGCCATTTTTGAAACGCCTTCTTTTTCTTTTTACAGGCTGCCTTGACTGTGTCATTCCACCAAGCTGTCTGCTTCTTCCTGCCTTTACACAATACTGTTCCAAGACATTCTCTAGCTGCTTCCAGTAGAGTGTCCCTGTGCCTTGACCATTCCTCTTCCAGTGACTGTAAATCATTACATTCATCTAACTGGTACCTTTCCGAGAGCATTGCTATGTATTTGTCCCTAATTTTCTTGCCTTGAAGCTTCGCCACTCTTATCCTTCTACACATGGACCCGACTTTCTGCTCTTTTGGCTTCACAAAACCAATTTCACTGCAGATTAAATAATGATCAGTATCATAAAAGAGCCCCCTGAAAACACGTGGGTCCTTAACTGTCTTCCAGAATTCCTGGTCTGTTATTATATAGTCAATGACAGATCTGGTTACCCTTCCTTCCCAAGTATAGCGGCGAATGTCCTTATTGTTAAAGAAGGAGTTTGTGATAACGAAGCCCATACTGGAACAGAAATCCAAGAGCTGTTTTCCGTTCCTGTTGGCCTCCATATCCTCTCCAAACTTACCCATAACCTGCTCATAACCTTCTGTTCGATTTCCTATCCTGCCGTTGATATCACCTATGTGTAAAACACTGCCCTTATCCTTCACTCTAACAACTACATCACTAAGTGCGTTGTAAAATCTGTCCATCTCAATTGATCTGTCCCTTCACAGGGTGAATACACTGCCACAATCCTAATTTTCTTTCTGGAGATGGCCAAATCTATCTACATCAGTCGATCATTTATATACCGTATTGCAATTATGCTGGGTACGATTGCTTTCCTTATGTAAAACCCTACACACCACTGTGCTCTTCCAACTTTGACTCCTGACAGGTAGACATTGTAGCCTCCGAAAATTCAAATGTTTGTATAGCTTATGGGACTTAAAAAACCACTTATGAACTAGCTAACACTGAGGACGGCACAAATATCCAAGCCCGAGGAGGGATTCGACTCCCCGACCGTAGTGGCCGTGCAGACGGGGACTGGCGCGCCGCAGTCCCCTCTGCCAGCGCGGCCGGCATATTCTTCGACTTCGTCCTCTTTCTCTCCGCTTACTCTAACGTCACTAACAGCTAAAACATATAACCCCCTCTTACTTGAAGCCTCCGCCGGCTCTACCTTCTTCCCAGTGTAATCCCCATTGATATTAATAGCTCCCCATCTCATTCCAGATCGTTTACCAAGTCGTATCGGAGGAGTCCCTGGTCTGTCAATTAGAGGTGGGACTCCATCACCTCCAAGGGTCCGAGGCATTTTGCTCTGATTGTTGCGAGCATGATATTGAAGTACCTGGGAAGCAAGTTGCTAGCCTTACTTGCCCAGGGTCTCACTGGGTTTTACCCCTAACGGTTGAGGGACTGTTGTTATGTTCTTCAGTCCGGAGACTGGTTTGATGCAGCATGGGCATGAATGGGCAACATAATCTGTGCTCGCTGGTAGGCAAGCTGGCTGAAAGTAACGAGTAGAATTTGAAATATTCCACCGCTCTATTGTATCCAAATTTGTGAGAAAACCAGGGGAGCTATAAAAAAAGTCATTTAAATAAAAAGAGAAGTTCATTTCATTATGTACAATTTTCTCGCTGACGAAAGTTTCCTGACCACAAAACAAAAAAAGTGGCAGGCGAACTTTTTCATGTCACAATTTTTGTTTCATATAAAAGTAACAGTTTCAATTACTATTTTTATAGAAACACAATACGTATTGTATTTGCTAAGAACATTGTTGCATTTCTTCAGTATTCACCTGTCTACGCGAAAAATTTGGTATTTTTTTTCCTATCCTAAGGGGTCCAAATGACAGTGTAATTGAGGCGAGTGCCACTTGAAGAACTACGCATTTATCTGCCCGTTTGTATACCCAACCAAGATGACTGTCGTGCTTCACTGCTTGTACGCTGATGTAGGCGGTATAGCCCGTCTCTGTTATTCTGTGCTCGCTTGCTATAAGTCGTCAGAATGGCGAAAATATTGAAACTATACGGCGACATTTAAATTAAATGTGTTATCTTACGCCGATACAAAAGCAGTGAAAACTGCAGGAAGACATTTCTTCGTCGATCATAATTCAATACGGTATTGACGGAGACAAAATGATAAACTCATGGCGTGCAAAGGCAAGCTCCAAATATTTTTGTGGGCGTAAAACAGGGAAACATCCCGAAATTGATAATGGTGTAACTCCTTATGTCAATGAACTTTGGAATGATAGTTGTGCTGTCTATTATGAAATGATTCAGAACAAAGCTCGCGAGATAACTGCCACGCTGAACATTGACAGGAAGGATTTTAAAGCAAGCATTGGTTGGGTGGTTCGTTTTATGAGACGGCAGAATCTGAGTCTACGAAGAAGAACATGTTTGTGCCAGCGATTACCACGAGACTACAGAGATAAGGTAATCGAATTCCATCGGTATGTAATACAAGTGCGATAGAAATATGGCTATTTGCTTTCCAATATTGGTAACGCTGACCAGACGCCAATATTTTTGATATGTCGCGTGATACAACGATTGATCCATCTAGCTCAAAAATTGGGGCCTTGTGAAGACGAGTGGAGCGGAGAAACTAAGATACACAGTGATGATGTATGTTACAGCAGACGGCAATAAACTTCCACCGTATGCCATCTTTAAAAGGAAGACATTACCAAAGCAGACTAGACCTCGTGGAATTCAGTTATGAGTTCAAGAAAAGGGATGGATGACAACGGACTTGATGGTGGATTGGTTAGAGAAAGTCTGGGGAAGACGACTAGGGCCATTATTACAAAGGAAGCCCCTTCTTCTACTAGACAGATTCCGGGGTCACCTTGTGGAAGTTGTAAAGGAAAAAATGAAAAGAATATAGTTCCAAAATCAAATGTTTGTGTAGCTTATGGAACTTAACTACGGGGTCATCAGTCCCTAAACTTACAAACTACTTATGAACTAGGTAATACCAAGGACGGGAAAAATATCCATGCCCGAGGGGGGATTCGAACCCCCGACCGTAGTGGCCGTGCAGACAATGACTGGCGCACCGCAGTCCCCTCGGCCACCGCGGCCGGCGATGTAGTTCCATCCTGTCATCATTCCTGAAGGTTTAACGTCCATTCTTCAACCTTTAGATGTCAGCGACTACAAACTCTCAAGGAACATCTTTGACAGCTGCATTCACAATGGATGGCGGCGGGATCTCATCAGCTGACTCCAGGAGGCAAGATAAGGAAGCCACCAATATCGACGACGTGCGAGTGGATAATCCGTGCATGGGAGAAAATTAGAGTCGATACTGTTAAGAACAGTTTTAAAAAACTGGAATTTCTTGCACCATTGACGATTCCGAGGAGGACATGTTGTGGAATAGTGAAAATGGAGAAGTCTACGTGTTATCTGAACCTGAAAATAGTGACGATAGTGACGAAAGCGAGGCAGCAGAATAGTGAGAGAAAATAGAGAATAAAAATTGTAGGCATTATGAAACCCTGGTTGAATCCAGTTCTTTTGTGTTAAATGAAAATAAATTGTGTTAATTGAAAATAAATTCTGGTAGGTACCACATTCTTTCAGGAAATATAGTAGATTTAACTTTTACGTACCTAATATATTGCTTTTCTTCCGTTTGAATTCCTACTTGCATCATTCCCTTTCTAGTGCTTACAAGAAAATTTTTCGAGAAACAAAGGGGGAATTACGTGTTAGATGCGGTAAATTGTTAAAATTTGAGCTAATTTTTCATTTGTGAACCGCTGGGGAAAAAGGCGAAAACACAGTTTCTTTTCGTAATGATAAATATGAATAACTGGACTTCAGTAAAGTAGTTTGAAAATATCATATTACGACGTTTTGCAAGGAATAAAAGGTATGGGAATGGCCAACCTCACAATTCATAGTTTTGGTATCCAAATTTTGTGGTATTTCGTGGTTTCCTGAAGAACCACCTATGAATATCAGTTCAATTGTGTGACTGAACTGAGGCATTTCTGACTGACAGAATGGAGCATGTCACTCTCAATTAATGCTCTTTCACACGTGCCCCGAGGAAGTGTTACAGGACCGTCGCTTCTCACAGTATTTGTAAATGACCTAAATAACATCGTAAGTTCAATAAGGCTGTTTGCGGATGATGTTGTTCATCGAGACGTCGCAACACTAGAAACGGGTAGCGAAATGCGGTATGATCTGTAGCGTATCCACACTTGGCGCAGACAATGGCATCTGAGCCTCAACATGAAAAAGTGTAAAGTGCTGCGTATACACAGAAAGATAAATCCTTTATTACATATATATGCGATAGCAGGACAAACAATGGAAGAAGTTGATCATAGAATGAAGGCTTTCATGACAGGTATTGTCATCACTTAAAACGTCCGGGCTGGGATGCCGTGGTCCATACATGAAATTTTCCACTGACTTTTCCTAGTGACATTGTGGCATTATTCAGATGCTGCCTCACAACAACTTGTTTTCATTAAAATAATGACTTTTTATGAACAGATTGACGGGGTGGCTACGCCAGGTGTCTATGAAATTCCCTACAGTTGTGGACAAGTTTATATAGGTACAACAAAAAGAAACGTCAACACCCGTCAGGGCCAACATAAAAGGAATTGCCACACGGACATCATTACATAAATACGTTAACACGAAAATTGTGGTACAGATTACTAATTTATTCGTACAAGAAGGCCAATGAAAGTTACATAATTCGAAAGATTTTTTGTCGTAGATTTCATGAATATAAATGTTATGTGTGCATTTAGCCATTAAAAGTGGTAAAAGGAAGTAGAAATTTTCCTATCTACCCCTTGGATCAAGTTCCACATTGTCCAACAATCGGCTCACTGATTGGCTATTCGCCTCGACCAAAGACGCTGTAATGCAGCGCATCTGCAGTATTAAAATTAGTGAATATCGAAACATGGAGTGCTCCCAACTCACTTACTTGTGCCGTTCAAATGCTTCATTTTCGCAGTGATTAAGAGTGGTTAAAGGTAATGGATGTTTTCAGATGAATGTCGATATAAAGGATGATGCGCCGGGAGAGGCATGTAGCGGTGCACGGGTGGAACTACAAGTCGACATGTTGTCAGCTCTGGAATTCTGAATATCGCAGTAACGAAATAACATTATGTCTTGGCGTTGTATAAATATACGAACACCGAAATTGTAGTTCCATTTCAAATATTAGGCTAATAAAAGTTATATAATTCGAAAACGGCATGAGAAGTATATACTTACGTTTTTATTTGTTGTTATTGTGTCAGGCATTTTCCTTAACACGTAAAAGATACCGTTTCATACCTCATTTTACCAAATATCCCAGCGGTCTCCTATGATAATGTTGGAACCATATGCTGAATAGTGAGAATCCTGTGAGTCTTCATTTTAACCAATCGCTTGACCACGCTGATGTTTTCTCATGGAATCTTCGCTTTACGAGGGCAATTATTTTTACTGAGCGAACGAGGGTACACACAAGAACCTGTCAACCATAAAGTAGGAACAGTATTATTTGTTTACTTCATGGTCTGGACGATACACTAATCGAGTAATTCTATGTGTTTCTAATAAATGGGCAAAGATTTTCTATCGTGTTGTCGATGTTGCCAACATAATCACGCGAGGCCGCCAACGTGATATGTAAAATTTTCCCCCCCAGTGACCATTATAAACACAATTGGTCGATTTTCGACCACAGGGAATACTAGTATTGATAAATCGACTGTAGCGGAACATATATATCAAGGAGTTGACCACGAAATAAAATTTAGCCAGACGACCATCATAGCAAAGAGGTCGCATTATTTATGCGCGTTTGTACAGAGAGGACATTGAGATTTTTAAACACCGCAATAATGTCAACAAAACAGAGGAAGGTTTTAAAGTTGAAAACATCTGGACGTCAACATTGCAGCAGCAGCATAACAGTCAATTTCAGCAGACGTCTCGTGACTCACATCGGCGCCCTCTGTTTGGCTTATATATACGGCACCCACTCGCCCTCCAGGAGACTACATCAAACGGACTGTGCGGTCTTTCTATGAGAAGGCTGCACAGTCTACCAACAGACAACTACGAGCACTGGACCACCAGATACAGCACCATTCTATGCCCCATCTTCTCCTAAATTAGGATCTTCCTGATGTACCTTACGACCTGAACACACAGAAGACAATCTCCCCAGAAGATTCATCTGCTCCACAATGATCTGGGAGGCAAAGCACAACCGTGCTGCGAACTTCGACGTACCTCGAGGATTAAAAACTCCCTCCTTCAGTACAGTGGGGGCTCTGTTGGAGTATGCCGCTTTACCTCAGATGATGCCTTCCGCGGTCGAAGCCGAAACGTCACGGGAAAGTTTTATGTACGAGGCAAGGCATCTCAGACCGGAAGTTTTAAGTGATGACTGGAAGCAATTACTTCCATTAAATATCTGGGAGTGGATATAAGAGGCGTTTTCAAATGGACCTTCTATATAAAATTAACCGTGCAGATGCCAGACTGAGATACATTGGAAGAATCCTCAGGTGGTGTAGTCCGTCAACAAAGAAAGTCGGTTACAGAATTGTTGTTCAGCCAACGCTTGAGTATCGCTCATCATTATGAGACCCTTACTAGGTAGGGTTGGAAGATATCAAAGAGATGATTCAACAGAGAGCAACAAGCTTCGTTACGGCGTCATTTAGTAAGCACGAAAGTGTCTCCGAGACGGTTAGGAAACTCAAATGGCAGACGCTGCGAGAGAGACGTTCTGTATTGCAGTACAGGTTTCTGTCAAATTTCCGAGAGGACATGTTTCTCGATGCGTGAACCTATATATTTCTTTCTCCTTCGTTATATTTCGAAACAACTACAAAGATTAAATCAGAGAGATTAGGGTCCATAGGGACGCTTATCGCCAACCGTTTTTGCCACGAACCCTACCCGACTGGAATAGGAGGAGGAACTGATAGTGGTACACAATGAAGCCTCCGCAACACACAGTGATGGGGCTTGCGGAGTATGGACGTAGATGTAGAACAATGGTGGTTTTATTAGCCATATAAAGCACTATTGAGCACATGTAATACAGAAAAACCACCAGACATGTTCACTTTAGTTGGGCTGTAGAAAATGTGTAATGTTTACATATTGAGCCTATATTGTAGTATAGCTACAGTATGCCAGTTCTTCTAATAGACATACAAATGACTAAAAGGCCAAGAGGTATCCAAAGCACTTTACCCCTTATCATCGCTGTCTCGAACATACTGTTAATAACGGTTTTTATTGTATTTTAATGCCCCGAGGGGCACAGGCTGCCAGCAACCTCGTACACTGCTCTTGAGCCCAGTGAGCACATGAGTTTGACTGTTGGTAATGATATTTTAAAATAGGAGAAAATCAATGATGAATTTAACAATAAAACACTAGATAAAATTGGCGAAATTTTTAAAACCCATAAACAGTATTTAAAAGCTGCCATGGTGGATAGTTTGCACAGTTCATGGCGACGAGAACAGAGAGACAATAAAAAAATATGGCTACACATTGTTCTGCCTATGCTGCGGTTGCTGAATCTTAAAATCACACTCACAACTTGATACTGACACAACATTTTAGCACGATGCACTGTTAAAGTAAAGCACTGAGACCCCGCAGGGGGAGAGAGGAAGGAAGGGAGGCGCGGAGAGGTGGGAAGGGGAGCGGTGGGGGAGTAGAATTCCGAGGAAGGGGAAGGGAGATCCAAGTGGGCGAGGGAAATGACGGGTTGGAGGGGAGGGGGCCACGTAATAAATGGGGAGGGGATGGATTAGGGCTGATAGGATGGATAAATATGGGGACGGAGGATGTCATCCGGGAGTGGTAGGCGGCGGAAGTTACCCTGGGAGAGGACGTGGAGAGTGTGAAGGTGTAGGAGGGAGTGGCCTATGGTTCAGGAGGACGGTGGTGTAGGGACGCAAGGGAGGGTTGTATAGGGACGCAAGGGCACCATGGAATGAGTAGGGGTTACTAACGTGGATACGGCAAGATAAAATGGCGATCAAGGAGGTGTGTGCAAGGAAATTTATAAGATGAAGAAAAGGTATGAGATCATAGAGGATCCGCGTAGGAGACGAGAGGTAGATACAGTAAGCTACGCGGAAGGAGTGGCGTTCAAGGATTTGGATGTATTTATAGTAAGTGGGGTTGACGGAAGTCCAAGTGCAATGGAAACTGAAGAGGACAGGGCGCATCAAGGAACGGCAGTTGTACAGGATTGTGGAGGGGTTGAGTCCCCATGACTGGTCGGAGAGAAGCTTGATGAGGTTGAGTTGGGAGAGGCGATCCAGGGTGAGGCCAAGGTATTTGAGGGTGGAGGTTTGGGGGACGGAAAAGCCATGTAGTGTGAGGTACAGGCCACTGTGATGGAAGGATCAGGTGGTACGAACTATAATGATTGCCTGGGATTTGGTGGGGTTGATGAAAATGAGCCACTGGTTACACCAAGTGGAGAATTGGGAGAGGTGAGACTGGAGAAGGTGCTGGTAACGAGCAAGGGAGGAGGCGAGGGCTAAGAAGGCTGTGACGTAAGCATACTGAAGGAGATGGATGGGAGGCTGGGATTGTGGTATGTCGGCCAAGTAAATGATGTAGAGGAGGGGTTACAGTACAGAGTCCTGGGGAGCCTCGGTGGAGGGGTAGAACAAATTAAAGCCGGAGTTGTTGACAGTGACACAAGATGCGATGAAATGGACGTAATTAATAGGAAGGGCGTAGGTTTGGAGTTTGAAAAGAAGATCGGAATGCCTTACCCAATGTCGAGGCAGACAAGGATGCAGCGTGACGGGAATTTAGCTGGATGGAAAGGAGGTGAGTGAGGCGGAGGTGTTTGTCATCGACAGAGGAGGGTTGGAAGCCACACTGGGAGAGGGGGAGGAGTTGGTGTGAGAAAGGACGCTCAACACTGAGGTGAGGCTTATAGGGCGATAGGAATAGGTATCAGAAGGAGGCTTCCCAGGTTGGGGAAACTTAAGAATAAGGGAGGTTTTCCATAGGTCGGGGAAGAAGCCAGTGCAAATGATGACGTTGTGTAGGGACGCAAGGGCACCATGGAAGGAGTAGGGGTTACTAACGTGGATACGGCAAGATAAAATGGTGATCAAGGAATTTTTACTACAGAAGAGTAAGTTTTTTACGTAGAGAAAAATAAATACAACAGGTTGATTTTTTAAATGGTGCATTACAAAGTTTTTTTTTACTGTATTAAAAAAATGTTCAAATGTTTGTAAAGCTTATGGGACTCATCTGTCCCTCAACTTACAAACTACTTATGAACTACTTACGACCTAGGACGGCACAAATATCCATGCCCGAGGGGGGATTCGAACCCCCGACCGTGGTGGCCGTGCAGTTCGTGACTGAAGCGCCTCAGTCTCCTCGGCCACCGCGGCCGGCCTGTATTCAATTATTGCTGTTTGAAGGGGTAAAAAGAAAAAACCTTAATACCACACATATCGCCAGTCTAACGACATCTTGCCTATAGACTATACTGCCTAAGCTCATGAATTGAGCATGGCCCCACTGAACGTACATCATACTGCTCCTTTCAGCTCTCTACCATTGCACTGTTAGTAGTTACTGAGTCACTTTGCAAATGAAATTCAAAGTTATGTACAGTGTAAGTGTGGAAACACTTTCGTGTGGTCGAAAGATTAAGTTCACTACCCAAGTTTAATTTCAATGCAATGACTACATAGATTACTTTTATCAAAGGCTTCAAATCGATAGCTGATGACACCGAGCAGACTTGCCCAGTCGACTTGCTGTGAAAGATTCTTAAAAAACAATAAATGAGTGCAAAACGATAATCTACTAAAAGTCGTCATGAAACAGCTCAAACAGACATTGTATCTATGTCCAGAGATTCATACATAACTGTTATTTTTACTTTGCAACGAAAACGTGGAGATTTTATGTACAATATACTAATACATTGATATTGCCGCGAGAGACTACGAACACCAACTGTCGGCGTGGCGCAGGGGATAGCGTCACGGACTGCGGAGCAGAAGGTCGCCAGTTCAATCCCGCCCACCGGCAAAAATTTATTTCTTTGTAACTTACAATTCCAGGAGGTTCTACATCTTTCTTATGTTCACTTGTAAATTCTACTTGTTTCTTATGTTAACTGTTCTTCTAATTTCTGGTAAATTCTGTCTGTGTATAAATAGCAGAGCACTCTGCCTGAGAGGCAGTCAGTGCTGCGTGTATGTTGAGTTCGTAATAAACGTGCTTTCAGCAAAGTACTGTGTTTAATTGCCTTAGAAGTCAAGCCTACTTCCATTGCAACGTGACATTGTTTGGTGGAGGCGCCGGGTATACTGTGCAACAGCTGCATCACCGTGGCTCCGATTAGGCAACGTAAAAGACGTCGCTTACACGGACTGGAACCGGAATACAAGGGATACACCGAGTACATCCTTCCAAAAGTCCGTATTATCAGAAGAACGATGGAGACGAAACCGCAGTCTGCTTTCGGCTCGCGTGCTGTGTGGACGTCTGTTTACTTCCTCGCTGCGGCCGGACGCGCGCTTACAGTGTGTGGTGAGTTAGACGCTCTTGTAGCGTAAATAGTAGCTTTATGTGCCGAAATGTGTAGATCATCAAGATGAGTCAACCTAAACGGAAATATACTTTGAAGTTCTCGTTTGACGAACACTATGCTAGACCAAGAGCATTTGAAGTAGAGGCGTTCCTTCGAGATGTAGTAAAGCTCAGTATTAGTGAGATAGTCGGGATCCACTTATCGATCGTGAGTAGCACTGTTTATGTAAAAATGATTAATACTGAATGCTGTGAAAAGGTTATCGAACAATGCAGAGGCAAACTGAAATTTAATCATTGTGACGGCAATGTCGGTACCGTTCAAGTGGACTATGCGGGATTTGGGACTAGAACTGTTCGTGTCTTCGAACTCCCGTTCGAGATAACCGAAGATGAAATTAATTCAGCTCTAAAACCATATGGGAGGGTTATCAGCAATACTGCTGAAAAATGGACAAGTTTTCAAACGTTCCCAGTACTCAATGGTGTGAGGCAACTAAAAATTGAGCTACAAAAACATATTCCGTCGTATATTTACGTTTGCGGATACAGAGCCATTGCCATGTACGACGATCAACCACGTACATGCTCAGGCTGTGGACAGACAGGGCACGTTAGATCCGAATGCGTACAGCGAAGAGTGACGCAGGTGCCGACAGGTGAGCCGGTCGCGCCAATGAAGATGACGTCACTGCCGGTGACTTATGCCACGGCCCTCCGAGAGAACACGGCCACCACGTCGACCGCCGCAATGGACGGAAACTACGGGACCGACGACGCTAACGTAAGCGTGGCAATGGACACCAGTACTAATCAAATACCGGTCGTCGCAACTATCAACACGACGGAAACAGTCTCTAAAGATGAACCTGGTAAAAATATCCCAGAAATTTATGCACAAGATGCGCAGCGTGAGGAGGAAGCCGTTTCTATTAAAGATGATAATACTCAGGATCCCACTAGCACTTCCGAGAACGAGGAGAGTCCACAATCTGGATCCTCCCCGAATAAGCATAAAAAACGGCGCATAGCACCTCCTGACGCCAAACAAAAAGTACAGCCAGTGCGTGAGAAAGCGCAACAAATTAGTCGAAAATTAAGTGCCGACATGTCCGGAAAATTGCAACGGAGTCAACAGATGAGTATGGACGTTTCGTCAAATATAGAAACGCCCACACAACAGGGCGGTGCAAAGGCTAACTCTAAAAAGAAAGATTCGCGGAACAAAACACCATCTCAACAGGGCTCTGAGACTGCGATGCTTCAATACACTCATAGAGGGAACTGGGCAGACGAAACTGCACAATTCCCTGAGGACGAAGAAATGAAGGAAGTACCGAGGGGTGAGAAAGCGAAGGGGACGTCACCTCCACGCCTGGTACACTAGAGATATTAGGCGCTATGAGTATCAGTCATGTTATTCACCTATATTGTCAATCTAACTTTTCACAATTGCATTACAATCCTATAAAATAGGAACGATAAACATTAATAAGATCCGGAGTCATTTAAAACTTAAGTCCGTACAAGATATGCTTTACGCAGCAGATATCGACATAGCAATGTTGCAAGAAGTTACAGACATCCACCTTGATGATATCACAGGATTTAATGCAATTGTCAATTCAGGGAACGATTCCGAGCTCGGCACAGCAATACTAAGCAAAGAAGGTATTATTGTCAACGATGTAGTCAAACTGACAAATGCCAGAGGCCTAGCTGTCACCATCAACGGCACTAGGCTTATCAACATCTACGCACCCTCCGGCTCCAGCAATAGACGGCGTAGAGCTGAATTTTTTAAAGATGATATAGTTCCCCTTTTCTGTGGACGATACGACCAAGTAATTTTAGGAGGGGATTATAACTGCGTCTTGTCGGCCAAAGATCAAACGCCAAACTTTAACTATTGTGTCGAACTTGATGACATAATCAAACAACTGAACATGACTGATACCTGGGAGCTCAAAAACGGCGCACTGCCACCAGGCTTTACTTATATCACAAGCCATTCAGCCAGTCGCATCGACAGGATATATGTGTCCGATAATTTAAAAACGCAGGTGCTGCAGACCGAGTTGTGGCCCACCATATTTTCGGATCACGTAGCATATATCTGCACCATGAACCTTAAAAGACAAGAAACATACCGGGGACGAGGATTGTGGAAGTTAAATGTGGCACATTTGCAAGACCCTGAATGTCACGATATCTTCAGTAGTGTATGGACTGTATGCGAGAAGAAATTCACCTCATACCCCTCGTCACTGACTTGGTGGCTGAAATGTGCTAAACCGTCTATACGACGAGCGCTGATAAACTACTCACGAGATAAGAATGCCTGGCAAAAACGGACGACTGAATTTTATTTTACAGTTCTTAGAGAATTATACACTAATGATCGATCAGTAATCAACAACCATTTAGATATAAAAAGAATTCAGGCCAAACTCTTAGCTTTGAAACGGAAACAGATCGAAGGCTGCAAAATACGATCAAGGCTTCAAAACGACATAAAAAGAGAACATACGTCAATTTACCACGTGATAAATGAAAGAAAGGGCCACCGGAAGAAAATATTAACTGAAATTCGTTCCATGGATGGTGGACTGATTACACAGCAAAGTGAGATTAAGAACGAAATCTATAAATACTTCACCAACCTGCTAAGTAATACCAAAACGGACACCACAGCACAAAATTTTCTTACAACAGGACTGACACGGAAGCTGGACCAGAATCAAGCAGTTAACCTGTTAGCTGACGTGACGGAAGATGACGTGGCGGATGCAATAACACGAAGTCCAAAAAACAAATCTCCTGGCCGTGACGGAATTCCAGCTGAGCTATACCACACGTTCCGAAGACAAATGATACCTAAGCTAACACGAATCTGCAACGAATTAATGAATCCCAGCTTTGATATCCCAAGTGAGTTTAGAGAGGGAATAATAGTTCTAGTCCCGAAAACTCATGCAGGAAAATCTGTAACAAATTTACGACCGCTAACATTACTGAACTGTGATTACAAAATATTTTCCCGCATCTTGAATGAGAGATTAAAATCCGTAATGAACACCGTCACTGGTCCGTATCAATCCAGTGTCGGACGCGACAGATCCATTCACCACACACTGTGTGACTATAGAGACATCATATCAATTGCTGGAGCTTGTGAAATAAAATGCGCGCTCGTCTCATTAGATTTCGAGAAAGCTTTCGACAGAATCAATCATGATTATCTCTTCCACACTATGGGTTGTATGAACTTCCCGCAACGTTACATCGGAATTATAAAGAATTTTTTAAACAGTGCTACCTCCACAGTCATGGTCAACGGTCAGCCCAGCAAATCTATCACAATAAACAGTTCAGTGAGACAAGGGTGTCCACTATCTATGTCCCTATTTGCAATAGCCATTGAGCCTCTGCTTTTCTGTTTAAATCAACATCTCCAAGGCATCACAATAGATGGAGAGAAGATAGTGTGCAAGGCCTTTGCTGACGACGTTGTCTTTCTGGTCCGAGATAACGAAGAGATATGCAAGGCATTAGAAATAATAGATAAGTATGCACTTGCTTCCGGAGCCAAGCTGAATAGCAATAAATGTGCACTAATGAATATCGGGCGTGGCTTAGGAGTTCCCACTCAAGGACCAATAAAGGAAACCACCACATTAAAATGTCTTGGAATCGAATATGCACCAAACATCCGACAGGCAATTGCTTCGAACTATAGAAAATTACTTAATGTCATACGTGCCAGCATCCACCAACATACGCTCAGGATGATTGATGAAATACAGAGAGTGCAACTCGTAAACATCTATCTAACTTCCAAAATAAATTACGTGGCACAAGTTCTGCCAATGCCAAAAGACGTGGCAAAAAGGATCCTGGCTGCCTTTGGTCATTTCGTCAGCCGCGGCCACATGTTTAAAGTAAAATTTGAAACACTGACGTTACCACCTACCAACGGTGGCTTAAATCTTGTAGACGTGTATAATAAAGCAAATGCGCTGTACACGTGCAAGACGTACAAACAGTGGAAGAGGTCACCGAACAGCATAGTCGCATTTTTACTTAACGAAATAGTACCAGCCAACTGTGATGCCCCAATTGATGTTCACCACATCCCCAGCACACTCTACCACTTAAAACATTTCTTAATAGAGCACAGTTATCTTCGGATGAGGATTGCAGAGAAAGATATGATAAGTGTCAAACAAGTATACAAAAACTTAATGCAGTTTCATAACAAGAATGTCATAGAAACTAAATTCAATGCAGTCAACTGGTCAATGTCTGGAAAAACATACATCATTCGAACTTACCAACTTGCGTGAGGGCAACGTGGTACTACGCCGTTAATAGAAAAATGACAACGAACGAACGCCTTCATTCCATTCGCGTGGCCGATTCCCCTATGTGTCTCACCTGTAATCTAAATGACACTGATGGTCACCAGTTTGTTTGTGGTGATGCGAACACCATCTGGCAGTCAGTCAGAAGTAAATTAGCAATCATCCAGAGAACATCGCCGCATACAATAACACCCTCGAGCTTCTTATTACCCGATGAAATATTTTATCCCAAGACGAAGAACAATGCGGTTAACTGGTTAAGGGGACATACAGTATTTTATATACTGAAAAACACTGAAAAGAGCGAACAAGACTTTTGGACGTACATAAGGACCCAGCACCAAAACCTACTGAAAATAAAGGATTATCATCATCAATACGCTAATTTCCTTAAGAGAACTATCATGTAAATTGCACATGGGACAATACCATTGACGATGGAGTTTATAGAATGACATTAATTGCACAAATAAATAAAATAACCCAAAGAATGGTAAAATGAACAAATGACGAACTAATTACTGATTAAACGGAATCTTCTGGAAGAAAAGAGTTGTATTTCAGAATAAGTTTTGGTTTTCAACCAAGCTATATCTCCATTATACGTATTTATATTTTATTACAGATGAATTCTGTGCTCCAGCCTACTGACGAGTTTCAGAGTTAGAGAAGGAAGCATTTTGTATTAGTGCATAACAGAAAGCACGAAGAAACTGAACCTCAACCGGACACGAACAATTGCAAACAAAAACCGAGAAGACGAACTTTGAAATCGACGGTGGGTAGGGCCATAGAAAAAGAAGTAAAAAGTTATTTTCTCCAACTGTAAATAGAACAATAGATTATGTTTGCTACTATAGAAGTGGCTTTACTTTTTGTTTGGAATACCTTGGAACCAAAGCTGTGGCGCAGCAAGACGAAAATTCGTCAAATAAGTTTTATTATTATTATTTTTTTTCCCTACTTTTTAACCAAACTTCCCCAAAAAGGATTTTTATTTGCAAGTACAAGATGGAAGGAAGCATTACAACAAATAAAATTTCCAAAAAAGCGGATTGAAGCCGATGCCGAAGAAGGCGACTATATATATATATATATATATATATATATATATATATATAAGGTTAAGACGTCTGCCTAGAAAAAAAAAGTACAAGAAGACACAGAAGAGGCACTTATTTATTTACATATGCACATTATATGCGCATATGCGCATTATATCCGTTATAAACGGAAATACCCGCTCGGTTAAAAAAAAAAAAATAAAAAAAAAAAAGAGGCAACGTAAAAGACGTCGCTTACACGGACTGGAACCGGAATAGGAGGGATACACCGAGTACATCCTTCCAAAAGTCCGTATTATCAGAAGAACGATGGAGACGAAACCAGCAATAAGCCAGCTTCACATCAGACACTCGTCGGTGTTCTCTGGAGATGCTGGACAGGACTCCAACAAATGGCTAAAAGGGTTCGACCGAGTCGCCAAGTACAACAGGTGGGATCATACGATGTGCTAGGCCAACGTTTATTTCTATCTGCACGGAACAGCACAGAAATGGTTCGAAAACAACGAAGACAAGTTGAATGACTGGGAGACGCTCCAAGAGGAACTTAAGAAGACGTTTGGAGACCGCCAGCGACAAATCCACTCGGCGGAAGAACAACTGAAGAACCGGGCCCAACGACATGGTGAGCCGACACATTCGTACATACAGAGTGTTTTGGCCCTGTGTAGCGTAGTCAATCCGAACATGACTGAAGCGGACAAAATCACGCACCTGATGAAGGGAATTGCAGAAGATATGTACCAACCTCTTCTGATAAAAGACGTCGCTACGACAGAAGAGTTCATCAAGTGGTGCCAGCGTATTGAGGAGATGCAACAAAGGAGGGTTGGACGCAAGAAGTATGACAGACTCCCAAATATAGTCCCTATGGCCGTTGTGGAAGACCAGCAGGACTTGGCTTCTCTCATACGACAAATCGTGAGAGAAAAATTACAACAGTGCATGGCAGCCGGGACTATTAGACCGAGCGAGCATCAGATTATGGCCATGGATGTGAGCCCTGTAAGTCACGAGGTAGCTGACGCCGCTGAGGACGAGGTATTTCAAACATTAGCTCCTGTCTGCCCCGTCAATCGCACCCGACGTGAAGAATGGCGTCGCCCTGCTATGACTTACGCTGCAGCCGCCAAACGGCAGCCCATGAACCGACCGACGCGACCACAGCCAACTCCCCCGGTAACTATGACGCCCCGCAGAACAACAGACGTCTGGAGGACAGAAGACAACACACCACTGTGTTTCCACTGTGGACGCCCTGGACATGTCGTACGCTACTGCAGAGAGAGGAGGCGAGTATTCGATGATTATTTTGCCGCAAGACGTCAGCCGTCGGAGCAGTTCTATCCAAGGCAGTCACCTGCTGATGAGTTCAGTCGACCTATGGGAAGAAGCCTATCGCCGTACCCTAGACGAGGTCGCTCCCCGACGCGCCGCAGCCGTTCACCGTTGCCGTACAGAGGTACTAGCTGCTCCCCTAGCCGCCGCGCCCAGGAAAACTAAGCGAGGCGACCATCTACGGAGGTGAGGCCGCCGCAGATGAAAATCCTCCATGGACGGCAGTCGCCAAGATGTCGGGAAATCTCATCGACGTCATAATCGACGGCCAACCTGTCCGGGCACTTGTTCATTCAGGATCCTCTTTTTCTGTATTATCGGATAATTACCGCCGCACATTAAAGAAGATAATGTTCTGTGATACGGGAGCAACTGTGCTGAAGGTCGCGAATGGAAAGTACGTCCATCCAGCAGGAACTTGTGTCGCAAGAATAACCATCAACAACAGGACGCAACCGTTTGAATTTGTCGTGTTAACAGAATGTAGTCACAATGTCATCCTCGGATGGGACTTCCTTCAGGAATCCCAAGCTATCATTGACTGTGGAAGATATGAGCTGCAAATTGAAGAAGTCGTTCCAACGGATACACGTAATACAGAATTTTCTGGGAAGTTATTCGTCGTTGACAATGTGACGATACCGCCGTTGACAATGAGAAGACTTGCAGTCACACACACAGATGACTGGTTAAACTGTGAAGTTCTTGTTGATAGTAAAAAGTTTATCTGGCTCACGAAAGAAATTTACATACCGGCGGCTGTCATAAGCATTACCGGTGGACAAGGAGAGATTTGGAACACAAATTGTCACGAGCAGTCACAACTTATCCCCAAGGGAATGTGTATCGGGACAGCTGAACCAATCCAGGACGGTGAGCTCAACGTCATCAGTGAAGACCCATGCCCTGCTATTAGTACAAACAACACGCTGGAGGAAACAAACGTGGAACTGCCAATAGGGCCTGGACTGATCAAGGAACAACGCCAGCGGGTGTTAGGTAAACTACGCCAATTTTCGCGTGCATTCACACCTCAGCAGGGCAAAAGTCAGACGAAACGGCCCACGATAAAGCACCGGATCAATACTGGGGACCATCCGCCAATTAGCCAGCGTTCGTATAGTGTGTCGCCAGCTGAAAGACGGATAATTCGGGAGGAAGTGGAGAAGATGTTGCGAGATGACATTATTCAAGCTTCGGAGAGTCCTTGGTCGTCTCCGGTGGTCCTCGTAAAGAAGGATGGCACGTGGCGATTCTGTGTCGACTATCGGCGGCTGAACAGTATCACAAAGAAAGATGTCTACCCATTGCCGCGTATTGATGACACCTTAGACTGCTTGAAAGGAGCTACATACTTCTCAACTATGGACATGCAGACAGGTTACTGGCAAATCGAGGTTGACGAAGCTGACAGGGAGAAGACGGCTTTTATTACACCTGTCGGTCTCTATGAATTTAAAGTAATGCCATTTGGATTATGTAATGCTCCAGCCACATTCGAACGCATGATGGACAACTTGCTTCGACACCTTAAGTGGACGACGTGTCTCTGCTATTTAGATGACATTGTCGTTTTCTCGAAAACATTTGAAGAACATCTGAGTCGCCTGTCAACTGTGTTGAAGTGTGTTCAGGCTGCAGGTCTCCGCCTCAACCAAAAGAAATGCCTCTTCGTTGCCAAAGAGATAAAAATCCTGGGGCACCTAGTCAACGGAGATGGCGTCCGTCCTAATCCAGATAAAGTAAGGGCAGTCACAGAATTTCCAACTCCTCACTCCTCAGCACATTCGTGATGTGAGAAGTTTTCTCGTCCTTTCATAAAAGGATTTTGTAACAAGGCACGTCCATTACAAGAACTCCTGCAGGGAGACGTCAAATTTTACTGGGATGCGACAAAAGAAAGAGCTTTCCGAGCACTTAAGGAGGCTCTAACTTCCGCACCAGTGCTAGCCTTGTACGACGAGAATGCAGAAACGGAACTTCACACAGACGCCAGTGGCTATGGGATTGGTGCAGTGCTTGTACAAGTTCAGGAAGGTGCCGAAAAAGTAATAGCCTATCCGTCAAGAGTACTCTCAAAGTCCGAGATAAAGTACTCTACAACAGAAAAAGAATGTCTCGCGGTTAACTGGGCTATCAACAAGTTCCGGCCGTATTTATTCGGCAAACCATTCACCATCGTGACAGACCACCATTCTTTGTGTTGGCTGACTAGCTTGAAGGATCCATCAGGTCGACTAGCAAGATGGGCACTAAGACTCCAAGAGTACGATGTCACAGTGGTATTCAAGAACGGGCGCAAACACAAGGATGCCGACTGCCTTTCGAGGAATCCATTAGTGGAACACAACAGCATTAATGAAATTTCAGCTCTCACTGAATTAGATGACGTTACAGCTGAACAGAGGGAAGATCCAACACTATTAAAAATGACAGAGGCCTTGGAGAAAGGAGAACCGACCAATGGAGAGTTCCAACTTATAAACGGAACATTGTACAAGAGCAACTACGATCCACTGGGCCCCAAATGGCTACTTGTTGTTCCAGCTCATCTCCAGCCAGCTATTCTCAAATATTTCCACGATGCTCCAATATCCGGTCATCTGGGATTCGTGAAGACCCTAGACAGAATCAGACGCAGGTATTACTGGAAAGGTCTCTACCGATCTGTCAAGCACTATGTGAGTCACTGTAAAGAGTGCCAGCGACGGAAGCATGTGCCGCAATTACCTCCAGGACATCTCGTACCGATTCTGCCGGCAGCAGCTCCATTCCACCGAGTTGGGATCGATCTTTTAGGGAGGTTCCCGAAGTCGACAACCGGTAACCGTTGGCTAATAGTCTGCACTGACTACCTCACACGCTACGCTGTCACCAAACCTGTGCCGACTGCAGAAGCTCCAGAGATCGCAAAATTCATTGTAGAAAACATTATTTTGAAGCATGGAGCACCACGTGTCATGATATCTGATCGTGGAGAAGTATTCCAGTCAAAACTAGTATCAGAGGTAATGTCACGGTGCAACATTGTCCACAGAATGACATTGCATACCATCCTCAGACAAATGGCCTTACGGAACGTTTTAACAAAACGTTAGCCGACATGCTGTCGATGTACGTCGATGTTGAGCAGAAGGATTGGGATACAATTCTACCAGTCGTGACATTTGCTTACTATACCGCAAGACAAGACACCACAGGCTTCACTCCGTTTTTTCTGCTCCATGGCCGTGAAGCTGAGACGACAATGGATACACTGTTCCCGTTCCAACCGGACGACACTCAGGATGACTCTGTTAAACAGCTCATCACCAGGGTCGAAGAAGCAAGACAGCTGGCTCGCATACGGACACTGGACGCCCAGGAGAAGGACCGTCAGCGGTATAACGACAAGCACCGACCTGTTGTGTACAGCCCAGGAGATCTGGTATGGATTTTTACCCCTGTACGGAAGGTTTGACTGTCAGAAAAGTTATTGAAGCGATATTTTGGTCCGTATCGTGTCATACGCCGCCTATCAGACGTCACATACGAAGTTGAGGATTATGAGCCGTCGTCGAAACGTCAAAAACGAAGAGACATTGTTCACGTCCTGCGCATAAAGCCTTACTACGATCCTGAAGAGCAGGTAGACGACAATGGCTTCTTGTTCAAGGACTTTAAGGACGGTAATGTTCCTGATGAAGCCACGACAGGAACGTCGCGGAGAAGGGAAGGATTCTCTTGAACTGTCATACAGAGGACCCATGACACGGTCAAGATCCAGGACATTGCAGCTGGCTCCACAGGGATCATAACAGCGGGTCGCTGTTACTTCAGGAGAGGGAGCAATGCCGCGAGAGGCTACGAACACCAACTGTCGGTGTGGCGCAGGGGATAGTGTCACTGACTGCGGCGCAGAAGGTCGCCGGTTCAATCCCGCCCACTGGCAAAAATTTATTTCTTTGTAATTTACACTTCCAGAAGGTTCTACATCTTTCTTATGTTCACTTGTAAATTCTACTTGTTTCTTATGTTAACTGTTCTTCTAATTTCTGGTAAATTCTGTTTGTGTATAAATAGCAGAGCACTCTGCCTGAGAGGCAGTCAGTGCTGCGTGTATGTTGAGTTCGTAATAAACGTGCTTTCAGTATTAGTGCTGTGTTTAGTTGCCTTCGAAGTCAAGCCTACTTCCATTGCAACGTGACAATATCATGGAGTACTAAATCAAATTGTGGATCCATAAGAATACAATTAATTATACAGATTTTCATTTCCGCATCTACACTCCTGCCCATTAAAATTGCTACACCACGAAGATGAGGTACTACAGACGTGAAATTTAACCGACAGGAAGAAGATGCCTGTGATATGCAAATGATTAGCAAAGGTTGGCGCCGGTGGCGACAGCTACAACGTGCTGACACGAGGAAAGTTTCAAACCGATTTCTCAATTTGTCATACAGAAACTGCAGTTGACCGGCGTTGCCTGGTGAAACGTTGTTGTGATGCCTTGTGTAAAGGGGAGAAATCTGTACCATCACGTTTCCGACTTTCATAAAGGTCGAATTCTAGCCTATCGGCGGTTTACCGTACCAGGACATTGCTGCTCGCATTGGTTGCGAACCAATGACTGTTAGCAGAATATGGAATCGGTGGGTTCAGGAGAACAATATGAAACGCCGTGCTGGATCCCAACGGCCTCGTATCACAGCAGTCGAGATGACAGGCATCTTATCCGCACGTCTCGATCCCAGAGTCAACAGATGGAGACGAACAGTTCGACGACGTTTGCAACAGCATGGACTATCAGCTCGGAGACCATGGCTGCGGTTACCCCTAACACTGCATCACATACAGGAGTGTCTGCGATGGTGTACGCAACGACGAACTGGGTGCACGAATGGCAAAACGTCATTTTGTCGGATGAATCCAGGTTCTGTTAACATCATCATGATGGTCGCATCCGTGTTGCGTGACATCGCGGTGAACGCACATTAGAAGCGTGTATTCGTCATCGTCATACTGGCGTATCACCCGGCGTGATGGCATGGAGTGCCATTGGTTACAAGTCTGAGTCAGCTCTTGTTCGCATCGACGGCAAGTTGAACAGTGGCCGTTACATTTCAGATGTATTACGACCCGTGGCTCTGCCCTTCATTCGATCTATGCGAAGCCCTACATTTTAGCAGGATAATGAACGACAGCATATTACAGGTCCTGTACAGGCCTTTCTGGATACGGAAAATGTTCGACTGCTGCCCTGGCCAGCACATTCTCCAGATCTCTCACTAATTGAAAAGGTCTGGTCAATGGTGGCCCAGCAACTGGCTCGTCACAATACGCCACTCACTACTCTTGATGAACTGTGGTATCGTGTTGAAGCTGCATGGGAATTGTACCTGGCAGAATCATACCTGAAATACATAGCTCACTTGAAACGTGAGTGCTCATGAATAAACTATCCACCTGAGTTAAAAAAAAAAATCTGTTCGCTGAGTAAATGTGATGTTTTTAAAATTAAAATAAAATGTTGAGAATACTTCTTGAAATGACATGTAAAAGGGAAACCATATATTCGACAAAATTCTTGCCGAAAATTACCAACAGCGTTGTTCAGTCCTACGTTAGTGGCATAAAAATGTAGTATCGTAATTAAAATCTTGCATGATCGAATCTCTAAGGTGACAAAACAAAATTTTGGTGCTTGTTAAGGGACCAAGTAGATCAATTTAACGTATTACAAAGATTAAAGGAGAAATTTTACTGACCCGATTGGGAAGTATTTGCAATTTATTTTAATCTTAGACCAGTTATTATTGACTATGTTATCGAGAGTTGTATGTAGTGGTAACATCTAAAAGCAAAGGGCAGCTCTCCAGGGCAAAGATCGTCGATGCAGACTGTTGTCTGCGGGAAAAGATGACTATCGTCGTCTTCTGGCCTCTACAAGTCAACGATGTCTGGCCGTTTTTCAATGAATGTATTGTTAAATTGGGAAAGATGCTATTCCTCGAATTGTGAAATACTGTTTACAATTTCGAATATTAGTCAGTCACAAACTGAGCATCGATCAAGACGGAAATCAGATAAAAGCTACACAGTCCTTGTTCTTTGTTCATATCAATGGTAGTGCAGTTTTATTACGTACAGTAAGCTAGCGATTATAATTTAGGTTCACGTAATTTCAGTTGTAATATGATAAGTAAGTCTGAAAACACATTAGGTTCCGTGATACAGTACTTTGCGAACAATACATTTAGTAGTCATTCTAACTTCGGCCGGCCGCAGTGGCCGAGCGGTCTGCGACGCGCCATTCGCAGTCTGCACGGTCGGGTGTTCGAATACCTCCTCGCGCATGGGTGTTTGTGATTTCTTTAGTATAAGGTAGTTCATTAGTAGTTTGTAAGTTTAGGGACCGATGACCCCACAGTTCAGTCGCTTTAAGCTTAACAAACATTTGAACATACTAACTTCCCATGCCAATAATAATCTGTAAAGATTTTTTCACTAACCTCTAACGAATTTTGTGACGATCGGGCTTTATAAGTTTGCGCCGACTTTTGAATTTAGTGGATAATAGTTACACATTTTAAGTGGAAGCTTCTTGTGCAAAGAATTTGATTTGTGGCGTACCTATTATCCTATTTTAACAGGAATGTATTTTGTTGATAATCAATAGGAAGAGACATGACATTGGGAACGTTTTGTCTTGTGTCCAACAGTTTACTTCTTGAGAGAAATTGTTTTAAGAAGTATGTGGAAAGGATGAATACATGAGGATATTCATTGACGTGATTGTAAGCTTAGTCATGATTAAGATTATATCTTTTTTTTATTGCAGACCGCACTTCGTAACAAAAATAGTGGCTCTACATCTACATAGATACTCTGCAGTTCACACTGAAGTGCATTGCAGAGGGTTCATCGACATTTCTCTATAGTTCCATTCTCTAATAGAAAAAGGAACACCTGAATCTGTTTTCGACCTGATTTCCCTTATTTTGTTATGATGATCATGTCTCCCTCTGTGGATGGGTGCTAACAATATATTTTCGCATTCTGAAGAGAAAGTTGGTGAAAGAAATTTCGGAAATAGATTTCGCCGCAACAAATAACGCCTCTCTTTTAATGATTTCCACCCCAACTCGAGCATCATTTCCGTGAAATTTTGTCTCCTATATGCAATATGTAAAACGAGCTGCCCTTCTCTGAACTGTCTCTAAATCGTCAATCAGTCACACCTGGTATGGATCCCAAAATGGGCAGCAATACTCTAAAATAGGACACACAAATGTACTGCAGGCAGTTTCTTTAGTAGAACTGTTGCACTTCTAAGTGTTCTGCCAATGAAACGTAGTCTTTGGTTCGCCTGCCCTACAATATTTTCTGTGTGTTCTTTCCAATTTAAGTTGTTCGTAATTGTTACTCCATGATATTTAGTAGTATTTACGGCCTGTACGTGTGACTGAAGTTTAACGGATTTCATTTAGTGCTCAAATGGATGACTTCAAGCTTTTCATTATTAAGTGTCAACTGCCAATTTTTGCACCATGCAGATATCTTATCTAAATATTTTTTTCAGTTGCTTTTGCTCTTCTGGTGACTTAATTAACCGATAAATGACAGCAATATCTGCGAACAGTCTAAGAGAGCTACTCAGATTGACTACTAAATCGTTTATAAAAATAAAGAACAGTAGAGTCGCTATAACTCTTTCCTGGGAACTCCAGATAGCACTTCTCTTTTACTAGATGACTTACCGTCAATCACAACGTACTGTGTAGTTTCCAACAGGTAATCTCGAATCCAGTCGCACAGCTGTGAGGATATTCCATAACCACGCAATTTCGTAAGAAGACACTTGTGAGGTATGGTGACAAAAGCCTTCCATAAATCTAGACATACGGAATATATTTGACATCCCTTGTCGATAGCACTCATCACATTTTGTGGGTAAAGTGTTAGTTGTGTTTCACAAGATCGATACTTTCTGAATCCGCGTTGACTATGGGTCAGTAAGTCGTCTTCGAAGTCTTGCTACAAAACGACGTCAATGATATAGGCCTGTAGTTTTGTGGATCACTCCTGTTGCCTTTCTTGGATATTGGAGTGACCTGCACAACTTTCCAGTCTTTAATTACGTAACATTCACTGAGCGAGCGGTTATATATTATAGTTATGCAGTTCTAAAGACGCTTGTCACATCGGTAAAATTTAATAAATAGAAGCAATAACCAGGCTGGAAACAGCATGATTACCCACCTTCTGCGAGTGATTTAATCGACAAGAGCCGCAGCGGATTAGCTGTGTGTACTGGAGCGCCTTGATGTATTGCGTGCGGCCGTTAGCCGTCGGAGATTCTTGTCCCCCTCAGGCGTGGGTGTTTGTGTTGTCCTTCGGTTAGTTTACCTTAGTATAGGTAGTTTGTATGCTCCGGACTAATGACCACGTAGATGAGTCCAATAGATTTACTAACATTTGAAGTGAATCGTCAAGAGTGGAAATTTTGTAGTCAGGAATAGACAGACACTGTTAACGTAACTCAAGGACAAAATAGTTGATACGAAACAAGGATTTTTGTTTATTCGTGATTTAATGTGTTGCGGGATCATAAGAAGTCACTTGTGCACAGCAATCAGTACATGCAAAATGACAGTAATAGTTTTCATTATAAAGTATTAGCCTGCAGTCTAACTAAATTAGTATCCCATGTTCTATTTTCTTTCCTATAATATATTACTAATGTAAACAACAAGAAAAATAAATACAACAAATAAAAAATAAAAATTAAAAATCTTACATAGACCAAAATATTAATATATATAAAGTCAGGAAATTGTATTGTAATTGTATCATTGCAAAGATATGTCAACTGGGTCTCAGGTGGAACGAAATAATCTAGATGCTTTAAGGATAGTAACGTAAGTCTGAAAGTTTAAACTGTAGTATTTTTAACCCCTTACACAATTTCAAATACTGTCATTAAAGTAATTGTTTTTTAAGAAAAAAATAGAAATTAGTATCAAATAAAGCAATCATAATGATAATATCTCATCAAAACATGAGCGATCTTTGAGCGTAAATATCATTCAGTTAAATCACTTCCATTCAGTTTGTGCCTACTAGAAACTGCAATACTATTTGTTGGTATTTCGGTTATGTAGTAGGTCCATTTTTTTCTTTTCTATGTGACACATCTTGCAATAACCCATAGTAACGAGAGTTCTAGAAAATTCCTACATGGTCATCTGCACATAATAGCAACCTTAATTGCTGTGAGCTCATCTCAGGACGAGATTACCTTGAATTACAATATTTTATTTCTGTAAAATTCCATTGTGAGGTGAATCCAGTTGCAGACGTTGTTAAATGTGGCTCATCCTTTCTTATACACCGGTACCTATCTGCCGAAGTACTTCCCACCACATCAGTCAGAATTATTTACTGTTTAATTATTTGTTTCTGTTGTTCATACCATTGAAAATATTTCAGGGATTTATTTCCTGAATTGTTTTTCGACCTGTAATTTTCTTCAAAATTTTTCTTTTATGATATAAAAATTGAAGTGACTTGTTCCCCATCATAAATAGGCAGGTAGTGTTACAAAGTGCAAACTACTTTTTGATCTGCCCTCATACAAGCAAACTTTATTTATTTCTATATGTTGAAAGAAGAGCGTCACAAATTCTGAAGTCTAGTCCAAAGCTAGACAGTGTTACCATCATAACCACATCATCTTTTTATCTCCATTTTCTCGGTTGTGCCAAAGAAATGTTTTCCATCTCTTCAAACCGCAACAGAACTTTTACTCTTTGATATCATCACAATTGAAATCATTCTCTACTTCTAATCGTACTATTTCTGTCCCTCACTTCCTTTTGCTTCCTCTTGGTCATTTTCCTCCCTTGTCCAGATTGAAGTATTTCTGAACTGCTTATGAACTATCCATTCTTATTACAGGGCCACATCATGATAATCTTCGTTTTCATAGGATTTAGACAACAGCAAAAGTCATACAATGTTATACTAATAAGTATTGTATTATACTGTCTATTGAAACTGCAAAGAGCAATAATTTTGTTTGCCATATGCGTTTCGCCTTTATACTATGCATGGCATCATCAGTGACCTGAAATATACATAAAGATTTTCTGTACATTACTTTGTATTGAAGGTTAGAAACAGTTCTGGCACATTCCTTTTAGTATTGTGTAGTGACATATATCTAAAAAAATTTAAGTAATATAATATTTATACGCCACAGCACAGAGGTGAAGTAGAATGTGCCAAAACTGTTCCAGCGTCCATGTACAGTAAACCATTTATGAAGGAATGTTTGTGTATTTGAGACCATTGATGACAAAATGACAAATGTTTGTTAAGCTTATGGGTCTTAATTGCGGGGTCATCAGTCCCTAAACTTACAAACTACTCATCAACTAACTTATACTAAAGACAGCACAAACATCCATTCATGAGAGGTGGATTCGAACCCCCGATGGGGAACGGCTTCGCCCATCTTTGAATAGCGCCTCAAAGCGCTTGGCGACTCTACTGTGGCGACCATTGATGATGCCTTGCATATAATAAAGGTGAAAAGCGAATAACAAACAACATTATTGTTTCTTCAGTTGCAATAAATGGACAAACAATAATTATCGGCGTAGTAGTACACAATTGAGGAAGACAGGACGAAATACTTAAAGATGTCATATCAGGTTTTCCCTCTGTCTTTCATTTCTGATCTTGTCTCTCCTAGTACTTTGATTCATAGTCGTCTGGCTTAAATTCTCCTAAAGTCTTTTTTTAACAATATACATGTATCCTCGATCTACAAAGGATTGGGGCAAGTAAATTTGACATAAGATTAAATTTGCTGTCTGAGGTATTTCCTTGTTCCAAAGTAAATTCTGAACTTGCTTACAAAAATTAGTTACTTTCATTGTATCTTGTTTGATTGTGTTACCTTTGGGGAACATAGCCCAAATTACTCAAAGTAAGAAACTGATTCAATTTTTGTTCCCACTGAATAGATGTTTAAACTTGTTGCCTCTCTGTTCATGTCCATCGATATTAATCTTATATATCTTTAGGTTAAATTATTTAAATTTATAGTTCCAAATTATCTCTCAAGTACTTCTGTTTCTTTTTCTGCACCTCCCGCACCCCTCCTTGCCCTATTAGAACATTATTTGCAAATACCAATGGTTTGACTCATCTGCAGTTTCCTTAGCAGATGCCAGAGGCGTGCTAGAGACGATAGACATGGTCAAGAGAATGAAACAAGTTTTATTTTTATTTTGTATTTTTCCTAAGAATCCCGGTTCTTTCTCTTTCAGCAGTCCTATTTATTTTGAAGATAAACAATAAAAATCCTTTAATTGATTGAGACTTCAACTTGTGCAAACTTAAATTTACAGACTAGTTGAAACAGAATAAAGTTAATGGCTATGTTTGTGTAATAAGGGATATTTCAGCCTGTTTTATTGATAACTGTGTTTAAAAGAAGTCTGAACTGTATAAAAATATTTCAAAGAAAAACAAGAAACAACCTAATGGAGGTCAATGGAATAAGATGTGGAAAGCAAAAGGAAATCACCGAATTAAAGACCCTTGTAGTATCTCTAGTCCCACTGGAAAAAATCGTTCATGGAATGACTGTTCCTGTGAAGATGTATTCCTAAATAATATGAGCACAGTCATATCTCTGCATGGGTACCATTACAGGAAAACAGTCTGCTGTAAGGTTCAACAAGAAAATGGCAGAAGTTTCTGGACTAAGGATTGGAACATGGACTGCCAGAACAATGAACAAGAAAGATAAATCAGAAAAATGAAATAAAAAGGCTGAAAAGATATGACATCAGCATTTTAGGACTTAGTGAAATACGATGTGAAAAAGGAGGAGGACTGGATTCTGGAGAATATAAGATGTTTTACAAGCGAAGGGCCAACAAAGAAGGAGGAGGCAGCTTATTTGCAAGAACAAACTGGATGATAACATAACAAACTTAATGCCTGTCAGCGACAGGGTGATAGCAATGAAAACATTCAGTGACTGACCTTGTAGAAATCTTACTGCTTCAAGTGTAAGGGGCTACATTGGAAGAAGATGAGAAAGATAGAACATACATGAGAAGATAGAAGTGATGTTTGAGGAAAATGGAAAAGGTCAAATAAGAACAGTGATGATGGTAGAATGGAACAGTGTGGTAGGTAGACGTAGCTGGAGATTATGGAATTAAAGAGGATATATAATAATAGAGTTTTTTGAGAATTGTAGGTTTTGGATTGCAAACACATGGTTCAAAAATCATAAACGAAGACTATGTACTCGGAAAAGCCCTAGTGATAAAGCCATACATTACATTCTAATCAATAAAAGATTTAAAAACAGCATCAATTGGTGTAAAACTTTCCCTGTAGCAGATGCCAATACAGATCACAACTTGCTTGAAGCAGAACTAGGCTGAAACATATTAAAGAGAAACAACTTGCAAAGAAGTGTCAAAACTGAAAAATGAAGATGTCAGGCCATTAACATAGAGTATGGAATGGAAAATGGGAGGTGTAAGATGAAACCTGGATATAACAGAAGAATGGGTTAACATCAGAGATGAAATGCTGGCAGCTTTAGAGAAAGAAGTTGGAAAAGAGAAAAAGGAGGAATAAAACGGATTGGATCACATAGAGTGTATTAGACAAAATGGATGAACCAAAAAAAATGAAAAAAAGATTCTTCAGAAGAAAGAAAGCGACACTGTAGAAATTTGAACAATTAACTCATATCTACTGACTAAGCAAGAAAAGACTGAATGAAAAACAGTGTGAGACAAGGGAAATTTGATGAAATGTAAACAGCTTCAAAGTATATAACAGTGAAAGAACCACGAAAAATTAGCAAGCAAGGAATCCTAAAAATGCTGGGAAAGATAACAAAGAATACCAAAGAAATCGAAAATGCCTGGAATGCAAACATAGAAGATGTATATGAGTCTGCAGGTAATTATAAAGGAGGAACAAGAATGTGACAAAAATCAATAGGAATCAGTAATAGAAATATGCGAGTTGGAGAAGGTGCTCCAGGATCTCGAGGAAAGTAAAGCAACAGGTTGTGACCAAATACCAGCAGAAGCACTGAAGACCTTAGGAATTGCGACTGTAATCAGAATTACAAACCTGATCAACAGAATATATGACACAGATAGTTGGCCTGAAACCTAAAGATGATAAATGTTCCCTTCACAAAGAAATGCAATACCAAACAATACAAAGATTAGAGGACAATTAGTTTTATATGTTATTTTATATGTGATGTTACCAACGCTGTGACAAGACTAGTGCTGATATGAATACCCAGGAAAATAGAGGGAAATGTAGGAGAAGGCCAGTTTCGATTTAGAAAAGGAAGAGGGACTAGAGATGCAGTTGGGTATCTAAAGATGTTAGCAGAAAGGTGTTTAGAAGTAAACAGAGAAATATAGGCTATGTTTGTTTTGTGGACTGGGAAAAAGTATTTGACAGAATTAACTGGTGCATGCTGCTGAAAATTCTCACAGATACTGGTATTGAGTGGAAGGATAGAGGGCAGATAAAATAACTATATGTGGGACAGAAAGTAGTGTTTGGAACAAATGAAGATGAAACTGAAAAGTTGGCTATTGGAAGAGTGCGACACATTTTAATATATACAGTATGGTGAAAAGTAAACAAGGCCTGGAAAAAGCAAAAGGACTTGTAGTGTGAGGAGAAAGAATAAAAATTATCACATACACAGATGATATGACTGTACTAGCAGAAACAGAAGAAGAGCTCCAGGTAATGATGGAGAATGTTGTAAAGGTGGAAAAAGAATTTAAAATGAAAGTGAACATCGATAAGATCTACATGATGAAAATCGGAAAAGAAGGGGACCCAATCAATATATCACTAGATGGAAGAAAACACTGCAGCAGGTTCAGTCATCTTGGAAACTTGATTACTTCAAATGAAAGTTGTACAGAAGAAGTGAGAAGCAGAATATTGAAGTACAATAAAGATTTTGGGCGAGTGGAAGATTTACTGACAGCCAGGAGCCCCTATTAATCTCCAGAAGAAGTTCGACAAATGTTTTGTGTGGAGTATGATGCCTTATGATTCTGAAATATGGACAGTCAGAAACAAAGAACAAAAATATTTAGAAAGTTTTGAAATGTTGTCATGGAGAATAAAGGAGTAGTGAAATGGACTGATAGAATGAGAAATGAGAAGCTGTTGAGCAGGGTAAAAGAGGAAAGGAACTGCATGATACAGATGATACAGAAGAGGAAAACATCTTGGGTGGGACACATATTACGCAGGAACTGTTTCCCACAGAGGATAACGGACGGGAAAGTAGAAGGAAAAAGAGGGGGAAGAAGAAGAATGTTTGGAATGCTCACAGAAGTGAAGAAACGCAGAAGTTACAAGAAAATGAAGGAAGATGCCCAGAAGAGAAAGACATGGAGGATGTCCATTTGTTATTTACCAAATTAGAATCTGACAGTACTCTGTCTTAATAGATTGTCTTGTTTTATTGCTTTAACACCCAGTACTGAAAGTTATCCCATTTTGCAATTGGTGTTGAAGCTTTAAGATTTCTACTGCACACTCCTGCAACATTAGTATATATGTAGTCTACATATGCATTGACCAAATTTAATCAAATGCTTGATGATAAAATCTATCAAGTTAGAAGAACCTGTACAAAAAGTTCCATAAAAGTAAAATGGACATGACCTTCTAGTATTGCATAGTGTGAGACAAACGAAAACTGCTACATCAAAAACGAATTGTCCAAAGGAAGACTGTCAGGTCACATTACAAGTTCACATGTTTCCACAAGAGACCTTGAATTACAAAAAGTATCAAGTTTTTGAAATATGTTTGGCTGAAGTGCAGTTAAATAGTCGCCAGATATAGCCTATACACAGTGTGTGCATCAAGTCTTCAGCGTGTGTCTGTTCTGGTATGTGCATCAGTGTATAAAGATCCAGCAAAGACTATCCTTTGATTCAGGACGTAGTGCAATGGAGTGTCTAAAGACTTGCTCATGAACCACAACTCAGAAATTATTGGACTGCCATGGAACTTTGTAGATTTCATGTACAATATCTGAACTAAATATATCAGTCTAATTGTACTTCTACTACACCAAGAGACTAGTATTCATTGATTTGTAATTAATTTCTCATTTCTTACTAAAGTTGTGGAAGTATACCTATGCACACCTTCCTTATAACACCTGCACAAGAGTTTTGAGATACCTCAAATGTAGTACATTCAGTGTGTTAAATTTACAGTGTTTTATGCAATATTTCAAATTGTGACTACACTAAAGTATTTTTAATTTTGGTAATTTTTGTTAGAAAATGTTTGTATCATGGAAGACACAACATTTTTACAACTTATCTCTTGATATTTCCAAAGTAAGGAGACTCTTGGCAAGTACATGACAATGTCTTGGATTTTTATTGTTTTATAAATATGTTTTACGAAACAGACTCCTCTGATTTATGTCATATGACAACACACTTTTTGTTTGACATGATAAAAAAGTGTTGCATATATTTTTGTTCTGAGTATTGTTTTGTCAGATATTTGCAAACAAGAAAATATGTAGATAATTGTGTGAACATTGAAATCTCAGTGAGGAAAATAGGCAACACTGAGAATGGTTGTAAGATGTATCAGAATGAACACAATGCATTTTAATGAAAGCAATAACTGTAAAATATTTATTGATTTTCATATACATGTGAAAAATAACAATAAACAGATAACAACTTCATTTAATTCTTGATAACAGAATCCTATTATTCAGATAAAAAACAAATTTTTATTAAATACAATACTGTTAAATTTATTTATTTAAATGCATATACTGTGTTTTACTAAGAACATATCATTACTCAGTGAATCTTGATTTCTTGTTAAGTTAGAAAATTATAATTTTGAGTAAGTTTAGTATTCGTGTCATTATACTACAAGACCTGGTTTGTTTCTCTTGAAATCTCCTTATTTCTGTTTGATTAAAACCACTGGTATTTTACAAATAATTTATTTTTATTGAAATTTTTAATATTGAATTCTGCAAATCTTCATAACTTTAATTATATATCCATCAGCTCAAGACGTTATTGCCTTCATTAGATTTTTAGAAATATATCTATTATATTACATATATGGGTACTACTACACTACTACTATTACAGTAAAATCAAAAATAAATCCCCTGTAAGCTATCTTACTCAGTTTCAGTGTAAGCTGAATTAATTATATACCTATCAAAACTCAATACTTGAACTTAGTTGCCAACTTAGCATTTTTCCCCTCACAGAAATGCATACATTTTAAAAGAATTATGTGAAAGATTAGCAAGTAACGAGATAGTTTTTATGCTTAAATTTTGTGTTCTAACAACAAGAATAAAAACATCTTTTTTACGTTTATGTAATTTAATTATACAAGGTTTTGATGTACAGTCTATGGGATAGAGAAGACATTTCTCCAAGAAAGCGAGAAATGCTTTTAGAACTGAAAACTAAAGAATTCTTAAATAACAAGTTAACTAGCTAATTAACAGCAATAAAAAATGTGATGATGAAACAATTTTGAAACTGATGACTTAGGATTCATGAACAGATATGGTTGGAAGAAAATTTGCAATGGCAAATAGGCAACACAGTGAAAACGACCATTAAGCTAGACAGAAAACTGAGTACAACAGAGTTTACGTTTAATACTGACTATATGTTTCAGAGCTCAAGGTGACTTTCTGATCTCAATGTTATTAATTAAAAAAACTGCAAAGAAAGTACATCTAACATAAAAATATGTTAAAGACCGAAAACAGTTCATATGATCACTGAACATCCAAGAATTAGAGGAGATTGACTTTCTCAGATGAGAAGAAATAATGTGTATGGGAATGAAAGCGATTTGAACAAGTGGATGGAACCAGTAGAAGAACTGAAGTACGCCTATATAGTGGGAACAAAGAAATTCAGTGACAGTTATGTTGTTGAGAGAGTGTCAAGAAAAAAATCGTATAAAAATAAAATATGGCATGTGTTGTTGTTTTGATGAATGTTAATAAAAATTTATAGGTGTTGATATTACTTTTGACCATCCTGTATTCATATTTCTAACAATATTTACTACTACAACTACTACTACTACTACTAGTACTACTAGAAGTAGTAGTATTAATATTAGTAGTAATAACAATACAATAATAGCAATAATAATAATAATAATAATAACTACAAGTACAACTAAAGCTACATCATATACAGCTTCTATAACTATTATTAACAATTAAATTACTGCTATAGTTAAAATAATGAAGAGGACTATTGTATAAAAAGAAATATAGCATGTGTTGTTGTTTTGATGAACGTTAACCAAAATTTGTAGGTGGGGATATTACTTTTGATCATCCTGTATTCCTATTTCTAACAATACTTACTACTACTACTACTAGTATTACTAGAAGTGGTAGTAGTAATAACAATACAATAATAGTAACAATATTAATGAAAATTAATAACTACAACTCAAGCTACACCATATACAGCTTCTATAACTATTATTAACAATTACATTACTGCATAGGGTGCATAATAAATACACCTAACAAGAAGAAAATATGTTTGTCAAGTACAATCTAAGAAGCAGGCCAGAATACAGCTGTAAGTTGGAAACTTCAAATCGGGAAAACTGGGAATAACTGAGAAGGCTGTAGTTAGAATAATGAAGATGACTATTGTATAAAAAGAAAATATAGCATGTGTTGTTGTTTTGATGAATGTTTACCAAAATTTGTAGGTGGGGATATTACTTTTGATCATCCTGTATTCCTATTTCTAACAATACTTACTACTGCTACTAGTATTACTAGATGTAGTAGTAGTAGTAACAATACAATAATAGTAATAATAATAATAATTAATAACTACAAATCAAGCTACAATGCATACAGCTTCTATAACTACTATTAACAATTACATTACTGCATATGGAACATAATAAATACACCTAACAAGAAGAAAATATGTATGTCAAGTACAATCTAAGAAGCAGACAAGAATACAGCTGTAAGTTGGAAACTTCACATTGGGAAAACTGTGAATAACTAAGAAGGCTATAGTTAGAATAATGAAGAGGACTACCTAACTCAAGATATCAAGCAAGCAAACACAGCGGGACAAACAATGTGATACACTAGTATATTTAAGACAGGTTTCCAGGTAAAAAAGAAGTAGATGCAGAAATTAAGCAAACAGGACAAACTTTATGAATGTGAGCAAATTTGTATAAAAATGTACACTCTGGAGCTCGCATTCCATAGCAAGTAAATACATATTCAGCAATACACAAAAAGAAAAGAAATGTAACTTCTACAAAATTTTCAAATACATCATGGACAAAAATAACAACCCATCCCCTTGCTAACAGTTCAGATATTTCAAAAGAGACTGCATTTTTTAACGAAAATAGTCCAGAGTTCCACCCTGACTCGCCTTCACAGGTGAAGGATGATCGGGAAAACCTATCAAGCACTGATGTATAACAAGGCTCTACATGAGGATCGAATTATTATTGAAGTAACATGCAAAGGATAAGACACTGATAAACTTGTTGCAGTCATTTAAGAGAAAAAGTTTCTACTGGATGATTCTATTGTAATTCTTCCACTGCATAAGAAAGGAGAGAGAACGGACTTTGCCATCTCCCTCCTGCAAATAATTTAAAAAATCCTTTCAACAGCTCTACATCACAGACGAAAACAATAAATCAATCCATAATTAGGGGAATATCAAGACGATTTCGAGAATGGGATAACGCTATACTCAGCACGTAATGTACGTAAAGTCCATCTTTTTTTGTCTGAAGTAGGCTATTTATGGTGGTCTTCAAAGACTTTAAGAAGACTTGAGTTTGTGTTGATGAGATTATTTTGTTTTAAATTCTTCAATAGTTTGACTTGCATAACAATACAAATGCAATTATACAGCAAATATTAACAACAGCCACCTTGAAAGTGAAGTTTCCAAAAGAGATGACTGATGCATTTGGAATCATGACAGGAGTGATACAAAGATTCAGAATTTCATTTATATTGTTCAACTTTATTTTAGGAAAGATCGTATTCAGTGCTAGAAAAAATGAACAATTCATTGTTAGAAAATTGGGTACTGTTAGGGTACAAAGATATGAATTTTGCAATCGATTGTCTAGCCTTTGTGAATGATTTAGAGATATTTCAGATACCACAGATATGGAAATAAATAAGCAACTGAAGACATATGTAGTGAAGGCAGCACTGTAATTATTCATTGAGAAGATGCAGTTTATGACAAACGTCAAATCAGCACTAAGAGAACTAAAGGTGAGAGATGAAACATTAAATGGGTAGAAAAGCTTAAAACCCTAGGTGAATGGATATAGCCTAACCTAATAACCATTCAAGTCATTCATTGGCATAATTGATATGAACTATTAACTAATTAAAGGTATCATACATATCACTAAACTAATATTTTATCTACTACTTATATCATTACTAATAAATGAATGTTACTTCTGCTACATACATGATCTCTGTTTTCCATTACATGAAACGTATTATTTATTGTATTAATTGGGATGCACTCAGACCGTACTGGTACTTTCAATAACAGTGAGTTGTTTGTATCTCTTCCCATTGATGATTACTTCCACATTTTACGAAACAAATTAATATGATCAGATTTTTTAGACAAATCGAGTCAAAGACCTACTGGCAATTAAAAAAAGTTTAATTAAATGTGTAAGTATGAACATAAAGTGGATGCTACATAGCTTCATATTAAATTGCTCAGATGATAGAAAAACTTTGCAAGAAGGACTTGTTTAATCACTGTGTTATTAAATCGAAGTGATTGGATTTAACTTTCATATGAAGGCCAGCAGCAAATATTATAAATTCTAATAATATGCCACTAATATTAAAATTAATGTTACTGCTAAGACTATTCCCAAATGCAATGTTTCTGTTCTACAACTATTATGACAACACTATACATCGATAATTGTTAACATAGAATAGCTATCCTTCTCCTCAGAATACGTCTTTATTCATTGTTTATTTTCAAAGTCTATATTTGTTCCTGATGTTATATTGAATAGCTGAAGGTGCTCAGACATTAAAAATGTTCTGAGTTTTGACTTTATTTAATCACTGTTTCATTGATGCATGATACATTGATTTAAATCCAGATTGAAGGACACCTGCACATTATAAAGAGCCTAACTCTAAACAAATGCGATGTAAGTTAACAGATTGAAGAATTCCAATTTTGTGCTAAAAACACAGATATGGCTATCAAAATATCTGTTTTATAGGAAGTAATACCAATAATGACCGTCATAGGTAGGCCACTTAGACTCCAAAGTGTCTCTCTGCGAAGCTTTGCTAAGACAGGACACCAGCATTCCAGAAGCTACTGGCAGTATCTTGATTTTCTATCAAAATACAGAGAGAAAGGGAGAGATCATGAGGCTTTAACCACGATCAGATATACCAAACCCTCTAAAAGCAATTTATAAAATTCAGTTTTATGTAAGAGGGGTGACCAAGAAATGAACAAACTCCATTCACTAACAAACATCTGCAGGTATAAACAACTACTTCGCATGCCAGGAGTCAACAGCCTGTCAATTTTAAGATCAGATGGGAACGATTAACTGGTAAATGAAATTTTCTGTGTTGGATTGAGTCCACTGTGAATCAACTGAAACTTTCCTTTAATTACATATTTCTTAAATCTACATACGAAATTATCATTATGATTCCTGGTGGAACTCAATTGCTTGCAACTATTTTATGAAACATTGATCCCATATTCTGAGAGCAATTGTGATAAAGACTGTATGTTTGTGCATTTATTGTACATCATTTTTAAGGTTATGAATTGGTAAAGTTTGCAAATTCGTTACATTTTACGATTTAGACACTAATTCTTACATATTTCTGTCACTTAAAACATATCTAATTACACAAGCATAGAATCTGAATGGAATCTCACCACCAAGATTTCTATCGCCAATGTAATTGCTTTAAATAAGGTCGACTGATGATTTCTTTTTTGTTTTTTTGTTTTTTTTTTTAATTTTATTTTGTTTTTTATTTTTTTGTTTGGACCCTTTTTTCTGTAACAGTTTCTGGTCATGAATTTGTAGTCTGTAGGTTCATTAGTTGTTATTATTTTGCACTAGTTCTTCAATTTAATCAGCAAATGAAAAAAAAACTTCATGTTCCATGCTATTTGGCTCTAAGGCAAGGATTACACAATGTCCTCAGAGCTTAAGTGTGACCAATGTAGTTAAGGGACAATTGTTCTATATAACACACCTACAATACTAAAACAATGTGATAGTTCCTAGAGTAAAACTGTGACTAATCTAATTAATGATGAAACATTCTATTAAAAACTCTTCAGTAAAAAAAATAGCTGTTTCTCACTGGTTTTTTTGTTTTGTTTTTTTTTTGTTCTTTTTTTGTTTGTTTTTTTACCTTTTTTCTGTAACAGTTTCTGGTCAAGAATTTGTAGTCTGTAGGTTCATTAGTTTTTATGATTTTGCACTAGTTCTTCGATTTAATCAGCAAATGAAGAAAAAACTTCATGTTGCATGCTATTTGGCTCTGAGGCAGGGATTACACAATGTCCACAGAGCTTAAGTGTGACCAGTGTAGTTAAGGGACAATTGTTCTATATAAAATACGTACAATACTAAAACAATGTGATAGTTCCTAGAGTAAAACTGTGACCAATATAATTAATGATGAAATATTCTATTAAAAACTCTTCAGTAAAAAAAATAGCTGCTTCTCACTGTTTTTTTTTTTCACCCTTTTTTCTGTAACAGTTTCTGGTCAAGAATTTGTAGTCTGTAGGTTCATTAGTTTTTATGATTTTGCACTAGTTCTTCAATTTAACCAGCAAATGAAGAAAAAACTTCATGTTGCATGCTATTTGGCTCTGAGGCAGGGATTACACAATGTCCACAGAGCTTAAGTGTGACCAATGTAGTTAAGGGACAATTGTTCTATATAACATACCTACAATACTAAAACAATATGATAGTTCCTAGCGTAAAACTGTGACTAATCTAATTAATGATGAAACATTCTATTAAAAACTCTTCAGAACTAAAAAAAAATAGCTGTTTCTCACTGGTAGAGTATTACGAGGCAGCCAATGTATCAACCTGCCACTGAAGATACCCACTCTAATGGGAAACAAATCTTCATACTGCATACTTTCAAGCCCAGATTGAGGCATTATCCATCAACCCCAGAGCTGAAGTATGTCAGTTTAAAGATTAGTATTGAATAATCTAATTAATCATGAAATGTTCTATTCAACATTCCTGACACACTAAAGATATAGCTGTCTCTCCCTGTAAGAGTCCAGATGATCCACGGCTACAGTGCACCAGAGAGTCGTGTGCTGCGCCTCTCTGCGACACCACTAGACGTGGACTAACGCTCTGCTTCCTCGCCGCTTTTCTCCGCCTCCTCATGTTCTTCACGGGCCTCCGGTGAAGCTGATGTGCACTGAGACGTCTCCTGCTGTGGAATGTCGTGGGTATTCTTGCGCATCTGCATTGCCTCATTTGCAGACTCCTGCTGATCTTCATTGCGGTCACCTTCATCCTCCCCTGACACCTCTTCCTCATCCTCCTCGTCCTCTTCTTCATCATCATCTTCTTCTTCCTCACCCTCCTCTTCTTCCTCGTTACCCTCCTCTTCCGCTTCTTCTTCTATCTCTTCGCTCTCTTTCTTCACTTCTTCACCATCGTCAGCACTGTATGATTCGTACTCCGACTCTGAGACCATTTCCACCTGGACACTCGAGTCAGAAGACCTGCGCAAATGAAGAACACAAATGTAACACCTGCATCCACAGTGGATTTCAACACCTCATTACATTTTGTCCAATAGTAAAATACACTGCCAGTAATCCAAAATTAATCAGGATTGGTCCGTGAAAACAATGCCATCCCAATACAGTTCATACCTGTCTACTTGCACCATCGTGGCGGTAGGACTAGCGTCCAGAGAGACCAAAGTGAGAGACTGTTGGACTCTTCCCTTATGTGTCATCATACTGCTTCTACACCAGGTATTAATTATGGTTTGTGCTGGTATTGGAATCGCCCGTCCCCCTCGGATGCATGGCCGGTTCATTAACGAGTCATTATTACATCTCAGATATGTTGGAGCTGTCTGTCATTTCACAACATCAGAAATTGCCGACAGCCATGTTGCAGCAGGATAACGCGCGACCACAAGTGGCTCGCAGTGATCAAGACTTCTCCATCTCCCATCACATCAAAAAACAGCTGGCTAACAAAACGTACAAAAAATGCATAAATGACAATATTTTACTCAGGGAAATTCATCTTGATTTTACTTCCTTCACTTCATGAGCTCCTAATTTTTAGTTTACACATCTTCAAAATGAACTGCAAAAGTTATATCCATGTCTGACGCAACTTACGTGTGTGGAATATGTTTTTTGATTACTGTATCAGATATAAATTTTATTACTTCTTCATTGAATCAAAAGAAATTAAATATTTTTTTTGTGATGTATTTGTTACAAGCTGTAGTCATAATACTGTTGGTAAGAAGCACTAGGTAGTAAATTTTTTCAGGCTTATTTGTGTAATATTTTTCATCCCTAACATTATAGAGAGTACATTTCGTATTAACCTTTGTTAAAATGTAATAACTTTGAGTGGAACAACATGGCTTGCACGATGTTGCTAATGTTCAAAATGTTCAAAAGTTTGTATTCTATGGGACTTAACTACTATGGTTATCAATCCCTAGGCTTACAAACTACTTACTCTAATCTAAGGATAACATACAACCATTTCCAAGGCTGGACTCGAACCTCCGACAGGTAGCAACTGTGGCTACTGCTAATGTAATGCAGTTGCAAAAGAAAGTAATTGTGTCTTTTTCTGTTGTTAGTAATGGTGTAATACCGCTCTTTACGATGTATTGCATTACTTTTTCGAATTTCCTAAAATGGCTCAATGGGAGATGTTGCCACTCCTGTTATCCATGTGCGACGGTTCAACCGTTTAAGAGTACACTAGGAGTTTGTTGCTGCAACGTTTCGCGCCGACTGCATGGCGGCATGGTGGGCAACCGTGCAGCCAGACGAGAAGGAATGGCCTGCATGACAATGGGGTCCATTTTGAGGCCGCGCCTACTACACACTTTGTCACTGTCGGACATGTCATCAAGCACGTTTCAACGAGACCGTGAACTAAAATCAAATACAACTAAACCACAACGTTCTTTATTACGAAGACTGTTGTTGTTGTGGTTGTCTTCAGTCTGCAGACTGGTTTAATGCAGCTCTCGATGCTACCCTGTCCATTGCAAGGCTCTTCCTCCGAGAACACAAACGGCAACCTACATCCTTTTGAATCTGCTTACCGTATCCTTCCCTCGGTCTCCCTCTACGACGTTTACACTATACACTTCCTTCTAATGCCAAGTTTACGATTTCTTGATGTCTCAGAATGTTTCTCTTGGTCAGAATATGCCAGAAATTCCTATTCTCCCCAATTATGTTGAGCATTAGTTACATGATCTAACCATGTAACCTTCATCACTCATCTATGGGACCACATTTCGAAAGTTTCTATCATCTTTTTGTCTAAACTTCTTATTGTCCGCGTTTTATTCCCATACAATGCTACACTCCAGACAAATGCTTTCGGAAAGGACTTCCTAACATTTAAATTTATATTGGATGTCAACAAACTTCGCTTCTTCAGAAACCCTTTTCTTCCCATAGGCATTCTCCATTTTATATCTTCTTTACTTTGGTCATCAGAAGTTATGTTGCTACCCAAATAACAAAATTCATCTAATACTTTTACCGTCTCATCACATAATCTAATTTCTTCAGTATCGCCTGATTTTCTGACACTACGTTCCATTACCCTCGTTTTACTCTTGTTAATGTTCATCTTATATATCCCTTTCAAGATGCTGTTCATTCCATTTAGTTGCTCTCCAGGTACTTTGCTGCCTCTGACGGAATGACTATGTTATCAGTAATCCATGGACTTTAAATCTCTCTCCAAACTTCTCCTTGAATTCCTTCAAGATTGCTCAATGTACAGATTCAACAACACTGGGGAAAGGCAAAACCCTATCCTACTCCCTTCCTAACCATTGCGACCCTTTCATGCCCTTAAACTCTAATAATTGCTGTCTGCTTTTTGTACAAGATGAATATAACTCTTCGCTCCCTATATTTTATCCGTGCTACCTTCAGAATTTAAAAGACTGTATTCCAGTCAACATTGTCAAAAGCTTTCTCCAGATCCACAAATGCTAAAACCGTAATTTCCCTTTCCTTAACCTTTCTTTTAAGGTAACTCGTAATGTGAGTATTGCCTCACGTGTTCCTACATTTCTCCTAAATCCGAACTGATCTTCCTTAAGGTCATATTCCAACAGTTTTTCCATTCATCTGTAAATAATTCAAGTTATTATTTCGCAACTGAAAATTCATAAATTTGAAACATTTGATATCCAGTATTATGGTAAATGGTAAACACAAAACGTTTTTCTAAGTCTGAACTACAAGCTGGTAACCACTACGGTGAAGTCCTTAGAGGAAAGCCCATCGGGGCTACTCACCTGCCCTGAGCAGACGGTGTGCCAAAAGTGATCACGAAACGTCGAGGGACTTCTGAAGCTTCAGCACTTGTAGGTCCTGTCCTCCCGGCCCTTGTTGATCCTGTTGATGTAGCAGTCGCTATTCCTGTTGCTCCAGGAGTCGCCGACACTGGTGCTGATCCTCTAGTGGCTGATGGTCCTGACCCTCCCGCAGAACTACAACATGCACAAACACCACGATTCTGGGTCTCTGAAAATAATAAGTACAAGAGTTGACTGTTCAGAGGAAATAAACTGCTATTTGTAAGAATCATCCAGTGTCAGGTTCCATCAGCAGCACTGTATGACTGTTCACTAAAATTACTGTCTGTAGAAGATATACCGTAGTCGCTGAAAGATACGTGGAAACCGGGGTAGAATGTTAAGGAATACTTGAGGAACTTAAGTGAGAAGGCTCGCAAAGTATAGCTATATAATGCATAGTGACTGACCAAGTTTCTGTAAATACGCCGACAGAATTCGAGGGGTTGAAGAGGGGAGTTAGTAGATGAAGTGTTACAGAGGAACCCATGTCCGGAATGCCATGCAGTGACGCTTTTGGCACTAATTCAGCTTCGATACAGTCAAGGATGTATACAATTTATTGATCTGGGACAAGAGTTTCAGTTGCCTTCTGAGGAAGCGGAGGTGTAAATTTCCAAGACGTTTGTTCAGATCAGTAACCAACTCTTCGACAATCAACCGTTTCAAAGTTTAAAACTAGAATGCATTCAGCTTTGTAAGTGACTCAAATAAATAAACTCCAAGGATATGGCTCTAGGGGAAGACGTTTATACCCTCTGTGTTCCCCTCCCCCATCATATTGAAATAGCCAGCTGCATGGTACCACACGACAATCAAACAACATGTCGCAAACCTCTGACAAAGATGAGCTATTTGCAACATTTTGTACCACTGGCACTTCTGTATCAGTCATTATTTCACGTTGGTATCAGGAAATAAGTAAAAGTCTATTCTGCAACATAATTATTTTCGACGTGACAGTTAAAACTCGATAAGTTTCCCTTAAGTCCTATGTGTGAATTACAAATGGCAGCTTGTTGTCAAGAGAAAAATGCAGTGAACAAGACGAGACCGACCTGCCGCCATCAGTCGCGCAGAGCAGGGAACGATTATTCACAGGGAGAATCCTTGCCAGTAATTCTCCTGACATGGGCGTCATGGACATACAGAGGCCCACCTGCTCATTTTGCCCTTGTATGTTCCGCACAGCTTTTGAACAATTCTTATCATAATAACATAGAAGTACCTGAAAAACCGTCGTTGCCCGGGTATAAATTCACTCCAAACTCTCAAGTTGTTCCCTCTCTCTTTCTCTCTTCCATCTCTGTCCATCTTCACCTGTCTACCTGTCTCTCTCTCTCTCGACTTCTCTCCCCCGACCCCCCTCAACCGCCTGTGACAATATCATCTTATCTTCCTCTCTCCGTTCAACACCACCTCCTCATCTCATCTCCTTTTCTCCATCACCCCATTTGTTGTTGTCATGGTCTTCAGTCCGCAGTCTGGTTTGATGCAGCTCTCCACGTTACCCTATCCTGTGCAAACCTCTTCATCTGGGAATAAGAATGGCAACCCACATTCTTTTGTCTCTGCTTACTGTATTCATCACTCGGTCTTCCTCTACCATTTTGACCCTACACACTTCCCTCTAATGCTAAGTCGACGATTCCTTGATTTCTCAGAATGTGTCCCACCAACTTATTCCTCCTCTTAGTCAGGATATGCCAGAAATTCCTTTTCTCCTCAATCCTGTTGAGCACCTCCTCATTAGTTATGTGATCTACCCAACTAACTTCATCATTCGTCTGTAGCACCACATTTCGAAAGCTTCTATCATCTTTTTGTCTGAAGTTCTTATCGTCCACGTTTCACTCCCATACATTGCTACACTGCAGACAAATGCTTTCAGACAGGGTTTCCTAACATTTAAACTAATATTGGATGTCAACATACTTCGCTTCTTGAGAAACGCTTTTCTTCCCATAGGCATACTGCATTTCATATCTTCTTTACTGCGGCCATCAAAAGTTATCTTGCTACTTAAATAACAAAACCCATCTACTATTTTTATCGTCTCATTTCCTGATCTAATTCCAGCATTGCCTGATTTTCTGAAACGGTATTCCAACACCCATCAGAAGTTATCTTGCTACCCACATAACAAAACTCATCTACTACTTTTATTATCTCATTACGTAATCTAATTGCAGCATCGCCTGATTTTCTGAAACTACATTCCATTACCCTCACTGTGAGTCGTGCTTGGATAGCTTAGTCGGTGCAGTTCTTATCCGTGGAAGGCTAGCTCCTGGGTTCGAATACCAGCCAGTCACATGGTTTTAATCACCCAGGAAGAATCATGCCCACGTAAATTCCGAGACAGAGTGAAAATTTCATTTTGAACACATGATACTATTTTGCAGCCATGACTTATGAAAGTGATAGTTCTGTAAAATACACACTTGTCTGTAGTTGCTTTCTTTGTATTTGAATTTATTAGATTCTTCTTAATTTCTACAGGTATTATGCTCATGTCATATGCCTTGTACAAGAGGTGGAATAGTTTTTTTGTGTCCAACTCTTCCATGGATACTAGCTCCTACAGAGTTTCTTTTCGAGTTCACATCATACAGTGATCTGTAAAATTCGTCTAGTAGTGCTGTATCCATTGTCTCATCTGCATCGAATACTTCTTTGTACAAATATTGTCTTTAAGTTCTTTTCACTTGTGCAGCCCTCTGTATTTCTCTTCCACATTACAAATTTCCCTCTTTTGCTTTTTACAGGTTATCGATCGGAACTCCTGATATTTACGCAGCTGTTTTTCTGGTCTCTGAAATTACCTTGTAGGCTGTTTCTATCTTTGCCCTTACTACACGTTTATCTACAGTTATGTATATGTCCTCTAGTCACGCCCACTTAGTCTCCATCTCCAATGACCACATTCCTTTCTTTCTCAACCAATTTCCACATCCTGTCCACTAAATTTTTTTGGCCCCTTTACTACCTTTTCCCTTCATCTGCTGCATTTTTATATTTTCTGCTTTCATCAGTTCAATTCAGTACGTCCTGCCATATCCAAGGATTTCTACTAGGCCTTGTTTTCTACTTATTTGGTCCTCTGTTTTTCCACTATTTCATATCTCAAATCTAGCCATTATTCTTCTACTGTATTATCTCCCTCCGTTTGTTACAGCCTATTGTTGTGTATTGTTACCTCTGAAATTCACAACAACCTCAGTGTCCTTCAATTTACGCAGGTCTCTCATCCTTAGTTTGTTTCTTTCAATTTGTATTCTACCGTTCATAACCAGTAAGATATAGTCAGAGTCTATATTTGCTCCTGGATATGTCTTACAGTTTAAAACCTGGTTCCGAAATATGTGTGTTAACATTATGAAAGTCAACAACCCTCCGGCGTCTCTTGATCTCTTCTAGTCCACTACTTCTTTAACCCTTTGAGGCATAGTGGCTTCATTTGCATCCACCTTAGCTTTTATTGTTTTCCACCCCACTGACTCAGTGGTTTCAACTGGAGCCACCTTCTGTCCGTCCTGCTTAGTTCTGCCACCTGGGAGAATTTTTTGTAACTACATCCACAGTCTGCTTTGTTGTCATATTAGAGTTGCTAATACTTGTGTTTGCATCTGTTTTAGTGGCTGTTGTTCAATTTAATTCAGTAAATAATCTTGAGCATATATAAGGAATGTTCCTAGGTAGTTATTTATAATAGTGTTACTCTGAACACTATACTCGGAAGTATACAATTACATACAACAATATCCGCATTTTTGGTGGCTTCATTTGAGGCGACTGCGCTTTTGTGTGCCATTAGTAGGAGAGCTAAAACAACGTGGGCTGCCTAGTTGTGTCAGATGTGGTCGCAAAGGCTTGACGCAATTGGAGCACGATACAGTACTTCTGATTGGTCAGTAAGTAATGATGGAATAGCCTGTATAAAATGGAAAGACAAACACACTGTAACGTTTTCATCAACCATCAGTTCTCCAGTTGATGTTTCTGTTGTATACAGAAAGGAGGCTGAAGGCAGTATAAAGCACATTGCTTATCCCACCACAGCCAAGGCATATGATGCGAATATGGGATGTGTTCACAAAGCTGACATGTTACAATCTTTTTATGCAATTGATAGAAAAGCAAAACCGTCCTGGCTACGATTGCTTTGGTACTTTGTAGATGTATCTGTTGTAAATTCATTTATTTTGTGCACTTTTTTTTCAAAACAGGGCCTGCAACATTAAATATTTCGTAATACGACTTTTTTAAAATTAATACTTCCCTTTTAATGCTGCTACATAGTTTTATTAATCCACTACAGCTGTTTCGCACAGTATGGCATTGTCAAGTGGTAGATTATTTTATTTAGTTACACATAACATCTGTACCTCTAACTGATGTATGTGGGTACAATTATAGAAACTCGTTATATATATATATATATATATATATATATATATATATATATATATATATATATATATATATATATATATATATATAATTTTTTTATTTATTTATTTTTTTTTTTTTTTTTTTTTTTTTTTTTTGACCGATAAAGAGGGTACTGACCATAACTTGTTGGTTATGAACTGTAGGCTGAAATTGAAGAAACTACAAAAAGGTAGGAAAATAAGGAGATGGGACCTGGATAAATTGAAGGAACCTGAAGTTCTTAAGAATTTCAGAGGGAGCTTTAGGCAACAATTGACAGAAAAGGGGGAAAATAAAACAGTAGAGGAGGAATGGGTAGCATTGAGAGATGAAATAGTGAAGGCAGCAGAGGACAAAATAGCTAGGAAGGCAAGACCTACAAAAAATCCTTGGATATCACAGGAGATACTAAATTTAATCGATGAAAGGAGAAAATATAAAAATGCAGTAAATGAAACAGGCAAAATGGAGTACAGACGACTAAGAAATGAGATTGAAAGGAAGTGCAAAATGGCTAAGCAGGAGTGGCTAGAAGGCAAATGCAAGGATGTAGAAGAATGTATAAGTAGGGGAAAAGTAGATACAGCCTACAGGAAAATAAAAGAAACATTTGGAGATAAGGAAAACAGCTCTATGAATATCAAGGACACTGATGGAAAACCAGTTCTCAGCAAAGATGGGAAAGCTGAAAGGTGGAAAGAGTACATAGAGAGGCTCTATGAAGGAAATGTACTTATCGGCAATATTGTAGAAAGGGGAAAAGAAGTAGATAAGGATGAAATAGGAGATACTATACTGAGAGATGAATTTGACAGAGCACTAAAGGATCTAAGTCGAAACAAGGCCACTGGAGTAGATGATATTCCCTCAGAGCTACTGAAGTCGCTGGGAGAACCAGCCATGACAAAATTGTTTCATCTGGTGTGTAAGATGTATGAGACAGGTGAAGTACCCTCAGACTTTAAGAAAAATGTTATAATCCCCATTCCAAAGAAAGCAGGTGCAGACAGGTGTGAAAACTACAGAACCATCAGTTTAATAAGTCATAGTTGCAAAATATTATCACGAATTATTTACAGAAGGATGGAAAAGCTGGTAGAAGCCGACCTTGGGGAAGATCAGTTTGGGTTCAGGAGAAATGTAAGAACACGGGAGGCAATACTCACTTTACGGCTTATCCTAGAAGATAGATTAAGAAAAGGAAAATCTACTTATCTAGCTTTTGTAGATTTGGAGAAGGCCTTTGACAATGTTGATTGGAATAAACTCTTTCAAGTTCTGAAGCAAGCAGGAGTAGAATATAGGGAGCGTATGGTTATTTATAACTTGTACAAAAACCAGACAGCGGTTGTCAGAGTTGAAGGGCGTGAAAGGGATGCGGTGGTTGGAAAGGAAGTAAGACAGGGTTGTAGCCTTTCTCCAGTGTTATTCAATTTGTTCATTGAGCAAGCTATAAAGGAAAGCAAGGAGAAATTTGGAGAAGGATTTAAAGTTCAGGGGGAAGAATTAAAAACATTGCGTTTTGCCGATGACATAGTAATTCTGTCAGATACAGCAAAGGACCTGGAAGAGCAATTGAATGGAATGGACAGTGTGCTGAAAGGTGCATATAAGATGAACATTAACAAGAGCAAAACTAGGGTAATGGAGTGCAGTCTAAGAAAATCAGGTGATGCTGAAGGAATTAGATTAGGTAATGAAGCAATAAAGGAGGTAGATGAGTTTTGTTACTTGGGCAGTAAAATAACAAATGATGGTCGCAGTACAGAGGATATAAAATGCAGAATGGCAATGGGTAGAAAAGTGTTCTTGAAAAAGAGAAATTTGTTAACCTCGAATATTGATTTAAGCCTAAGGAAGTCCTTTCTGAAGGCATTTGTATGGAGTGTTGCCTTGTATGGGCGTGAAACATGGACGATAAACAGTGTGGACAGAAAGAGGATAGAGGCTTTTCAAATGTGGTGCTACCGAAGAATGCTGAAGATTAGGTGGGTGGATCGCATAACTAATGAGGAGGCACTGAACAGAATTGGGGAGGAAAGGAATTTCTGGCATATCTTGAGTAAAAGAAGGGATCGATTGGTAGGACACATTCTTAGACATCAAGGAATTGTGAATTTAGCGTTGGAGGGAAGTGTGTGGGGTAAAAATCGCAGAGGAAGACCAAGAGATGGATACAGTAAGCCGATTCAGACAGATGTAGGTTGCCGTTCTTATGTGGAGATGAAGAGACGTGCTCAGGATAAGGTATAGTGGAGAGCTGCATCAAACCAGTCTCCGGAATGAAGACCACAACAACAACAACAAAGAGGGTAAATAAATTTAAATATTTGGGACAACTGATTGAGGAAAATGGCTTAGAAAAATTTGCTGTAGAAGAAAGAGTACATGAACTGGAGAGAGCATATGGTATAACCAGGAACATTTACAACGAAAGATCTCTGTCTAAAAATTTGAAAATACAGCACTACAACACTGTAGTGAAGCCAGAATGTCTTTATGCAAGTGCATGTTTAGTACTGAATTACAAATTACATAAACTTGAATTCCTAGAAAGAAAAATCATTCGAAAAATGCTTGGTCTACTAAGAAATACAGTGGTATGGAAACTAAGAAGGAATGCAGAAGTTTATCGCAACATAGAAAACATAACCGAAACACTACGGAAGAGGCGACTGCTATTTTTGGTCATTTATACCGAATGAACAGCAACAGGTTTACCAAACAGATTTTTAAATATCTCTGGGACAAGAAGACAACAATAGCATGGATTCAAGAAGTTAGGAAAGATATGGAAAGAAACAATATAAGTGAAAAATATGCAACAGAAAGAGAAACATTTAAGAAGACAGTATTAAAACATGGAAGGATTCCAAGGCAGGAGGGAGAAGAAGACAGGAGTAAAGTGGTCTGAGGACAGAAAAAGGATCCATAGTAAAAAGATGAAAGAATACTGAAGGAAAAAGAAAGAAGAACAAAGGAGGAAACATCGAAATTGGTACGCAGTCCTTAGATGGCCGAAACGAAGAAAGAAAAAATTGACTTTTCTATTTGACAGATGTTATGTTTGACATAATTACAATCATAGAAAGTCGTTTATATAATTGACTTTTCTATTTGACAGATGTTATGTCTGAAGTAACATCTGTCAAATAGAAAAGTCAGTTACATAAACGACTTTGTATAATTGTACCCACTTAATATCAGAAGTACAGATGCTATGTCAAGCTCAACAAAAAAATACCATTTGACAATGCCATACTGTGCAAAACAGCTGTAGTGGATTAATAAAACTATTTACCACCATTAAAAGGAAAGTATTAATTAGAAAATGTTTTGTTCACATTACGGAACACTGTTAAAAGTGTAAGACTCAAATAATTTAGAAGGAATGTTGTAACTGGTTTACTAGGTACTAGAAATATGACAAGTTTACCACGTCCATCATATAGTCACCACCCCCTAAGAGATTCAAACCACACGTTCCTATGGGCAAGATAAAGTCAAAAGCAAAACACAAGCCAAAGTATGGGACTCCAAAATGTTGTGCGTGCTGTAGTACGAAAGGACCCCTCACAGATCCAGATAACATTGTAAGGAATGTTTTCAACTCTTTTACATAATTAGTTATTCTGATGCTATTCATGGTATGCTGTGTGTTTTCATATGTATTGTGAGCACTATTTGCCACAGTGGCTGCTATTGAAGCCATCCCCTAATTTGTAAGCAAAAGTACAAAAATAGTAATAAATTGTTATTTTAATTTCCTTATAGTGTATTTCAATCAGTTTCCACATGATATTCAGTGGTTATGTTCTGTGTCTCAAAGTGTTAATGATTCTTAAACCACGTGTTTCTGCTTACATGCTGCAGTCAAGGAAAAATTTATCTACGGCCCTCTGACCATGCCATTCACATTTCGTTGAATTGTATGTAAGAAAATGTAATAACTGAGTCTTCGTGGGTACTGCAATCCGAGGACTTTGACCACCTTGGTGCCTGTATTAGGCGCAAGGGCTGTATAGCAGAGGTCTGGTAATGCTACCGTGATCCTTTGTGGTGGCGGCCATTTTTGTTCTAAAACGCGGCTGTAGCAGACTGTATTTGGATAATTTTTGTCACCAGAAAGTGTTAGTTTCATAAACCAGTGGCTCTAAAATTGCGAAGAAGTACGCAGGTTACAGAGAATATGGTTGTATCCATTCTCATTGCAATGTATACGTAACATGACTAACGATACAACCACAATTATAACGAAAAAGTAAACTTTTCATTAACAAAATTCCGCCTTCCTCCAATCGTATCAGTGTAACATAATACTGAACGTGTTTTCTTTGTGAAATTTCTATTTGGTATACTATAGACGAAGGAGAAACGAAAATTTCTTATGTTGAACTATCTGAGAACAGAATCTTATATGGGACGTCGGCTTGGATTTACATGAAATTTTCCTGGTGTGCGCGTTTCCAGTGATTCGGCATTATGTAACTAGAAGAAACTTCGAGATACTGGATCTGTCAGAAAAACGTAGAGCAGATACTAGTGTTTTAATTGAAATTAAGTTGGAAAAGATGAGAGAGATATCGGAAAGAGTCCAACAAAGTCATTGCATCAAATGAAAAAAAATACGAAACTGAAATTTATTTATGTAAATTCAATGTATTAGTTTCAGTTATAATTACTTTGATTATGGTCATTAATGTAGTAAAACCATTTTCATTATTTGGTGAAGTGTTCACTTGAAAAAGTATTTTAAAAAATCTAGCAGTTATCTACGGAAGATGCATTTATTTATTAATACACATAAGATTTACACTATTCACTTGTTATGAAAGCAGTTTTCACCACGAGGGTTTTTTCCGAAAAGTACTTTAGTACAAAGCATACTTCGTCATCCAACGTGCTTATAGTCTTCTATTCTGAAATCGGAAATCTTTCATGCGAGATTTTCTTTGCCTACAGTCCACTCAGGTCACATATTTCAGAAATTTAAAACGTTCATCTAGCCGGTTCTTCTCACACAGTTCGAATCTTGTGAGAATCGTCTCTCGCTAAGAGTGAGAAACGTAGGCCTTTTTAATTTTCATTATTTTATTACTAAACGCAAGAACATAATTTCTTACTCAAACCGTACACAAACAGGCTTCAGAATAATAACAATTTGCGAAAACGACAGTTTCCTTTCCTAGGGATATTGCGCTGTATCGTCCGCTCTAGACCCAAAATGACCAATCCATAAGGAACATTGGTGTGCAGACCTGTATTCTATAGACCTTGATTAAGCGTAGCGACAGCAGCGCCGCGACGCGGTCGCGGTACTCACCAACAGTAGCAGACGCACCGCGGGCCAGGCGTGACGAGGCTCACGTAGTCCTGGTAGCTGGTGGGGCGAGGGGCGGCGGGCAAGCCGGCGAAGTCCGCCTCCCACGGCGCCCGCGGGGGCACACGCAGCTGCTGCACACACACACGGCTGTTAACACTCAGAGGACGGCGCTGTGGGCGGCAACGCCTAACAACAGGTGTCTGGCGCAGGCATTAGATCGCTTGCTGCTGCTGCTGCTGCTACTGCGACTGTGGGGAACTGTATCAAACGCCTTGCGGAAGTCAAGCTGCAGCGGAGCGGCCGAGCGCATTGAGGCCGAATGCTACGACACGTGAGGCCGTTCCCCTTTGGGGGTTCGAATCGCTCCTCGGGCATGGATGTTTGTGCCGTCTTTAGTATAACGTAGTCCATAAGTAGTTTGTAAGTTTAGGGACTGATGACCTCGCAACTAAGTCCCTTAAGCTCTACAAACATTTGAAATTACATTTCATTCCATTCCATGATGGTGGTGGTGGTGGCGGCGGCTGGTGCAGCAACAGTGTTGAATAATTAAAAAATGTTCAGTCTCTGTTGCAATATTTTGTTATCCAATAACGTGTTTCGTGCTGTTAGAGCATCGTCAGACTGGAAAAAGACAAATGTTTTGTTACAGTCCGTGTACCTGGCGGGCAGCGAATCTAATGTGGCTAAGGTGAGTAAATTTGAAAATTCAGACTTACTTGGGCGTAAATGAAGCCACTGAGCTATCTATAGCTGTGTAGGAGGAAACTTAACAATTGTTGCCATTGGGCGCCTGCATAGAGGTAAACGTACAAAGTACGTACGTTTACCTCATGGTTTCACTTCACTGCAGCAGTATGCCTGCCCTACACGATAGTACACAACTATATCAGCTTCTTTGGCTCGTCAATGTAGGAAGACTGCACAGTGTTGTCAGATCAGTGGTTTTTGACAGAGCACTGCAGGTGCATCCACCACCAGGTGGAGAAATTAGGGCATGTACGGAGGCTTAGAAGCAGTCATACTGGTTCGAGGTTTCCTCCACTGTGGTGACTTGTGGAGAATGTACAAGAGTTGCATATAAAGTGATGAAAAGATTATGTTTCTATGGAATGACTTATTGACAGGTGTACTTATAGTTACACACCCCTTTCAAATGTCCGAAAGGGGTCATATACAATCTACTTGTCTGTTTCTATTGTCGCCCCGTATTGACTACTCTATGGCATAGGCAATGTAATCTCTAACATTGTACCGGATCTCTCTCAGCTATTCTTTCACTGTGGCAAACAGATCGTAATAGCAAGGACTCATGTCGGGGTGACTAAGGTAGATATTCCAGAATCTCCCATCGCTGGCGGCACAAGAGGACCTGAACAGCAGAAGTGGTGTGACATATTACACTGTCATTCAGAACGATGGGGTGCTGTTCGAATTTCAAATGTTTCTTAAGTTTAAGGGACTTAACTGCGGGGTCATCAGTCCCTAAACTTACAAACTACTTATGTACTACCTTATACTAAAGAGGGCACACACAGCAATGCCCGAGGGGGGATTCGAACACCCGGCGGGGAATCACCTCGCAAATCAGAACATAGTGCCTCAATGCGCTCGGCCACTCCGCTGCGGCGGGTGCTGTTCCATGAAACGTCATCGCTTTCGCCTGAGCGCTTGACGAAAACGGTGTTGCATTTCATGGAATAACACCCCACCGTTCTGCATGGAGCCCTCTCAGTCTAAGAAGTATTTGATGAAGACATGGGATGTAAGTAAAAAGAAGAAGCTACGCAGATGTGATGACTAATAATTTTCTACTTATGTAGAGTGTCTGCTTTTGAGGTATGCTAGTCTTAGATAAACTCTATATTTAGTAGTCAAGCAGTAGCACTACACAGGTGTGCAAGTAAAATTGAAAGGAAAGCTGAAGCGCATAAGATGTTCTTTTAATGGGCCGAGTTCTGCACACATACGTTAAATAACTGATTTCATTTGAACATGTCAAAGTACTGCTATATGCACTTTCTGCAGGTGCAACCTGATCTTTAAAAAAGATGTAGTGTGAAATATTGAGCTTAGTAAGCCAAGCTCAAGCAAACATTTCTGTCACAGACTTCTGCATCTAAAATAAATAAATAAATAAATAAATAAAAATAAAAAATGAAAGAAATTGTGTACAGTGAGTTCACTTACCTGTTGCCAAGTTGGTACCTCTGCTTTCTGGCCACTCTCTTCATCAGAGCTGCTTGATTCGTCTGCATATCCACCGTCATCTGGGCCTCGCTCGTTGGACTGTCGTACTCCTTCTCCTGCCTTATTGTCTGCTGCTGGAGCACCACCCTCTCGGTCGACGTCCACCACTCGATCAGCATTGGTCTCTGGATTGGTTTCTGCCTTTGATTTCAATTCTGCCTTATCTTGCCCATCAGCAGCATCTTGCTTCACAACCATTTTTTCCCCTGGTACTTTCTCTGTCGATGTGCCAGATACTTGATCATCTGATTTCTTTTCAACTGGTGCTATTCGTCCAACTGGGACGCTTTCACGTCCGCCTTCACCAAACTTGACATGCCCTGACTTCATTGCCGATGTGGGACCCTCAACAGTTGCCTTGAGAGGTCCCTGTGAAGGAGCCTGCCCTGTGGATGAACCTGACTCAATTAGTGAGCCGAACTCTGGTGCTGGTCGGAGGTTGCGAGGCTGCTGGAAGGGTGTGCGCCGATCGGTGAAGGGGACAGGTCTCTTGGTCGGTCGATTGCGGGAGGGTCCTGACTGGTGTCCCTGGGCCACATATGTCTGCTGGTACACGCTGACGGCAGGCCAGGTCTGTTGGTAGCCAGTGGCTGGAGGTGGAACACTGTAGCCATAGCGTGGAACCATTTGCGCTTGGCTGGGACTGGCACCAAAAGACACCACAGGTACATACCCTGCCCAGGGAGCAGCCCACTCGTTGTATGTCACCACTTGAGAGTACCCTGTATGGGGAACAGCCCATTCACTGGATGGCATCATCATAGGTGTATACCCTGTCCGGGGAACAGCCCATTCACTGGCTGCCATTGTGACTGGGGCATACCCTGTCCAGGGAATGGCCCCTTCACTTGATGGTATCATCATTGGAGGGTAAACTGCCAGGGGAGCAGGCCCTTGACTGGAACTGGCATTGTCCAGGGGGCAACAGTGGCTGGCAGTGCTGACCATTTGAGGTGTGTAGTACATGTGGTGCTGAGTTGATGTGGTGGATTGCTCAGAGTAAACATCTCCATAAGAGTAAACATCTCCATAAGTTTCAAAGGAGCTGGCTTGCATCCTGTGGTCTCCCCTGTAAGGATAAAGAATGAACTTTGGTGATTTGACTGCTCATTTAGTAAAACCTGAAAAGCTGTATGCGAGGGTAAGTCAACAAGTAGTAGGACTTTTGCAGTTTTTCTAACCAGGCAGCAGCATTGTCATCTGGCGGTCATACTGATGGCAATAATGTCAATCTACACCATGACTGATATGGGCTTTCGTAATTGGCTTTTGTTTGCTGAAGGTGTGAATAAATCATGGAACAGATGGAAGCACAATATGGTGAAGACAGCTGTTTGTCACAGAGCAAGATCTATGGACGGGTAAAGCACTTCAAGCAGGAAGAACGACAACGATTAAAAGATTAATTACGTAATTATTCGTTCACAGCAAGATCTCGGTCAGCTGCTACATTAAAAAATTAAAAACTTAAACAAGGTGGTGACTGTCCACAGCCAAAAACAGATAGAACTACTGTTGATAATAATGCAGATAGTTGACAGACCAACTGAAACTATCAACCCAGCTGTCAGTCAGTGCTTTTGCTAGCTGGAATAACAAGTAATACTCTCCACTACTGTCATCCTGCAAGCACAAAGGGAAACTGCACAACAAGAAAAAGTCCCACTACTTTGTGTCTTTCCATCGCATTACAGATAATCTTTTCATTGAAAAGAATATTAAAATTTACCAGCACCAGTGTACAACCCAAACCCACATCGGTCACATGGTCTCCACAGTAAACAAAAATTTGGAAAAAATATATAAGTTAGAGCTGCTTCATCACATACACCTCCCAATACAATCCAACAATCAAAATAGTGTTTTTATTCCACTATTCTTGCTCATAGAGTTAAAAAGGTAAAGCAGTCAACAATCCGAAGATTGGTTTGAACATCACATTGCTTTACTAGGCATGGTCCTGTTTGAAGGTGGTATGCTGTTGCCTTCCTCCGACCTCCGAACTGACTTAGCCAGCCAGTTATAGAGGGACCTACAGTTTAGCGTGGGTTTCGAACCAACTCGGTATTTTTCACGTCAGCAACACTGGCAGAGGCGAAAGTGGAAAGTGACAGATAAAAATCCTGGAACCTGGCGTGGATTGAACCCGCGTCCTTTTGATTTATAGTCAAGCACTCTACCACTGTGATACAGAGCCGCACTTAGAGTTAAAAAGTAATAATATGAAACGTCATGGCACATGCTGAAGTTTATCACATATCAGCGAAAATGTAGGAACCAATAAACCTCTGTTTCGTCATATTTCGGGGAGTGACAGTAAGAAAAAGGTTCGTAAAAGGTTTAAATTATATGTGTAGTTCCTAAGATGTAAGTAAGTGTTATTATAATCAAATCTTTTGTTTGTAATATGTCAGATGCAACACATGCGACAAAAGTCCAGAACAACAAAATCGGATTTTATATTATAGAATATGATGATTACTTTTAATCCTTTTCTGTAACTGTTCAACATATATTTTCGAGGAAGGCCCAGAAATAAACACAAAGCTACATGATTTCGATATTTCTTGTATGAATCAATAACACAGTAACTATGAGACGACTACAAACCCACACATCCTGGATTTTGTCCCTGCTGGCCTCAGAATTTTGTGTGTGTGAGGGCAAGGCGGTAATGATTATAAGAATCAAAGTTCATAATGCAGGGTAATGGAAAGGGAGTCAGAAATGATTATTCTCTACCGCAATGCTGTTCAGTCTACACTCTGGACAAGCAATAAAAGAAAACCAAACGTAATTTGCAAATGGAATTGAAGTTTAGGGAGAAGATACAAAAAATTTGGGTATAACAAAAATATCTATAATTTTCTAAGAGTTGCCAAAGGTTTCACAAGTTCAGCTACACAAAACAGATAGGTCTTGAAGAGAGGTTATAACCAGAAAATGGTATGTATTCTAAAACAATTCTGCCACTGCTAAGCAAATTTGAAGAAGGTAAGAGATACTCAAGGCAGCAGATGACCTCTACTATTTGGGCAGCAAAAGTAAAGGCATGTAAACACAATAATAAACAACTATCAAGAAAAATGAATACTTCAAAATGAAGTAAAAATTTAAGTTCTTAGGAAAGCTTTTATAAAAACATTTGTTTTGAGTCTAGCTTGTATAAAAGCGAAACATTGTCAATAAATAAAATTGTCAAGAAAAAACAATTGAGTGAAGCCTTGTCAATAAATAAAATAGTCAAGAAAAAAATTGAAGCTTCTGAAATGTGACAGCTGAAGGATATTGAAAGTAATATTGCTAAGTCAGAGATCACATGAGGAGGTACTGCATCGAATTAAAGAGAAAATAAATATGTGGCAGGACTTACAGAGAAAACGTTGTCAGGAAGCATCCAGAGGCTTAAAAATTGTAAGTTTGGTAATAGGAAGAAATGTATGTGAGAAATATTGTGCAGGGAGACCTAAACTTCAATGCAGTGCCTTTGTTTAAATGCAAGAAAGGTGCAGAAGATTTGTAGATATCAAGAGGGCTGCACCAAGCAGTCTCTGAACTGAAGAGCACAACATGATCCTTTTTTTATTCCCAACAATGTCAGATAATGTGGAAAATAATATGCAACACCATGGTTCAGAGATCACATTAGAATTTTAGGTACCAATAATACTGACTGGGGAAAAAAACTTCAAAAATTGAAGGAATGCATAGTCATAGTACTTCTATTAGGACTAAGTCTGAAAATATGGTGCTGTTCAAAACAGTCCTCCAGTAGATGATAGCTTACTTTATGTGAAAGGTATCTATATTATGTGTTCAAAATAGAGATAACTGCAAAAGGTCAGTCGTATAGATGTTGCTGGTACACAATATTTTAATCATTAATATGTAATGCAATCAAACAAATAAGGTGATTTATTTTTATTTTGCTGACTGAAATCAATCATAATAGAAGATGAAGAACAGACACATCCATTATTTGGAATTTTGCATTATTATGCAAAACTGAACCTAAGTTCAAGATATAATAATATAGGAAAAAGGAGAGTTTACAACTCACTGCAAAGATGTGGCGACGAGCTGCAACAGGCGCATATAAAAAAAACACATACAACACTTTCAGCTATTGGCCATGACTGTGTTGTGTGCCTGTGTTATTGTGTGAGTGTTCTATTTTCTGAAGAAGGCCATGGCCAATAGCTGAAAACGTTTTTTGTGTCTGTCTCTTGTACGTGCCTGTCGCAGATTCTCGCCATGTCTTTACAGTGAGTTGTAAACTGTCCTTACTACAATATTATTAATTCCAACCTGGACTTTCCATGACATCAAGATATATCAAAAAGGAATATGATTTTAGAAAACATGACATGAAATCAATGTCTTATTTTCTCCATATTGTCCACGCAGACACTAATAAAACTTGATTATCATTTTCATCTTTAGAAATGTAAAAGTAGTTTAGATCAAATGTTATTGAACCAATTGAGACAACCTGCCTACAATGGCATTGAAATAACTATGTAACTAAGTATTTCAGAAGCCACTGCAGTGAAACAGAACAAACATAACCAAAGTGCAGCTTCACACCACCCAAAATACAGGATGTTGAGAGATCTCTCAATTTTCAGGTGATGTAATAAACTATAAAACTATAAAGTATAGAGAAAACTTTAAAGTGAGAAATTTTAATAACTATATGTCAGTACTGCACAATGTAATTTATGTATCACAATAAGAAGGCACTGAAATTTTCTACTGGTGTGGAAAGTCACATAAATTAAAATCTTACAATAACATTTCGACTGAAATATTTGGGTACTACAATGAATTGCTTTATATAAAGACTACATTATTAGCATTGAATAGTAAAACTGTGTTTTCTATTAACAAAAGACCTGTGCTACAAGAAATCTTAAACCTTAAATGCGAAAATCTGGCGCTAGAAGGGTTTCATTAGGCCAGAAGATCTTTGATAAATCATTACAGTACATAAAAAGAAGGAAGTGGAAAAAAAAACAGAAAATCTTGGAATCCAAATTAACAACACAGAATTGAAATTAGAAAGTAATAACGAAGTTCATTAGAGAACAGAACAAAAATTCGATACAGTGAAAAAAAGTGCCGTCGTAATCTATGGACGCCTAAAATGGTTAAGTAAAAAAATTATACAAATATTTTCTCAGTTTAAGATAACTGACCTGAATAAAAAAAATAACAGTAATGGAGGGCAAACAGCAGAAAGAAAAAATTTTAGAGAAAAATTGAGATTTTTCAAGAGCTTTTATCAGAAAAATAAGAAAAAGGCAGGTGCAATACCAACATAAGTATAAGGAGGAAAACTGAGAAGTAATGCAAAAGCACTGCAAAGAAAGAAAGGAGTAAGTAAAGCAGAAGTAAGTTATTTTAAAACAATAAAAAATCTTACATAATAAATTAGAAAAAGAATAATGAGTAACACAATGGAAACATGTATTGGCCACTTGAATACAACACAGTTTGACAACGATTGAAATAAATCAGAGAATTAAAGTGGTCTGATGTGTTTTTACTAAAAGTAAATGGAGTATTCAAAACAACTTTCCAATGTATTGATTGGAAAGTTCATCCATTTGGTTATGCCAATGAGATATAATTTTCTTTTACTGCAGAAACTATAAAATAGCTTAGGATTTTCCATAGAGCAATCAACTAATTCATAAAGGGAATTAGTAAAAATAATAAAACAGTCAAATTTGGTACATGGAAAAGACTGGACTGGAACATGGTAATTATGACTCCGTCCCCCCCCCCCCGCACCTCCCATTTAGTACAGCCCATTCCATGACGTCAAGGGTTAAAGCAGACGGGTGCTATCGAGACTTGGTATCGCCGATCCCAAGTGCTCCTGCCTTTTATGAGTACCCAAAACAGTATATTTGGACAATACTCGTAAAGAGCTAAATTTCAGTTGGTTGTCTAAATTCATTGAAATACCTGTTTTGTGAGTACTATTGACAAACTGATGTTATTGTGGAGGCATTCCAGTAACCCAAATAAATTCAGATGAATTGCCAACGATCATTTGATTCATGAACTTTGACAGGTTCCTCACTCACATTTGTGGAAGTTGTGCTGCTTCCGTCTCAGCTGGATTGTAAGTAGAAGATTGTCCAGCAACATGAGGGTATGTAGCTGTGCTCCTAGCCAGCTGAGGCTGAACAGTAGAGAGCCCAGCAACTGGACCATACGTAGTGAAGTGCTTCGGCACTTGAGAATAGGTAGAAGATGGTCCAGCAGCCTGAGAATATGCAGCGGATGCTCTACCACTTGGCACATATGCAGCAGAGGTTCCAGCAGAGGTTACAGCAGCTTGAGGACCATACACGTAGGATGGATCTGGTACGGCTGCACCAGATGCTCCAATGTGTGTCCACTGATTCGATGGTTGGTATGACCTGTATACAAGCATTTCCAATATAAGCAAGCTGCACGAACATTATTCATAACATGTATTAGTGCAAAATGAATGTAATGCATTATTCTTTGAAGTATTTTGTGCTGTCCAAGTAAAATACATTCAATGTTGACAACAAAAAGTGTCCAGACCTTTCATCCTCTTACAAGGTACCTCGTGAATGCAAGGTCACAAGTTATGTCTCTAGCAAGGCTATTTCAAAGTGTTGTGTTAAAAATTATCGCAGGAAAAAGATTAGCCACTAATCACCCACATTGGAAAATGACAGCCTATGAGGTGCAGAGATAAACCTCCAGTGGGATGTCGCTTTTACACTTCACCCAAATGGACATTGTCAACATACAGTACCATATTTAGAGCATGCCACTAACTTACATTATAATATAACTAATTTGCTTGATTTCTGGTCAGCATATAGAACTTAACTCTGTTAAAGAAAACTATCCCTTTTAAAAAGTGATTGACAATGTAATCCATACCACCTGGAATCATGCGACTAATTCAGGCTCAAAATGTTTGTTTTTTTTCTCTTTTTTTTCTTTTTAGGCCAGTAAAACATATCTTGACACTAACTACAGCTCTGCCTTAAGGGTAGCTGCTTTCATAATAAGCTCCATGATATACTATTTTTCACTTAGCTGAAATCCTTTACATACGTTCCACTCCACTCGCAAACTATTATTTTCTGCCAACCTCATAATGCACATGGAGAGTCATTAGCGACTAATGATTTGCCTGTAATAATTGTTAATGCAACAGTGTCAAATGCGCAGTTATCCTACACTGAAAGGGTTAATAGTATATATGGCACTTCTAGCTCATTGATTATCATCATTTTTTCATTAACATTTCCATAAAAGTGCACATTTGAACACACAAGATTTGGCGCTATATGTACAGGGATTGGGCAAAGTGATATGAACATGTGATGTAATAAATCAACTGAAAGAAAATATATGTCAGTTTCTTCTGCATTGCCTTTACTAGGGGATAATAGAAACACACAAATCTTTTTGTCCTGGAAGCAGCAGTTCCATGGTTTAATTATATTTATTTATTTTTACAACAGTCATTGCAACTAGTTCCCAGTTTTCTTCCTGTTTCTCAAGCCTGGGTGTATAATAATAATATATAGAGTTTATCTTAACTTTCTTCTTTATTTTGTCATATAAATTTAATTCAGAAGCATTGTATATCATCATTAATGTATGTAACAGACAATAGAAAATTGATCACTAAAGAGCACTTTAGATTAAAAATAGCTACCTATTCTGCAAGCAGACAGGTGTAGTCATCATAGAAATACAGTATTCTGATACAATTGAACGATATAGTCCTGTTAATTTCTGTTTGATAACTAATGACAGTCTATTCTTTCATGTTATATTTTCGGTTAATAATTGGTTTGTGATGTGGTTAAATCGGTGTTAAGGTACTTCCACGTCATCTCAGTTTCAATAACTTTTTTAACAAATCCTTCACTAAAGATGTTCCTGAAATTTTTTTCCTATCTGTAAAGAAACGTAACACACACACACACACACACACACACACACACACACACACACACACACACACATACATACACATACCCCTGGTTTAGCACAGAGTAGCAGATACACTCTATGTAAGTTTCAAATTGATGACAATACAGTTAGCTTTAATTTGGTAACTCAGCTGATAAGTGATATCTAATGACTTTCCTACATTGTCATTAATGGGTATTGCTTTGCAATATCTTAACTTCGAAGAAAATACTGGAAGAAAGACACTAAGTGGGGCTCAGATCTATGTTTGGCAAAAGAAGAAAAAAGATAGGAATAAGCATCAAAGAAAGTCCCACACTTTGTTTTTAAAAGATACTCATAGGATTCAGAAGAGAAGAAATTGATCCCATAACTGAAGTATTAGTGACTTGGAAAAAATACTTCCCAAGATAACTGCACAGAATTTTTCACACTCTGATCGTGTCTTTGGAAAAGAAATAGGTACAACCCAAGACCATATCACAATGAATGGGATAATATGAAATTCATAAACTGATTTTTTTTAATATAAAAACATCAGCTGTAAGTAGTTTTCTACAAGTTATATAAGTTTTCTATTATTCATATTTAATTTTAATGATATTAAACTTAATTAAGTTCTTATATTTCTAATTTTTATACTAGCACAGTTTTGGCTTGCAACTCACAGTTCATCAAATTTTAATAAATCTATCTCTTTCAAGCCTTTGGAGGAGGGACCACAGAGATACTTTTTATCTAGTGGGTGAAAGAGACACCTGGCTTTACTATCCCAGAAACATTCACAGACCAACTCAATAAAGCGACATAATTATTATGTGACTTATACAGTAATACATAGAAGATGGACAAAAAATCAAGTACTTATTTTATATGTTATATACTATCTGATTAAGTGTCTCATCAAAATTGGTTGTTCAGGGGAAATGTTGATTTTTTATTTATTTTTTATTTATTTAGATTTGTAAATAATTGATCAAAACGATCTTTATAATTTCACTTGATTTTGATCAAACTTTCTTAATAATTGCAAAATCATATTAGATAACATCAATAATTTTCATTTTCAATCCCTGTCTTTCATCAGACATACATTTTACGTAACATTACCATAATAAATATATCCTCAGGGTGATATTGTTGGAAAGCAGAGAAAGCAATATTAATTTCTGATTAAAATTAAAAATTTGTGACATTGCCTACAATATGATATACACACAATTTTACTTTGTTTTTTTACTACTGAATATGATATTCATATTGAAATTAGTGACATTATCTTCGATTTCAAAGAAATACAGGGTTCTTGTGTGGTTTTTCAACTTATAATTAGTAGATTTGCACAGTTTTAGGTTTACAACTATTAGTTAAATCTTACACAGAAGAAAATATATTCGAGTTAAGCAAACTTTAATAAATCTGTGTTTCAAGCATAAGAAGACAGGGGGTAAATATAGTTTTGTCCAGTACTCTTAAATATGAGGTTGGCTGAACCAATTCAGAAACTTCCATGGTATGTACACATAACCTCAACATAGCTTCGTCATAATCATGTGGATGATATAGCAACACATAGGTGATGAATAAAGAATCACATATCGTGGTTTCAAATCGTACTTTGCTCCAAACTGAACGCTGAAAGGTGTAATCAGCCTCTAATGATGATGATGATAGTACACACAATCTAAATAAGTATATCATCAACTTGTTTAGAAAAATGTTGATTTATTTAGATTTTATGTATGGTTGACAATTAACTGATCAAAATTACCTCTATTATGACACAATTTCAAACACGTTTTTTGGTGGTTGTAATGATATTTTTTATTTATTTTCAATTCTAATTTATTAACAGACTTAGATTTTTACCTAACATACCAGACAAGGTATTTCCAACTAAATGACATTACTCAGCATAAATAATAATAAAAATTATATCAGGTCTATGTTGTTTGCAAATAGATAACCAATTTTTATTTACTTAGTAATGAAACTAAATTTTCTAGAAAGTGAAGGAGCACACAAACTTCTAGTGCACCAATTTATGTTTTATCAGTATTGCATATGCTGTCCATATACATAAATAACTGAAATTGTCATAGATTTGAAGAGAAAAAAAAAGATTTTATGTGCAGTCTCTTCATAACTTGAAATTAACATCTAAACTTTCTTTGAATACAATTCAAGAATTACCTTGTGAAGATAACATAAATGTCAATTAAGGGTACCAAGGTAATGTTCATCCCTCGATGACAGGGGTTTTATGGCCAAAAGTGGTTAGTGAATAAAGAAAAATTACAAATACTGTCAGACAGGTTGTGTATTGACTGGAGGACTTACAGGTCTAGGGGCTGGCATTCCGGGTACCTGCATGTTGGAGGTGCCGCAGCTGGTGGTAGCGATGGTGCTGCCACCCCACTGTTGGCTCTGGTACCTTGCAGAGCAGCAGCAGATTGGTGGGCTGGTTGGGGTGTCCTGTCCACCGACAGAGTGAGTTACTTAATTTGAAAACCTCGACTTTTCTGAATGGTTACTGCTATGATATAAATCTTGGGGAGCAAACAAAATCTCCAGTGCTACATTTCCAGACTTCACTGTTGGATGTATCACATTAGAGGTCTGTGCAATTATGGATGTTCCCACACAACCACCAAGTGATGGAATGGATTTAATCTGTGCTCAGAAAAGTAAGTGAAGTGAAATTGAAACCAGTTGCATACTATAATGAAATTGTTAGTTATAGGACACCACAATATTTTCACAGTTTCCAGTATGGTGTGAGCTGATTTAGATGGGTTTTGATGTTCCATTACAGTTTCTGGCATTATGACTGAGGCAGAAATAAAATCGGGCCAATAATTGCACTAAACAATAATATTCTCACAGGGAGACCTTACAATCTCATAAATTGACTCTGTTGTGATACTTCACTGGATAGTCCTATACTTTAAGTATGTTAACCTATAAAAGTTTATTACTGGATAAGCCTGAAAATTCTAAGTAAAAGGGTTGTAAAATTTTTACATCCATCTAACATATGGTAAAATTGTACGCTATGCAAGCACTGTGAAATGGTTGCAGTTGTAGCAGAATTGCTTGACATGTGTGTGATCTGGTTTTTATCCAACCACCTGATGGCCTTTTATTTTCTTTTTTAATTGTTTCAAACAACTGAAATTTTAAACGACATTAATGAACAAAATTATCAATTTCATTAATTGGATTTAAATTAGGAAATGCCTAATACATATATTAGCAATGTGAATTATAATTAATACGACCTATTTTAAAAGGTAAATAATTTCAATTGCATTATAATGGAGGTTAATTAAAGTTTTAAATATTACTGTAATAGAAGTATTGGTATTTAAACATCAAAATGTCTATGTATGTCAAGCACCATAATGATAATTCTTATAAAACATTGAAAACCAAACATATTTTCATATCTTCCACAAATTATGAAGGACGATTGTTAAAGGCCTGGTAGAAAATATACATCACTTACATTCAAGAAACATCTCTTTCAGTAGCCTGCTGAATCATTTCAGAAAAACTGGCACTGGCAGCTGATCATCCACTATTAATTATATGAAATAAGCGCAACTGTGTATACCCTTTATTACATTTTTACCAGCCTATAAAAATTTTTAATTTTTTTAAAGTAAGAAATCTGGACAACGTTTGCAAAGGAAGATTGCTATGGATACTGCCAGTCCGCTGTCCTGTTACTGATTAGAAACTAAGAAGTACATCAGATGTGCGTAAAATGTAGAGACCTTTTTTGTATAACTTGGATAGGTGGACATCCTTGAGATATGCAACTCATCTGGAAGTGAATTTCCGAGACAGCAAGGAAATGTGTGCAATGACAAACTATGTAACGATTCGAAAATATAATTTGTATACCCAGAAATCTTTAGATATTGTACAGTTAAACGATATTTCTTTATTTAAGAATTACGAAACTTCCAATTATTACTTTTGAAAGTTTTACATCACAAATAGGTGCTATTACATGCACACAGTCGATTCTTTATAAATTGCTCTAATAGAAAATTTTGCAACCTATCGGAAACTGGAGAATGGCAACAACCAAACATTATTTTTACATGCTGATATCAAATGACCCTGAACAGCAATTATGCCACGAAAACTGGGACAAAGTGTTGGTGTTCCGAATTGTGGAATTTAGTGGCGCATTTTTAGTGGCATGGAAGAAATATCCACCCAAGTGGCGTCATCACTACACTATACTGGGGTTAGTGGCATTACTTCAGTCCCATGCAAGGACGTGGATTTACAGACAAATGGAAAAACTGGCGGAATCTAAGCTTGAGGATGATCACTTTGGATTTAGGTGAAATGTAGGAACACGTGAGGCAATACTCACACTAGAACATAGAAGAAGAAGTTTTCAGCATTTGTGGATCTGGCGAAAGCTTTTGAAAATTTTGAGTGAATACACTTTTTCAGATTCTGAAGGTAGCGAGGGTAGAGTAATATTCAACTTGTACAAAAGCCAGACAGCAATTATTAAAGTCGAGGGGCTTGAAAGGGTCGCAGTGGTTGGGAAGGGAGTAAGACAAGGGGGTAGCCTTTCCCCAATATTGTTCAATCTGTACATTGAGCAAGATGTGAAGGAATGAAACTAGAACTTTGGAGTGGGAATTAAAGTCAAGGGGGAGGAAGTAAAAACGTTGAGGTTTACTGATGACATAGTAATTCTGTCAGTGACATAAAAGGATCATGAAGAGCAATTACATGGAATGCACAGTGTCTTGAAAGGAAGATATATTATGAACATTAGCAGGAGTAAAAGGAGGGTAATGGAAGGTAGTGTCAGAAAATCAGGCGATGCTGAAGGAATTAGATTAGGTAATGAGACAATAAAAGTACATGATGAGTTTTGTTACTTGGGTAGCAAGATAACTTCTGATGGCCGAGGTAAAGAAGACAAAAAATTCAGAATGGCTATGGGAAGAAACGCGTTTCTGAAAAAGCGAAATTTGTTGACATCCAATATTAATTTAAACGTTAGGAAGTCCTTTGTGAAAGCATTTGTCTAAAGTGTAGCATTGTATGGGCTTGAAACGTGGACGATAAGTTCAGACAAAAAGATTACAGAAGCTTTCGAAATGGAGTGCTATAGACAACTGATGAAGATTAGATGGGTAGATCATGTAACTAATCAGGAGGTGCTCAACGGAATCTGGAAGAAAAGGAATTTCTGGCATATCCTGACTAAGAGAAGATATAGGTTGTTTAGGACTCATTCTGAGTCATCAAGGAATCGTCAACAAAGCATTAGAAGGAAGTGTGTGGGGTAAAAATCGTAGAGGAAGACCGAGGGACGAATACAGTAAGCATATATTAAAATATGTAAGTGTTGTTTGTATTCTCAGAACAGACTTGCACAGGACAGGGTAGCATGGAGAGCTGCATCAAACCAGTCTGCTGATTGAAGACCACAAGAATAATAACAATAATTGCGAACTGTGCCATATGTGTCATATGCAAAAGCAGTCGATGGTAGTTACTGTCCCCACTCAGGCCATATGAATGAGTAGCCAAACTCGCAACCCATTTCGTATATACATCATTATGTAATTTGTCCTCCTTATTTTTATCTTGTTGTTACCTTTGTTGATTGCTTGATGCTTGGTCAATGGAGAATTTCCCCTACACTTTCAGTGATCCATTATACATATGGGCGATGATTATTTGCTTCTCCCTGCTCTTCTCTACTGCCTGCATCCTTAGTTGACACAGTTAAATTTATCTCTCTCATCCCATAGTCATCTCATCCCATAGTGTGGCTTGGTATGTGTAGATGCGACCGGACGACTAGATGACCAATGAGGACAAGAATTTTAGAACATGAAAGATATATCTGGGCTTGGACAGCACAAGAAGTCATCAGTGGCAGAACATCAAGATGACTGCAAGGAACAACCATATTTTCGTGAAGCCCGCTCTTGGTGAAACAACCGTTTACTATGAGGAGGAAGATCAGAGGAGATATTGAAATAGATAAGGAGACCCGCCAACACAAATACAATACAGAAGACGGGTGCAGACTTTCGGCGTCCTGGCTTGCCAAAGACGGCAGCGCTACGAGACGAAAGCACGCGCAAAGCAACTCAGCCAGGCACGCGGAAGCTAACTGCGGCCGTGCCTACACTACAGAACACTACACTACAATACAGTACACTACACGGAGCGCCGGCTCGCCGCCGGCCGCACCAGCCTACCAGCAAACTGCGGTATGCCACAACTGCCGACCACTGCCCCCTATTCTCCTATTCCAATCAATGGCAAGGAACATTGCAAACACTAATTGACGACGTCTATCTCCTCCAATGAGATGGAGTAATGCAACCACCAACAGTAAGAAAAATAATCAATGTAAACACCAATCAACGACGCCCATTTCTACCAGTGGCGTTTAATATTGCAAACACCAATAAAGAAAACCCAACAATTCCAATCCTCCTCCTCAAACTACCATCTCCAGTTCTTATACAAGAACCAAGCCTTCAGTCATTCAGCAGTCAGACAGATACCCAGAAGAAAACTACTTGCAATCGTGGCCAAAACGTCGGTCAGATTTTCAAAGGTTGACATTGTGGTCTCACAGCCAGAAAATTTTAATGATTGTGACAATGGTCGCGGAAGGCTACGCTTACATACAACAAATCAGTGTAGTGAGTATAATAAAATAGTTGTGTGAGTACTTACTGCTCAGAACAATATAGTGATGACAGTAAACAATGAGAAGAACGAAGTAGTGGCAAGTGATCAAAGTTGAAAAAAGAAATATGTTGGGATATCTTAGTCAACAGAATAAAAAGTTTGGAAAGAAACTAACCGTAGCACGAGTACTTTCTGAGCAGAAGAAAATAGTGATGGAAGTAATGTCTGGTCAGAACAAAGTAGTAAAGGGAACAGGAACAAAAAGAGGAGAAGGTACCACCTGATTAGAACAAACCAACGGAGGAAGAATTTCCTGAGCAGAACAAAAAAGTGGTGAAAATACGTCTCTGAGCAGATCAAAATTATAATGCGAATACTTTCTGCGGAAAACAAAATAGTTATGGGGAATACTTACAGGTTGATGTTACGGGGGTCTGATAACTCAGCAATTGCCGCTTCAATCCAGGATGGGTTAATAACCAAGCTATTTTCCTGAGTAGAAGCTTGAAGTAATGATGGCGGATACCTGTTCACCAATACCAACACATTTCTATTGACATCTGTCTTTCAAAAGAAGTGTCCATCAGACGTAGTACAAATAGTTCAAATAAAAGATTTAAAAGTGGTTGCGGTATTACCAGTTACATCTATAGAAAGTTATTATGCATGTGTTATTATCAGGTTTATTCCAGAGCAAGTCTTCACAGTACTGCCACTTGGATCCGACATCAAAACCTGTACCTGACAGCCAACAACCATTCTGTCCATCTAACTGATACATGTAAACTATAAGTGAAGGTCAGTTAGTACTTAACTTGGAATTACCTTCCACTTACTAAGCAAAAAATGAGTAGTCAATTAACTAAGTTTTCTAACTGATCACGAAAACTGAATCACATAAGTATAATTCACCCCACTCTTACTTGAGAAAACTGCTGGGTCTCCACTCCACCGATATTTTAACATTCTGCCCCAAATTCTCTGCCCTAATGTTTTCCTCCACCTACTCCCTGTAACAGCAACATCATAGCATATCAGATAAAACATTGAAATCGCATTCTGAAAGACAGCAGTTCTGATCTCCGTGTGGCTACTCGTCTTAGGTGAATAAAGAATTTTACTTTTTTCTGTCTCTCAGGCCACTGACCCACTTATTATTCCGTGTATTTTGCACGTTCCAAATAGACCCTTCATGCATACCAGGATAGTGACAGTAACGCATAGCTGCAGGATCAAAAATGGTGTGGCGAGCACAGGGCCCTAAGCTACTAAGATGTTGAATCCTAGGCGGGTGCCTTTCTACATCAAAACCTACACATTTACTCTGCAAGTCACACTTAAGAGTCTGGTAGAAGGTTCATAGAACAAATTTCATACTATTTATCAGTTATTATCAAAATGTTCAAATGTTTGTAAATCTATCGGACCAAACTGTGAGGTCATCAGTCCGTAGCTTACAAACTACTTAAACCTAGGTAAAATAACCTAAGGACAAAAACACACACCCATGCCCCAGGGAGGACTCGAACCTCTACGACGAGCAACCGCGTGCTCTGCACCGAAACGCTTTAGACCGCTCGGCTACTCCACCACGGCAGTTATTATCATGATGGTCGTTTCTCCTTGCGTAGCATGGAGACAACAATATGTTTTAACATTCTGAGGAGAAAGTCGCAGATCCAACTTTCGTAAGTACTCGTAGATCTCACTGCAACAAGAAACTCTGTTGTATTGATTCCCACCTAACTCGTATATCATTTCCGTTGCATTCTCTCCCCTGTTTCGTACAAAACGTTGTACACTTCCTGGTACGATGACTTCCATCAATGTAATCTAATGAGGATCCTAAAAGAGATTAGAAAAGTGTAATGTAGGAAGCCTCTTTAGCCCTTATAAGTGTTCTGTCAACAAAACGCAGTATTTGGTTTACCTTCGTTACAACATTTTATATGTGTTCTTTCCAATTCAAGTCATTTGTAACTGTAATTCCTCGGTATGCATTTGAATTTACGGCCTTCAGATTTGATTACTTTATCTTGTACACAAAGTTTAACAGATTCCTTTCAGTACTCATGTGGACGATATCATATCTTCCACCTAGCGAGGTGGTACAGTGCTTGCCATACTTGACTTTCATTCGAGGTGTCAGCAGCCGAAACCAGCCTGCAGCCATTTTGATGTAGGTTTGCCATGATTTCCCCTAAGGTGTGCCAGACAAATGGCAGAGTGGTTTCTTTCAAACAGCACGGCTGATTCCCTCCCCATCCTTATCAAAACAATCCGAGCTTGTTCTCTGTCTTTAATGAGAAATCTGTCAATTGGGCGTTAAGCCCAACTCTTCATTTCACATCATCTGCATAAAACCTAAGTGAGCTGGTCAAATTTTCTGCCAAATCGTTTATATTAATAAGGAACACGTGGGAACTTAAGATTAAAACATGGAACGTCAATTGTCACTTCTGTTTTAGTTTATGTTTTTCCTCAATTACTATGAACTGTAACCTCTCTCAGAAAAATCATGATTCTATTCACATAACTGATACAATATTCTAGAAGCACACTATTTGATTCAAAACCAGTTTTGAAAGAAAACCCTGCTTCCAACTGTCACCAGTAACAATTTTTATCCAGACAATACCGGTTTGTGGCCTAGAGCCATGTCGTTAGGTGCATATAACAGTCAAAACATGGTAGTCTTCATGGCACAGCACTTGCACTCAACTGTCAATATTAAAACATCATGCCAGTGAGATGGATAGTCAGAAAATAAACATTTTTGTGACAAATGTGTTACGTGTGCTGCACTCATTAGCAGACAAAATCGTACCATGGTGTCAAAAACGTTAGCCATCCCCACAAGCTGTGACTCAAAAATCTGGCTCCGCGACATGACACAGTTGCTGCCCACATTTTAATTTCTAATGATCCGTCTCATAGCAATGAGGCTTTAAGACTGACAGTTAAGGCTGAGTCCTGTGACGTAGAGATTGATATGTTGTAACTGTTAACGCTCCAGTTGGCTTGGCTCTAGCACACGATACTGGTAGTGCCTGTATAAAAATTGGTAATGGTGAAAGCTCAAAGCAGAGATGTACTACCAAAGCCGTGGAAGGCATCAGCAGAAAATAGTATGTGATTGATTGAGAGCCTATTGTGTGGTACCCCTTCAGTATGCCGCTGATTGAGTGAACAGGAGTCCAGGAGCAACAGCCATCAGTTCGGCTCAGAAATTTGGATTCAGTACTCTGCCAGACTGGGAGAAGTGTTTGGAGTGACTCACCAGCTGCGGTTGACGCCGACGCCATGCCTCGCCTGCTGGGCCTCAGCGGCGGCAGCGGCGGCCGCAGCCTCGCCCATCAGGGCGGCAGCTGCCCGCTCCCTCAGGAGGCGCTCGTAGCGGTGTCTGCAAAAACACACCTCACTGAAGCACCTGACACCAGAGGACAAGCGCCACCGGGAGTCGGCACAAGTTGGGCACCCTCGCAACACTGCCAAATGGGGCTGGTTCACTCCTCACAGTAGTTGGTAACTGTTCAGGTCACCCTAACTTCAACATGGACAAGCCAACCATGGGAGACTAAGGTGGTCGACACGAAAATAGATTCTCAAGGTCAAGGCCCTGCTACATTGAGGGTTAGTGACAATTTCAAATGTTAGTAAAATACCGAAAAAATTTAAGCTTCTCTATTTATAGTCTAGAATACGACTGGGTAGTTTCCAAAATAACTTCCTTGCAGTTATCAATGAATAATAACAATAATAACTAAATTGTACTACTAGTGCCTAGAGAACATCTTAGAACAATAAAACCAACAGTGTGGTGGATTGACACAGTTAAGGCAGCATGCAAAAGGAAAATGAAGGCGTTTCAAAAATGACTCCATAATTGAACTCAGGGGGAGAAAGTTATATTGAAGATGGAAATACAGCCAAACAGGTAACTGCTTCATCCAAGTAGAAAACCTGAAAAGACTTTGGAAATAGGTTGGAAACTCTGGTTCAAGCTACTGGCAAAATTCTGGGGTTTAATTAGCATTCTTCTACAGTGATAGAAGAAGGAATAAGCAAATGTTTTAGATATGTTAGGTAAGCTGCTAATGAGTCCCCTGGATGTCGTTCGCTGATGAAGAGCATATTTTGAAGAGTTGTTCAATGTAGGTGCAACGTTCAGTAATATATCAGATATCTATGTAGAATGGGATAGGAATGATGATGGAAATAAGCACACATCTCAAGAAGTGGAGAGAATGTTCAATACACTGTACTGCAATAACACGCAGCTGTAATTGAATCGCAACTCAACAAATACACTGTTATTAGTTCGAAAAGAACAGACACTATATCAATGATTGCATATATTGTGGTAATCCAGTACAGGTTGCGATCAAGTGGAACTAATGGGCAGGTGGCACTACCACCATAGTGTGCTACCAGTTGAGCATTTTGGTTGGAAGGTAAGGCAGCCTGGATAGCCTCCTGGGTTAAAAGCTATCACTATCCCGAAGCAGAAAATCTTGGTTCAAATCCCTGTGCAGCACAACTGTTCAACTTTGCCTTTGGATTTATTTCAGTGCCCTGAAACGGTCGAAATCTGTACATATATCGAATTCGTGTTCTGGATGTGAAACGAAAAGTGTAGTAACTGATGAATTTGTGATATCTAGGACCTCAAAGAAACTTCCAGTGAGATAGTTATTAAGATGACTATACATTTAATTGCAGTAAAGTCATAGGTACCATTATCATGTAATTTCACCTATAAAAATAATTTGTTTCCGAGATATCTGGTGCACAGGACCAAGGGAGTTGTAAGCCACCGTCAAAATTCTTGTTCCATCAAAGGCATTAACACAACACATAATATCTCTAAATGACCAAGATATCGCCAGGAAGTTAACCCCTAAACTACCTTCCTCTTTTCTGATAATGTTTTGTACTTCCCAAAAACTTTTTACTTGCAACATCAGGGGCGCTAAGAAGTTTACTTGTGAAAATATGTCATGTGATCTACAGGAAAACAAATTACGAAAATTGATATAACCCTTCATGACAGTGAGTAATGTAGGCTGTGTTATGCTAGAAAAGCAACTCTTTTTCAGCTGAAGTTACTTATCTGGAAAAATTCTGTTAGACATGTTGGCAGTATCCGCTAAGGCTCCAAAACAGATCAAAGGAAAAGTAATACATCAAATAAAATTTTGAGTGCACTTCAAGTGGATGTCAACACCAGTTATACATAGAAACTAACTTAGAACCTGCTGCTTCTATTGTGTGAACTGTATGGTCTGGACAGTTTTATGTTTTGTTTTATTTCTCTTTAATTGAATTTGTACAATTTTGGTCCTATCTGGAAGCTAAAACTAGAGGTTTTCCTTACTCTGACCTTTTCAATTCTTGAGGAGATATACGATATAAATTTTTTATCCAGACACTGAAACTTCTTAATTTTAACCCACAAGTACAACATAGCAAATTTCATAGAATTGGCTTTAAAATTATTTAAGTATGAAGAAATACTTTCGTTAATGTGTATAATATATCTCGCTCCTTTGAGAAGTCAAATACAAATTATTATATATTGAGCTTCAATTACAAAATATTTCCATATAAACATTGAGTGAAACATTGGTTTATTTTTTAAAAAAATCATCTACTACTATGCCTTTTATGAGTTGTTTTTAAAAATTGCGAAATACTCCAATTTCGTTTCTGAAATTGAACACCAGTTTTTTGTGTTCTCGTTTCAAAACTGTATCACTAACCACTAATATAAATTTCAGTACTCATATCACCCACTTAAAGACAGAATTTCGAAAAATTCCTTCTTGAGTGATGCCTACAGTGTAAGATCAGCCAACTATATATCAAATAGAGAAATTCAGCTATAACTGTTGATCATATAATGATAAAAACCTAAGAGAAGAGAATGGAAGGTATTAAGTAAGATCTATTTTATTACAGAAGCCAAATCCTAACCCAAAGAACTGTTAGTCGGAACACAGAGTATATTTTTAAACATCTAAAACAAATTCATTAAAACATCAGTGCTACTTTATCATTTACTACAGTAGCTTCCTCACTAATATCAAGAAGTTTCATTACATATACTGACCGAATGTTCCAAGACAGTAAGCAAAGTAGCACTCTAATACTGAAGATTAAATTGTCTTGTACATATCACTTAACAAGCTTAACACGCTTCAGCAGTTGTCTACCTAAGTCAGCCATGTCAAAGGGATATAATAATAATAGTCAAATCTTACCAGAAAGGAGTGCATACATCATATTAGACACACTATCAGTTTCACATAGAGACTTCAAATAAAGATATGGAATAAGGCTGACTGATATCACTAGTTCTAACACACTTTACTAGTCATGTAAGTCAGTAATCTCAATAATTCTGTTACATTTTGTTGATAGAATAAGAGAACCCCCTGTGACAATTGGACTGCAATACTATTATTCAAATTCAAAGGGAATGGAATTTGTCAGTTAGATTGTTAAGTTGATTCAATTTGGTACCTAAATCAGTCATACCTAGAACTCATATTGGTGGGCAGAGAGTACCATCTATTGCAGTTGGTTATGCAGTGGACAGAACCCAACATATAAAATGGAATTTCAGATCAGTGGCCCTGACATTTTACTACAGAAATATTGTACAATTTCCCCTGAACTCTTTTAGGAAACAAAGTCAATCTTCTAGATCTGATTCGATTAATTTTTGTTTCAAATATATTGCATACAATATTTCATTATGATAAAGAATTTGTCAGTTTAATGAAAGGTATCCTTACATCACATGAGTCGTCCACTTTTTGTTTGTTCGTTTGTAATGTTACTAATTTACATCAATAAATCCCTCTACTGAATAGAAGTTGTCATTCAAAACTTCTTTTAATCTCTTTTTAAACTCTGGTCGCTGTCTATCAAACTCTTCATGCCTCTCGATAAGTGACAAAAGATTTTTGTGGCAGCATAATTCACCCCTTTCTGTCCCAAAAATGATGGAAGATCAACCTTTCTCCCAGTGTTGTAGTTAAGTAGATTGCTTTTGATTTGCATTGGGTTGTTAATAACAACATTTGTAAGTGCATATATATCTATATTCTGAATCTCTTATGAAGATCCACAGATCATTTGATAAATTTCTGCAGGATGATCTTGTGAGGGTTCCAGAAATTATTTTGATTAAACAGTTTTCTACTCAGTAGTGAATTACCCCAAGATATGACACCATATAAAGGATATCAATGAAAATAGACATAGTTAGCTAATTTACTGAGAAATTAATTTCCAAAATTTGCAATAACCTCAATAGCTTAAGCAGCTGCCCTCAAACATTTCAGCAGATCATGAATGCGTTTCTTCCATTTCAGTATCTCATCAATTTATACACCTAAAAATTTTGAATATTCTAGCTTAGCTACAGGCTTCTATTGAAAGCGAATATTTATCAATGGTGCCAAGCCCTTTATTATACAGAATTGTATGTGATGTGTTTTTTAAAGATTAATGATATTCCATTTTCAGAGTATTAGGTACATATTTTGTGAAAAATGTTATTTACATTTTCAATTCTTGTTTGTCTGGTGTGATTACAGTACTTGTATCATCATCAAAAGCACTAGCTCTGCATCAAGTGCACAGAACTGATGTGTGCAAGTGTGCAGCACTACTCCACAGTTTTTAAATCTGGCATGTGTAGTTTAACTTTTTACATTTTAACTGTTTGACATGGAGAAATGATGAGCTTCACCAGAGCACTTATCTGTGTTTTAGTTACAACTACTTTTACATATTCAGTGTATCTGAAATGTTTCTGAAGAAGACAAAATTAATTTTTTCAAAACCTAGGTAAACGTTTTAATTAAACCCATTTTAACGCAATTGGTTGGATGGTATTTATTCTAAAAAATAATACTGTGCTACCTTTTGTTCAGAGAATAACTGAATCCACCATGACAGAGTGTAATACCACTTTGAATCAATTCTTAATACATTTCAGTTGGATGTTTATGTAAGCGATATAAAAAAGTTATATTAAAGGGCAGGGAGAATCTTTTATAACATTAACTATGCAGTGTTCAAACCCTAAATAATTTATAAGTAGGCCAACAGTCATATCCATCATATTAAGAAACCTAATAAGATACTGATTCAGTCCGTCTTGAAAGCAGAAAATGTAAGCATCACAGTCAATTTCCAAAGCAATTTTCTTTCAGCTCAGTAACTCTAATACTTTTCCTTTGTGGTGGATTGCTGGAGCTTTGACAGCCCACACCAAAACCTCTCTGTCATAAAGCTTGACAACTTATGACAGTGAATCAGCAGTGATAATAAGTTCCTTGCCCCAAATTCCCCACAGAGATGAACAATCCCCATTCACTCCTCACTGCTCCCAGTCTGCAAACAGATTTCCCATTCCAAATGTCCACTTACACTCAATGTTTACAACAACTCCATGTTCTATCTACAAACAAATATACCCCTCTGACCCTGTCACTGAAAGCCATCGCTCACTGAATGAAATGAACCTGTTTCCTTGCCCTGTTTCCTTTGTTTATAATCATGTTCTTCCCCATTCTCCTACAGAAGACCTCCAGAGCCAAATTTCTGCTCCAGTCCTGATAAAGGCTTAGTCTCTCCCACGAGAGGTCAGGATACCTGTGCAATCTGCCAAGCTTTATACTAGCTCTGCAATAATAACTATACAGCTTGTTATACTGGAATGACTAAAACCACTTGTACCCGTAGATTAATGGCCACCACCAAACTGAAACCAAGATCAAAGTGGACCAGCCTGTGTCAAAACATGCAGCTGAAGATAAAGTGGTCAAATAATTTGAAAATCTGTGCCATCTGTGTCGTCGATTAAACCACCAGTAACAAAACAAAAGGAATCTGTCGCTATGGTCAGACCAATGCACATTAATTGGCAACTCATACAAATGTGACCTTTCTCTGTAATATTCATTGTCAACATTTGGCTGTCTCACAGCCCAAACGTCTAGCAATTACCACCCCTGCCCAGTCACTGAAATCATCCCACCACCCATTGGACAACTGCCATGGCAAACTGTACATTTAGTCAACTACATGTATAGATGCTAGTATGTGTGTTTTTTTCCAGCTCAAAAAAGAAGTATTCCAAATTTTGAAAGTTTTCCTTTTGTGTGCATGCACCTAAGCATTAATTAATTAATTAACACTAGTATGTATAATTAATACTAGTCTGCTTAATAATAATTAATTATATATCAAAAGAATGCACTCAAATCACAATTCATTCTAAATTTTGTTACAGAGTCTAATTCCACCATTTGACAAATATTCTAAGGGACCTTGGATGGGTGAATTTCACAAATTATGTGTAAATTGCTCTTCATACCCAAAGACAGAAACAATGTACAATATAAATGGTCCTACAACATTTTACTTATAAAGCTACATCAGCAATACAAAAAATTTCTATGATACTGTTTTCGTCATATATTTCATTTCATGTCACACCACAACTACCTAAAATTATGTTAGGAGGCTAACATATCCAGTTAAATCAACTGGAAAGTAATGTTTATACAGTAAGTGAAATGAAAATTACTAAATTTTTATTACATAATACAAATTTAAGTGTAATATCAAAAGAAATCAAAGGAGGATGTGACATACTGTAACCACTAAATCCATTTGTATTTTGAACATTCAATAACATATTATATCTGTTTACTTTAAATGAAAAGATTTAGGAAAAGGCTTTATCGTTTCTGTTGTCTGAAATTCATTGAAATATAAGGTATTACTGTTACCAGTCACTTTGTTATATTGTAACCACAACACCTTTCGAGGGTTTAAACACCCTTCATCAGGTGGAATGACATTAAGCTGATTTCATATAGGCTAGGTTGACCTGATGCACTGTCTACAAGAGAAAATACAAAACACTACAAAACAATGTAACTTTGTACAACTGTTCAAATGAAGTTAAATGTAAACAGTTAAATTTCATACCTCCAGTGACCACAGGTCCCTTGTATTGTCATAACCTCACTTACATGTAACCAATCGCAACCACAATTTTTGTTTATTTCTAAACATGTTCCCCAGTTGATCCAAAGTCTCATAAGTCCTCCTATTTCAACCACTGTACTCCACAGCCCACAGCTAACCACATATTATCACCAGGATTCCTGTCTTCATGTACATCATCACTGGAATATGTATCAGTCCTCAACAAGGTGGATTACAATTATGACTGCCTCTTTGAGCCAACCATGTATGCTCAAATTTTAAGACAAAGGAATGAAATTTTCTACTCACTGATCATATTATTAGCAGCCATTGAGAAGTGGTTTGAAGAAATAGAGGGCAACCGTTTATATTAAATCCAAAGAAAATTATATAGGTCATAAGACATCTTTTACAGCAGAAGTTCATGAATCATCTCAAGAAATTCCTCTTCTGAGGTATGTGTTGTGATAGTAGGCAATTTTTCTCTCCAAATCAAATCGAAAAATAGGCATAGATGTCAATTCAGACTCTTAATTCATTTCAGTAGGGTCTAACTAAGAGAGTTAAACAGTGGGATATATAATACTCTAATTCTAAGAGAACAGAATCATATGTGTCAAATTAGGTATCCTGTCAGTTCATCACAGAGGCAGGGACTATCTAATCAAATCATAGTGCAAGAGTGACAGATGTTACTGGACATAACATATCTTACTCGTCAGAAAAGGCAATGATCTCAAAACACTCTATTATATTTTGTTGAGAGTTGAAGAAATTTCACTATGAGAGATGTGGTGGAATAGAATTTTTTAAATAACATTCTTAATACACAGCTTCATAGTCATCGAAACCTAATGGTCACGGCATAATTTACAAAAAAAGGTTATATCCATCGTCTCATAAAACATATTACAATCCTGACTCAAACTATCTTGTCATTAGAAACTGCAACCATCAGAACCGATTCCAAATGAAATGACTTATTTCAGATGTCCCACAAACAGATTTCCTATGGTGTGGGGCAGTGTGGGTGGTGTAAAAGCCCACACAAAAAATTTGAAACTATACATTCTAACCACCTATGGACAATGAATTATCATTGATAAAAAACTTCCCAAATAAGGCGATGATCTAAAATAGGCCTTCATACAAAGTCATCATCCTTCCTTCTCTCTCTCCCTTTTAGTCTACAAATAGATATGCCTTGTCATGTCCTCACACATATCCAATCTTCCAATCTGATCCAGATCCCATTTCTATAGAATACCTCCCATGTCCATGTCACCCAATACCATCCCAGGTGGGAAGAAGGCTACATCCTTCCTCAGAGTTTGAAGGACATTGAGACACCTCCAGACGGAATGTAGAGTTTAGCAAACAGATGGATCATATCTTGTGACAAATTTGTACTCTATCAGATGTATAGCTGTAAAAAAATTATTTCTCTATGTATAGTTGTAATTAATTTGTATCTTAGAAATATTTCTTTGTTTAGTCTGTGTATTTGTATTTTCGATTGTTTTTAAAGTAGTCTATTGCAACACAAATGTAATTAATGACAATAAAACTTGATTTGATTTGATCTACCAAAACGTACAAATGTTCAAATGTTTGTTAAGCTTATGGGACTTAAGTGTGGGGTCATGCTAAACTTACAAACTACTTAGAAACTAACTTATACTAAAGACAACACAAACATCCATGTCTGAGGGAGGATTATGATGGGGAACAGCCTTACACATCTGAGTGTAATGGCTCAATGCGCTCGGCCAATCTGCTACTGCTTTTGTCTATCATCTTATGTTTCATGCAGCATAATTCATAGCCAACCTAACCTCCACAAAATAGTCTACCCCTACACCACTTCCACTTTCAACACAAAACAGGAGGGGTCATACACTTGTAGAAATTCCAGCTCCAATACCTGCCCAGTCGAATCTCCCAGCATTTCATACTCCATTTATGACACAGGACAAGCCTCAACCAACAGAGTCCCATCCAACTATTGAAGTAGCCATGTCAAGTACCAGCTCTGGTGGAATCATTCATCAGCTTGTTACATTTATATGACAAAAAAAACAGCTGCTCATCAAGGGAGTGGCCAGCACCAAAATGTGGCCAAGAACAAGTGAACTACACATATCAAAACTTGCAGCTGAATGTAACACCCTTAATTTCAATGGACACTCAAAAACTGAGGCACCAGGAAGATGGTATATATCGCATATACTTTTCACCAGTAATGGTCCATTTTCATCTTGCACCACTCCAACAATGGATATCTATACTGTACATCACTTGCCTGCACATCTACATCTACATCTACATAGATACTCTGCAAATCACATTTAAGTGCCTGGCAGAGGGTTCATTAACCACTTTCATAACTTTTCTCTACCGTTCCATTCTTTAATAGCGCGCGGGAAGAAAGAACACCTAAATCGTTCCATTTTCGATCTGATTTCTCTTATTTTATTGGGATGGTCATGTCTCCCTAAGTAGGTGGGTGCTAGCAAAATATTTTCACATTCATAAGTAAAAGTCGGTGATTGAAACTTCGGAAACAGATCACGCCGCAATGAATAACGTCTTTCTTTTAATGATTTCCACCCCAAATCGTGCAACATTTCCGTGACGCTCCCCCCCCCCCCCCCCGTAACGTGATAAAACAAAACGAGCTGCCCTTCTCTGAATCTTCTCAATATCTTCCGTCAGTCCCACCTGGTGAGGGTCCCACAAGGGGCAACAGTACTCCAGGAGAGGACGCACAAGTGTGATGTAGGCAGTCTCTTTGGTGGAGCTGATGTATTTTCGAAGCGTTCTGCCAATGAAACGTAACCTTTGATTCGCCTTCCCCACAATATTTTCTGTGTGTTCTCTCCAGTCAAAGTTGTTCATAATTGTAACTCCTAGGTATTTGGTAGAATTTACGACCTTAAGGTTTGACTGATTTATCACGTAATTGAAGTTCAGTGGATTTCTTTTAGTGGTCATGTGTATTACTTCACACTTTTCTTCATTTAGTGTCAATTGCCAATTTTCGCACCAAGTAGAAATTTTGTCTAAATCGCTTTGTAGTTGCTATTGATCCTCTGTTGACTTCACTAACCGATAAACGACAGCATCATCCACGAACAGTCTAAGGGAGCTATTCAGATTGTCTCCTAAATCGTTTATAAACATGAAGGGAGTAGGGGACCTATAATGCTTCCCTGTGGAACGCCAGATATCACTTCTGTTTTACTCGATGACTTACTGTCAGTCGCCATTCTCTTCCATATTATTAGCTAGCCAACTGGGTGTTTCCACCATCTGAAGTTTCTAGCCTTCATCCCGTCCCTCATTACCCAAAACCACCCCACCCCTGATAAGACATGTATTGTGCTACAACATATGTACAGTCAACAATATGTAAGACAACTCAACAATTCTGGTTCATGGTGGGTGGTCTCCATTATTTATAGATAGAAATAATATTAGTAGGCTTAGAGATTGATTATATAACTGTCAACTACAAAGAGTATTGATCACTCTATGTCAAATAACAATCCCTGCCAAATTTTACTACTTCATGTATTTTCATGATCTTAGAAAATGTTCTTAGTGAGCTTCAGACGAACAAATATCACAAAACATATATAAATCACTGTTTCAATTCAAATTAAAAAATGTGCTGCATCAGTGCTCCTAAAATATTTTACTTTGAATATACATAATCAATGGCAAGAATTTCAGTTTCATGTTTGTGGATCTGACATCACAGTAATGACTGTATAACTCTGAATCTTATTCGAAGATATTAGAGTGTGCTAAATCAGGTTCCTAAAAACTCGAAGTCATATCAGTCACATTAGAAATGGTATTAGGAGGCTAATACATTTACTTGCATAATTTCAAATGTAATGGATAAGCCTAAGTCAATAGAAGGCAAATTTCAAATTCATTGATTATACCAATTTCTTTGTTCTGATTGAGAGTATTTTATATGTGACAGATGTTAGTGTTCGCTTCATTTCAATATAAAAAAACATAGGATGTGCCATACCATATTGCCAACTAAATTGTTCTAGTGAAGATACATTAAATATCATATCTGTATACATATTCATCTAAGAGCGTTATAAAGAGAAAAAGGAATGGAATGTGACAAATGAAACACTTTATCATAGAGGTTATATTTGTTGATTAAGGAAATGCTTTTAATGTGAGTGAGAGTAGGGGATTAGACAAAAGAGCTTTCTAACTCTCTTAATCAAATCTTATGAAAATAGATTGTGTCACATCAGTGGTCCTAACACATCTTACTAATGAAGCTGAAAAGATGCAAGTGATTTTGACTTGTTTATGCTTCATTTATTAACATACTAACTGGGAAGTTATTTGTTAACTGGACGCCAGTAATCATGTAATTAATAGTATGGCTAATAAAGTGCAATAATGATGTAGGTAAAGTGAGTTATAGGATTGGTAAAGGTCATTAAAGAATAAGATTGCAATAGCACTTATGGAGTGTCATTCATTGCACTATGAGAGAGACAGCAGGTAAATGCCCGTCTGTTTCCTCAATGGGGAAAATTTGCCTGAGAGAATGGAGCGAGGGGGGACACAACTGGCATCTGGCACAGAACAGGTTCACTGGGCCCGCAGTTTAGCAGGTAATGAAAGCCAGGGCTATCATGATGAGCAAACTTGAGGCAACTTTTATGAAGAATGTAGGCAGGAGCATTGGTGTGTCATGAAGGCAATGTTGTGCTTCCTGATCCACCATATCTCATTGTTTTCCTTATGCTCTCCTAATCATAAGAGCATGGAGTTTCGAAAAATAGCAGCCGTCAGTCACCAGAAATTAAATTTTATTTTCAAAATACTTGTGAGCCTTTAAGAAGCATGTAGATTGTGATTTCAAGAGATGATTTTACTAGTGTGATCCCCCAAAGAGGAAATGAGCGGTTTGGCAAGAAGATTCCCAGTTCTCTGAAAGAAAGCTTTTTGTGTATCAAAGGCAAATGTGCTTAGAGACCCAGAAAACAACTACTTTCGAATTGGCAGAATTGCATATTATGCATGCATCACATGGAGTGACACAAAAGATAATATTTTTGAGTGGAAGGAGAGAGGCATTTATAGTGGCGTTCTTGCCTCCATGGTGAGTGGCTGTTCACCTCTGAAGGGAAAGGATTAGTAGAGACATTGGCTTTAGAAGACATCATTGACAGGCAAAAGTAGGCGATCTGAGATAATGCCCAACAATGCTAATACAGTTTGATTCTGATTTGAGATAAGATACTTTCAGATTCAGTAGGGTATATTCTGCCAAATGTTCTTTCACCATCAAAGATAAGACATTACTAACAGTCATAGAAAATCTTCATGGTAGGTTACTGTGCCAAATTGTAGGGTCACAAGCAGTGTCAAAAATGTGTTAAATTTAGTCAGAACGAGTTATTAAGTCAATTTCTTAATGGAGAGGCGAGGAGACCTCCTATCTTGCATCTTCTTGCCAACCTTACTTCATATTAGTCTTGCATTTTAACTGAGTACTTTCTAGCAAATCTTCTTTAATCATTTATTCAAACTTGTGCTTATTTTAAAACAAATATTTTTGTTATCCAATATCTTTCTTTGATTCAAATATCTGGAATCCTTCTGTCATTCTGGAGAACATATCTGGGGAAAATAGCATGACTAGTTTAATGAATGAGAGTGAGGGTATTTCTTACAAAGAGTCTGGCTGCCTTATAATATAATTTGCGTCTTTAGTGCATTGTGCACAGATTTTACGTCATAGTTTAGTGTTCTACAATGTGAACGCCAATTTCTGAGTAGAAAATTCAATAGGTAAGCACTTGTCGAATTACAAACACTGCACCTATAAATGTTTCCTGAACCTTGTGAAAAAAAAAATTGCCATTTACATTGAAAGAAAACACGTGGAGAAATTATGGCATGTACATTGACAGAACCTGCTGTGGAAGCATTGAAATCAAAATTAAAGGAACTGGTATGTGTCTAGTCAGAGTCTTAAAGGAACTGGTATGTATCTAGTCAGAGTCTTAATATGTTTCAAAGTGTGTCTACCTCAGTCAGCTGAGACACGTATGGCCAAATTTTAAAACAACATTGTGGAATGTCTCTAATGAATGATCATAGCAGTTTCTTAGAGAGGCACCAAATATTAGCTCAAAAACTTTGTAAGAGGTCCTATTATGCCAGATTTGGGTATACTGCATTGTATCAAATAAAAAACAAGCAGAATATATCACTACTTCCAACATACTTCATTATATTTCTATTACGAAGATTGCCACAACTATTAATAATACTTTACAAGAGAATTCACTGTGTGAATTGGGAATATGTTGTTGTTGTGGTCTTCAGTCCGCAGACTGGTTTGATGCAGCTCTCCACGCTAGCCTGTCATGTGCAAGTCTCTTCATCTGAAAATACGTTCGGCAACCTACATCCTTTTGAATCTGAATACTATATTCGTCCCTTGGTCTCCCTCTACGATTTTTACCCCACATGCTAAGTTCACAATTCCTTGATGTCTCAGAATGTGTACAACCGATCTACCCCTTCTCTTAGTCAGGATATGCCAGAAACTCCTTTTCTCCCCGATTTGGTTAAGCCCCTTCTCATTAGTTATGTGATCTACCCATCTAATTTTCATCATTCGTCTGTAGCACCATATTTCAAAAACTTCTATCATCTTTTTATCTGTATTCCTAATCGTCCATATTTCACTCCCATACAATGTTACACTGCAGACAAATGCTTTCAGAAAGGACTTCCTAACATTTAAATTAATATTGGATGTTAACAAGTTTTGCATCTTTAGAAACGTTTTTCTTCCCATAGCCATTCTGCATTTTATATCTTCTTTACTTCAGGCATCAGAAGTTATCTTGCTACCCAATTAACAATGGCCATCTACTACTTTTATTGTCTCATTACCTAATCTAATTCCTTCAGCATCACCTGATTTGGTGACATTGCATTCCATTACCTTTGTTTTACTCTTGTTAATGTTCATCTTATATCTTCCTTTCAAGACACTGTCCATGCCATTCAATTGATCTTCCAGATCTTTTGCGGTCTCTGACAGAATTACTATGTCATCGGCAAACCACAATGTTTTTATTTCTTCTCCCTGCACTTTAATGCCCTCTCCAAATTTCTCCTTCCATTCCTTCACTACCTACTCAATGTACAGATTGAACAACATTGAGGAAAGGCTACAACCCTGTATTACTCCCTTCCCAACCTCTGCGTCCCTTTCTTGACTTCAACTCTACTAACTGCTGTCTGGTTTTTGTATAGGTTAAATATAACTCTTCACTCCCTATATTTTACCCCTGATTCCTTCAGAATTTGGAAGAGTGTATTCCAGTCTACATTGTCAAAAACTTGCTCCAAATCGACAAACGCTAAAAACGTAGGTTTCCCTTTCCTTAGCCTACCTTCTAAGATAATTCGTAATGTGAGTATTGCCTTCCATGTTCCTACATTTTTCCTAAATCCAAACTGATCTTCCCCAAGGTCCGATTCCACAAGTTTTTCTATTCGTCTGTAAATAATTTGTGTTAGTATTTTGCCACCATGACTTATTAAGCTGATAGTTCTGTAATTTTCACACTTGTCTGCACTTGCTTTGTTTGGAATTGGAATTAAATATTCTTCTTGAAGTCGGAGGGTATTTCCCCTGCCTCATACATCTTGCATACAAGGTGATACAATTTTTTCATGACTCGCTCTCCTAACGACATCAGCAGTTCAGATGGAATATCATTTACTCCAGGGGCCTTGTTTCGACTAAAGTCCTTCAGCGTTCTGTCAAATTTTTCTCGCAGTATATTTTTAAATTAAATTCATTATATGCATTGTGTCAAATCAGAATATTACAGCAAACTATCTGAGGCAAAGCTACAAATTCTGTTAAGAAGTTGTGACATGCAGGTATAGTAATTTGACAAATAATGGTCAAATCGCAAGAGAATAGAACAGAATATATCAAGTCCTGACAGATTATATAAGGATGACTATGCCCATCATATTAAGAAGTCAAGACCCCAATTAAGAACAAATTCGAAGTGCTAGTAAAGTGATTTTAAAATATTTTACTAGTGAAGATACGTCAAACTATATGAATAAATTATATTAGGGAGATTTGGAGAAAGACAATAGAGAATGTTGTCTGTGCTTCTCAGATACTGAAATGCATTTTTCGATTGCAGTTTCGTAATTTATCTCACAAAAAGCTCTTTAGGGAGTTATCAAAATCCACTACAGCTGTAGATGATACAAGACTGTCACACTGTTAATAAATTTCTGTGGGTTCCTTTGACAATCAGATGTAGATACTAAGGGAAAAAAGAATCATCTATTACAACTACATATCAATCAAACCGTAATGGAATAGAATGGAATGTGTCAAACCAATGATCATGTCACAATGACGTTATGTCTATCATCTCAAGAATCGTATAAAGAAACCAAATCAGTTCACATTGTCAATGGGTAATGTAAATGTCATAATGTGATCGATAGGGAAAGAAATACTTTTGATCATTGTATCTTCATTCTCTTCTTATCAGGGGTGGGGTTTACATAAGTCACTTTACAAGCTATTAGGGAGAAAATGAAACTATCAAAAACCAATCAAAACATGAACGAAGGGTAAGCTTCAGTGGTGTAACACAGTTGATAGTGAGGCAGTATCCAGTATGGAGACAGTCAATGTGAGCTATATCAGTAAGAAAGCCATGGTGGAGCAGCCAAAGAGCGTTCTAAGGCACCTTGGTGTGAAATGCATGGTTGCTGGCCATCGAAGGTTCGAGTCCTCCAACACAGAAGGATGTGTATGTTGTGCTTAGGTTAGTTTAAATTATTTGAAGTAGTTTGTAAGCCTAAGTCCAACAGATTTATAAACTGAGAAAACCACCAATGACAGAAGAAAAATACCTCTCAGAATAAAATCAAAAGAAGTATAATATCTCTGATCAGTGACACTGAGGGTGCTTTGTCATTCATGTGCCTGCTATGAGGAAGGCTAAGTGCATCCATTCTAGGGATGGGAAATTTAACATTCAGAATGAAACTTAAGGGAATACAATGTACCAAAATGGCATTTTCACATAATGAATGGGGAGGTTATGTCAACCATTTTTAGAGTTTCTTTTAGGTTAGTAAAACTGATAATTATCAAGACTTTAGGAAATAATGTGTAATAAATAAGTGTCCTAAACACTATATATTAAGGAAGTTATGTATATAGGGTCAAGAAAAGAGAATCAGCAATTATAACATGAATTCCAACACTAAGAATCAACTCTAGCGAAAATAGAAATTCTCGACACATTTTATTATAGAGGTTACGAAAGGTTCGACAGACTGGCAGAAGTTAATACTACTAAGGAATTTGAGTTCAAAAATAACATTTGAAAAGAATATAACATGTCATATTCAGTAGGTCACAATCTTCACTATCCTAAAAATTTTATTTGGTGGGATTTGTAATGATATATCAGTAATACACATACCTCACTGAAATACAAGCAGACTCCATTATTCAAGAAATTTTATTAGTAAATCTGAGACAAGTGGTTATGCCACTGTAAAATGTAGTTCTCAGAAACAAATCAAAAGGAGCGAAAGTTTACCTTTTGTCAACTGTAATTGGAATTAGTATGCAGTCAATTACAGATGCAATCGACAGAGACATTCAGAAGGTACAAAAATAGGAAGCTGATATCACTCACATGGTGGAAGGGAGAAAGAGTGTGTGTTACATATATGATACACAAGTTGCAGTGGCAGTCTTGAGGGGTGTTTCACTGCATACGAGAAATGTTTACAAAATTTCAATTACCTTCTTTCTGTATCAAACAGGAAAATATTTTGTTGGCACCCACCTACAGAAGAAGAAATTGTCATCATAAAAAAATAAGAGCAATCAGAACTCGATTGAGAAGATTCACATGTTTATTTTTGCAGTATACTATTAAAAAATGAAACAGTACACAAATAGAATGAAATGCTTTGATGTAACCTCTGTCAGGCAGTTAAGTGTGGAATGCAGAGTAGTCCTGTAGAGGTAAGCATTCATCGATAAGTTTCTGAACACTATATGTGCTCCAGGTCCGCAGCTAAATTAAAATATTGGTTTAAAATATGTGTTGGTTACTGGTTGCAGGTTGCCTTACATTTGATTATAATGTCACAGTACACTTAGAGAAGGTTGGCTTATGACTGCAGCCATGGCAGAGTGGCTTAGCACATTGAGGCACTATACTCTGATGCAGGAGGCTGTTCGCCATTAGGGGTTCGAATCCTCCCTTGGGCATGGATATTTCTGTTGTCCTTAGTATAAGATAGTAGTTTTAAGTTTAGAGACTGATTACCCCACAGTTAAGTTTGTGGCTCAATACGTTTTATTAGGGAAATTGTGTCCATCACATATATAAATTATATCAAGGAGGCTGATTATGCAACTATGTAACTGTAAAATCAAAGCCAAATAAAACGATATGTTCATATCAGAGGTCTTAATACATTTTCTTATGGTGCCTTTGTTCATCTCTCTGAGATAATCAGCTATGACAAAGCATTTGTAATTCTCCAAACGGTATCGAAGGGTATTAGAATATGGCCTTTCAGTGATTTAAGACATTTTCATTACTGAAGCATTAGCCATTTTCTTAAAGAATGTTATTATTGAATATGAGAGAATGCACAGTGTAGATAGGAAACATGTTTCTCAAATCAACTCCAAAGGAATGAAACATGTTAAATAATTGTTCATAACATGGTTAAGTAGGATTACTGTGGCATTCATTGACATAAAAGAATTAATGAAACTGAGACAAAACAGTATGGCACTAGGAAATGTAACTTTGAGAAACGATTCAAAATAGAATATAATGTTTAAGAAGACTATGAAAAAGTCAACATTCTGATTGGTGGTACAAAGAATCGTGTATTTACCATACAACTAGGACAATATAACTAAACAGGCGAAAATATGAACCAATTTGACTCATAATAAAGGAGAATATTATTTTGGAGTGATTGTTACCCCCTGGGGGTAACAATAACCCTGAGGTCAATTTCACCATTTGCCTACCATTATTGGATGATTTTTATGTCTGCTTCCATATAAAGACTTTCATATAATGGAACTTAATTTGGTGATAAGAAATTGCACTTTATGAAAAACATTTTAAAAATATTATAGTTCAAATAAATTCAATGGGGAAACACAGTCTTAGTACAGAAGAAATAATTAATCCTATCATCAGGTTCTTATATGTCCGAATTCATACATTTCAGGAATTGTGTATGATATTGTTAATGGCAAACATAATTTCAACAACTAAGCATTCAGATTTCTTTTAAAAAATGGCAACATTGATTCCCTAACTTTTTTTCTGTCAGGGGTACTATTGATCCTGCAAATATTATCTTTGAATTATATTTATTGTTTAAAATCTGTGATATTAAGGATAATATATAGGGATAAGTGAATTAATGGAAATTTTGAGATAATATTTAGGGGTTAAATGTTATCTCCTTTTAAAGCAGTGTGAATTTCTAATTGTTAAAAAATACAAAACATTCAGTTAATACTTCAGATTATTGAGATCCCTTTACACAGGTCATAGGCCTAATGCCAATTACATATTTCTAAGTACTATTCAACATATGTTTAAAATAAAACAACTCTGAGGGGTCGTTGTAACCCCAGGTCACAGGGTAAGTTTAATGTCATTCATTTTTTTCTACTGACTTCTGAAAAATATAACATACAAAGTGCACTGTGGATATTTCTATAGAAATAATGTACTGTAATAAAAACCACCGTAAATAGAAATTGTTTTATACTAGAGAGTCTACAAAAACGTTTCTACCTCATCCTGGATGATGGTGCCTAAGCAAATAGAAACCAATAGTTAAATAAGTATTCAATAGGAATGCGAAATTACGATTATGAAAATGAACAGATATACGATGGACTAAATGCAGTGTATAGAGTGTAGTTTTCTGTAGTGTAGAAATACTGTATGGAAGACCAATGAGGAAGCTGAAAACTCAGTATAGATCGGTGGGATGTGCCTATGAAAGATGATGAAAATTATAAGCTGGAAAGAAGGGGATAAAATGTAGTAGTATTAAGAAATAATGGTATAGAAAAAATAAGTATTTTATGAAATTTCAGGTATAATAGTAAATTTGTAAGGTCACTGTCGAAGAGAACAATGCCTACTGATTCATTATAAAGGGATTGTGAAAGGAGAAAGAAGAAGATGGTGGAAAAGACATCAGTTGATTGATAATGTGAATATGAAATACATATGGTAACAAAAGGAGTCGGTTGCCAAAAGTTCTTCATTGTCCCTTGTGGCTATATTAGCTAGAAAATACAACATTGGTCAACTGCAATATTCTGCTGCAACAACTCAAGGCCCACAGTTGGACGAAGATGCTTTTGAATCATCATCCATCCACACGTTTTCCATGAATTTAAACCGAAACAGGTTTTGCTTATTTTGGAAGAGGTAAGAACCATTTCTTTTCACATCCTATTTGAAAGAATGTTTGTCTCCAATGTCATCGACCTGACTGTCTTTCTTCATTAGTTTTAGTTCACTAACCACAGGCACTGTGTATTTTAGTTCCACTTTATATAATATAAATAAATTAATAACATAAATAAATATTTGCTTCGTCTACTTACTGAAGCCGCTGCCGTTCCTCTGTGGTTGTTGTTGTTGTTGATGATGATGTTGTTGTCGTTTTCGTTGTTGTTGTTGTTGTCATTGTTGTTGTTGTTGGCGTGGACATGATCAAACTCAACCAGTCAATACAATTGTAAGGTTTACAGTACAAACCTGTTAAAACAGAAAGTGTACACAAGTAATACTCATAATGAGAAATCATTACTCCTGCAAATGGCCACAACAGCACTAAACATATGTTTGCAATGCCTTTACAGCAATAGATGTGAGAAATAAATACACTGCAAGAGAACTGCATATAATCAAACAATGCCCCTGCCTTCTTTCCCCAGAAACGTATTAATAATATTTTGGATCATCAGTAAATTTTAATTTACATGTACATGTGAGCATTATGATGCTCTGATAAATATTTCAGTTTATGTAGTCAGTACCCACTTTTTTGCTTCTTAAAGCCAATCAAGAATTATAGTTCAGGCATAAATTTAAGAGCCATTTATTGATCATTATATCCTTAAGTATTCTAACTTATGTGATGTACCTAGGTGTGTTAAAAATTACTTTGAAGTAATAGGACAAAAACTGAGATTTATAATCAGTCACAGATGCAAAGTATGGTAACTGAAATATTAAAATATGTAATGGTGAGTGAGCAAACGAATTATACTTACAAAATCAATTAACTTTTTCAGAAAAAATTTATTAACATGAGTACATTGGAACATTAACCCACTTTCAAATCCTCTCAGTTCAGCTACCAAAAATATTCTGTAGACAGAAAATGATAAATAACGCAAAAATGGCCTGCTGAGAAAATTAAAACATGAAAAGTTGCCCATTTAAAACGTTCAGTGATCTTGACAGCTCCTTAGAAAGTGTAATACATTAAACTACTTGGGATTCTATTAAGATGAAAAGTTAAAATGCTTAATTACATTGATGTAGTGTAAGAAATGCATCACACAAAACAGGGAAAGTAAAAATCAGTGAGTGTCACAAATTCCAGTGTTGGGCTGATTCCTGTTCTTAATCTGTGCAAGTATTCAAATGCTTGCTGATGGCTTGTGCAAATTAATCAAAGTCTAAAATGCAAACATACCATTTACAGTAGAAATGATTACTACTTGTCAATATAATTAGTATATAGAAAATAATTTAAATCTGAGTTTCAATCAAGTGCAGGTACCAGAAAAACCGATTAATACCCACACACCAAATATAGCACCATGCCAAATAAATCTATGGTCTCATACCATTTACAGTAGAAACGATTACTACTTATCAATATACTTAATATATAGAAAATAATTTAAATCTTAGTTTCAGAGGAGTGCTGGTACCACAAAAACCCATTAATATCCACACACCATATAAAGCACCATGCCAAATAATTCTATGGTGTCTGTTTGAAAAAGGATTAATCATTAACTGATCTGCTTTAGAAATAGAAGTTTCAGCCATTTTGTTGAATAACAGACAATACTGAATAACTGTGGAAAGTAACTAATATAAGGTATCTAACTCCACACTTAGTGACATCCTGTCAAAGATCTTGGTATACTTACATTTTCTCTCAAAACACATAATAAAAATAAGTTTCTAATTAAGTGATATTTACATAATAATTCAAAATAAGTGACAAGCATACCTTTCTATGTAGGTTCCAAACTGTGGTTCTATATTCCAATTTTAGGGTATTTAGGCAACTTCTGATGGACGTAACCCAAGAAACTGGGAATATCTGTAAATTAAAAGAGGTTATAAACATAACTTATTGTCACTGACTTCTGTAGTTTATCTACATTCTAGGATTCAAGAGCAGCTGATAAAGGAAACACAAAGGTGAAACTCCAGCTAAATATTTGTAACTAATAGTCTAGTTCCTTACCAACTGTAGCAAGGAAATCGTTACTTTAATGCTTAAACATTTCCAGAGAACAACAATTTCTGAAGATTTATAAAATCAAGCATTCAGATCTCACTGAAGTATTACCCCCCCCCCCCAGCCCCCCTTTCCCAAATGTCATCACTATGCTGCAACTGAATGCTACAAGGCTGTTTACCCACAGTTTCAGCATTTTCTGTTTAAAGCTAAAGTCTGCTGTACAGCAGGTAGGGAAACTTACCGGGAAAAGGAAGAGTCGAAAATCAGAAACGGCCAAGTAGCTGTGATAGCCAACACCAGAAGCTTCTCTGCAACAGAATTTGGTTTCAGTACATTTTGTTTAAAGCTAGGTGAAAAGTACTATACATATTAAGCGCACGAGAACTCACCCAGCAGAAGGGCCGAAAGTTATCAAGTTGTAACTCTCAAACTCAACTCCAGCAGATTCTGTAAATCAGATTTTTTTTTCAGCAGGTTTTGTTCAGTGTTAAATGAATACTACACACATTAAGCGAGCGCTACAGCAAGGTAGCGAACTTACCCAACAGGAGGGCCGAATATCAGCAGCAGCCGAGTAGCTGCCAAAGCCAACACCAGCAGCTTCTATACACCGGAATTTTTTATTCAGCACTTTTTGCTTAAAGTTAAATGTAAAGTACTATGTATATTAAGCGTGCGCTACAGCTTACCCTGCAAAGGTGGCGAAAGTCAGCAGTGGCTGGGTGTCTGTGAAAGCTGAAGTCAGAAGTAAGCTGCAAGTGGGTCTCCAGTCTTCCGACACCGAGCAACCAGAAGCAACTGCGGCGTACTGCCAGCACGGAAGCCGTCGCAACGTCGCCCCTCCAGGGCTCATGGTGGGGGTATCAGGTGACCCCACCACGCCCTCGACGACTTCTTCTGATTGGACGAAAACTTCGTGGCTGCAGCTCGAAGTTGCTGTAGTGGGGGAAACGACGACTTCTGCCCCTAGCTTGAAGGTGTCGTGGTAGGAGGGTGCTGACGTGTAATCCTTTCTCCTCCACACATTTCATTACTGACTAATGCAGCCTATCGGAATCTATCGTCTGGGGTCACGTATATATTTCGAGATGTTGTCTTACGCTCTTTTAAATGATTATTCATAAAACACGTTCAACACTTTTCTTAAGTACAACTTAAATTACAAGAACTGAAGTTACGTTGCTGAGAGTTGCATAATGTTCAGGTCTATCCATAGCAATAATAAAAGACCATTTTACAAATTTCAGGATAGAAACATGTGGTTGAAAAACTGAAACAAATGTGCCAGTCAGAACTATAATTACACTTCTTGAGAATATTTTCGTAGCTTTAGAACCCGTATGACTCAAATCGGAAAAGCTAGGTAAAGAGACGTTTTAGTAAGTAATTTAAATAAACATTTTAACAGATATTTCTTCTGAAAGCAACTTGCTGACCTCAAAACATTTCAGATTTTTCGGTGATCACAACACCTTACAGCAGTTCCTACGCCTTATTCCCTAAATGTAATGTAACTTTATAGGACTGTGTTATGGGGCATAGGTACGGCTTCAAGTTATGTATAACAAGACAGTATAGCTTTAAGACAACAGGATAGAGGCTGTCAAGGCTCCATCATACTAAGGGTTGATCATTTCACTAATCTGCTAGACAGCATATCTTTTGCCACCAGATGAAGCCAGTTGAAGTCGGGATACCACAAGGCTCAATTCTAGTACCCCAATTTAATCCAGTCTGTTGAAAGCAATAACGCCTACCGTTCGCTGATACTGTGTCGCAGTACCTTATTAAAATCAGCTACAGAACACTACAGTAACATTTATAAAACATACACAGCGTTACAAGCGTAGGAGATAAAATCAAAGTAAAAAAAGTCAACGCAAGAAAAGACTAGATCTACAATAGTTTTTCCTTGATATCTTAGACATCTCTTAACATCCTGTTCCTTCTTCTTGTAACAGTGCTCCTTCCTTCTCCATTTTTACAGATAACCTCTTGATGCATTTTCTTCTCAGTCCACCTCTCTTTGACATTACTCTGTAGCACTACATTTCAAATGCTTCCATTTTCTTCTGTACCGGTTTCCCCACTGTCCATCTTTCACTTCCATACGTACATTCTCAGAATTTTTTCCCTCACATGTAGAGAAATGTTTGAAACTAGAAGCCTCCTCTTGCCCATGAAATCCCTCTTTGCCTGTGCTAATCTATATTTTATAACGTCCTTACTATGGTTCCAATCTTGCATAATTACTGAATTACATCCACTTCAACGTCGTGATCACCACTGTTAATGTTAGGTTATGGCTATCTTCATTTCTGAAACTTATTAATTTTATCTTTTTACGGTTTACTCTCAAACCACAATTATTAAACTTTTCACCACAGTCAACAGTTCACGTATTTCTTCTCTTTCACTGAAGAGAGGAATGTTATTGGCGCATTCGTTGCCGTTCTATCACCCAGAATTTTTATCATGTTATTTTATTTCTGTCATTGTTATTCTTCTTTGTCTATATTGAAGGCGGGGCATTACTGACTAGTTCAATGACCATAGCAACTTACTCCAGTTGGCTCCTGTAGTACGAGATAGATCTTACACTGAGGTGTTTGTGCATATATTTCAGTCTGCGACCAAAATTACACGTCGAAAGCTAATAGTTATTTTATGTGATAGTAGTTATCAATCGCTAAGGTGGTCAAGGGTTGATGATGATAAGGGGGTAGAAGATACTGGGGTTGAAAGTTATCGACTTACATAAAATTCTACATGAGTAAGTAAATATTTCGCTCTGCATCAAAAACTACCGAAGGTAAGCGAATGGTGCCTATGTGTAGTTGTAGTCCCACGTCTCCCATTGTGAACCGTAGCGGTTCGACGACGATAGCTATATAGGGGTGGAAGAGACTGTGGTTTAAATTTATCGGCTTATATAAAATTCGACGTGTGTGTGCCTGTAGTTCGGTGCACAGCAAATAGTACACATCGCAAACGAATGGTGTTTCTTTATGACCAAGTCCCAAGTTTCTCGTGGTGCTACCTCGACAGCTATATGAGGGTGCAATATATGGTGGTTGAAATTTGTTGACTTATATAAAATTCGACGTGTGTATGTGTTCTTAAAAATCTTTACTGATTACATATGTTGAAAACTATCAAATTATGTGCGTAATAAAAAAAATTCCCATTCTCGATACTTATCAAGATAGTAGAAAATAGCGCAGAAAAGTGGATCTACGGAAGAAATAGAAGCATATCTAACATTGCTGCGAGAAAATTACCACCGACACAGAGATAATCAGACTGAAGTGCAGCAATAAATTTATGAATAATTCAGAAAGGCTGAGAGAAATCATGAGTGAAGAGATATAAATTTCCTGCTTTACGATGTCATCCATTAGAACCTGAGTGTAACGAAAGAGATTTGCAACGGCTGCAGCCATATGGAAGCAAACGAGAGAGGGAAGATAGAAGACCTCGAAAGGTAAAACAGTGCCTACTAAAATACGAGGGTCATTTCCTTTTAGTAACAGCTGATTAGTAATGGAGCAAGACAAACCTTATTTATGAATGTAAATTGTATCACAAACTAGAATAAGCACTTTCTTTTTCATTTCTCAAGATAATCACCATGATCATTTGTCACATTGTGGCACCAGTTTTTGAATATCAGCACCAAATCAATCTCTGGCCTGACCGTCACATTCTTTTGTAATCTAATTTGTCAGTAACAATGTAATAAGCTACTGATTTTGAAACAGGTAGCAATTTATGATGCAGCTCGTCAATGGTGACTTTTTTTTTCTTTTTCTTTTTTTTGTCGAATTGCCTCATCAACTGCTTTTGTCAAGTCGTTACTCACCACAGAGGGACGTCCAGGTTAAAACAGACGCTTCACTATTGACGAGTTGAAGCAGAAATTTCCGCACGTTTTCAGCTCAGCAGTTTATGACATTGTTACCGACGAACTTCACTACAATAAATAAATAAATAAATAAATAAAAATAAAAAGTTAAAAAAATCTAACAGTCTGACGTCAAAGTTTAATTCTGAAATTTTCGTGTGTTGATGGTGCATGATTACAGCACCTATCGGAGGGTGAACAAAAAAAGTTCAAATCACTGATATGGGTTGTAAGAAACACATGTTACAGTTTACTAATGACACCAGTCTTATTCCCCAAAGGAAAAACTGCTGCATACGTTCTGCAAGCAACAAAGCTCTTACTGAAAGCACCAAAAAATGCTTCAGCATAAATAAAATGAAAATTAATACAGATAAAACACAATGCCTGATATGCAGCCTTAGCAAAATTGCATGACACGATAATTTGGGGGCTGTTCAACTGCTGGACTTCATGGCCGATAGTAAACTATCATTGATTTAACTCACAGTGTGTGTGTGTGTGTGTGTGTGTGTGTGTGAGAGAGAGAGAGAGAGAGAGAGAGAGAGAGAGAGAGAGAGCTTTGATGTCTCCCGTGTAATATATCTGCTTAGCAGGTTAAAAGGCGTATTAACTGACCAGCTCATTCTACTTGAAAGGTAAAGCAGTCAACAATCCGAAGATTGGTTTGAACACCACAGTGCTTTACTAGGAATGGTCCTGTTTGGAGGTGGTATGCCGTTGCCTTCCTCCGACCTTCGATCTGACTTACCCAGCCTGTTATAGAGGGACCTACAGTTTTACGTATGTTCCGAACCAAGGTGGTACTTGATATTTTTCACATCAGCAACACTGCAGAGGGGAAAGAAGTGGAACGTGACAGTTAAAAATCCTGGTACCTGGTGGGGATCAAACCTGTGACCTTTGGATTCATAGTCTGGCACTCTACCATTGTGCTACCGACCCGCAGTCCTCCTTTTACTTATAACTGTTGATTGTGCACAATTTCATAGTGACATTAAGTATGGCCTTCTACTGTTGGGAAACTCTGCTAGTTGCAAAGATACGTTAATACAGAAGAAAAATAAATAATAAAATAAAAATAAATAAAATAAAGCCGCGGTGGAATGGCCGAGCGCTTTAAAGCACCTTGCTGTGAAGCGCGCGTTTGTTCCCCGTCCGAGGTTCGAGTCCTCCGCCGCCCATGAATGTGTGTAATGTCCTTAGGTTAGTTTAAGTAGTTTTTAAGGCCAGGGACTGATAACCGCAGTAGTGAAGTCCCATTGATTTGCAAACATTTGAACATTTTCAAATAAAATAAAATAAAAATTCAGGATCATTATTCATGCAATAGACTGTAGCACTGTATACCTGTATTCAACCGGTTAGAAATTATGACACTCTTCAGGCAGTACGTCTTTTCATGCAGCACCAGAATACAAGAAAATCAGAGGTTTTTAGCACCAGACAATAAATCCACATTTACGACACCCTTAACAGTGGAACAATCACCGACCGACTGGAATGCAAGATAAGTTTCCACTGGTTGCACTATTAAATGTTTCACTCGCTGCCTCGAGGAATTCAATGCATGGACCACTCAAAAGGAAAATAGCACAGAAGCACCAGCTATACTCTATTGCTGACCGTTACAATTGTGATCAAAGTGGATGGACAAAGTAACATTTTTCCTTGTATATTTTTGACGGCGTTACAGCGATAATTGAATCAATTAAATCGCAATTTGCGATCAGTTATGGCTTCACTGTACTTGGTTCAGACGGAATACCAAAGTGAGGCGGATGAAAATTTGTGCCCAGCCGGGATCTCCTGCTTACTAGGCAAATGCGTTGACCACTCCGCCACCGAGGTCACAGTGACCAGGTGACCCGGGGACAAATTTTCATTCGCCTCACTTTGGTATTCCATCTGAACCAAGTACAGTGAAGCCATAACTGATTGCAAATTGCGATTTAATTGAACATTATTCCTGTTATATACGGCCTTTTTGTGGTCAGCTTTTCTTATATATATGGGGGTGGACGAAACAATATGAATACCGTACAGTATGCTACGTCCTGTTGCAAGTTGGCAGCACTGTGTAGTGTTAACACTGAAACGCGGGCCGGACAGTTCTACTTCAGAAACTGTATACACAACTACTGTGCGTCCTATTTTGGAATATTGCTGCGAAATTTGGGGTCCATATCAGGTGGGACTAACAGACTGTTTGTATAAAGTTCAGAGAAGGGCAGCTCGGTTTGTATTATCCCGATATAAGGGGAAGACTGTCACGGAAATTATGTATGAGCTGGGGTGGAAATCATTAAAAGAAAGGCGTTATTCGTTGCGACGAGATCTACATGCCATATTTCTTTCATCATCTTTCTCTTCTAAATGCGAACATATCTTGTTAGCACCCACATACATAAGGAAACATGATCTTCATAATAAAACAAGAGAAATTAAGATCTAAAAAGGAAAAAAAATAGGTATTGCTTTTCTCGCGAGCTATTAGAGAATGGAACTGCAGATAAATATCATAAAAGCTGTTCGATGAAACCTTTCCATGCACTTCAAAGTGACTTGCAGAGAATTTATGTAGATGTAGAGTGCACGGCTGACGTACGCAGTCTTGGACGTCACGTTGCAGTACATTATACGTTTTGTTCCGCGACGCTCAACACAAATGATCGGTGAAATGCGTGATCTCTCAGACTGTCAAAGACGCCAGGTCGACGATCTGCAGGTAGCAGAAGCTGTTGACCGCTTCAATACCGAAAGTATCCTCGGTAGTGACAGCGTACAGAGAACAAAGTAAGGCTTCGTTCGTGATGAGGAATAGTGGGCGAAACCAGAAGTTAACTGACACCAACCACCCAGTATGGCCAGACAACATAAAACTACCTCGGAAAAAGGGACTGGCCACACTGAACGGCCGAGTGCGACACGAGTAATCGGCTAAAATTTCGATAGTTCAACGTGACAGTTTCCACCTTCACCATAAATTTATTTCTTACTTAAATTCAAATAGTACATAAACTCCTTATTTCTTATTGTTGTTATTTACTTTTTTATTATTTTTTATTATTATTTTTAACGAAACGTTTCATACAGTTTTGATATATGGAAATTACACTGCTTGAAACAATTATGAGATCAGGTCAATATCGTACACAATATAGACTATATGTTGTAACGTATTTTGTTCAGTTATTGGTTACAATTGTAATTTTTGTGTGGTACAGTACGTTATTTTGCGGACTCAACTCATTACTTGGCGTTTACTTAGAAAGACCCTATATGGGGTTCCCATAATAATGCGAAAGTCAGTGTCGTTGCCCTGCAATGTATGTAATGGACTCGGACGGCCAGTAGTGTCGTACACCTGCGTGGAATGGACAGTCTGCGCCTATCAATCAAATGTTCAAATGTTTGTATAGTCTATGGGACTTAACTACGTGGCCATCAGTCCCTAAAAAACTACTTATGAACTAGCTAACACTACGGACGGCACAAATATCGATTCGAACCACCGACCGTAGTGGCCGTGCAGACCGTGACTGAAGCGCCTCAGTACCCTCGGCCACCGCGGCCGGCCTACGCCTATCAATCAGCTCTTTGAGGGCTATGTGGCCATTCCTGCACGAGTGGAATATCCAGCTGTTCAACCGTTTTCGGAGGTGCTGGCCCGGCTGCAATACGTCTGCCGAGTGCATCCCAGGCATGCTCAATTGGGTTTAACTCCGGTGAACATGCTGGCCACTCCATTCCTTAAATTTCCTCAGCTTCAAGCATGTTTTCCACTAGACTTGTGCATAATAGTACGCGATAGGGAGCGCTCACTTTAGTTACCGGCTCTGCCGCGAACTAGTTCGTTCTTTTAGTTCGTCCGCTCCCAGTGACGGCTGAGCGGCATGGTCTGCGCATGCAGGTGCAGGGAGAAGTTCCCCCACCTAGCTGCTTCGTGCGCTTTCTGCTTGAGCCGCTAACGATATCACGCAAAGCAAAAGAAACAGTTTGTGGATAATTTCTCGCGTTTAAGTTTAGAGTTATCTCTATTTCTTGGTATTATAGAATTTATAGTCAGATATTGCAGAGTGCAGAATACTTCAAAACAGAAATTTTGTCTGCTGTGCGCCCTCTCGCTATTGCCTGTCGGTCTTCGGAAAAGAATCCAACGAACTAAGAAACGAGATACGTTTGGCATAATAGTTCGCGACCGTTAACTCATATTTTAGTTCGCGACCGGTAGCTCTTTTAGTTCGCAGCTCGGCCGTGCAGTAGGTCGCCCTTTTTAGTTCGTCCGCTCTTTTTGGCTTTTGCTACCGCTACATATACATGCAAAGAATGTTAAGTTTTGAGTTCTCTTTACTTATTTACACTATGGAATGAGGGTTATATTTAGACACCGCTAAATACCTTAGAAAAGAAAATTTGTGACAGTGAGGTATGAAACTACAGCTGAGCTGCATCTCAGCTCAAAATGACGGTAACTGGCAGAAGGGAATCCCGCGATTCTGCGCGCTCTCGCGTCATCTCGCTGTTCCCCGTCAGTCTTCGGAAAAGGAGCGGACGAAGTAAGAGGCGAGGGATCTGCAAACTAGTTCGCGTAGTTAACCTGTGGGAGCGCTCTTCCGAACTAGTTCGTTCGCGAACTACACAAGACTATTGTCCACCAATACAGCTTCGTGGGGACGAGCGTTACCATCCACCGTGAGAAACCCATCTCCTGTGGCACCAGCGTGGGCACAACAAAATGTCGAAGGATGTCATCTCCATAGCTCTGAGCAGTGAAAGCGCCATCACGAACGACATAGAGGTCGGTACGTCCGTCGATACTGACTCCTGCCCGCACAATTTGTCCAGCGCCATGAATCCTGCTAATAATCAGGATTGTTTCGACTTTCACGTTATCTGCAGATGAGGGAACGACTATCGTGCGGCTGAACACAAAATTTTGATTCATCTTTGAAAAGAACTCGGTGCCTTTCTACGTTCCTCCGCCCAGTTTCTGCTTGGTAAATGGTGTAAACGGAGTCGTCGTTTTAATGGGACACAAACTAGAGGCTTCCGTGTGTAAACATCACATTCCCGAAGCCGATTTCGGACTTTTTTTGCGTAGATGTTGCGTATCTTGTTGCTGTCTGGATGGTGCTTTGCAGCTGAGTTGCATTCAGCCTCCTGTCTCGATTGCCTATTAACCGGAGATAACGGTAATCTCTTGCTTATGTTACATCTACATCTACATACATAATCCGCAATCCACCGCAAGTTGCGTGGCGGAGGGTACACCGTACCACTACTAGGCATTTCCTTTTCTATTCCACTCCGAAACAGAACGAGGAAAAAAAGAATGCCCCTAATTTCTCTTGTCTTTGTGATCATTACGCGAAATATAAGTAACCGGCAGCAAGGTCGTACTACACTCAGCTTCAAATTCCTGCCCTCTAAATTTCCTCAACAGAAATTCACGAAAAGAACGTCGTCTTTCCTCCAGCGATCCCCAATTGAGTTGCCGGAGCATATTCGTGGCACTCGCGGATTGGTCGAACCAACCGGTAACAAACCTAGCTGCTCGCCTCTGAACCGCCTCTATGTCTTCCTTTAAACGGATATACTGCGGGTCCCAAACACTTGAGCAATACTCAAGACGTACAAGCGTTTTATACGCGGCCTCCTTTACAGGTGAAGTACATCTTCCCAAAATTCTCCCAATAAACCGAAGTCGGCTGCCCGCCTTACTCACAACTGTCCTTATAAGCTCGTTCCATTTCATATCGCTCTGCAATGTTACGCCTAAATATTTGAACGACGCGACAGCATCAAGAAGCTCACTACTAATGCTGTATTCGAACATTGTGGGATTGGTTTTCTTACTCATGCGCATCACCTTCCATCATTCTACGTTCAGTGCTAGCTGCCATTGTTCGCACCAACTCGAAATTTTGTATACCGTATGCTATTACACTCAGTTAAAGACGACACCCTCCCATACACCACAGCATCATCAGTAAACAGCCGCAAATTACAACTTACTCTGTCCATGACATTTTATATAGATATAAAATAATAGTGGTCCTATCACACTCCCCTGGGGCACGCCTGACGATACAGTGGTCTCTGATGAACACTCGCCGTCGAGAACAACGTACTGCGTTCTATTACTTAGGAAGTCATCCAGCCAGTCACAAATCTGTGAACCTATTCCATAAGCTCGTATCTTCGCTAGCAGTCTGCAGTGTCGAACGCCTTTTTGAAGTTGAGAAAATCACAATTCGCCTGTTGCCCTTCATCCGTGGCTCGCAAGATGTCATGTGAGAAAAGGGCAAGCTGAGTTTGACATAAACGATGTCTCCTAAACTCGTGCTGATTCACAGAAAGAAGCTTTTTCGTTTTAAAGAAATTTACTATATTCGAATTGAGAATATGCTCTAAAATTCTACAGGAAACTGATGTCAACGATATTGGCCTGTAATTGTGTGGGTCAGTTCTCTTTCCTTTCTTATAAACGGGAGTCACCTGCACATTTTTCCAATCAGTAGGAACCTTGTGTGAATTAAAGATTCGCGATAAATGCATGCTAAGTAGGGGGCCAATGCCGCAGAATACTCTGTGTAAAACCGAACTGGTATTCTATCTGGACCAGCAGACTGTTTCGTATTTAGCTGCCTCAGCTGCTTCTCTATACCGGAAATACCTATTGCTATGTCACCCATTTCGGAATTAGTACGTTACTCAAGGACGGCCTTAGCTTTCCCTTTTTTAACTGTTCCAGTTAATCGCGACCAGGTACTGGAAATTATAGTTTGGGACACTCCATTAGCTGCAACCACCTTCATCTGTGTCGGTCCCACTTCTGACCTTCCTGGCTTACCATGCCTAGCTTCTTACTGCATTGCATTACACTACCTGAACCCAACTGCTTGTGTAATTCGTTTGGTAAACACAAGTCAACACCAACGCACTCTGCAGCAACTTTCCGTTATTACCACTATCTCTGTTGCAGTAATATGATTGTCTCTACTCCGTGAAATCGACATCTACTTCTACATGGGATACTCTGCAAATCACATTTAAGTGCCTGGCAGAGGGTTCATCGAACCACCGCTATACTATGTATCTCCCATTCCATTCTCGAATAGCGCACGGGAAGAAAGAACACCTGAATCTCTCTGTTACAGCTCTGATTTCTCGTATTCCATTTTGATGATCATTTCTACCTTTGTAAGTGGGAGTCAACAATATATTTCCGCATTCGGAGGAGAATGTTGGCGACTGGAGTTCCATAAGTAGCCCACGAGGCAGCGATATGCGCCGTTTTTGTAATGATTCCCATCCCAGATCCTGTATCATTTCCGTAACGCTGTCTCCCCTGTGTTGTAACAACACGAAACGAGCTGCCCTTCTTTGGACTCTTTCGATGTCCTCCGTCAAACCCACCTGATAAGGATCCCACACTGGGCAGCAATACGCCAAAAAAGGACGGAAAAGCGTAGTGTATGCAGTTTCTTTAGTAGTTCTGTTGCATCTTTTAAGGGTTCTGCCAATAAAACGCAGTCTTTGATTCGCCTTCCCCACGACATTATCTACGTGTTCTTTCCAGTTCACGTCTGAAGTAATAGAAATTCCTAGGTATTTAGTAGAATTTACGGCATTCACTTTTGATTGATTTATCTTGTAAACAAAGTTTTCATTAAATAATGAGAAGTGCGAAGTTGTCCACATTACCAATTTTTACATCATAGTGACATCTTATTCAGATCGTTCTGCAGGTGGTTTTGATCTTAACATGATTTTACTAGAAATAAATGACGGCGTCATCTGCAAACAATCTAAGAGAGCTACTTAGATTTTCCCCTAAATCGTTTATATAAATAAGGAACAGCAGAGGACCAATAACACTACCTTGTGGAACGCCCGATATCACCTCTGTTTTAGTCTATGCCTTACCATCGAATACTACGAACTGTGACCTCTCTGACAGGAAATCCCCTATCCAGTCGCAAATTTGGGGCGATATACCATAACCACGCAATTTTATTAAAAGCTGTTTGTGAGGTACGGTGTCAAAAACCTTCTGGAAGTCAAGAAATACGGAATCGATTTGTGAACCCTTGTCGATAGCACCCATCACTTCGTGTGAGTAACGAGCTAGTTGTGTTCCGCATGAACGATATTTTGTAAATTCGTGTTGACTTTGGGCCAACAGATCATTCCTTTCGAGATACTTCATAATGTTTGAATACAGCATATGTTCCAAAACCCTGCTACAAATTGACGTCAATGAAAGAGGACTGTAGTTTAGTGGGTTACTCCCACTGCCTTTCTTGAATATTGGTGTGACAGAAAGACGTCGAACAATTTTAGTTCTTTCTACCGATGACAGAACTTCAGAATCTAGATTTTTCAACTGCTCCCGTAATTGTTTTGACCAGCGCAACTTCTTTATGTAACGGTGGACTTTACTAGTTTTCTACAAGCGCTACTAGTTTCAAATAGGCCTGACATGCACCAATCTGCATAAGTCACAGCAGGGCTTGAGACCGTCTTACATCTACATCTACATAAATACTCCGCAATTGACCGTAAGGTGAGTGGCGGAGAGTACACTGTACCATTACCATTACCAAATAGAACAAGGAAAAAAAGAATGTCTATATGCCTCCGTACGAGCCGTAATTTATCTTGTCTTTGTGATCTTTACGCGAAATGTAAGTAGGCGGCAGCAAGATCGTACTACACTCAGCTTCAAATTCCAGCCCTCTAAATTTACTCAAAAGAAATTCACGAAAAGAACGTCGTATTTCCTCCAGCGATCTCCAACTGAGTGGACGGGGCATTTCCGTGACACTCGCGCATTGCTCGAACCTACCAGTAACGAACCTAGCTGCTCACCCATGAACTGCTTCCATGTCTTCCTTTAAACTGATATGCTGCGAGTCCCAAACACTTGAGCAATACTCAAGACGTGGTCGTACAAGCGTTTTATACGCCGTCCCCTTCACGGGTGAAGTACATCTTCCCAAAATTCTCCCAATAAACCGAAGTCGGCTGTCCGCCTTACTCATATCGCTCTGCATTGTTACGCCTAGATATTTGAACGACGCGACAGCATTAAGAAGCTCACTACTAATGCTGTATTCGAACATTGTAGGATTATTTTTCTTACTGATGCGCATAACCTTACATTTTTCTACATTGAGAGCTAGCTGCCATTCTTCGCACCAACTAGAAATTTTGTCTAAGTCATCCTGTATGCTATTACAGTCAGTTATAGACGACACCGTCCCATACACCACAGCATCATCAGCAAACAGCCGCAAATTACAAGTTACTCTGTCCATCAGATCATTTATATAGTTGGAAAATAATAGCGGTCCTATCACACTCTCCTGGGGCACACCTGACGATACACTCGTGGGTTGTCCAGGGCTCGTCTGTTACCTGCGATTGCGTCTCGCCCCCCTCCCTTTTCCGGCCGTGGCGGGCGGTGGCGAGGCCTCAACAAGACGGGAGACGATGCCGTTTACCAAGGCGCGGCTCCTGGTCGGCGACAAAGGAAATTCATGACGAAAATAAAATTTTCGATTTTCTTGCTGTAAAAAAATACCGCATATTAAGGGATCAAAGCTACATCAGGTCCTATATTTAGTTTTTAGTTACAGATTCTCTTTTTCCTTTAAAAAATTAAAAAGCACTACTTTCGGTTACGCGTGGGTTTTTTTTCCCGCTCCTTATTACATAGTTACTCAGATACTTCATTTTTAAGTAACCTATTGCATTAAACTTCATCGAAAAATGTAGTCGCTGGCTACTTAGCGTGTAGCTCATTTGAGGTCTTACATCGTTGCTGATGAAATGAAGCTAATAATTCGAAGTTATTTTAAAAGATGAGAGCAGGACGATACCTGTTTCCGTTTTCGAGATTTTGGCTCGTATATCTACGGTATTAGAGCGACGCGACTAGCGCGCCAGTTCTTTCCACGTGCAACGTGAATTTGAATTGTGTGGTCGTAACAACCATCACATCTTATATACTGTTAAAGATCTGAACCCCCTTTTTTCAAATGATAGCCTGGGAAGGAATTAATGTTTTACACAGTCATTAATACTCAAAGCTTTTTTTATCTACAGGTATACAGAAATAACCATATATTTTTGGAAACATTTTCGTTTCACTATGTTTGGGTCAACAGCACTCTTATTTAAATTTTTGAATAAAGAACAGTGACGCACTGGAAGGCTCCCAGTTACCTGCCAGCTCCACAACATCGATGGAGTCAAATTTCCTGAAGATGGCCTAAATAAGACTGAAACTTGTTGAATGAAATAAATTATTGCACTCTAGACTGTTCTTTATTCATAGAAATAACTATAGTTTTTGCGATGAAACGAGGTATTAATTAAATAGTATTTAATATTTGGGGGGGTTTATTTCCGTCTATTGCAACCAAATGAAAGGCGTTTCGCGTCATTATTTGTGAAGCATCATCAATGGCAGTTTTTAAGTGTCAATTCCATGTACGAGTTCATGGAGTTGTGTCTGTACTCTCCAGAGGGATGGAAGTTTTGGTTCTTTATTTCATCACTTCGCCGTGTACTTCACTGTAACATTGCAGATTTTAGCTGTTAGGGTTTTCCATATATTGATTCTATTTTTGTAACACATGACCATAAACGCTGTTAAAACATTTTTATTAATCATCATTTTCCATCACCAGTTTCCCGGGTGTGGCTAACAAGCGCTCTCCATCTGATCCGATCTTTATATAACATTTGGTCTCGGACATCGCCCTAGTTAAAACCGTTCTTCTCTACGTCTGATTGTACTACCTCTATCCATCGTCTCCTTGGCCTTCCTCTTGGTCTTCTTCCTCCCACTTCCATTCTGAAGTATTTCTTAGCTGTTCTTGTGCTATCCATTCTCATTACATGGCCATACAACTGCAGTCTTCGTTTCCCGAAGATGTTCGCAATAGGGACCCTGATACCAGCTGTTTCTCTGTGTACCTCATTTCTGATCTTGTCTCTCTTGGTACTTTGATTCATAGTCCTGATAAACCTCATTTCTGTTGCTTGGATTCTGCTGTAATCCTTTTTTAACAATGTACATGTTTCCATGCCATATATAAGGATTGGAGTGAAGTAAGTTTTATACAAAGTTAACTGTGCTGCCTGGGGTACTTTTTTGTCCCAGAGTAGATTCCGAACTTACATATAGAAATTTGATGCTTTTTGTGTTCTGTTGAGGATTTCTTGCCGGATGGTGTTGTCTTTGGAGAAAATACTTCCAAGGTACTGAAAGTGGGAAACTGATTTAATTTTTGTTCCCTCCAAGTAGATGTTTGAACTTGTTCCCTCTCTGATTATGGTCATCTCAACCGTTTTGGTCTTGCTGATTTTCAGGTTAAATTCTTTAAATTTATTGTTCCAGACAGTCAGGCTCTTCTGCACTTCTGTTTCTGTTTCTCCCCATATTACAACATCACTTGCAAATACCAGTGATCTCGACTCATTTGCAGTTTCCTTAATAGTTTTTTAGCATTCTGTCCATTACAATAATAAACAAGAGTGGTGACAGAGCACTTCCCTGCTGGACTCCCCTCTTCGTCTCAAACCATTCAGAGCGACCATTTCCTATTTGGACACTACTCTTGCAAGTTTGATACAGCATCTTTACTCTGTCAATCAGGTAACTGGGCACTTTTAGATCTTCCAGCAATTCCATATTTTATTGCGAGGGACACTTCAAAATGTTCAAATGTTTGTTAAGCTTAAGGGACTTAACTACGGGGTCATCAGTCCCTAAACTTACAAACTACTTATTAACTACTTACGAACTAGGACGGCACAAATATCCATGCCCGAGGGGGGATTCGAACTCCCGACCGTAGTGGCCGTGCAGACCGTGACTGGAGCGCCTCAGTCTCCTCGGCCACCGCGGCCGACCCGAGGGACACTATCATATGTCTTCTCCAGGTCTAAGAACACCATCACTAAGTTCTTTCCATGTTCCCAGTATTTCTCTGCCAAAATCCTTACCGCAAAGATGAGGTCTATAGTACTTCGCCCTTTCCTGATGCCATGCTGTTTTTCTTCTAATAATGGTTAAACTATCTTCCTACGTCTGGTTTCTATAATTTTTTTTCAGCAGCTTTAGGGTATGTGAAAGTATAATTTTTATTAACATGCATCTTTTAAATGAAGATATGAAATTCATTCCTTAGATTAAATGTCAGCCAGGTTGCACATGAACTGGGACTTATAGAGAGTGACATACAGAGAAAATCCTTGAACCGGTTCAACAAATCCATGAGTGCGGCCGCTCTGCCACACGCCCCTGTGCGACGCTACCCGCAGCACAGGGCCTGCTTCGCCACCCCTGCTGTCGGCTCGACCAGCGCAAAGCCACCGTCTCGTCTACACGTGACGGCTAGCCGATTCTCCACTTCCGGCCCAGAATTCGTCGGCACAGCCGGTGAGCTCACGACACGCTCAACGGAAATGCGTCGCCACGGCTGCGTTGCTTGTCTCCACAACGCGGCTGTAACACGAGATACTACATCTACATATATACTCAGCAATCCACCGTGAAGTGCGTGGCATTTCCTTTCCTATTCCACTCCCAAACAGAACGAGAAAAAAAATCCCACTGACGTGCTTTACGGCCCACTTTACATTTGTAGTTTTATAAGTTTTTGCAAACATTTTGCACCAAATTAATAATTAATTAATTAATAAGAGTGCCTGAAACCCTTTTAGGAAAAAGTTTAGGTAGTGGCGGGTTTCGAACCACCGACCTTTCGCGTCACAGTCCAGGACCTTGTCCACAACGCTACGGCTATAAATCGAAACAGGAGTTCTTAAATCTCATACTATTGATGGCCGTTGTTAACTGATGTTAATATGGCATTTGTAGATATTAGATTATCATTTATCGTACGAAGAACGACGTGTTTTTGTTAATTCTTCAGTGTGCCGTTGCTTTGAAATGACAATGTGTAAGTTACAATAAGAAAATAATGAAATACGCGTGGAATATCACATGACATCTCCGAACGGCTGGTTTTCGTTAATTCAATGGAGGGTGTCAAATCACCGTTATTTTTGCACATATGTCTCAAACGATACGAGATATGAAAAAAAAACATAAGGGAGCTAAGTTGTAGAGAATTTTCTCCTCTACCAATTAGGTTATTCAATTTTCGTGTCAGATGAACGATTCATTTACAATTACAATTATATTACATACAGCTTTTCTTGGTATTACTGCCGTATTTTTTGTCCGAAAAATTTGAAAAAAGGGAGGTTCTGGTGTCTGGCTGCCTACAATCATGTATGTAAAATTTAGTGCTGATCGGTTGAACGGTTCGTCTTAAAAACAGGGAACACATTACGGACAGACAGACATACATCCCAAAATGGCCGTTATTTTTGCAAATATCTTTGAAACGCTACGAGATATGAAAAAAGCATAACAGAGCAAAGTTGTAGAGAATTTTCCCCTCTACAAATTCGGTTATTCAATGCCGCGGTGGAGTAGCCGAGCGGTCTAAAGCACCTCGCTGCGGAGCGCGCGGTTGCTCGCCGTGGAGGTTCGAGTCCACCCTGGGGCATGGGTGTGTGTGTTTGTCCGTAGGTTAGTTTACCTAGGTTTAAGTAGTTTGTAAGCTACGGACTGATGACCACGCAGTTTGGTCCGATAGATTTACAGACATTTGGTTATTCAATTTTCGTGTCAGAAGAATAGTTAAGCCGTTATTTTCATTTAAATTTCGAGATGTCAAAAGACGATCGCAAAGGCCCACTTTTAGTGTTACTACCGTAACCTAAACTGGGCCAAAAGAATGTCTATATGCCTCTGTACGAACCCTAATTTCTCTTATCTTTGTGATCGTTGCGTGAAATATAAGTAGGCGGCAGGAAGATCGTACTACACTCAGCTTCAAATTCCGGCCCTCTAAATTTACTCAACAGAAATTCACGAAAAGAACTTCGTCTTTCCTCCAGCGATCCCCATTTGAGTTCCAGGAGCATTTCCGTGATACTCGCGCATTGCTCGAACCTACCAGTAACGAACCTAGCTGCTCACCTCGGAACTGCTTCCATGTCTTCCTTTAAACTGATATGCTGCGAGTCCCAAACACTTGAGCAATACTCAAGACGTGGTCGTACAAGCGTTTTATACGCGGTCTCCTTTACAAGTGAAGTACATCTTCCCAAAATTCTCCCAATAAACCGCAGCGGGCTGTCCGCCTTACTCACAACTGTCCTTACACGTTCGTTCCATTTCAGATCGCTCTGCAACGTTAGACCTAGATATTTGAACGACGCGAAAAAATGTACAAATGTTTGTATAGCTTATGGGACTTAACTACGGGGTCATCAGTCCCTAATCTTACAAACTACTTATGAAGCAGCTAACACTAAGGACGGCACAAATATCCATGCCCGAGGGGGGATTCGAACCCCCGACCGTTTTGGCCGTGCAGACCGTGACTGAAGCGCCTCAGTCCCCTCGGCCACCGCGGCTGGCTTGAATGACGCGACTGCATCAAGTAGCTTATTACTAATGCTGTATTCGAACATTATTTACTCATCTTCATCAACATACATTTTTCTACGTTTAGAGCTAGCTGTCATTTTTCACACCAACCAGAAATTTTGTCTAAGTCACTCTGTATGCTGTTACAGTCAATTAAACACGACACCCTTCCATACACCACCGCATCATCACCAAAAAGCCTCAAATTACAATTTACTTTGTCCATTAGCCGGCTGCAGTGGCCGAGCGGTCTGCGGCGCACCAGCACGGTCTGGACGGCTGCTGCGGTCGGCGGTTCGAATCCTCCCTCGGGCATGGGTGTTGTGTTGTCCTTAGCGTAAGTTAGTTAAGTAATTAGCGTGTAAGCTAGCGACTGATGACCACGAAGTTTGGTCGCATAAGACCTCACACATATTTGAACATTTGAACATTTCTCAGATCATTTATATGGATAATATAAAAGGAACTGCCCTCCTCTTAACTTTCTCTAAATCGTCCGTCAGTCCCACCTGGTGGGGATCCCACAGTGCGCAGCAATACTCCAAAATAGGACACACAATTGTGGTGTAGGCAATTTCTTTAGTAGAACTGTTGCATCTTCTAAGTGTTCTACCAATGAAACGAGTAGTAGCAGATTGGGGTTCCTGGCACACACACACCCCACACACACACACACCCCTCCACCCTCCAGATCCCTTTCCCCTCCATCTCCTCCCACTGGAATCCTGGCACAGCGACAGTTCCTTGCACAAAATAGGGACACCTGTTCCGAAAGGTTTGTACTGATGAAGTTCCCAGGGTATCCAAACAAAGGAGTATTGTTCTGCAGGCATAGATTTGCCTTAAAAGGGACGCCAGTTTCCGCACATGTGTGAGGGTATCCAGTTCTACGAAAGTGTTTGAGTATTGTCCTATGGACACAACGCAACCTCTCCCTCTAAGGAGTACAATTAATCATTCAGAAGTGTTCAAAGAGACCGAGAATTCGTAACATTGGCTGAACGCGTTGACCGCGGTGGAGTGGCCAAGCGCATTGAGGCGCTCTGCTATGAAGCATGGATATTTGTGCCGTCCTTCGTTGTAGGTAGTTGATAAGTAGTTTGTAAGTTTGGGGACTGATGACCCCGTAGTTAAGTCTCTTAAGCTGAACAAACATTTGAATGTTTAGAACGCGTTGCCGGCAGTTGCGAGAGGGGCGTGGCTGCCTCAGCAAGAGCGCGCCGGCCAAGGCATCGCTCTGAGGCCGCGTGTCTGCCCCCCCCCCCCCCCCCCAGCCCTGTGTGACGGCTCGGCGGTTGACGGGGACAAAGGGGCGAACCGCCCTTTGGCTCATTGCCTTGCAGCACGCCCTTCCAGGGCCCTCCTACACATACATCGCGATAGCTCTTTAAAGTATCAAGTGTGTATTACCTCATTCCTCACAAGTTAAAATTTAGTTATTGCAACACTCATAACCTGCTGAAGAAATAAGACGCGAAGCGTGCCGTACACTCACAAGATCCCGTCCACAGAAAAGTAATTTATCTTCAACTGAAAGAACTGCACTACGTAATCTCCGGAATGATTCACAGACCTTGGTTCTTCCTGCAGACAAGGGGAATGCCACAGTTTTACTTCCAAGAGACGTCTACGTTGAGAAGATGCACAACCTACTGGATGAATCAACATATCGTAGGATTGACAAGGACCCCACATCTCGTGTTGAGAGGAAGACTGCATCACTTCTGAACGCTAGTTCTCTACCTAAAGATGTTGCAAACAAATTGAAGGGCCGCAGTTCGGGGCCCCCCAGATTATATGGCCTTCCAAAGGTACACAAAGTTTTGCAAACGTCCAGTTCAGAAGAAATTGAAAATCTCAAACCAAGCTTGGAGCATATATTGAAAGTGTTGACTTTTCGACCAACATAGGTGCACCAACGTATTCACTGGCAAAATATCTAGCCTCATTGTTGAGACCACATGTGGGGAAAAGTGAACATCATATCCGTAACTCGTCGGATTTCATCAGTAGGTTAAAAAACCTGAAACTCAACAGCACTGATTTATTAGTTAGTTTTGACGTTGTCTCGTTGTTCACCAAAGTACCCTTGGCTGACTCTTTGTCTCTCCTTAGCAACATGTTTGAAGATGATATAACAGCTTTATTTAAGCATGCACTAACCTCCACTTACTTTTTATTTCATGAACAATACTTTGAACAGATTGACGGTGTCGCTATGGGGAGTCCTCTTTCTCCCCTAGTGGCTAATTTGTTTATGGAGGATTTTGAAGAAAAAGCCCTCAATTCAGCAACATTAAGACCGACGGTCTTCTGGAGATATGTGGACAACACATTCATAGTGTGGCCCCACGGAGAGGATAAACTGACAGAATTTTTAGACCATCTTAACTCCATTCATGAAAACATCAAGTTCACTATGGAGCGGGAGAAGAATGGCTGTTTACCGTTCCTGGATGTTCTGGTTCGACGCAAAGAGGATGGATTCCTAGGTCATTGCGTATATCGCAAGCCCACCCATACAGACCTTTATTTGCAGGCGTCCAGCTGCCACCATCCTTCGCAAACTATGAGTGTACTGAAAACCTTAGTTCACAGGGCTCAGGTAGTGTCTGATGCTGACAGCCTACAGGATGAACTCCTGCACCTGGAGGCGGTTTTCAAGAAAAATGGCTATTCGCAACATCAGATTAAAAAAGCCTTACAAATAAAAACACCAGATAAATCACAGGAGAAAGATGAAGAGGAACGGGATGTGAAATCTACAGCCTTTCTCCCATACGTGGGTAATGTGTCTTCAAAAATAGCCAGAATCATGAAGAAACATAAAGTGGATGTGATCTTTCGCCCACCAGCTAAGACCTCAGCTCTTCTGGGATCTGTCAAAGATGATTTGTTATTTAGAAAAGCGGGAATTTATGAAATCCCTTGTGAGTGTGGAAAACGTTATATAGGTCAAACCACGCGCACTGTGCAGGAACGATGCGTTGAGCACCAACGGTATACACGCCTTCTTCAGTCCAACAAGTCTGCAGTAGCCGAACATTGTATTTCTACTGGCCATTCCATGAATTACAAAGAAGTAAAGATTTTAACCACAGCTTCCACTTTCTGAGACTCTGTTGTAAAGGAAGCTGTACATATACAACTGGCGGACCACTTGCTAAATCGTGACGACGGATTTCATCTTGACAATGCATGGAAGCCACTTATATCACGCCTTAGTTCTGAAAGAATGTCTGCGTCTTCTATTCCGATTGATGTTACCACTTTTAATGATTAATTTATTCATTTGTAAGCACTGTGGATACGTAACAGCTCTGTTTATGTTTGCACTCACTGCTCACAGGTTATCTTTGAAGTATATATTTATCTATGACTAGCGCAGCAGTTACGAATGTGATATCTTCGAGCATGCGCAGTCTAATCCTCAGTAGCTTTGCATCACGTGATTTACCGTATAAATAGGCACGCGCAGACGCTGAGAACTCAGTCTTGGACTCGCCTTGAAGATGGCTGTAAGATTTGCAGCCGAAATATTGGACGAAGAATTGTCGCTGTCCCGGGTGCACTCCCGAAAGATGATGGAATACTCATAACCTCACTCTATTCTAGAAACAGCTTGTTTTATACATCTTGATTAGGTAGTGTTTTTTTTTTCGTAATATATTAGGTTAGTGTCACTGGTCCTCTACATGTGTCTGTATACACTTGACTGAAAATATTTTGGACTTGCTGCATTCCTACACGGGATTTAGATGCTTTTGGTAAAAAAATAAAATAAAAATAAAAATAAAATAAAATAAATAAATAAATAAATAAATAAAAAATCTGCAACCATACTATATCAATACTGTTCATAATATGTTTAAGAGTTAGTCGATCACCTACCGGATTTCAGTCCAGGTTTCTGTTCATGAAATAAAAAGTAAGTGGAGGTTAGTGCATGCTTAAATAAAGCTGTTATATGATTCTCAAACATGTTGCTAAGGAGAGACAAAGAGTCAGCCAAGGGTACTTTGGAGAACAACGAGACAACGTCAAAACTAACTAATAAATCAAACATGTTGCTAAGGAGAGACAAAGAGTCAGCCAAGGGTACTTTGGTGAACAACGAGACAACGTCAAAACTAACTAATAAATCAGTGCTGTTGAGTTTCAACAGGAGAGTATCAGGGGAGGCCTATGTTATACTTGGAAAATACTCTTCTAGTCATCTGTTATCTACTACATTTATTGTTCAGTTACCTATTACTTTCTGCATACAACTAATTAGGTCCTCTTTATTATTTGTAGTGGACGTTCAAGAGGATATTCGGGGGGTGGGGGGAGGGGGTGATGCATTACTTATGCCTATGTTATATATTACCAGAAACTTCTCCAAGCGAGGCTGAAGAAGACGAAGTGGTGATCATTTACGAATGTACCACTATTCATTAGCCATGAAAAAACAATAAAATTACATCTGTATTCTACGCATAATCGCCTTGGTTCTTATGCGCTATGCTATGTACTTATTTTGATTTTCTTTTTTTTTTTTATGTAGCATGTTTTCAAAGAAATCAGTTCAGAAGTATGAATAAGTTTTGGGGTTGACTGTGTGACGTTATACGAAATATTGGTAGAAGCGTTCAATTTCGTGTGATCGCTTTATGTTGTGGGTTTATCTGAGGAGTAAAAATTACTATGAATGTTGTTAAATTTCAGATGTTATGTGTGTAGCAGTTAGTTTAAAGACTTATGACTTAGATTCTGGCCGGCCGCGGTGGCCGAGCGTCACTTGTGTCCGTACAGTTTTGGCGCTTTCTGGCGTTAGTTTCTTTTTAAATGCAGACTGTTTGTTTTGCTGTTTTTTTTTTTTTTTTTAAGATTTTCGCCGTTTATTCTTCGTTTGATTATATTCAGTTTACGTAATTTCAAGTAAAACAAAAGAAAAAAAAACAAAAAGGAGAAAAGTTCAGTTGTATATATAGTGGGGGCGGCGTGTCCGGCAATGTGCCGTGCACCCACTGCACCACTCGCGGCAGTGCCTCTGGAAGTCATGTTTTGTTCAAAAAATAAAATAAATAATAATAAAAAAAAACGTTCTGCGGCGCATCAGTCACAGTCTGCACGGCCACTACGGTCGGGGGCTCAAAAAATGTTCAAATGTTTGTAAAGCCTATGGGACTTAACTACGGGGTCATGAGTCCCTAAACTTACAAACTACTTATGAACTACTTACGAACTAGGACGGCACAAATATCCATGCCCGAGGGGGGATTCGAACCCCCGACCGTAGTGGCCGTGCAGACCGTGACTGAAGCGCCTCAGTCTCCTCGGCCACCGCGGCCGGCGTCGGGGGTTCGAATCCCCCCACGGGCATGGATATTTGTGTCGTCCTTACTATAACCTAGTTCATAAGTAGTTTGTAGGTTTAGGGACTGATGACCCCATAGTTAAGTCGCATAAGCTTAACAAACATTTGAACATTTTGAACTTAGATTCTGTGTGTTTTATATTTCCATGTCAGTTGATTGAAACATCTTGATTCTGTGCTATAGCGTGTCTGTTGTTGAATTGTTGTGTTTGTGATCCAATATCTTCTTATCTCTTTATTCGCAATCTGGTGCAAAATTTTGTGGTGAATTGACGAGTGTTTGTTTTACTACTGACCGAGTATGGCGCCGTCGCTGGGCGTGGATCTCTAATGATATCTGTAAGGTCCCATTGTAGTTGGTAGTCGGCGTGAACAAACTTGTATTTTAGATGGGGCTTTGTTTGGATGTTCAGTTTATCAAATCACTTGGTCCTGCGTTAAAATTATTTCCTGATCTATATTGAGCATCTTTTTGATGATTGGGTTCATGAACGGTTATAAACAGCAGGGACAGTTCATACTATCGTTCATTGTATCATACTGGACGTGTTCTTTTGCTTGGATGTCATTGGAGAGGTGAATCGAAACAGTATAGTGACAGGACCTCTCTATGTGGTTTATGAGTAATTGTAAGCTTCAGGCTTGGTGTTGTCAGCGGCTATTCTCTCTCCAGGGAGAACGCTACTTCTGTTGTCCGACTTGGAACGGACACGCGCATCGGAGCAAGACGCCATACTGTGCGCGGCTATTTCGTTACGGCAGTTGTCAACATTCGCGGACTGTACCAAATGTATCGTCCGCAATGGTCTCTTGACATTTTAACTTTATTTTGATGGTAGGTTGTAACAGTTGATGATGAAAATTATCGTGAATAATTTGTGTGGTGACAACTAACAATTAAGAGTTGTATTTCCTGTTGGTACAAGGTGTGCTTAGTACTGGGAAGAGAAACAACTTTCAAAACATCGACATCTGTTTGCAAGCGAAAATATGTACAGACATTTTTTGTAAGAAAATAAATACAGTCTATTTACTTTATCCAATATGTTTCCCCTATTACACTGTTGAAATGTTGGTTAAGCTTATGAAATTAGTCCGTAAACTTACAAACTACTTACGAAGTAACTTATACTAAAGACAACACAAATCCATGCCCAAGGGAGATTCGTACGTCCGACGTGGGAGGTCGCACCACCCGTAACTTACATTGTTAATTGCGTCATAAACAACTTAGATTTCAGCATCAGTGAAGACATTTTCCATTTAAGACGTTATTTAATGAAACTTGCTTTATCAGCTTACTATCTTATTCGTATACAATGTTAATAAATTTTATTTATCTCGCCCTGACACCCACGGTTTAATCCAGGCCTTTCCAACTCGGATGCTTCGCGAGCACCAACCGGCACCGGCAAAGCCCCGGCGCTGTGCTGCAGCAGTCGGCGGTGTGTAGTGGGGCACGTGAGCGAGGGCAGTGGTAGCTGGGGGCATGTTGTCGCAGCGCATAGCTCAAATGTTTAAATGTTTGTGAAGCTTATGGGACTTAACTACGGGGTTGTCAGTCCCTAAACTTACAAACTACTTATCAACTACTTACGAACTAGGACGGCACAAATATCCATGCCCGAGGGGGGATTCGAAGCCCCGACCGTAGTGGCCGTGCTGACCGTGACTGGAGCGCCTCAGTCACCTCGGCCACCGCGGCCGGCCAGCGCATAGCGAACAGAGAGTCATGTGCTTGTTTGTCAATTACTGAAACGAATAATAAGAATAATGCCAATTTTCGTGCATGGAGAAAAAGAATAGTTTCATTTCGCTCCTTGTTTTGCACGAATTTTCAACACCGTTGATATTTGGGATCACTTCGAAGCCACTATTTTCTCATATTCAGCAAAATCGTTTTGGCAGCTGCAATTCGAAATACCGCTTGCAATGATACAATAAACTTGAGCTTGTTTTTCTTTTGTTAATATTCGTAACTGAAAACATTTGTTTTAATGTTGTTCAGAACACAGCGCTCGCTCTCACGTTTTCTTGGATACGCTGCATATCCATTCTGAATCTTATCAAATAGGACACTGTTGATGTATCTTTCGGACGTTTACCATCTGCACAAAAGGTTCGGATATACGGGGTGTCCAGAAAAGGACTCCCTGATTTCAAAATTAAATATCTTGAAAACAAAGATGAACAGAGGAATGCAGTAAACGGTATGTTTATTGTGAAAGCTGTAAGTAGTTTATACAGCAGTTTGAAATAATAGTTACAAAAGCTGCTAACAGATGCCGCTGTAATCGCCATACGTAATGACTAGTATAAATAGTGATCCGAAGCCCAGAGCGATCAGTTCCACTATTGAAGCATGAAAGGAGGTTAGAGCACGATTTAATGTTCCAAAAGGACCCCATGCGAAAACCATTCGTACGCTCTTCGCAAAATTTCAACGAACGGGCAGCGTAACTGATGATCTAGTGGGGCATGTTGGCCGCAAGCAAACCGCAGTTACGCCTGAAAATATCGCCAAAGTTTTTGGAATTCTTCAGCGAAATCCAATGTCATCCATCCGTAGAATTGCATCTGAGACTGGTTTGAAGCGTTCCAGCACGCAGAAAATACTGAGAAAGAACCTACACATGTTTCCATTCAAAATTCAAACGCACGCAACAACGGGTTGCCTTTGCTAATCAGATGCTCACAATGATTGATAGTGAAGGATTTGATGTTGGCTGCATCTCGTTTACAGATGAAGCACACTTCCACCTGAATGGATACATGAATAAGCAGAACTGGCGATTTTGGGATTCCGAAAAACCATATTGGTGTGAAGCGAAACCTCTGTATTCTCCTAAAGTTACTGTGTGGGCTGCAGTATACAGCAGAGGCATTATTCGCCCTTTTTCGAGAAACGGTCACTGGTGCACGTTACTTTGAAATTTTGGAAAAATTTGTCGCCACACAGCAAGCGTTAGAGGATCGACCAGGTACTGAATGTAGAATGAAACTTTCACTCTGCAGCGGAGTGTGCGCTGATATGAAACTTCCTGGCAGATTAAAATTGTGTGCCGGAACCGGGACTCGAACCTGGGACCTTTGCCTTTCGCGGACAAGAGCACTACCGACTGTGCTATCCCGACACGACTCACGATGCTGCCTCACAACTACACTTCCGCCAGTACCTCGCCTCCTACTTTCCAAACTTCACAGAAGCTCTCCTGCGAACCATGCAAGACTAGCTCTCCTGGAAGAAAGGATATGGTGGAGACATGGCTTAGCCACAGCCTAAGGGATGTTTCCAGAATGAAACTTTCACTCTGCAGCGGAGTGTGCGCTGATATGAAACTTCCTGGCAGATTAAAATTGTGTGCCGGAACCGGGACTCGAACCTGGGACCTTTGCCTTTCGCGGACAAGCGCACTACCGACTGTGCTATCCCGACACGACTCACGACGCCGCCTCACAACTTCGCTTCCGCTGCAGAGTGAAAGTTTCATTCTGGAAACATCCCTTAGGCTGTGGCTAAGCCATGTCTCCACCATATCCTTTCTTCCAGGAGTGCTAGTCTTGCATGGTTTGCAGGAGAGCTTCTGTGAAGTTTGGAAAGTAGGAGGCGAGGTACTGGCGGAAGTGAAGTTGTGAGGCGGCATCGTGAGTCGTATCGGGATAGCACAGTCGGTAGTGCGCTTGCCAGCGAAAGGCAAAGGTTCCAGGTTCGAGTCCCGGTTTCGGCACACAATTTTAATCTGCCAGGAAGTTTCATGTACTGAATGGTTTATGCAAGATGGAGCCCGACCACACTGGACCGAACAAGTGTTTCGCTTTCTTGATGAATACTTCTGGAATCGAGTAATTGCTTTGGAATATCCCAAATTTATTGGTGCAGTCATGGATTGGCCTCCATATTCGCTGGATTTGACACACTGTGACTTTTTTTGGTGGGGTACAGTGAAAGACATGGTCCACCCGAAGCATCTCGCCACGCTATACGAGCTTGAATCGCCGATCTCTGTGGCATTTCAATCCATTTCTGTTGAGAAACTACGAAATGTGATGGCGAATTTCATTCTTCGCTTGCGCCACCTCTGTAGTGCCAATGGTGAACATTTTGAAAACACTGTGATGTGATTGTTTGCAAAAAGTCTTTTCATACGATTATTTGACTTATGTATGCTGATATAAACTGCACAGCGTACAGCGCCATCTGTTAGCAGCTTTTGTAACTATTATTTAAGCCTGTTGTATAAACTTCTTACAGGTTTCACAATAAACACACCGTTTACTACATTCCTCTATCGATCTTTGTTTCCGAGATATTTAATTTTGAAATCAGGGAGCCCTTTTCTGGACAACCTGTATAAACACGTTTACGCTTCATGTTCTATTTACTCTGCTGCAGGGGCACGCCAAGTACCAACGCAGGCACAGAAGGAGAAACCCTTAAGTTTAATGCAAGCAGGAGCCACAGTGGTGGCTACGTTGTGGCAAAGTGGTCAAGAGCAAGACCAAAGAGGTATATAAACAACATACATCTACATGGATACGCTGCAAATCACATTTAAGTGCCTGGCAGAGAGTTCATTAACGCCGGCCGCGGTGGCCGAGGGGACTGAGGCGCTCCAGTCACGGTCTGCTCGGCCACTAATGTCGGGGGTTCGAATCCCCCCTCGGGCATGGATATTTGTGCCGTCCTTCGTGTTAGCTATTTCATAAGTAGTTTGTAGGTTTAGGGACTGACGACCCCGTAGTTAAGTCCCATAAGCTATACAAACATTTTTTTTGGTTCATTAACCACTTTCATAACTTTTCTCTACCGTTCCATTCTCTAATAGCGCGCGGGAAGGAAGAACACAGAAATCGTTCCGGTTTCGATCTGAATTCTCTTATTTTATTGGGATGGTCATGTCTCCCTAAGTAGGTGGGTGCTAGCAAAATATTTTCACTTTCAGAAGTAAAAGTCGGTGATTGAAACATCGCAAACAGATCACGCCGCAATGAATAACGTCGTTGTTTTAATGATTTCCACCCCAATTCGTGCAACATTTCCGTTACGCTTCCTCCCCCTCCACCCGTAACGTGATAAAACAAAACGAGCTGCCCTTCTCTGAACCTTCTCAATGTCTTCCGTCAGTCCCACCTGGTGAGGGTCCCACAAGGGGCAACAGTACTCCAGGAGAGGACGCACAAGTGTGATGTAGGCAGTCTCTTTCGTGGAGCTGGTGCATCTTCGAAGTGTTCTGCCAATGAATCGTAGCCTTTGGTTCGCCTTCCCCATAGAGAGGCTACAGGCAAGCTACAGCGCTCTGGGTAGCCGCACTAAAGAACACTGGGCGCCATATTTGAGAACGTCTGTTTGATGCAGCAGCGTGAGCAGGCGCTTGTGTTTGTAATCTAAACTGACGTGTAAGCGCTATTATTAGGGTCAAATCACGCCCGGTACAACTGCAGCAACCGCAGTGGTAAAACTGTTGGAATATCATACTTTAGGGAGGTATAAAGAAAGATATACGTAATTATATAAGTCGTCGTGCATCAGCGTGCATTTGTTTATTAACATTCATTATACTTAACTTTCTTATTTAGCAAGTTTAAAAATTATGTTTACTTCACGGCCATCAAAAATCTAGGGAGATGACGGTTGTATTAGGAGTGTTTTAATTTATTGACAGTTGTTTATATAGTGTAAAAGTGCGTATTAACCATTGGTTAAGTACCCTGGGTTATGAACTGTAATTAAACTATTCTTTATACAGATTTCCTTTGAAAAACAAGGAATTGTTAAGCCAATGGGTAGCCAGTATGAGGCGTGATAATTGGCAGCCTACAAAGTATAGTTACATATGCTCTTGTTATTTTGAAGAAAAGTTCATGTATGTTACCACCGATCGAAAGCCGCTACTGCCAAATGCCATTCCAACAATATTTTCGTTTACTGATTACCTACAGAAACCAAAAGCTGTAAGGAGAGTACCAAGGAAACATCAAATTGTGGAGAGCTTAATAAATACGTAATGTACTTCAAAGCGTGGAACATCATTTGTAACACAGGCAGAATAAAGGTAATTAATGATTTTAAAGAAATTCGCCTGTATTTATAGGGAAGGTATGTCGGCAAATATAAACGATTATTGACATTATAGTAACATCAAATAATGCAGCAGTTCGATGATTGGAAACTTTACACTTAGAATGCAATAGCAAATGAGAAATGCTATTCGTAGTGGGAATTACTTTCCGAAATGCGTCGCCCAGAAATTAAGGAGAAATTGAGACTGGCAATGATTAATGTAAAACCTATGATTCAGTGTTAGTAGACGCCCTGTATTACCTGGCGTGACACTGACGTTCTCAAAGATGGCGCCAACCCTTCTGGCGAAGCTGTGGCCAGTCGATGTTGTTAATATAGGTCTTTGAGCAAGACTACGAATGAAAAGGTCTCGAGTTCGATCCCTGATCAGTTCTACGATTTTTATCTGCCATTTTACACTTATTTCTCCTCGGGCAGCGTTTGTTGATGTGAAAAATGCCGAGTTTCACTGTGGTCCGAAAGCCACGTTAAACCGTAGGTTGTCAACAATCGCAATAGGTGTCATTACTCCTGGTCAAACAAGCACACATCTTACTGTTGGTGAGTAAGCAATTGATGCTTAAGCTATATTCGTGCATGATAAAGAAGGACGGTATGTGTGCGGTTCGATTATCGCTCAGGCACAAAAAATTGTATCCTTATTTTAGATTCAGACACCTAGTAGCTGGTAAGAAAAACCGATACGTAACATTTGATTTTATTAGTGAACAATCCGATTACGTGCTGGGTTCGTATCTCCGTCACAAAACATCGCATCATGCACTTCATCTTTAAACACGTGTACACTTTGCTACTTCTGAATGGAGGTATATCAAACATCTTTCGTGGTTAGTTAACAGGGACGAAAGGGTCTTGTTAGGAGTCCCGGTTTATTACAAAAACTGTCGTCTTTTATTTTCAACTTTAGATTTTGTTACTGATATTGGCGAAAATTTCGGTAATTAATGACTCTTCATGGCTAGTCAGCAATATTATATGATTAGGTTATATTAATACTTGTTCCGTAGAACATGGATGCGATATTTCGTAATTATGTGGAACCTGTCATTTTAATGAAACATTTCTTTACATACAATGATTCAATTTCTTTACAACAATTTTTTACTCTCTCTCATTCATTCCGTGAATGAGTTTCTTAGTTTTGAGTACACTTACGAAAGAAATATAAAAACAACCGCTATTGTCACTCCCCAGCCCGCTGTAGGAACAGACCGCTTCGTCTTCTTCCTGCTGGTACTGTATCTGAGATTTGGAAACAAGGCATGGTACCCAGAATGAAACTTTCACTCTGCAGCGGAGTGTGCGATGGTATGAAACTTCCTGGCAGATTAAAGTTGTGTGCCGAAACCAGGCCTCGAACACGGGACCTTTGCCTTTCGCGGGCAAGCGCTCTACCACTGAGCTATCCCGACACGACTCACGATCCGTTCTCACAACTTTACTTCCGCCAGTCCTCGCCTCCTACTTTCCAAACTTCACAGAAGCTCTCCTGCGAACCATGCAACACTAGCACTCCTGGAAGAAAGGATATGGTGGAGACATGGCTTAACCACAGCCCAAGGGATGTTTCCAGAATGAAACATTCACTCTGCACACTCTGCAGCCCGGTGTGCACTGATATGAACCTTCCTGGCAGATTAAAATTGTGTGCCGGAACCGGGAAGGCAAAGGCAAAGGTCCCAGTTTCGAGACCAGGTTCCGGCTCACAAGTTTAATCTGTCAGGAAGTTTCATATCAGCGCACACCCGGCTGCAGAGTGAAAGTTTCATTCTGGAAACATCCCTTAGGCTGTGGCTAAGCCGTGTCTCCACCTTATCCTTTCTTCCAGGAGTGCTAGTCTTGCACGTTTCGCAGGAGAAATTCTGTGAAGTTTGGAAAATAGGAGGCGAGGTACTGTCAGAATTGAAGTTATTAGGACGTATCGTAAGTCGTGTCAGGATAGCTCAGTAGTAGAGCGCTTTCCCGTGAAAGGCAAAGGTCCCAGGTTCGAGTCCCGGTTCCGGCACAATATTTTAATCTACCAGAAAGTTTCAAGGCAAGGTATGATTGGCAACTTTGTGATCGACGAGTTATTTCCTGGTGTACACGAAATTAAGCCTCAAAGTTCACTTGGTTTATCCTGTATTTCCACTAAATAATCTTAGTTATTATCGCTTAAGGTGTAACAAAAGATTGTAAATTTTCGGTTTTCAGCTAAGAAAGTCATTGCACGTGGAAATCGCAACTAATCTCTCCTTTAAATAGCGGTTTACGAGTTCTAGCCGCTATCGACCTCCTGAGAGTAAGCCAAGACACATACCTCTTCGCTAGCTCTGTGGTGATTTGCCGACCTGTGAAAAAACGTCTGTTACGGTTCGCGGTTGCAGTCTAGCTGACTGTAACGTTTTTAACCAATCCGTAAAAGAGCTACAAGCAGTCAGATCAAACATAAATAAGGAAATCTCAGAAAAATACTTTCGGCTCATAGTACAATGGTGAAAACTTACAATGCTGCACAACAGGTAACACCTCTTTCCGCCGCTGACAAACAAATTTTGGGTTTCTAGGAATACATTACTTCATTTATGTTCAAATGTTTGTAGAGTCTATGGGACTTAACTACCGGGTCATCAGTCTCTAAACGTACAAACTACTTATCAACTAGCTAATACTAAGTACGGCACAAATATCCATGCCCAAGGGGGGATTCGAACCCCCGACCGTAGTGGCAGTGCAGACCGTGACTGGAGCGCCTCAGTCCCCTCGGCCACCGCGGCCGGCACTTCATTTATGAAATGTCATATTTGCATACCTCTTAAGTATGACACAGCATACCAGTTAAACAGAGACCCAATCGAAATCTAAGTGAGTAGTAATTTACTGATTCGTACTGGAATTCACGACCTCTTATGTACGGTGCGCGACGATTACCGTTGGGCTACTAGCTGACACGTGGCTACAGCACCTCAAGAAGTCGACAACAATTCCTCCAGAAGTTGCGCATTCCACAGTGCTGTCAGATAATGCATATGGCCGGATCTAGACTTATGAGAGACAGACACTTACAGCTTTTCTTTTGCATTGTACGACGTTTTCAACAAACATATAGCGCAATATAGTAGCTCAAGTAGAAAGGAACTCTTCCTATTTAAATTTCTGCATCCTACACTGTTGGCTATTCTGTGTAGGTGGCAGTTATGTGATTTTATTTCGTTGATTATAAAATAGAGTCTAATGTATGCACTTGGTAGTCGATGCAGCTAGTTCATGACCATTCAGTCAACCAAGTAACTGAATGTACTGAACATGCTGCAAACAACTACAGGGACCATGTGTGTCAGACTTCTCACCCTGTGTGGCGTAACGGCGTTACAATAGAAAAATGAGTCACAGAGGATTTGGTGGTCTGTTGGATTGATGCTAGGTTGATATAGTCTGGGTTCGATTCCAACTCCTGCCGATGATTTTAGATGGGGACAGGCAGATTCTACTCACTTCTGGCTACGCAAAGTGAAGAAGGTATTGTGGTCTGAAATTCACAGTAAACATAATATTCCTTCTCTACCAAATAGAGTTGTACCACAATAAAGTCAGGGGTGGTGACATATAGTAACCTTTCTTAGCCGCGGCGGATTCGCCGTGCGTACTAGAGCGCCGCGCTGCGGTGCGCGCGGCCGTTCGCCGTCGGGGGTTCGAGTCCCCCCTCGGACATGGATGTTTCTGTTATCCTTATGTTAGTTTACCTTAGTTTAAGTAGTTTGTAAGATACGGACTAATGACCACGCAGTTGAGTCCAATAGATTTACGAACATTTTGAACCATTCTTATACAGTTATTTATTTCTAGTGACAAAACAAATGCTATGTAGGGTAACAGGACACTTATTCCATCTTTTATTTGAGCTTCGGTATGTCGATAAAATTTGTTATGGACTGGGAATGCAACTCAGACTACCCTTACTACAGAATTTGACCCCTTCGTGACAATACAGCTCGACTATAATTTGTTGTTTGTTCAAAACTGCAGATTCCTCAACATCTCCATATATTGCGCGTGATTTGGTTCCGATCCTGGCCCGGCACTAAAGTTTTCATTGTGTTTTATTAACCTCTAGCATGATAACACCTATCTGCTGATGGAAAATTAGTTTGATTTTCAATGAATTTTCATTCTTCGTCAGCACTAACGATAAGCCAGCTGCGGTGGCCGAGCGGTCTGCGGCGTGCCAGTCACGGTCTGTACGGTCGTTGCGGTCGGGGGTTCGAATCCTCCTTTGGACAGGGATGTTTGTACCGTCTTTAGTATAAGCTAGTTCGTAAGTAGTTTGTAAGTTTAGGGACAGATGATCCCGTAGTTAAGTCCCATAAGCTCTACAAAAATTTGAACATTTTTTTCACTAACGATAAATGACGTTTTCGACTCCGAGTGAGACACAGAATTATTTGTGAGATCACTGTCACTTCAAGGACGTTATTCCGAGCTGCTGCTGGAGAAAAAAAACGGTAGCTGATGTGTATAGTCAACAACGATATGTGTGGGGTTCGATTCCCAGTCAACACTAAACTCTTTGCCATATTATTTCTAGTTCAAACATGCTCACACGTCGCTGCTGCTGTAACAAACCCATATTTAAAGTTTTCTCTAGAATATAACAGCGATAGGTATCGGGTTGGAGTCCTGGGAAGGAAACAATTAATGTTTCGTCTCGTCATTTCAGTTAAAACATCTAGCAACTGCTGAGAAAATCCGATATGTTGATTACATAACAACCGATAACAACCCGATTAGGTTCTGGGTTCGACTCCCTGTCCAACAGAAAGCTTTACATCACGGCATTTCAAGTGAGTTACTTGTTAAGAAGCAACATTTAACGTATCTCGTAGTTCGTTAACAGGGACAACAGATGCTGCATAGGAATTCCCGTTCATAAAAAATGTTTACTTTATGTGAAGTTGATATTTGCTAACTGATACTGTCTAAAATCGAGGTATATCATTCTCTGTTTGCTTAGTCAGGAATGACTGTTAGTTTCCGTCAGTCACGAAATCTTTGCTTAGTGTGCATGACTTGGGTTTTCCATATGCAGAACGTGATGGTTCGTCGTGTCATTTGAAGTTCATACACATTCTGAACTAGCTGCTCGTGAGTAACTTAAAATTTTAATGTCATTTTTTGTTAAATAATGAGTACGGTATCTCACAGCTTGCTACGCAGAGTCGGCCCCAGTTCGCTCGGAGCCCTGTGCAAAACTTCTGCGCCGAGCTCCCCGCATCTCTCCCCCCCCCCCTCCCCCCTCCGTCCCTCTCCAGCAGAGGTTATACACCATAGTCACGTTCGAAAAAATTCTAAGTTTCGTCACTGACTTACTGTCAATATATCAGAAGACTTATCGCAGCAGACCGACTGTTATCATAGGAAAATAATTCACCGGGACACGACACCTTGTCTTAGAGACCATTTGGCGCTCCTCTGCGACTGCCGTTCGGAATAGATACCCAAGTTCGCCAGTTTTCACCTCCCAACTCGCACCTACATTCGGCGCCGATCCACATTAACGCTGCTAATCTTTTAACGCCCGAAATTCCCATGTTGCGTTGTAAAGGAAACAAATTTCAGAAGGCCATTATGTTTCCTATTTCACTGCGCACCTCTGTAGCTCAGTAACAGCGTCGCTAACCACCGATGAAAGTCTCTGTCAAACAGAGAGAGCGGGCAGTTGGCGCGGGCACTGTGTTGCATTCTGCCTTTACTTACCGCCTCAGTCAAACAGAAAACGGGCGCACGCGATGTCCGCCTCATGCAGCGGACAGGCTGTGATTTTCTACAGAGACCGCGGCGGGCACGAGGGAGCAGTGTGTCGGTAAACACACAAACTGATCGATTAGGTGCGTCCAATGCCATTTTGTTATGTCATACGGAACCCACAATACAAAAATGCGTCTAAGAAGACAGACAGTTGGAAGGAGATATGCAGAATTCTGGATCAAACAGGTATTAATTTATTTTTCATAATTACAAACCAATGTATACCTTTTTCCATAAAATCTCGGGCGAACTGCCGGATGTCAGTAGATTCGTGCCACGATATTTCGGCGCAGAGTCTTCTGGTCAAGTACTTCGGCGGTACTCACCTGAAGATGGCCAGAAGACTCTGCGCCGAAATATCGTGGCAGGAAGCTAGTGACATCCGGCAGTTCGCCCGAGATTTTATGGAAATATCTATACGCCGGGAAAGATTTAAACATCACGATGTATACCTACTTGTGTAATCCAAACTATTACATGAAAATGAATTAAGCGAAATATTGAAAATTACAGTACACTTCTGTTTGTGTTGTGCTAAATAGAATTACAAAACGTAAGAAAAACGATATGGTTGGACGAACATCAACGCAGATGGTGCAGAAGGTAACTGTTGGCTGCCAACTGTACATACAGCTTGATGCCAATACCTTGTTACTGGTTATAGACAAAATATGCAAGAAATTGGCTTACGTTTTAGTTTTAGCATATTCGAAAATGTATTAACCTGTAGGTTATCAATCTACTCCTCTTGTTCAGTAGGCACATAGCTTGCATTGCATTGCTGCGGAGGAAATTATGTAGACAGCACGCTGCTTCCAAATATTTATTTACAGCATCAGTTTGTAGGTCTTTTGGCACTAAGAACATACGCCATTTTTCAACAAGAATTTCCACTACATGCCGTCTCTTGCAGAGGCATTTATTGTAAATGGCCTTTTGAGGATTTTCGAAGGCTGCAGCTTTAGGAAAGGGACATATTAAATAATTCTGCAATTTAAACCATCACCTAATAACACGCGAGGCACACGAGTGCTTGTATCCTGCAATGGCTTTCGAGGCAACATATTTTCTCCTTGTAAGAGAAATGTAGTGTTTTAAAAAATAGCACTGTCACTGTCTGCTCTAGCTGTCCACTGCAAAACCACAAAGATGTCATCATGATCAACAACTCCAAACGAGACAACTGATTTTTTTTATAACAATAATAGGTTGAGCCACTCTTTACTTGGATATTTTATCCGTATATGCTTTCTATGTAGCTGCCAATGCAGCTAGCGAGACGTTCGAAAATAATTTTAAAAAAATTGTCTTCACACAATCAAAGCTCTTTGCAAAGACGAAAAAGTTCACCATATTCTTCTCGTTTCATGTTAATTTCATGAACTTTTCTTCGCTTCTTTGAACCAAGCAAAGTGAGAAGTAGAAATTCTTCCTCGTCTGAACTTCTGCTCACGTTTATACGTTCCGCAGGTGCCTTAAATACTACAAGCGCCATTCAACAGCTGGATCGCCGAGCGCCGCCCGCGCCGTGCCTGACTGCTGCGGAACGCGGCGGACAACAGCGAGGTCTGCCCGCGGGGGCTGCCCGCTCGCTGTTTGACGGAGCCTGAAGGACGTCCAGGTTCGATTCCCGGCAGGAGAGTGGGTGTTATAAGTTTATCGTCTTCATCATTTGCATCATCATCGACAAGAAAGTCGCCGAAGTGGCGTCAAACAAAAGATTCGCCGTAGGCCGAAGAAAGCCGATTGGGTTATCCCGGCCAGTCAAAGCCCTATTTCCCTGAGGCCGCATGATGGTGCGACATAGCAATTACGAGTAGGAGTTTGGCGCTCAAATGAAGCACAGAAGACAGGCAAAAAACTGTCCCTCTATTTCCTCAAATTAATGGTAACCAAGCTAGGCGCAATGAATTTTGAAAAGTCTTACAGTGTTCTTTATAATCTTGGATTACATTGTCAGGCTGAGAGTAACACATACAGATGACGATGCCATATGGCATCATTGGGCTGGAAAGGGCTATCAGTAACCACAAACCGCAACGACTGCGCATCATAAATTAAGTTAGTGCTCCGCGACGCCTCTGAAACTAGAGCGTCGCGGCAGAGCAATAACCGCGTTTAAACTGCCCGCCACGCGATTTTTCAGCATTCCAAGAACGAGCACAAGTTGCCGCACGGAGACGTGCCGTCTTGGCGACACAGGATTTCGGCCTTTTGCCGTGGCCCTGACGGACACAGTGAATTTCGATCTGCGGCCGATTGCTGATGATGCTGTGGTGACTGCATTATTATTCATCATCAGATCTTCTGAAGGCTTTTACAGTTAATGCGTCTTTAATGGATGGTAATAAGATAATTTACAAATATGACGTGTTTTTGATGAATCTTCAATGTGCCAAAAACAGATACGAAGGGCGGATGTTGCCTCCGTGGAGGATTTACCCATGCGCAAGGAGAGCTGCGCAGTAGCTCCTTTGTCTTTGATTCGGGACCATTCGTGTGCATTCGCCAGAGCTCGAGTAGCCAGGAGCTGGCAACTCTACCAGCTCGAACGGCAATATTAAAAGCGGCGTTTGCCCTCACCCCTCCCTGCCCCGTGAGCGCCCTTATACTGTCTCCAGGGGTTCAGAAGACAATTTGAACCTCAACCGCGCATGCGCATTGCAACGCTTCCTGTTATGGCAGCCTTTATTAAACGGTAGCGCTACGACTCGTATACTTGCAGTCTCCGCGACGAAAAATGTTTCTCATACGAAAAAATACTTTGAATGTGCACATAAAATGATCTGATAGAAGAACGAAATAAAGAATAATAGTTTTTAAACACTTTTTATTTTATTTATTTATGTACCTTTTTCACGACGAGTTTTCTTCCGCGGTTCACTCAATAGTTGGACACATACGACGCGCCGCCACTGGTGTCGTCGCTGAATGACTGTCGCAGGATGCGAGATGAACTGGACCAAACTTCTAGGTGGCGTGTCAGCTAGCTCTAAATGTACAAAACAGTTATGTGAGTAGGAGAAACAACACCGTCATGTTCGAATACAGCAATAGTACTGTGCTACTCGAAAGAGTCGCGTCAGTCATATAACTAGGCGTAACGCTGCACAGCGATATCTAGGAAACGAGCATACGAGGACAGCCGTGGATAAGGCAAATGGTGGACTTCGCTTTATTGGGAGAATTTTGGAACGGTGTCATTCGTCATTCGTCATCGCCACCGGCGCCAACCTTGTGTGAATGCTCTGAAAAGCTAATCATTTGCATATCCTGTCGGTTAAATTTCGTGTCTGTAGCACGTCATCTTCGTCGTTTAGCAATTTTAATGGCCAGGAGTGTATTTTTTTCTAAGGCCTGTATGCGCCTTCTAGCAATGAAAGGCAATCCAAACGCAGTCGTCACTAAGTTTACCAGTATTGAATACATTTCCGAATAATGAACTACTGGTGTACAACCCCGCAAAAGAACAACAAACGAGACTCGCGACACATTCGCTACTCTCGTTTACTCTCTGTTTAAGTTTATCGTCTAAATACGCTGCCGCAAGATCTTGCAAGAGTTTATAGTTCGGTACTAGTACGAAAAGAGCGCTTCAGTAGACTGTTATCTATCTCGTCTACTTTCGTTCATCGTTTAAAACGGGCTTTATAGGCGGCGTTGCCATCTCACAGCAGGACCCGTGGGAGAGCAAGTACCTACTACTCAATAAAGCATATGCTGAACCCAGCTGACTGAAACACTAATCATTTTTCAGACCTTACTACTGAAGGTAATGTCCTGTCACGTCTCTAGCCTTTCTCTCTATTCCGTTTCTTCTTATTTTCGGAACTTGAGTGTGTTAACCATATAATGTTTGCGAGCGCTCCGACAGTCGATGCGACAGAACAGCCCGAATTCAGGCGCGCGACGCTGCCCGCAGTACACGCCGTCTACGGGGCTTCCGTGAGGCATCAACGCAGAAGGACAGAACGAATTCCCGTTCTCTTCTCGTGTACACGGAAGCTTCACTTGTACCTAGTTTGTCGAAGACATTACACAGGCCAACGAACAAAAATAATGGATGTCTTACGAGAACGATAATATGGAGAAAGGTTAAGGCATGTCTGCAGCTTTTTATATATAGACTTCTCTGAATGTTGACTGAACTACAAACGCCGGCCGCGGTGGCCGAGCGCTCTGCGGCGCGTCAGTCACGGTCTGCACGGCCACTGCGGTCGGGGGTTCGAATCCCTCCTCGGGCCTGGATATTTCTGACGTCCTTACTCTTAGCTAGTTCATAAGTACTTTGTAAGTTTAGGGACTGATGACCCCCGTAGTTAAGTCCCATAAACTTTACAAACATTTGAACATTTTTGAGCTACAAACTTTGAAATTTTGAAGATAAGCGAAGCAAAATACAGCTATTGAGACAGCGATTTACAACTTATACCAAAACCACACAGCAATTTCTACATAGGAAGACCGGGGAAAGTTGACGATGTTAACGATAAAACATTTTTAATAAATTCAGCCGCGGCGGAGTGGCCGAGCTCATTGAGGCGCAATGCTCCGATGCGAGAGGCCGTTCCCCGTTGGGGGTTCCAATCCTCCCTCAGGTATGAATGTTTGTGCTGTCTTTAGTTTGAGATAGTTTATTATATGTAGTTTGTAAGTTTAGGGACTAATGACCCCGCAGTTAAGTCCCATAAGTTTACGAAACATATGAACATTTAATAAAATGATTTTTGACGAAAATATTTATTAATTGAAAATATTATTGGACTGGTGTTTTATTTCAATATCCGTTATTATATATAATTTTATTTTCATATTATCACAGTTTTTTCTTAATTTTAGAAAATAATTCGCGGGCGCAGTGGCCTAGCGGTCTGCGGCGCGCCAGTCACGGTCTGCACGTCCGCTACGGTCGGGGGTTCGAATCCCCCCTCGGGCAGGGATGTTTGTGTCGTCTTTAGTATAAGGTAGTTCATAAGTAGTTTGTAGGTTTAGGGACTGATGACCGCGCAGTTAAGTCACTTAAGCTTAACAAACATTTGAACATTTTTTGAAAATAATGCAAAACTGTCATCTTGACCCAGTAGTGGAGCAAGTTGAGTTTGATCACGGGGCAAGATAAAACTGCAGTACATTTTTATTGCCCTAAATATTAATCCATTTTGGACGTACATTAACAGAGTCGCAATCAAATTTCCCTTCTTTGCAGCTTGGGCAGTCTTAGTGCGACCATCGCTCCATTTGCAACACTGTATAGAGTGTTCTGGTTGAGAGTCTACATAGATCTTATCTCATCCAGGACAATGATGGCACAACTCCGGATTTTTCTTCAAACCAGAAGAAGGAAACGTCAGTTTCTTAGTAATACTTCTATTTATTCCATCCCGAGGCTATGAGCTTTGTTTTCTGTAGACGTTCTTGTTCGATCTTCTGTTTCTCTTTCCGCTCTACAGTATCTTTCATGGGGGTGCTTGTCAAAACATTCGCACATTATTGGTGAGTTATACGGTTCTACATGTTTGGTTTTTCTTTTAGCAATGGTTTAAAAACAAAAATACTTCTGGATAATTTTGGTTTACCCGGATGGGCACTTTTGAACGGCCCGGTTCTTCGTTTAGGTTTTCTGAGGACTGGTTCTTCACTCTGAACTGCAGGATTTTCACGTGCAGTAGGACTGCTAGACCATGGACTGTGATGCGTGCACACACACACACACACACACACACACACACACACACACACACACACAAACACGCAAACACACAAAGTTAGACGCATACATGTGTGTATAAAACAAACATTCAATTTCTTCAGCCGGCCGCGGTGGCCGCGGGGACTAAGGCTCCAGTCACGGTCTGCACGGCCACTACGGTCGGGGGTTCGAATCCCCCCTCGGGCATGGATATTTGTGCCGTCCTTAGTCTTAGTTAGTTCATAAGTAGTTTGTAAGTTTAGGGACTGATGACCCCGTAGTTGAGTCCCATGGACTATACAAACATTTGAACATTTGAACAATTTCTTCAGATCACGACGTAGTGTTGCTTTAGGGACATTTTAAACGTTTTTGCACCCAATCTATTATTGCAGCACTCATAGGATTTCGGTCCCATTCGCCCCTCGAGGACTTTTTTATACGTTCTCGTCATATTTGGATCACAATGCGTCATCCGTTAGTAAAGTAGCGCACTTTCAATCTCGTCAACCTTTAATGTTAGCCATGAGAGTCGAGAACAGTGCTTTCCAAACTGTACCTCATGGCGACACCCTTTAATAGCTTAGTGTTTTGCGCGATACCATTTCACTAATATAAATACATACGGTAGAATTTAGATGGTTCTAGCGGGGGGGGGGGGCGGGCGGAAATAAATTATCGCGTAAATGTAGTTTCTAAACGAAACTGAATTCCTCGTACTCATTAACATGTTTAATGTTGATCCTGACTGCAGCAATTACGTACACTCATCGCAAGAAAAGGAAACATTAGGAACTATGGAGATGTACAACAGAGTAACACCTCAGACAACAATGCCTAACTTACACAGTAATACTTGCTTCTTCTACATGCGACACAACTTCCGAAACACGAAAACTGAATTTTGGAAACCGTTTTTCGCTGTCGTGTGTACATGTCAGGGCTGCTGGATTGATTGAAAACGGCAACTGAAAATTAGCTACTCGGATTTAGACAGCACAGTGGCTGTTTCCTTTCAGTTCAATATTATCACATTATTTTCAGAAATAAAGAGGATGTATTTATGACAAGTCATGAATTACCAAGTTCTATTGTTAGGTTCTTGCTTCACCGCGACCTCGGAAGTCCCGACATATTCGGAAAAATTTGATAAATATTTGTGAGAAGTGAGAATATGAATGTCATTTGTGGTCCCATAATCTGCTACATGCAGGAATCTGAGATAAAAAAATATTAACGCATATCAAGGTTCGAACTAACGATCACTGCATTTAAAATACTACTCTCCGTTAATCACCCGGCCATACTCCATACTAAACATCACTAATGAATAGCTTTAGTCGTAGAAAATTGTGACTGCTTTTACAGTCTGTGACAGCTTTTTCAGCCACTGTGTCATTGATTGACATTTAATTGTAAGAAACGCTACCGAGGGTGACGTGGCTTTGATAAATCCATTAAAAAAACGCTCAGGTGCAGCTTTTTGAAAAGGAAAGCAGACTACAGTTAAGGTTCGTTCAAGCAGTTACCAGTTCCAGCAAACTGCGCATGGGAAGATCTGTTATCGAGTATCAGCAGCAGCTCTGCGCATGCGCAGTTTTTTGGGATCTGGTAACTGGCAGCTGCTTGAACGAACCCTGAGTATTACTGCTGCTGAAGCAGAGCTGCCGCCTAGCGGCTGAGCGCGCAATTACTGTGCACCGATAATTCCTAGTGATCCCCAAAAAAACAAACTTCTAATAAACGTATGCCACATTCTTCACGGTATCTGGGTAAACCAATGGAAATAACAACGGCGGGGCAAGTGATGCGCCGTCTTCACTAACCGTGTCGGTACGAAGTTGGGTTACGCGTGGAGCAGTTGGTTTTTCAAGTCTCAGTCCGACAGTGCTTGAAGTACTTCACAGTAATACAGTCTTGTTACGGGAATAAATAATAAACTTTAGCGTAGTGAAAATGCCACGGATCCTCACTCATGGTCAGTATTCTGACACGATGTTTGTCTGTGGTTTGTCCAATGGAAATTGCATTGAGAATGCCAACAACGATTTCCGAATCGCAGAGTCCCAGACAGTACGTTGTTTAACAGTGTGTTTCACTGATTGCTTGAGCGTGATATGCTTCCCAGCGTAATGTTCTGTCTGAGCATCCCGTACAACACACTCTTCATGAGGTTGAGAACATTTTTCAACTAGCAGAACGCTTCCCAACCACTAGTTCTAGAATAATTGCTGCCCAAATTGGTATTCCACAAGCACGAGAAATACGCACAGCACATGAGCTAGATATGTACCCATTTCATCGTCAGAGTTCACAATATCTTCTTGAAGAAAATGCTGCCGCACTGTAAGAATTCTGTCAATGGATGATGGTCAATGATCGCTTAATTTCACTTATTCTGTTCACTGATGAGTGAACGTCTACCCGCAACAGAATCAACAACACGCACAATTCTCACGTATGGCCAGATGAAAATGTGCACGCTGCTGTGGAAACGAATTTTCAAATACGCTTGTCAGTCAATGTGTGGTGCGGCGTGCCAGTCACGGTCTGCGCGGCCACTACGGTCGGGCGTTCGAATCCCCCCTCGGGCATGGATATATGTGCCTTCCTTCGTGTTAGCTAGTTTATAAGCAGTTTGTAAGTTTAGGGACTGATGACCCCGTAGTTAAGTCCCCTCATTGGTCCTGTTGTTTTAGATAAACGTCTTAGTGAGACACAGCATCTTGATTTTCTTCAAAATGTTTTACCAGCATACGTAGAGGATATCCCTTTGGCACCACGAGCTTGTATGTACTTTCGGTATGAGCTGCTACCATTTCCTACCTCAACACAACGTATCCTGGTAGTTGAATCAGTTCAAATGTTCGTAAAGCTATGGGACGTAACTACTGCAGTTATCAGTCCCTAGTCGTTCAAACTACTTAAACTAACATAACAACAATATACACACCCAAGCCCGATGGAGGGCTCGAACTTCCACCGGAGAGCAACCACGCGCTCCGCAGAACGGCGCCTAAGAGCGCTCGGCCACTCCACCGTTGCAGTTGCAAGTCGCCGTTGATTCATTATTTGGCATTCGAGGTCACTCGACGTTAACCCATTGGATTACTGTTTGTGACGGTGGCTGAAGAGCGAAATCTAGAAGCACAGAGTGTACACGAGAGAGGAACCTCTCACTTGTATTTTACACGCTTCTGCTCAGGTAATAGAATGCAGAACTGATCTCCGACAGGCAACGCAAAAGCTGGCTACAGGAGCAGCAAAATGCATTGAATTTCACGGTTGACTCACTGAACATCTTCTGTGACGATGCGTACACAACTAAACAAAACATAACACTATCTTAATTAACTGTCACCTGTATTTTTGACATTTCCACACTGGTCAAAATAATTTGGGGATCAGTAGTGATATCTAAGGTTCCAAGTATGGTCATAGGCAGAATGGTCTGAAATGGTTCGAAGTCTCTTGTGTTGGTTCTACGGAGTGGAGAAAACAATATTATGGCAACCAAGATAGTGGTAATAATAGAAAGTTGTTGGAGAGGGATTGGTTTTGACTTGTGTTTACCTTACAAACGAATTACAGAACAGATGAGTTCGATAGTGTAGTGAGCAGGTAATGCAATGGAACAACAACGTGAAGCTATAGCATGGAGAGCCACGGGAAGGTTGTAAAGTGGGACAGAAACAGAAGGAGGCAGCTGCAGCTATTGGAGTGCCACGAAGTGTTATTTCCAGGACCTGGACGTGATTTCAAACAACTGGAAGCGTTCAGAGAAGGCAAGGCCAAAGTCGTCCACGGGTGACATCAGTTAATAGCCCGTTGAGACAGGAGGCTTAATGCAACTCAACTGAAACGCACCTTCCACGCAGCAACAGGAGGCGCAATATCAACACCAACAGTCCGAAATCGCCCTCGGGAATGTGGCCTCTCCGCACGAAGGCCTATGGTGTGTGTCCCGTTACAAGTACGACACCGTTTAGTCCTCAGAAACTGGATGGAGGAACTTCAAGATTGGAGACATAACGAACGAAACGGGGTTCTCTTCACAGCTGAGTCAAGATATTGTATTCAACAGGGCAATCGACGTTCCCTCATTTGTTAGACAACATGGAACTCTGAACAACCCTGCTTATGTGCAGGAAACATCCAACATATCGTGGTAGTGCACGTATGGTGGGGACAGGTGTAGGTATTGTCGGACGTACAAACCTCCATGATGTTCAGAATGGCACTGCCGGCCGCGGTGGCCGAGGAGACTCAGGCGCTTCAGTCACGGTCTGCACGACCACTACGGTCGGGGGTTCGAATCCCCCGTCGGGCATGGATATTTGTGCCGTGCTTAGTTGTAGGTAGTTCATAAGTAGTTTGTAAGTTTAGGGACTGATGACCCCGTAGTTAAGTCCCTTAAGCTTAACAAACATTTGAACATTTTTTAGAATGGCACTTTGCAGAGGTATAGCGACGAAATCCTTAGGCCTTGGGTTGTGCCCTACGCTGCTGCCATACTAGATGGGTTCCTCTTGGTGAACGATTAACACTCATCGTCACAGAGCTGCACTGGTGGACAACATGCTTGAAGCTAAGGGAATTGAACGAATATAGTGACCAGCTTGATCACGAACTTAAACTCACTGTTCATATCTGAAATGACGCACTCCAGCCAGACCTGCAGCACACAAAACGGTTGCAGGAAATGAATATTGCACTCACAGAAGAATGGCCAACTATCCCTCAAGAGCTGATTGATAACCTCATAATGTCCACGACACGCAGGTGTGCAACTGTACTGGCCGTCCGAGGCGATGACACACCATATTAGAGGACGAAGAAAATGACTTTGCCGCGGTGTAGTGGCGAAGCACTCTAAGGCGTCTTGCTGTGGAATGCGCGGTTGCTCGCCGTCGGTGTTTCAAGTCCTCCCAAGGCCATAGGTTTTTGTGTTGTCCTTAGGTTAGTTTAACACTTTCAGGGGCGGTGGTTACCGATGTTGACCACGTATTTTAAGACGCCTGGCGACCAAATGTGGCAGCAATTCTTGTGAATCACACTGTTAGTTGAGGGAGCTCTCTCGGTAACTCCCCCAACAACAAACAATGTCACTCACAATGAGAATTACCGCCCCCATTTGGTGGACAGGCGTTGTGAAATATGTGGTTGACTATCAGTTTAATAAGTCATTATTGAAAATACTAACACGGATGATTTACAGACGAATGGAAAAACTGGCGGAATCTGACCTTGGTGAAGATCAGTTGGGATTAAGGAGAAATGTAGGAACACGCGAGGCAATACTCACATTACGACTTATCTTAGAAGATAGATTAAGGAAAGGGAAACCTACGTTTTTAGTATTTGTACATCTGGAGAAAGTTTTCGACAATGTTGACAGGAATACACTTTTTCACATTCTGAACGTAGCAGGGGTGAAATATAGAGAGCGAAGAGTTATATTTAACTTGTAAAAAAACTAGGCAGCAATTATTAGCGTCGAAGGGCATGAAAGGGTCGCAGTGGTTGGGAAGGGAGTAAGACAGGTGAGCCGTATCGCCGGCCGCGGTGGCCGAGGGGACTGAGGCGCTCCAGTCACGGTCTGCACGGCCACTACGGTCGGGGGTTCGAATCCCCCCTCGGGCATGGATATTTGTGCCGTCCTTAGTCTTAGCTAGTTCATAAGTAGTTTGTAAGTTTAGGGACTGATGACCCCGTAGTTAAGTCCCATAAGCTATACAAGCATTTGAACATTTTTGAGCCGTATCGGGCTCAGATTTCTGCCTTGCACCTTATCGACCTTGTTGTCTCTTTCATCCGTTGATGTCGCTGTGTTAGTTACCGTGATTGCCCTATCTTTCCTTCCCCACGGGATAAGACTCCTATAAAACCGAGGTGAATTGTCCGCCATTTTTCCCCAATCTATAGGAGTTGCCATATTCCGGACGAGCTCACGCGTTACCTCGCGTTTCATTCAACTCGCTCACGCTCGCAAACTACATACTGTATGAACGTAGAATTTTCATCTATTTCTTCGTTAAAAACTACACTACATTTTCATTTTAGTTTTATTTATGGAAATAATTTATAAACTGCGTTTACTGATAGTTTACGAACATGCACTTTCTGACGACTTTACGGAATTTTCGACATGCGAGGAACTTTCTTTTTCTGTTGAAGTTAGGGGAACACATTAAGCGAATGAAATATTCAAAATACATCAAATTTTCAACCTCTCCAAACAGCAACTCTGTGAGAAATGTATAGCTTGAGATAATATCAGTTAAATTTGACGCACTGGGATCCGCCTGCCTTTCCAGTAGTAACACGTCTTCCGTATTAGAACTCCTAATAATTAGGCACATATTGATACTGCATACCACCCATTCTTGAAGATAATGGTACTGACTTCTTTTAAGCCACTAAATTTAATAGTTGCAAACTACAAAAAGTGCTGTCTCTAAGATTCAATTTCAATTCTTCAGTTATATGAAAAGGATATTATAAATATCTCAATACGGAGTGCTTTATTATGTGAGGAAATGAGAACAAGTCAGTTCGTTAGCTAGTGAAGAGATCCTTGCTATCTGTCATTTTAAAGTATTCTCACATAAAATCCTCATTAGATCTGGTAACATCCGTTCTGTTACTGCTAGGCGTTAAACTGAAGGAAATGTAACTCCTATTAGGTTTTGGAAACGGATTAGTGGCTCTGAAACACATTGGACAAGAAGCAAAGAAATAAACATTTGTTAGTGACGAAGGAATATCTGCAAATCGAATAATAAATCGCACACTTTACTCTTTTTCATTCTACAAATTGAATAACGCGACAGTTAATGAAGTTTTTCGAAGTAACCATGTGGCAAAATAGTCCACTCTTTGCATGTTATCATTTGTCAAAATATCATTTTATATCTCTAACCGTGTATGAGATACGGAATGATTCATTCTGGACTTATCGCCATCGGAAATGAGTGGGCTAAATAAAATAAAGTTTAGCGGTATGAGTGAAAGAGGTTCCTAAGTAGAAAATAAAATTCAGTCCATTAGGAAATGAAATGAGCGTATGGCTTTCTTGGCCGGGAGATCCCTTACGGGATTGTTCGCCCGCCTTAGTGTAAGTCTTTTCAGTTGACGCCGCGTGGGCGACTTACGTGCCAATGATGATGAGATGATTATGATGACAACACACAACAGCCAGTCCCCTGCCGGGAATCGAACCCGGGTTCCCTGCGTGATAGTCAGCCACGCTGGCACTGAGCTACGGAGGCGGACACCCCTTAGGAAAGTTTCATCCGCAGCAACATATGGTGCAACGTGCACCAAACTAAATAGCATAGCAGCCTCTATTTTTTACTGCAAACTTTTAGTAGCCGCGGTGGAGTAGCCGAGCGGTCTAAGGCGTCTCGCTGCGGAACGCGCGGTTGCTCGCCGTTGGAGGTTCGAGTCCTCCCTGGGGCATGGGTGTGTGTGTGTTGTCCGTAGATTAGTTTACCTTAGTTTAAGTAGTTTGTAAGCTACGGACTGATAACCACGCAGTTTGGTCCGATAGATTTACAAACACTTGAACATTTTTTGAAACTTTTCGTAACATAGCGCAGTCTCTTATTTCGAAGCCAATATCTTATTAAACATGACTATTAACGAAATGATGAGCATTTCGTCACAATATTGTCAAATAAAAATTTAAATAAAATTAAATAATTCTACCTATTAGTTTCTGCGTAATCGTTTGTGAAAGATGGCAGGGCATGCGCTTCCACGCTGTTAGTGCAGCGCGATTCCAAGCATGTTGGGGAAAACGTGGCGGACGATTCATGAGCTCTAGCACGGGGTATGACGTGTGCGGTGGGGACAGTTGGTCTGAGAGCAGGGACGGCGGCGCACCGGTCTCGCATAAGCAAGACTCCCCATAGGCTCGGGCGGTGTGTGGTGGTCGCTGCTAGGTCCCTAGGGCAGACTTGGGAGTGGCCGGCGTTAGCGCAGACAGGGCTGCAGGGTGGAACCCGCCGCGGTCCGCTGTGCGAATAATGAGTCAAGTCGGCCGAACCTCTCGTTAACTCAGATCGACGAGTGCTTCTGGAGCCGCAGGTTAGTAGTTCTTCTGGTTATCATTACGCCCTTCAGTGCGGTTACCCGCGTGTAACTTAAGAAGAGTTTCCTGGAGAGCAACTTGTGTTTTCTTTTTAGTCTTGTGGCAATCCGTGTTCTGTAGCCGCCCAGAGCACGATCTTATTCCTTCCGTGCTGTCTCTTTCTCAGAATGTGTCCAACCAATCCATCCCTTCTCTTAGTCAGGATATGCCAGAAACTCCTTTTATCCCCGATTCGGTTAAGCACCTCCTCATTAGTTACGTGATCTACCCACCTAATTTTCATCATTCGTCTATAGCACCAAATTTCAAAAGCTTCTATCATCTTTTTATCTGAACTCCTTATCGTCCACGTTTCACTCCCATACAATGCTACACTCCAGACAAATGCTTTCAGAAAAGACTTCCTAATATTTAAATTAATATTGGATGTTAACAAGTTTCGCTTCTTTAGAAACGTTTTTCTTCCCACAGCCATTCTGTATTTTATATCTTCTTTACTTCGGCCATCAGAAGTTATCTTACTACCCAAATAACGAAATTCATCTACTACTTTTGAAAGTGTTTTGATAAATGCTCCCAGCCCTTGTTAAATTTTAAATTTTTATGTTGTTGTTATGGTCTTCAGTCCGGAGACTGGTTTGATGCAGCTCTCCACCCTACTCTATCCTGAGCAAGCCTTTTCATCTCCTTATAAGAACGGCAACCCACATCCACTTGAATCTGCTTACTAAACGCATCTCTTGGTCTCTCTCTGTGATTTTTACCCCACACACTTCCCTCCAATGCTAAATTTACAATTCCCCGATGTCTAAGAATCTGTCCTACCAAGCGATCCCTTCTTTTAGTCAGGGTATGCCAAAAGTTCCTTTTCTCACCAATTCTGTTCAGTGCCTCTTCATTAGTTATGTGATCTACCCACCTAATCTTCAGCATTCTTCTGTAGCACCACATTTCAAAAGCCTCTATTCTCTTCCTGTCCACACTGCTTATCATCCATGTTTCACTCCCGTACAAGACAACACTCCACACAAATACCTTCAGAAAAGACTTCCTTACACTTAAATTAATATTCGATGTTAGCAAATTTCTCTTTTTCAAAAATGCTTTTCTTCCCATTGCAATTCTGCATTTGTATCCTCTGTACTACGACCATCGCATGTTATTTTACTACCCAAGTAACAAAACTCATCTACCACCTTCATTGTTTTGTTACCTAATCTAATTCCTTCAGCATCGCCTGATTTTCTAAGACCGCATTCCATTATTTTTGTTTTGCTCTTGTTAATGTTCATTTTATACGCTCTCTTCAACACACTGTCCATTCCATTCAACTGCTCTTCCAGGTCCTTTGCTGTCTCTGATAGAATTACTATGTCATCAGCGAAACGCAATGTTTTTATTTCTTCCCCCTGAACTTAAATCCCTATTCCAAATTTTTCCTTGCATTCCTTCACCGCCTGCTCGATGAACAAATTGAATAACATCGGAGAAAGACTACAACCCTGTCTTACTCCCTTCCCAACTGATGCTTCCCTTTCATGCCCTTCGAGTCTATAAAGTTTATAAAGCTAGCATATTTTATAGTGCCCTTGGTAAATGACACCAGTTACTGTTAAATTTTATAAATTATGTAAAGAATAATTTTGGTGTTATCTGTGGTCAACCTTCATGTCTTGAGATTAGACCCGAGCGGTTACCTTTCAGAAATTGTCGAAATTGATGGGCACACAAGCTAGCATATTTGACAGTGTTTTGATAAATGCTCCAGGGCCTTAATAAATTTTAGATTATTTAAACCTAGCGTATGTTGCAGTCTCTTTAGTAAATGCTACCAGCTATTGTTAAATTTTACAAATATTTAAAGAGTGCCCAAGATTTCTTGTAAGTTCATATCATAATTATGTTTAACATATTGAAGTGGTACATGGAATTTTAAATCCCCCCTTTTTCTCCAGCTATTCGGCAGGTCCTCTCCTTTAATTGAAATTTACAACAAGCTTTTCAACAGGATTGTAGCTTTTCCCCAATCTATACATTAAGCAAGCTGTGAAGTCATGCAAGGAGAAGTTTGGAGAGGGAATTACGTTCAGGGAGAGAGACTAAACACCTTTCAGTTTGCTGAAGACATAGTAATTCTGTCAGAGACAGGAAAGGACCTAGAAGAGCAATTAATGGAATGGACAGTGTACTGAAAGGGAGATATTAAGATGAAAATTATCAAGCGCAAAACGAGGGTAATGGAATGAAGTGTCAGAAAATCAGGCGACGCTAAAAGTAGTAGATGAACTGCGTTATTTGTGCAGCAAAATAACTTCTGATGGCAGAAGTAAAGAAGATGTATAATTACAGAATGGCTATGGGAGGAAAAGCGTTTCTGAAGAAGAGAAATTTGTGGACATCCAATATTAATTTAAATGTTAGGAAGTAGTTTCTGAAAGCATTTGTCTGGAGTGTAGCACTGTATGGGAGTGAAACGTGGACGATAAGGAGTTCAGAAAAAACGATTATAGAAGCTTTCGAAATGTGATGTTATAGACGAATGACGAATATTAGATGGGTAGATCACGTAACTAATGAGGAGGTGCTTAACATAATTGGGGAGAAAAAGAGTTTCTGGCATGTACTGGGTAAGAGGAGGAGTAGGTTGATGGGACACAAAATGATCAAATGTTTGTAAATCTATTGGACCAAACTGCGTGGTCATCAGTCCGTAGCTTACAAACTACTTAAACTAAGGTATACTAACCTAAAGACAACACACACACCCATGCCCCAGGGAGGACTCGAACTTCCGACGGCGAGCAACCACGCCTTCCGCAGCGAGGCGCCTTAGATCGCTCGGCAACTCCAGCGCGGCAATGGGACACATTTTGAGACAACAAGGAATCTTCAACGTAGCACTAGAAGGAAGTGTGCGGGGTAAAAACCGTAGAGGGAGACCGAGGGACGAATATAGTAAGAAGATTAAAAAGGATGTAGGTTGCTGTTCGTATTCTCACATGAAGAGGCTTGCGCAGGACAGGGTAGCGTGGAGAGCTGCATCATACCAGTCTGCGGACTGAAGAACACAATAACAACCCCTATCTGTTTTTTGCAGTGTGGTTGTTCTCATTGTTTAACCATGAAATGGTTAAGGAAAGGGCATATGTTTATTGGAAACTTTATGTTCAGAATCAGCAGCGGTATCACACCTCGAAGTGTGTTGCTGGCTGAGGGTTCATCGAACCACCCCTATACCATTTATCTACCATAGCACTGTCGAATAACGCGCGGGAACACCTGAAGCTCTCCGTTCGAGCGCTGATTTCTCGTATTTTATTCTGACGATCTATTCCACCTACGTAGGTGGGAGTCAACAATATATTTTCGTATTCGGAGGAGAATGTTTGCGATTTGAGTTTCGTAAGTAGCCCACGCCGAAGCGATAAACAACGTTGTTGCAATGATTTCTATGCCAGATACTGTATCATTTCAGTAACGCTGTCTCCCCTGTATCGTGACAATACAATCTTTGGACTCTTGCGATGGCTTCCGTCAAACCCCCTTGATAAGAATCACATACTGGGCAAAAATACTTCAAATGAGGACGGACAATCGTAGTGTATGCAGTTTCTTTAGTAGTATTGTTGCATCTCTTAAGTGTTCTGCCAATAAAACGCACTCTCTGGTTCGCCTTTCCCACGAATTGTCTACGCGTTCTTTCCAGTTTAAATCTGATGTAATAGTAATTCTTAGGTATTTAGTGGAGTTTACGGCCTTGAGATTTGATTGAATTATCTTGTAAACAAAGTTTAACTCATGTGGACGTCTTCACACTTCTCATTATTTAGAGTCAATGTCAATTTTTATACCCTTGTGATATGTTATTTAGATCGTTCTGCAGTTGGTTGTGATCTTCAATTGACTTTACTAGACGATAAATGACGGCGTTATCTGCAAACAATCTAAAGAGAGCTGCTCAGATTTTCTCCCAAATCGTTTATGTAGATAAGGAACAGCATAGGACCCTGTGGAACGCCGGATATCGCCTCTGTTTTAGTCGATGCCTTACTATCAATTACTACAAACTGTGTCCTCTCTGACAGGAAATCCCCTGTCCAGTCACAAATCTGGGGCAATATTCCATACCAACGCAATTTGATTAAAATCCGTTTGTGAGGTGTCAAAAGCCTTCGGGAAATATAGAAATACGGAATCAATTTGAGAACCCTTGTCGATAGCAGCCATCACTTCGTGTGAGTGAAGAGCTAGTTGTGTTTCACATGAACGATGTTTTCTAAATCCGTGTTCACCTGGGTTAATAGATCAATCTGTTCGATATATTTCATTTTAAACGTCCGGGCTCATAAGCCGTGGTCGATTTGTAAAACTTTCCCCTAACGTTTCGTCTTCAACTGTGGAAGACATCTTCGGCGGTTTAATGGCGAACTGCGATGAGAACTTGAAGGAGCGTCGTATATATAGGCGATGCAGAGAGCTCCACAAGACATCACTCGCCGTCGGCTACCAGAGTATCTCTGGAATTGCCTACATTCTTAGCAGAAAAGAATCGATTGTTATTCCGCTGGTGTAAAGCAGAAGTCCAAATTCCGTCTAATTTAACAGCTTCCTCTTTCCTGTTAGAATTATTGCAATGTTTATAGATATCGATTGCTTCTCTATATGTGCGCGCATGATAATGCGAAGTTTTTGGGATGACACTAGTCTCATTAAATTTAATTTTATAGTTGCCTTATTGGTATGCATGTTCCGCTACGTGCCCCAAGCGGCAATTCCTTTTATGTTCGACCAGACGAGTGTTGACGCTTCTTTTTGTAGTTGCAAAGTAGACTGAACCACACCTGCAGGGAATCTTACGAGGCGCGTCCAGAAAGTAAGTTCCGTTTCAATGTATCTCCGCTGAAGCGCTGCGATTGCAGTTCCGCACATGCGTTGTAGACGATGTGTATCAAGGAGAAGAACGTGCGCCATTTGGAGATCGCTGTTAGTTACGTACGCTTTGTTGAGCTTGTTTCAAATGTTGTCGTTGATTGAAAATCCCACCGCCTCTGAAATCAGGTCGGTGATTCGGTTTCTGAATACGAGGAAAGTGAAACCAAGTGAAATTTATCGGCAAACTTGCGGTGTTTGCGGACAAAATGCGATGAGTGATTCGATGGTGAAAAGATGGGTCCGACAGTTCAATGGCGGGCGTAGTGATGTGCACGATGAAGAACGAAGTGGGAGTCCACCTTTGGTTAAAAAAGAACTGGTTAACGCGATTGGTGACAAGATCCAGGAAAACCGTAGGTTTACAATTAGTGCTCTCGCTATGGACTTCCCCCAAATTTCATGATCACTGATGCATGAAATCGTTACCAAACAACTGAAATTCCGTAAACTTTGCTCACATTGGGAACCAAAGATTCTCACTGAGCAACACAACACACAACGGATGGGTAGTGCACTTGAGTTTTTGACCCGTTATGCAGAAAGTGGCGAAGAATTTCTGAGACGGATAGTCACAGGAGATGAAACGTGGGTTTCTTACGACACCTCTGAGAGTAAGCGGCAATCAATGGAATGGAGGTACACTTCATCTCCACCAAAGGTAAAGCCGAAGAAAATCATGACACCTCCGAAAATGTTCTATGACTGGAAATGCATCCTACTCATTGACTTCTTACCGCGTGGTCAGACAATTAAAGAAGATGCTTATTGCGAGACATTTCGGAAATTGCGCCGTGCAATTCAGAATAAGCGCCAGAGGCTGCTGTCAAAAGGTATTGTTTTGCTTCACGACAACGGACGACCACACACTGCAAATGTGACGAAAAACCTCCTACAGGGATTTGGCTGGGACGTGTTCGACCATCCTCCGTACAGCCCTGACCTCGCTGCTAGCGACTTTCATCTGTTCTTACATCTCAAGTCTTTCCTTGGCGGTCATCACTTCACCAATGACGACGAGCTGAAAGAAACTGTTTCCAACTGGTTGAAGTCACAGGCGGCAGATTTCTATGAAGTAGGCATACATAACCTGGTGCCACGCTATGACAAATGCATGCTAAATTTAGTTAGTTATGTGGAAAAGTAGTTTAAGAGTTGTAGAATTTTATGCAATAAAAATTTCCTCTGTATCTGTGTACAGTTTCATTTTATTACCAAACGGAACGTACTTTCTGGACGCGCCTCGTATATACACCTGGTGTTTTCAACGGATGTCGTACATCTTTTGGGGATCTTAAAATATTCTTTTATCTTCCTCGTAGGTCTGTTCGAGGTAATTCATAATATTTGAATACAGAATATGTTCTAAAACCCTGCTGCAAATAACGTCAATGAAATAGGGAGGTTATATAGTGCATGGAGGGTGAGCCACCGCAGCAGGCAGATATATCCCCACACGGAGCCAGTGGCGGCGCTAGACGAAAACTGGGCGTCGGCGAACTCGTCTTTGCGAGGCCCCTTGCATTTTAATTAATGAGGAAAATGTTAAACGAGTATTATACTAAAATTATTTTAGTATTATATAGGAGTAGTATTGCAATGACAAAAATTACAATAAACAAACACAAATTAGAGGAACTTTTCACCTTTTCGTCTCACTGAATTTGTTAAGACCACATCTTAATACTAGCCGCTACTGCAGCTTCAGTTGATAGTACTGACAACGCAGTCTTTCTTGGATCATTTTGCTTTTCAAGTTAGTCTTAATCATTTAACTATGTGAAGCTTCTCTCGGTCGAAGCTGTACTGACTGGAACGGGGGATGATTCTGATTGTTATATAAACATTTCGATATAATTCTTCCAAATCGTTTTCTAAAATGTACTGAAGATATTGTTATGTACGTATTTAACTAAAAATTGCATCACTACTGCACTCATACTGAAATGGCCGAGCGCACTAAGGCATCAATATCACGGTGAGCGAGATCGCTCTCGCCGGGGGTCGAATCCCACCCTTGGGTACGAATGTTGTGTTCGTCCACTGGTTAAGCTAGTGTAAATTAGATGTAGGTCGTCGCTATATAACCTAGCAGTTGGATAGCGCTGTTAAACAACAAATAAAAAAAAAAGAAGAAACAAATAAAACTAAACTTTTAACTATGTTTTGCGAGGCCCCCACCGGCGCCCCCGACGTCGCCGACGCCTAGCGCCGCCACTGCACGGAGCTGGTGTGTTGAGACGCTCCGCATTCCACGCACGCAGCCTTCCCGTGCCCCGCGCCTCGCCCCAGTTCTGGGAACTGGCTGGAGCGGATCAGCTGACGCAGGCGGTAGGGTCGGCCTGCTGTGCGCGCTGTCGCCCGCGTTTCCGACCGCCCAGACGCCTCATGCCGGCCGTCAGCTCCAGGAAACTGCCCGCCTTATCTCACAGCCAGCCGCGCCCTGCGTCCGTACTGCGCGTCACGCGATGCGGCACGCCGGAGCGCTGTCCTAGCGTCCCCGCCCAGCCGCTTTCAGAGAAATTTCCAAGAGACACTTTTCGAAGTCACTATCGTCCGTTTTCTGCTATATTACCAGGTCCTTTACCTCTCCATTGCGATCTATTGCTTCGTTTTTAAGGCTGCTGTATGTTGTACCTTCCATCAAATCCTCCAGTACCTGAAATTTCCTCCTTCCTCGCGTCCTTTTCCCTTCTACATTACCCTCTATCAGTCCGTCACTATTTCTTAATATATACCCAATCACATGGAACATATAGGCAGAAGGACAAGGCCTAATAGAAATCCCTGGATAACACGGGGTATACTGAACCTAATTGATGAGAGGAGAAAATATAAAAATCAGCAAGTGAAACAGGAAAAAGGGAGTAAAAACGTCTGAAAAATGAGATTCACCGGAAGTGCACGAAAATGAATGACATATTTGGAGACAAGAAAAGCAGCTGTATGAATATCAAGAACGGAAAACCAGTACTAAGCAACGAGGGGAAAGCTGATGTGTGGAAGCAATATATAGAGGGCCTATGAAGGAAATAAACGTGAAGGCATTATTCTAGAAATGGAAGACTACCTAGAGGAAGATGAGATAGGAGGTATGATACTGCGAGAAGAATTTGAGAGAGCGAAGAAGGATTTGAGTCGAAACAAGGCCCCTGGAGTAGATGATATTCCATATGAACTGCTGATATCGTTAGGAGACCCAGTCATGAAAAAATTGTATCACCTGGTATGCAAGATGTATGAGACAGGGAAAATACCCTCCAACTTTAAGAAGAATATTGTAATTCCAATTCCAAAGAAAGCAAGTGCAGACAAGTGTGAAAATTACAGAACTATCAGTATAATAAGTCATGGTTGCAAAATACCAACACGAATTATTTACAGACGAATAGAAAAACTTGTGGAAACCGACCTCGGGGAAGATCAGTTTGGATTTAGGAGAAATATAGGAACACGGGAGGCAATACTCACTTTACGACTTATCTTAGGAGATAGGCTAGGTAAGGGAAACCTACGTTTTTAGCGTTTGTCGATTCGGAGAAAGCTTTTGACAGTGTCGACTGGAATACACTCTTCCAAATTTTGAAGGAAGCGGGGGTAAAATATAGTGAGCGAAGAGTTATATTCATCCTATACAAAAACCAGACAGCGGTTATTAGAGTCGAAAGGAATGAATGGGATGCAGAGATTGGGAAGGGAGTAAGACGGGATTGTAGCCTTTCCCCAATGTTGTTCAAACTGTACATTGAGCAGGCAGTGAAGGTATGGAAGGAGAAATTTGGAGAAGGCATTAAAGTGTAGGGAGATGAAATAAAAACTTTGCGGTTTGCCGATGACATAGTAATTCTGTCAGATACCGCAAAAGATTTGGAAGAGCAGTTCAATGGGATGGACAGTGTCTTGAAAGGAAGATATAAGATGAACATTAACAAGACTAAAACGAAGGTAATGGAATGCAAGGTCAGAAAATCAGGCGAAGCTGAAGGAATTAGATTAGGTAATGATGCGATAAAATTAATAGGTGTGTGTTGTTATTTGGGTAGCAACATAACTTCTGATGGCCAAAGTAAATAAGATATAAAATGCAGAATGGCTATGGGAAAAAAAGCGTTTCTAAAGAAGCGAAACTTGTTAACATCCAATATTAATTTAAATGTTAGGAAGTCCTTTCTGAAAGCATTTGTCTGGAGTGTAGCATTGTATGGGAGTGAAACGTGGACGATAAGGATTTCAGATAAAAATATGATAGAAGCTTTTGAAATGTAGCGCTACAGACGAATGATGAAAATTATATGGGTAGAACATGTAACAAATGAGGTGTTTAACCAAATCGGGGAGAAAAGAAGTTTCTGCATATCCTGACTAAGAGAAGGTATAGATTGGTTGGGCACATTCTGAGAAATCAAGGAATTGCCATCTTAGCATTTGAAGGAAGCTTGTGAGGTAAAAATCGTAGAGGGAGACCAAGGGACGAATATAGTAAGCAGATTCAAAAGGGTAGGTTGCCAAAAGTATTCTCAGATGAAGAGACTTGCACAGGACAGGGTAGCGTGGAGAGCTGCATCAAACCATTCTGCGGACTGAAGACAACAACAACAACAACAACAACAACATTATCATCATCTTGCACAGTTTCCAGCCACATGCTGGGTCTCTTTGGAACGCAAACCTCGCCAATTCGCTCTGTCTTCCACTATCTCTCTGTATTCACTCTGTCCCAGTCCTCTCGTCTCTTCTTGACACAATCCTCCAATCCTTTGAGCCATTTATCCCTTGGTCTTCCTCTTGGTCGTTTCATCTGTATTACGTACATCCTCCTGGGGATCATCTTCTCCTCGCTTCTCCTTAAATGGCCATCTAAATCCATACTCTGCAAGCCACCAATAGTGTGTGGCGGAGGGTACCTTGAGTACCACTATCGGTTCTCCCTCGTATTCCGGTCACGTATTGTTCTCGGAAAGAAAGATTGTCGGTATGCCTTTGTGTGGGCTCTAATCTCTCTGATTTTATCTTCATGATCTCTTCGCGAGATATACGTAGGACGGTGCAATATACTGCTAGACTCCTCGGTAAATGTATGTTCTCGAAACTTCGACAAAAGCCCGTACCGAGCGACAGAGCGTCTCTCCTGCAAGTCTTCCACTGATGTTTATCGATCTTTCTCGATTACCAAATGATCCTGTAACGAAGCGCGCTGCTCTCCGTTGGATCTTTTCTACTTCCTCCATAAACCCCACCTGTTACGGATCCCACACCGGTGATCAGTATTCAAGCTGTGGGCGAACAAGTGTACTGTAACCTACTTCCCTTGTTTTCAGACTGCATTTCCTTAGGATTCTTCCAATGAATCTAAGTCTGGCATCTGCTTTACCGACGATTGATTTTATATGATCGTTCCATTTTAAATCACTCTCAATGGCTACTCCCAGATAATTTATGGAATTAACTGCTTCCAGTTGCTGACCTGCTATAGTGTACCTAAATGATACATGATCTTTCTTTCTTTCTTTGTATTCGAAGCACATTACACTTGTCTACATTGAGATTCAATTGCCATTCCCTGCACCATGCGTCAATTCTATGCAGATACTCCAGCATTTCAATACAATTTTCCATTGTTACAACCTCTCCATATACTACCGCATCATCCGCAAAAAGCCTCAGTGAACTTCCGATGTTATCCGAAAGGTCATTTATATATATCGTGAACAGCAACGGACCCACGACACTCCGCTGTGACACACCTGACATCACTCTTTCTTCGGAAGCTTCTCTCCACTGAGAATGACATGCTGCATTCTGTTATCTAGGAAAACCTCAATTCAATCACACAATTGGTCTGATAGAACAATTGTGTTACTTCGTTCATTAAACGTCCGTGGGGTAATGTATCAAACGCCTTGCGAAAGTCAAGAAAAACAGCATCTACCTGAGAACTCGTATCTATGACCCTCCGAGTCCCGTGGACGAATAGCGCATGCTGGGTTTCACACGTTCGCCTTTTCCGAAACCCATGCTGATTCATACAGAGCAGATTACTAGTCTCCAGAAATGTCATTATACTCGAACATAATACACGTTCCAAACTTCTACAACTGACCGACTCTAGAGATATAGGCCTATAGTTCTGCACATCTGTTCGACGTCCCTTCTTAAAAACTGGGATGACCTGCGCCATTTTCCAATCTTCCGGAACGCTACTCTCTTCTAGAGACCTACGGTACACCACTGCAAGAAGGGGTGCAAGTTCCTTCGCGTTGTTGTTGTTGTGGTCTTCAGTCCGGAGACTGGTTTGATGCAGCTCTCCACAATACCCTATCCTGAGCAAGCCTCTTCATCTCCACATAAGAACGGCAACCTACATTTCTCTGAATCTGCTTATTGTATCCATCTCTTGGTCTTCCTCTGCGATTTTTACCCCACACACTTCCCTCCAACAGTTCCTTGATGTCTAAGAATGTGTCCTACCAAGCGATCCCTTCTTTTAGTCAGGGTATGCCAAAAATTTCTTTTCTCCCCAATTCTGTTCAGTACCTCATTAGTTACGCGATCCACCCACCTAATCTTCAGCATCCTTCTGTAGCACCATATTTCAAAAGCCTCAATCCTCTTCCTGTCCGAACTGTTTATCGTCCATGTCTCACTCCCATGCAAGGCAACACTCCACACAAAAGCCTTTAGAAAGGACTTCCTTAGGCTTAAATCAATATTCGATGTTAACAAATTTCTCTTTTTCAAGAACGCTTTTCTACCCATTGCTATTCTGCATTTTATATCCTCTGTACTGCGACCATCATTTGTTATTTTACTGTCCAAGTAACAAAACTCATCTACCTCCTTTATTGCTTCGTTACCTAATCTAATTCCTTCAGCATCGCCTGATTTTCTTACACTGCACTCCATTACCCTAGTTTTGCTCTTGTTAATGTTCATCTTATATGCACCTTTCAGAACACTGTCCATTCCGTTCAATTGCTCTTTCAGGTCCTTTGCTGTATCTGAAAGAATTACTATGTCATCGGCAAAACGCAATGTTTTTAATTCTTCACTCTGAACTTTAATTCCTTCTCCAAATTTCTCCTTGCTTTCCTTTATAGCTTGCTCAATGTACAAATTGAATAACAATGTAGAAAGACTACAACCCTGTCTTACTCCCTTTCCAACCACTGCATTCCTTTCATGCCCTTCAACTCTGACAACCGCTGTCTGGCTTTTTGTACAAGTTGTAAATAACCTTACGCTCCCTATATTTTACTCCTGCTTGCTTCAGAACTTGAAAGAGTTTATTCCAATCAACATTGTCAAAAGCCTTCGCCAAATCTACAAAAGCTAGAAATGTAGGTTTGCCTTTTCTTAATCTATATTCTAGGATAAGCCGTAAAGTGAGTATTGCCTTCCGTGTTCCTACATTTCTCCTGAACCCAAACTGATCTTCCCCGAGGTCGGCTTCTACCAGCTTTTCCATTCTTCTGTATATAATTCGTGTTAATATTTTGCAACCACGACTTATTAAACTGATGGTTCTGTAGTTTTCACACCTGTCTGCACCTTTTTTTTTTTTTTTTTTTTTTTTTTTTTTTTTTTTTTTAATGGGGACTGTAACATTTTTCTTAAAGTCTGAGGGTACTTCGCCTGTCTCATTCATCTTACACACCAGGTGAAACAGGTTTGTCATGGCTGGTTCTCCCAGAGACTTCAGTAGCTCTATGGGAATATCATCTACTCCAGGGGCCTTGTTTCGACTTAGGTCTTTCAGGGCTCTGTCAAATTCTTCTCTCAGTACAGTATCTCCTATTTCATCTTCATCTACATCCTCTTCCCTTCCAACAATATTGTCTCGAAGTTCATTTCCTTTGTATAGCCCTTCCTTCTCGTACTCTGCGTAAAAACGAACTGGTATCCCATCTAGTCCTGCGGCCTTTCCTCATCTGAGCGATTTTAACTGTTTTTCTATCCCTCTGTCAAGTATTTCGATATCTGCCATTTTGTAATCTGCGCGGCAATCTAGAGAAGGAACTACCGTGCAATTTTCCTCTGTGAAACAGCTTTGGAAAAAGTCATTTAGTAATTCAGCCTTTAGAGTGTCATCCTGTTTCAATGCCATTTTCGTCACAGAGTGTCTGGACAAATTTTCTTTGATCCACCTAACGCTTTAACATAAGGCCAAAATTTCTTTGGATTTTCAGCCAAGTCAGTACATAGAACTCTACTTTCGAACTCGTTGAACGCTTTTCACATAGCCCTCCTCACGCTACATTTCGCTTCGTTTAATTTTTGTTTGTCTACAAGGCTTTGGCTATGTTTATATTTGCAATGAAGTTCCCTTTGCTTCCGTAGCAGTTTTCTAATTCGGTTGTTGTACTATGGTGGCTCCTTTCCATCTCTTTCGATCTTGCTTGGTACATACTCATCTAATGCATATTGTACGATAGCTTTAAACTTTGACCACTGTTCTTCAACACTATCTGTACTTGAGATAAAACTTTTGTGTTGAGCCGTCAAGTACTCTAGAATTCGCTTTTTGTCACTTTTTTCGAAGAGAAAAATCTTCCTACTTTTTTTTTTCCTACTTTATTTATGGCTGAAATTATCGATGCTGTAAGCGCGTTCTGCGTTAACTGTGTCGAATAGTTCGGGTCTGTTTGTCACCAGAGGGTCTAATATGTTGTCGCCACGAGTCAGTTCTGTGTTTAACTGCTCAAGGTAATTTTCAGATAATGCACTCAAAACAATTTCACTGGATTCTTTGTCCCTGGGACCCGTTGTAAACGTTTGGGTCTCCCAGTCTATATCCGGTAAATTAAAATCTCTCCCCAAAACTATCCTACTGCAGTCTTGATCTCTCTATCCTATCCTGTAAGGGCTCCTCCCTCACTATTTCCCTGATCTCCTCATTCCTCATCGTGTCTCTTCTGGTTACCCCTATTCTACTTCGTAGAAATTTCATTTCCCCTGCTTGTATTTTGCTCCTATCGCTATTCTTTGTAACCCAAGTTTCCAATGCATATGTCAATATTGGAACATAATTTTGGTATAGCACTCCTTTACTTTTCTGTGGTACATCCTTACTCCAGACTAAACTCCTAACACTTCTCAGAAATATTTCTGCCTGTCTGACACGTTCAATAACCTCCTTGTCATTTCTCCCCTTTTCCTCAATTACACTTCCCATGTACTTGAAGCTTTCTGCCTTCTTCAGCTGTTCACCTCCAAGTGTTATTCCCCTCACTGGTATATCCTTTTTTCCTGCTGGTTATTATGTACTCACATTTACGTATGTTGGACTTCAATCCGTATTCTCCCACTGTTTCTAGCTGCTCCTCAGCCACGACAGAGCGGCCGAGCGCATTGATACGCTATGCTACGATGTGCGAGGCCACTCCCCGTCGGTAGTTCGAATTCCCCCTCGGGCATGGATGTTTGTGGCGTCTTTAGTATAAGCTAGTTCACAAGTTTAGGGACTGATGACTCCGTAGTTAAGTCCCTTAAGCTGTACAAACATTTGATTTTGAAGCTGTTCCTCGCTTTCCTCCTCCTTGTTGCCCAGACCATGAGATCGTCTTCAAACACCACTGCTTTCATATTTCCTTCCTCGAGTTTCCCTGCTACCTCTGACGTTATGTCATCCATAATCACAATGAAGAGAAGGGATGACAATGCACTGTCCTGCTTCAGCCCACACACTTGTTTGAACCATTCTGTTCTTCCCTATCCCACTTTCACACAACTCATGTTTCCACAATACATCTCCTTCTCTCTGCTTATAGTCTCTTTTTCCACTCTCCTAATTTCAAGTGCTTCCCAAAACTATTCCCTACACACACTATAATACACCTTTTCTATGTCAGGAAAGGCCATCAACATGGAACCGCCTGTGGAGATGAAGTACAGTGGGGACTTCCTCTGCCCTGGGCCCGATACGGAAGGTGTGAAGGCCCTACAGGAACCCTGGAAAGTGGCAGCTAAAGGGGCTCTGGTGAAGATACGACAGGCCCAGCAGTCCAGTAGTGGATTTGGTATATTGCTTTTAAAACCGAACAGGCCTCGAAGTGGACGGATCTAAAATATATGTCCATTCCAGTTTTTTTTTTCTTATTTTTATTACTTTTAGTAAAAGTTCTTTCCCTCCCACTCTTCTCAAAAGCTCTTCATTTTCACTCTGTCTATCCTACTTATTCTTTCCATCATCCGCCATGTCCATATCTCAAAAGCCTCCACCCTTTCTCTGTCTTTCTTCCTCAAAGTCCATGTTTCTGTACCATACAGAAGAACACTCCATACAAAACATTTTGAGTCTTTTCCTCAGTTTTCTCTACAGACTGCTGAAGAAAATTCTCCTTTTCTTATAAAATGCCTCTTTTTCCATTGCTATCCTTGATTTAATTTCTGTACTGCACATCCAGTTGGTATGTATCCTGCTTCCAAGTTACTTAAAATTTTGCACCTGTTCTAATATTCTCCATTCAGTTTAATTTTTTCTTTTTGTTTGTTTTCTCCAATTGCCAAAACTTTTGTTTTATTTGTGTTAATTTTCATTCAATCACATTTTCCGTTAGCTTCATTAATGGTGTCCATTTCGAAGTATGCTGATAAAATAGCTCCTGATTTAATATAGAACCTCGAGATCGGCGAAATTTCCAAGCATGAGGGCTGGTAAGAATTAGATATAGAAGTCCACTATTGGCCATTAAAATTGCTACAGCAAGAAGAACTGCAGATGATAAACGGGTATTCATTGGACAAATATGTTGTACTAGAACTGACATGTCATTACATTTTCACGCAACTTGGGTGCATAGATCCTGAGAAATCAGAACCCAGAACAACCACCTCTGGCCGTAATAACGGCCTTGATACGCCTGGGCATTGAGTCAAACAGAGCTTGAATGGCATGTACAGGTACAGATGCCCATGCAGCTTTAACACGATACCACAGTTCATCAAGAGTAGTGACTAGCGTAATGTGACGATCCAGTTGCTCGGCCACCATTGACTAGACGTTTTCAGTTGGTGAAAAATCTGGAGAATGTGCTGGCCAGGGCAGCAGTCGAACATTTTCCGTATGCAGAAAGGCCTGTACAGGACCTGCAACATGCGGTCGTGCATTATCCTGCTGAAATGTAGAGTATCGCAGGGATCGAATGAAGGGTAGAGCCACGGGTCGTAACACATCCGGAATGTAACGGCCACTATTCAAAGTGCCGTCGATGCGAACAAGAGGTGACCGAAAAGTGTAACCGATGGCATCCCATAGCATGACACCGGGTGATACGCCAGTATTCCGATGACCAATACACGCTTCCAATGTGCGTTCACCGCGATGTCGCTAAACACGGATGCGACCATCATGATGCTGTAAACAGAACCTGGATTCCTGCGAAAAAATGACGTTTTGCCATTCGTGCAGCCAGGTTCGTCGTTGCGTACTTCATCGCAGGCGCTCCTGTCTGTGATGCAGCGTCAAGGGTATCCGCACCCATGATCACCGAGCTGATAGTCTATGCTGCTGCAAACGACGTCGAACTGTTCGTGCAGATGGATGTTGTCTTGCAAACGTCCCCACCTGTTGACTCAGGGATCGAAAAGAGGCTGCACGATCCGTTACAGTCATGCGCATAACATGCCTGTCATCTCGACTGCTAGTGATACGAGGCCGTTGAGATCCAGCATGGCGTTCCGCATTGCCCTCCTGAACCCACCTATTCCATATTCTGCTAACAGTCATTCGATCGCGACCAACGCGGGCAGCAATGTCACGATAGGATAAACCACAATCGCGATAGGCTACAATCCGACCTTTATCAAATTCGGAAACGTGATGGCACGCATTTGTCTTCCTCACACGAGGCATCACAAGAACGTTTCACCAGGCAACGCCGGTCAACTGCTGTTTGTGTCTGAGAAATTGGTTGGAAACTTTCCTCATGTCAGCACGTTGTAGGTGTCGCCTCCGGCGCCAAACATGTGTGAATGCTCTGAAAAGCTAATCATTTGCATATCACAGCATCTTCTTCCTGTCGACCGAAAAGATGAGCCACAGCTTGTGCCGTATGCGCTCGAGCATTGTCGTGCAAAATGATGAGTGGGTTGCGCAGAAGTGTTGCCGCTTCTTTCGCAAAGAAGGAACGTAACGTGTTACGATAACACCATCACAGTCTTACATGAGAATCACCGTAACTTTCACGGTACTGGGGCTCTGGCGCACTTTCGACTTTCGCGGTGACGGTATTCGTAGGACTGGCGTTTCAGTTTTGGTTCGTACCTTGTGGCCCATATCTCATCCAGTATTAAGATACGGCATAAGAAAGCCTTTCCTTCGCGCTCATAGCGCTTCAAGTGCATCTAAGCAGCGTCGTAACGCATCCATTTACACATTTACATCAATTCATGCGGAACTCATCGTGATGCAATTTTTCGGGTGCTCAGGTGTTCCTTTAAGATGCGAGGCACAGTCGTATGCGCTAATACGCACGAATCGTCTGGCGTCGATCACTGTCCACTAACGCGGCAACGCTATGCACTACTTCATCAGAGACGCTAGAAGGACCTGACCGATGCATGTCTGCGACAGTTTGCCGATATTAGTTGAAGGTTTTTACCCAACGTGCTTCTGTTCAGTACGGCAATGCCAATTCCCCGTACGCCTCTTGAAGAGGTAAGGTAAGGTTTGTATAGCTTATGGGACTTAACTAAGGGGTCATCAGTCCCTAAACTTACAAACTACTTATAAACTAGCTAACACTAAGGACGGCACAAATATCCATGCCAGAGGGGGGATTCGAACCCCCGACCGTAGTGGCCGCGCAGACCGTGACTGGCGCGCCTCAGTCCCCTCGGCCACCGCGGCCGGCCCTCTTGAAAGCCTTGATGACACTGTCGTGGTGTATGACGTCTGGCACATTCAATCTTGATCCTAGTCCATGGTTCCTGTTTCGAAAACATAGTGATATCTTTTGTGTCCCAACTTCGTCGCCGCTTTTGTGTCCCAGCCTCGTCGTAGGTGTCGGTGGCCGAGTGGAACGAGACCGACACGCTGGTGCAGGTACGGAGGGGAGCAGCCAGAAACTATAAACACTCGAGTAAATTAGAAAGAGATATATTGCACAGAATGTAACAATACTTAACTTTTACATAGTACTGCAGAAGGTTGATACATAGTTGTTAGAGGCCTGCCTAGTGCCTGTACGATAGCAAAGTCTTCAATGGTGCCTATCTGATTACGAAGGTCCTAACTCGTTGCTATCTCAGTCCGAAGTGCGAAGTGCGAAGTGCCGATGTCCTTCAGTGGTGGCCACGAGCGGCGTTGTCGCAGAGGGCGCTCGTGGCTGTCGTCGTGAGAACGCCGCGCCGTGCGTGCATGGCGGCGCGCGGCGAAAGTAAGTGGCGCGCACTTTGTACTTGTGCGACACCACACCCCTCCCCCCCAAACCGCCGCGCCGTCGTGGCGTAGGGCTGAGGGCCACGGCGACGGCACTGGGAGGAGGGCCTGGGCGGGGGCGTTACTGGTGGGACGGGCGTCGTAGCTGAGGTCGGGATCGAGACGCCGTCCGCGCCCCGGCATCCGCCTTGCGATCCTCCAGGGAACCCGCCGAAACCTGGGGAAGGGCGCCCGCCCCCGCCCAGAGGGAGCAGGTCATCTTCTTCTGAGGTGCGTGGCCCAAGCTGGCGGGGCCCGCACGGTCCCGGAGTCCCTCTCGGTGACGCTGTCATCTGCGGCGGCGACAGCGGCGGCGACGACTGCGTCGGATGTACGTCGACGTCCATAGGGATCTCGTAGTCCGGGGACGAACGATGTGGCTGTGCTCCCTGGCGGTGAACTGGGTCTGGAATCAAGAAACCGGAGACAGGATCGCGCGGCCTGTGCAGGCGCAATTGGTTTGCGTGGCGCCGCAGCTCCGACCCTGTGGAAGAACGTACAATAAACATATTGCGACCAAGCACGCGCTGAATGGTGCCCGGCAACCATGTCTTCTTGTTTCCAGCAAACACCCTGTACAGCACCGGCGTGGAAACCTGAAAACGCGTAGCGCCATACGAACCGACTCGGTGCGTGGAAGGCTGCAGCAGGTGAAGGAGAGTGCGGTGACGGCGGCCGTGTAGCAGCTCGGCAGGAGACGGGCCGTCACGTGGCATGCACCGATACGTAGACAGGAAAATTTGAAGAGCTTGCTGCCTGGAGTGCTGACCTTTCATCTTCTCCATGTGAGACTTGAATGTTCGAACGAAACGTTCTGCTTCACCATTGGACTGAGGGTGAAAAGGTGCAGTGGTAATATGCTGAATACCATTCACACGACAAAATTGTTGAAATTCCGCACTAACAAACTGAGGTCCATTGTCACTGACGATAGTTTCAGGCAAGCCTTCGATGCAAAACACTGATGTTAAGGCACTGATTGTACTAGAAGCCGTCGTTGAGTTCATGGCAATCACAAAAGGAAACTTGCTGAAAGCGTCTACAACAATTAACCAGCGCGTGTTCCAGAAAGGTCCGGCAAAGTCAATATGTAAACGTTTCCATGGTCCCTTGGGGCGTGGCCAATCCGAGAAACGTTGCGGAGGAGCCGCCTGATGCTCCGCACAAACTGTACACTGTGATGTCATGCTCTCTATCTGAGCGTCCATACCAACCCAGGTACAATGACGTCTGGCCAATTGCTTTGTCCTAACAATGCCCCAATGTCCTTGATGCAGGAGGCGTAACACTTCTCGTTGCAGGGAACGAGGAACAATTACTCTTGCTTGGTCGTTGTCGGTATGCAACAACAGTACACCCTGACTTAAAGATAATGCATGACGTTGTGCAAAATAACGTCGAACCAGAGGCCGATCAATGTCTTTGGCTCTGGCAGGCCACCCTGAGCGAACAAAACGTGCTACCACACTTAGGTCTGCATCCGCAGCTGTTTCCTGTGCAACCCGACGAGAGTTCAAAGGAAAATCTGCGACAGCGGAAGCATCTCTGGAGTCTATCTGACAACATGCCATTTCTGAAGAATCAAATGATACATCCTGGCCAACCGGAAGTCGGGAAAGTGTGTCCGCGTTAGCATGTTTAGTGGTAGGTCGGTACAAAATCTCATACTGATAATTAGACAATATCAAGGACCATCTCTGAAGCTTTTGTGCCGTACGTGGCGGAATCGGCTTTGTGGGTGAGAACAACGACGTGAGAGGCTTGTGGTCTGTCAACAAATAGAATTTTCTGCCATAGAGATAATGATGAAACTTTGTGACGCCGTAAATGATTGCTAAGGCCTCCTTTTCTATCTGACTGTAATTCTGTTGCGTCGGCGTCAGTAGCTTGGATGCAAAGGCAATAGGACGATCGTGACATCCAATACGATGCGACAGAACAACACCCAGACCGTACGACGAGGCGTCAACTGCTAACACTACAGGCTTCTGTGGGTCAAAGGGAATCAAACATGCATCACTGAGTAGTGAAGACTTTAGTTTGTCAAAGGCAACCTGACAATCTTTAGACCATACAAAAGGAACATTCTTCCTACGTAAGCGATGCAGTGGAGCTGCAACCTGAGAGGCATTGGGAATAAACCTGAAATAGTAGTTAAGCTTTCCCATTACTGCTTGCAATTCATGCACATTCTTAGGAGGAGGCAAGTCTTTGATTGCTCGAAGATGTGACTGTAGGGGATGAATTCCTTGGGCATTAATCACATGGCCTAGGTACTCTATTTCAGTTTGAAAAAACGAACACTTTGCTTTATTACAACGTAGACCTGCTGCAGTCAAAACTTTGAAAAGGCACTCCAGGTTTGCTAAATGTTCTTCAACTGTACGTCCGGATACCACAATATCATCTAAATAGTTCGAACAACACGGTACAGAAACTGTCAGCTGTTCCAAAAAACGCTGAAAAATAGCGGGGGCGGAAGAACTGCCAAAGGGTAGGCGTTGAAATTGAAAAAGGCCCATGTGAGTATTAATGACGAAAAACTTTTTTGACTCGTCATCAAGTGGAATCTGTAAGTATGCCTCTGCTAAATCAATCTTAGAAAAGAAGCGAGACTGTCCTAATTTGTCCATCAGTTCCTCAGGTCTGGGCAGGGGATAAGTGTCTACAATTGTTTGACTGTTCACTGTAGATTTAAAGTCCGCACAGAGACGAAGTTTTCCTGACGGCTTGGGTATAATTACTATAGGCGAGGCCCACTGACTCGCAGAAACAGGAGAAATCACCCCACTATCTTGCCAACGTTTAAGTTCTTCGGCAACTGTATCACGCATTGCGATAGGCACTGGTCTAGCTTTACGAAATTTTGGAACTGCAGATTCTTTTAAAGTTACATGTGCCACGAAGTCTTTTGCACAACCTAGTTCCGGCGAAAACAAGTCACTATATTTGTCACATAAAGCATTGATTTTGTCCTGAGGCACTACTGACGAAATTTGAAGCACATCTCTTTGAATTGATAAACCAAACAAATCAAAAGCATCTAGTCCAAAAATGTTCTGTGTAGATTTGGCCTGAAGAACAACAAAAGCAACTGTTTTTGTTACACCTTGAAAAGAGGCGGGCAGGCTACACGTTCCTAGCACGGGAATATTTTCACCTGTATAAGCTGTTAACACTTGTTGACACAGCGATAATTTTGGCGAACCCAGAAGTTCATAAGTATCTTTATTTATTAATGTGACAGCGGAACCAGTATCAAGCTGAAATTGCACCGTCTTATTTTCTACGAAGAGAGTCACAAACAGTTTTTGCTTGCGGCGCTCGACAGGTGCGCGAATGTGGGCAACGTCTGCTACGGTTTGTTTGCTGCGTCTGCGCGGGCCGCGTAGTGAAGTAAGCGGCGCAGACTCGGCACGCAGCGGATTAACCACACTGTCACTAGATGACACTACCGCCGGATCGGCGTCCGCGCAATGCGAAGCTACTCCAGATGTACGAACTACTGCACTACACTCTTGAGTAGCTACTTGGTGTCTACTGTCACTAGCTACACAGTACTGGGCACTATTACAAGGAGCAGTTGCAGAAGGCACTATTTTCACTACAGGAATGCACTGTTCATAGTCATTTTGCTTGTCCCGAACCCTTTTCCGTTGCACTGTTTTACGCGCTCGTCGGCGCTTGCTACGTGGTGCACTATATAGTTTTGCAATAGGTGCAGAAGAACTTTCTTGTAATTGAGAACCAACTAAAGCACTGTTCAATTCCACAGCCCGTATAACATTTACAGAATGAACTGTTCTCGCACTTTGCGAAGCACTGTTTCTAACGTTACTGTTCTTTGAGTTTTTAATTTGCATACACACAGACTGCACATGTCCTGATTTGCCACATTGATAACAGGTTGCGTTGCGACTAGGGCAATGAGCCCGCTTGTGGCGAGACACACACTGGGGGCAAGATTTACGTACATTTTTCTGAAATGAGCGTTGGCGCCCGTTATTCAAATTACTGTGTCTAACACTACGGGGCGACCTTTGCGTCGCACTTTTACTCTGGCTACTGTTCACTGTCCGTTCAGCACGGCAGGTAGAATTTAAAGAATCACAAGTGCTATACTGAGAACTACGGCTAGGAAAGCGTCCGTTGCGGCGCACTGAATTTACACTGTGGCTTTGCATTTCTACATCTGCTAAGTCAAAAGTATCATGCGCTTCTATAAGCTGCAGTACACTGTCTAATGAAGGGTCAGACTGTTTCAGAATTGCTGCCCTAATTCTGGGGTCCTGAATGTTCTGCGTAATCGCATCCCTCAACATCACGTCACTATACGAAAGTCCACAAGAGCAAGTAAATTTACATTTGCGGGTTAAGCCCTTCAGTTCCGTAATCCACTCTTGGTGTGACTGCTGCGGTAATTTTTTAAGTCTGAAAAATCGGTATCGTGCAGCGGCTACAAGAACTTTTCTCTCATAATGAGCATTCAGTGCATCTACAATTTGTTCAAAGTCTACATCACGAGGAGATGCGAGAGGGAAAAGTTTTTGCAATAGTACGAAAGTCTGGGGGCCCACAATCGATAAGAAAAGGTTCTTCACTCTCTGACCTGTAATTTGATGAGCCGCGACGAGTTCTTGAAACTGTGCGAAATAGTCGCTCCATTCTTCCTCACGTTCGTTGTACTGGCGGAACGTCGGAAGCGGTGCGGCGGCAGGCGTGGGCTGCTGATGTGACGACTGTTGTTGTTGGTGAGCAGCCTGTGTCGTCAACTGCGACACGGCCTGGAGAAGCTGGGTAATTTGCGCCGTCTGTAACTGAATAATTTCCATTAAGTTTGGGTTCGGGGTAGTGGCCATGCTGACCGATTAGGCGCCGCGCATACAAGTAAATTATAACAAAACACAAATGCAATATGAAAGAGGACGCTCTGCAACAAAAAAGTCCACAAAATACGTAACAGAATATGTTCCCCCAAAAATCTTATAATAAGGGTGGGTGGGCGGGAGCAATTTTTTGCGTGCTCCGACTGCTGCTGTCTGGCTGCTGTAAGCGGGCTGGTCCAAGGTTCTATCACTACTCGTCGCCACTTTTGTGTCCCAACTTCGTCGCCGCTTTTGTGTCCCAGCCTCGTCGTAGGTGTCGGTGGCCGAGTGGAACGAGACCGACACGCTGGTGCAGGTACGGAGGGGAGCAGCCAGAAACTATAAACACTCGAGTAAATTAGAAAGAGATATATTGCACAGAATGTAACAATACTTAACTTTTACATAGTACTGCAGAAGGTTGATACATAGTTGTTAGAGGCCTGCCTAGTGCCTGTACGATAGCAAAGTCTTCAATGGTGCCTATCTGATTACGAAGGTCCTAACTCGTTGCTATCTCAGTCCGAAGTGCGAAGTGCGAAGTGCCGATGTCCTTCAGTGGTGGCCACGAGCGGCGTTGTCGCAGAGGGCGCTCGTGGCTGTCGTCGTGAGAACGCCGCGCCGTGCGTGCATGACGGCGCGCGGCGAAAGTAAGTGGCGCGCACTTTGTACTTGTGCGACACCACAATATCGTTACGTTACACCGCTCTCTCAAAAGTGAGTGTGTTTTTCTCGATTTTGCGCACACCTGTACCTGGGATGGGCGAGTCCATTTGCTCGGAGGTAAGGTAAGTATGTAAACATGGTGTACTATCAGCGACAATAGTAGATGCCACTGCATTGTGGCTTCACAGCAGTGTTGTCGCTATTTCAGTTCCAACCCTCATACTAAACTGTCTAGAAGACCAGGTAAGTAGTAGAACCCAGTTCATTGCTCCTGACAGACAAGAGAATCGTCAGGACTGCCCCAGAGGAAGTGTGATAGAACCATTATTTGTTTCTATGACAGCTTGAGTAACAATTTGCGGGTGTTTGCTGATGATGCTGCGGTATACTGAAAAGTGTATTCAGTGAGTGACTGTAGTAATATGCAAGACACAAAATTTCTAGTTGCTGTGATGAAATGCAATCAGCTCTAAATGTAGAAAAAAAAATTAAGGGAGAAAGATGACAAGGAAAACAATCTTACAATGTTCGAATACTGCATGAGGAAAGTCCAGATGATTAACATTAGAATGGTGGCCTAGGATCTCATAGATACATATTCCTGGAATAGGCAACCCGTGCGTCAGTGTCCCTAAACATGCTGTTGCTATTTTTCATCAAATATATGTTCAGTTGCTACTACTGTAATACGTACATGTTTTTTGCTCCTTTTGTTTACTTTTTCACTACAACATCTGAGGTTGCTACTACTGGAATACTTACATGTTTTTTGCTCCTTTTGCTGGCCGCGGTGGCCGAGGGGACTGAGGCGCTCCAGTCACGGTCTGCACGGCCACTACGGTCGGGGGTTCGAATCCCCCCTCGGGCATGGATATATGTGCCGTCCTTAGAATTAGTTAGTTCATAAGTAGTTTGTAAGTTTAGGGACTGATGACCACGTAGTTAAGTCCCATAAGCTACAACCATTTGAACACTTGAACATTTGCTCCTTTTGTTTACTTTTTCACTACAACAACATCTGAGATTATATAAAGCTAACGGTGCAGTGTTGACCCTTTATCTGTAGCACAGATACAACGCGACCACCATTGCTCCTTTTATTGACGCGATTATGCAGTGTTTTATCTTGGTATAACTTTGCAGAGCCACATAAATGCAACGAACACCTAAAGGCAGCCTTGGCGAAGGCGGATGGTCAACTTAGGTTAATTGGAAGAATTCTGGGGAGATACAGTTCATCTGCAAAGATGATGTTGTCCTCGATTGTAAGTGTTCATCAGAGACTAGGGTATCCTCACATGTGCTCCAGGGAAGTGTGATAGGACCGCTTTTATTTTCTATCTATATAAATCATCTGCCGGACAGAGTTAGTTGCAAGCGGCGGCTGTTTGCTGATGATGCTGTGGTGCACAAGAAGGTGTCGTCATTGAATGATTGTAGTAGGACGCAGGATGAATTGGACCAAATTTCTAGGTGGTGTGAGAAATGGCAACTAGTGCTAAATGTAGAAAAATTTAAGGTGATGCAGATGATTAGGATAAACAATCCCTTAATGTTAGAATACAGCTTGATGGAGTCGCGTCTATTAATTAACTAGGCATGAGGCTGCACAGCGATAGCCGGCCGCGGTGGCCGAGGTGACTGAGGCGCTCCAGTCACGGTCAGCACGGCCACTACGGTCGGGGGTTCGAATCCCCCCTCGGGCATGGATATTTGTGCCGTCCTAGTTCGTAAGTAGTTTGTAAGTTTAGGGACTGATGAGCCCGTAGTTAAGTCCCATAACCTTAACAAACATTTGAACATTTTTTGCACAGCGATATGAAATGGAACGAACGTATAAGGACAGTCGTGGGGAAGGAAAATGGTGGACTTCGCTTTTTGGGGAGAATTTAGGGAAGGTGTGATTCGTACGCAAAGGAGATCGAACATAAAATGCTTGTACGATCCCGTCTTGAGTATTGCGCAAGTGTTTGGGATCCCTACCAGATCGATTTAAAAGAAAGGCGGTTTAGTGTCAGGCGGCTAGGTTTGTAACAGGTAGATTCGATCAATGCGCGACTGTTTCCGAAATGCTTCGGGAGTCGCTGGAGGGTATGCGTCATTCTTTTCGAGAAGCACTGTTGAAGAAATTTAGAGGGGCGGAATTTGAGGCGGACTGAAGAACTATTCTACTGCCGCCGACCTTCATTTGTCATAAAGACCACAAGGATAATATTAGAGATATTATGGCACTTATGGATGCATACAAGCATTCGTTTTCCCCTCTTTCTATATGGGAGTGGAACAGGAAAGATTCTGACTAGTAGTGGTATTGAGTACCCTCCACCAAGCACCTTTGGGTGACGTGCAGAGTACGTATGTAGATGTAGATGTGAGTATTGTTCAAGCATTTGATATCCCCGCCAGATTGGCTTAAGGGAAGACGTAGACACAATTCACAGCCGGCCTGCTAGGTTTGTTACTGTTTGGTACGAACAGTGCGCAAGTGGTACAGAGATGCTACAGAATCTCAGATTATTATTTTAAAAATAAAAAATACTAAACCTCGTATCTCCCTGTGCTCTGCATTGAAACCAAAGTTTCGTTAGACTCTTTATTGTTCTCTCTGTAAGAACAAGGACATTTACAGGGTGTCCAGAAAAGGACTCCCTGATTTCAAAATTAAATATCTCGAAAACAAAGATCGGTAGAGGAATGCAGTAAACGGTATGTTTATTGTGAAAGCTGTAAGACGTTTATACAGCAGTTTGAAATAATAGTTACATAAGCTGCTAACAGATGGCGCTGTAATCACCATACGTAATGCCTAGTATAAATAGTGATCCGAAGCCCAGAGCGATCGGTTCCACTATTGAAACGTGAAAGGAGGTCAGCGTACCGAAGGAAGAGATTAAAACCATGTACTCCATTGAAAAACGCGTTTTTATGGTACTAGAGTACCACAGGTTAGAAGAGAGTCCTACGGCAACAAGACGAAGTTTTCAATTACGGTTTAATGTTCCAAAAGGACTCGATGCGAAAAACATTCGTACGCTCTTCGCAAAATTTCAACGAACAGGCAGCGTAACTGATGATCTAGTGGGGCATGTTGGCCGCAAGCAAACCGCAGTTACACCTGAAAATATCGCCACAGTTTCTGGAATTATTCAGCAAAATCCAATGTCATCCGTCCGTAGAATTGCATCTGAGACTGGTTTGAAGCATTCCAGCACGCAGAAAATACTGAGAAAGAGCCTACACATGTTTCCATTCAAAATTCAAATGCACCAGGCCATATCCGTATGAGGTGTGCAACAAAGGGTTGCCTTTGCTAATCAGATGCTCACAATGATTGATAGTGAAGGATTTGATGTTGGCTGCATCTGGTGCACGTTGTGTTCCAATTTTGGAACAATTTGTCGCCACACAGCAAGCGTTAGAGGATCGACGAGGTACTGAATGGTTTATGCAAGATGGAGGCCGACCACATCGGACCGAACAAGTGTTTCGCTTTCTTGAGGAATACTTCGGTAATCGAGTCATTGCTTCGGAATATCCCAAATTTACTGGTGCAGGCATGGATTGGCCTCCATATTCGCCGGATTTGACTCCCTGTGACTTTTTTTTGTGGGGCACAGTGAAAGACATGGTCTACCCGAAGCATCCCACCACGCTGGACGAGCTTGAATCGGTGATCTCTGTGGCATGTGAGTCCATTTCGGTTGAGACACTACGAAATGTGATAGAGAATTTCATTCTTCGTTTGCGCCACCTCTGTAGTGCCAATGGTGAACATTTTGAAAACATTGTGATATGATTGTTTGCAAAGAGTGTTTTCATACGATTATTTCACTTATGTATGCTGATACGAGCTGTACAGCGTACAGCGCATCTGTTAGCAGCTTTTGTAAATATTATTTCAAACTGCTAATCCCCCTGATCTTATCGCTGTGGTCGCTTCCCGAGGTATGCGTAGGAGGAAGCAATATTTTGCTTCCGAGGGGGGATTCGAACCCCCGACCGTAGTGGCCGTGCAGACCGTGACTGGAGCGCCTCAGTCCCCTCGGCCACCGCGGCCGGCAGTTAATTATCTTTTATTTAGAAGTAACTTGTAATGCATATGCCATGCCACTTGGCTTGATGTATCCTACTGCACTGAACGAATTGGAAAGCAGAATGTTGGAGTAACACGCCATAGCGCGTGTGCCGCGCGGCACGTATGCCGTATACTCAGACTGCTGCACTGCGATACGTTGCGCCAGCGTGACGTCAGGAGACTCTAGCCAATAGCAAGCGTTCTTACCGGACTGCCCCCACCAGAGCTCTACCCCTCCTCTCACTACCGTTTCATATCTCTCTCTCTCCCTCTCTCCCACCCTCCCTCTCTCCCTCTCGCCGTAAGAACGTCCTTATCAAAGGCACGTGCTGCTGTATTAAACCTTGCGCGTTCTTTTCCCAACGTCTTGCTCCGGTCTCGCATACCATCACGTTTTCCAGTTTATCGCTGATCCCAGTAAGTGAGCATAAACTGCATTGTGTAACAATGCGTTCCGTCGTTCGGACTATTTCACTCGCAATACTTTGCCCTTTGTGCAGTGGCGTAGGTACGTCACCAAGGGCCCCGGGGCAAAAATGACAATGGGGCCCTCTTTAAACTAAAACCATGCAAAACTACTTCATCATAAGTTCCTTACCGCCTACTGGAAGACATAATAAGGCAAACCTAAATACTATTAAGTAAATAATTATGTGTCACGCAGCAGAGAATACTTAATTGTACTCTCAAATATAATTATAACTGTGAAAGTTGGTTTGTTTGTTATGCTTTCACGCAAAAGTTACTGGGCGGATTTGAATGAAATTTTGCAGAGGAATAGATTAGGACCTGGGTAGGACATAAAGATAAACGACCTCTTGGGATAGTTTCCGAAATTGCTCCATACTGGGTGAATGTTGTCGCAGGCATAAGCTACTAAGAAATAAACAATGAATAAGTATTACTTAACTATGAAAACATGGCCCCCTGCCGCGAAGCAAACCGGGAACAGTTAAGTCCGCGGTGACAGCAGGCGGACTGTTGTCAGTACCGACATCTCACTGTCGCTAAACTCCTCGCTGTTAAGTCACTGCTCTGTACCGATCAGCCTAATTTTGTTGATAGCCCAACCAAACAAGTAAAATAGGGGAAATATTCGTGTAGAATGGTTTCAGAAAAGAAAGTTGCCGGATTTTGTTTGATGGAATACTTTGGACTGAGCCGTGCCCCTTCCAGGCTTCATGAAGTGTATATTAATGTCTGGCCAGGAAAAAGTAATAAGTAAAATAACTAAGTTGACATCTTCGCTTATTATAGTGGCAGTGGGGTTCAGGGTAGTGTCTGGAATGCAAAATACTATTGTGGAAAAGTAACCATATTTTCTCTTCTTCTTGCACAAATTTCAGAGTGCAGTTGGTTACAGCACTTGGGATCTATGATTATGGAGCACACCCTTGAGGAATTCACTACACAAACAGTTGAGTTACCATAATAATACCGTTATGTAATAATACATTGTAGAGACGTCATATTCAAATGTAGTCACACTGTCTACTGTCACACTGTGCTAGTAATTCAGCAGCATTCACTGTTATTTCGCAAAGATTGGCAGGCACGGCAACTCCGACTTCAACCGACAATACGTTGACGATGGCAGAGTCCACGTCTTAGCAGACAAGCAAAGGACCTTGTTATGTTTATATTCTGGGGTGCGAATGATTTTAGGATTTCACTTCGTGCATTTGAGGTTTGTTGGTCAGGGTTCAAAAAGTTCAAAGTCGGAAAACCTTCATTCAACTTCAGTTGAACTTCGATTATCCGATGTAATTGACGGACATGAAAGTGTTCAAGGATCAACGGTAACTTTTTTGGAACGTCGCTCATGTAGGCTAAGGGGCCCCTCGAGCTCAGGGGCCCCGGGGCACTGCCCCGCCTAGCCCTATGATAGCTACGCCACTGCCTTTGTGTATTTTAGAGGTCAACAGCTAGATTCTCCTCAAAACATCGATCATCTGCTAGTCCTTCTGAAATTCCGTACAAGCTTAAGATTTTGAACAGTACCACTGACAGGACAGTGCGTGTAATCCATAGCTCCTTGTAATACTCTTGTGGCGAGTAACTTTGCATATCCCAAAATCAAATGTTTGTTAAGCTTATGCGACTTAACAGCGGGGCCATCAATCCCAACTTAAACACTACTTATATAAGCAACACATTGTTGGGGCGATCTAGAATTGTTTAATAAGAGGTTTTCAGCCAAGATCGCTTTCTTCTTTTAATTATATGACCGGTTTCGGCGTGCTAGACGCCATCTTCAGACCGAATACATCGAGGGGTTTTTTTTTTTTTTTTTTTTTTGTTTACAATATGAACTGCATTATTTATAGCAATAAATCTTATCTATCTACAATTACATAATTACACACCTGTCGAAATTTTTTACATCTCACTTTCTAATATAGCACATTGGTATACATCCATATTGATGTGTCACGCAAATAAAATTTACATGTCAATAATAAAATGACAAAATCTATCCTTCTCAAGGTTTACGTTAGAGGCACTTACGAATCAAGCTCAGTACTGACGTAAGTGAAGCACAATATTGACTATTAGGCGGGAAATCATTTACAGAGATGTTACATGTACAATAGATTATTATCTCTGTATATGATTTCCCGCCTAATAGTCAATAATGTGCTTCACTTAAGTCAGTACTGAGCTTGATTCTTAAGTGCCTCTAACGTAAACCTTGAGAAGGATGGATTTTGTCATTTTATTATTGACATGTAAATTTTATTTGCGTGACACATCAATATGGATGTATACCAATATGCTATATTAGAAATTGTGATGTAAAAAATGTCGACAGGTATGTAATTATGTAATTGTAGATTTATTGCTATATATAATGCAGTTCATATTGTAAAAAAAAACTCGATGTATTCGGTCTGAAGATGGCGTCTAGCACGCCGAAACCGGTCATATAATTAAAAGAAGAAAGTGATCTTGGCTGAAAACCTTTTATTAAAAACTACTTATAAACTAACTTATACTAAAGCCAAAACAAACATCAATGCCTGAGGAAGGAATCGAAGCACCGACGGGGCACGGCCTCGCGCATCGGCGCATAACGCCTCAATGCGCTCGACCACTCCGCCGCGGCTTTGCATATCCCAAGGTTATGAATAGAAATACTAACGTCAGAACTAGAAAAACTAGGGTTTAGACTAGAAAGGAAGGCCTTTCCGCCAAGTGCTCATCTCATTGGTCGGCGACGTGCTACGTCACTCAGTAGCCAGCGCCAGCGCAAGCAAGCACTCGCTAATGGGAAAAATCTCATACAAGAAAACCGTTTTCTCGTCTGTTTTCTACCCATTTTATGCATCACACAAATGGGTTCAAGATGACTCAGAAGAATTATAATCTGAAATATCCGGGAGGAAATGTTAAGCAGTAAAAATTGAAACACATCCACCGAATGTGTGGTCGTGTTCCATTTCTGAGTTATTCTTTAACCTAAAGTGTTTCTGCACCATTAATATTGTCTGTCAGTATGTTAATTATTTTTATTCTGCTTATTAATGATCAATGCCCCATGTTTATATATCTTTCCATCCGTACGATTGAACTTGTGTGTTCATGTGAATGTGGAGGTTGTTTTTAATATTGACTGACTGCTGGCCAATGGCTTACAGTCGCCTCCTCGCTCCCCATTTTTTTTTTTCCTTACTCTGAGTAGTTCTGTTCCTTGCGGTCGCTGATCTTGATCGTTCGTTGTTGTTCTATTTCTTCTTGGCTCAGCTTTTTTATTACAGGGGGCGTTCAGCTCTCTGACAGGGCGCGCTGAGCCACGGCGCCCGGCACGCCTTAGGGCCTCGTTTACTTTAATTAAGAACGCATGGCTTCGTTTGTCGTCTGCGCTGGCGTCTGCTGGGTGGCCATAGACAAGCTTACTGGGCAAGATGGCGAGGTGGCCGTGTTCTTAGTGTGGTGCCAACCTAATCTTGGACGAAAGAGATGACAAGAGACCTCTCTGGGTACCGTTGTAGAGGATATTATCTTCCTAAAGGTAGAGTGGGTTGGTGACACTATGCTCAGAACGCTCTCTATATAGGTTTTTAGAGCGCTCTACGTCCGGTGTGTGGGGGGTAAGGTATGGCGCGGCTTTACTTCACTCTTGCTGCGACCGTGGAAGTACGTACTTCGTCGAATCATGCTGATCTTTGCGATCAGGCAGTCTTTGTTTATCAGTCATAGATTTCTTGAGTAATTCTTTCGCTATGGGAGAAGTGTTTCTTAATTTACAGTACTCGAGTAATTCGGTGTAAATTTAGTATTTGCATTTTCATTCTGGTGATGATTTTGTGTCCAGTTTTTCTCAAGTCAGAATACTCGTGTGTGGCCTTCAGCCTTTTTGTGAACTTAGTATGTTTAAATTTTGTTGTTGCTTTTTGTAACTAACATTTTCGCGTTGCGTCTGTACCCGTGAGTATACTAAATATTTCTCAGATCTTCTAGTTTGATTAAGTCGTTCCTGTATTTTACTAATACTAGCTTTCTTCTATATGAATTCTTAAAAAAAAAATGTTTGTATAGTCTATGGGACTTAACTACGGGGTCATCAGTCCCTAAACTTACAAACTACTTATGAACTAACTAAGACTAAGGACGGCACAAATATCCATGCCCAAGGGGAGATTCGAACCCCCAACTGTAGTGGCCATGCAGACCGTGACTGGAGCGCCTCAGTCCCTTGGCCACCGCGGCTGGCTATGAATTCTTGCTTGTTATTTGCTTGCTTAATCTAAATTAATTTCTTTTTGAGAATTCTATGTTATTCCTCGTGGTCGCACACCATGTGGTACTTAAGGATAGTATACCGCTGCCTCCCTGAACATGAGTTGGTTTAGTGCATAGTGATTTTAAATTTGTACTTCAAGATACCCACCATCTAGTCAAAAACGCCGCCAATGCATTGATTGTCACTGCTATCAAGTAATCCCATATGAGTAAAGTGTCGCAAGAATTATGCATGTGTCTGTGAATGAATGCATGTGCTTTCCTCATCACATTGCATATTTGCAAATTTCCTCCCACGTTACCTCCACATTCATAAAGGGTAGAAACAATTTTATTACGGGCAGTAACTTTATGATTTAATTCACTTTTGTACAAGGTGTGTGCTTAATTTGGTCTCTCCACATTTATTTTCTTGTTCGCTTTATTGAATAGATGATGATTTAAAGTATAAAACCTCTGCTTTATAATTTCATGCTCCCTATCCCATGATTAATTATCTATTCATTTATTTTTAACATTGATTTTGTTTGATAAAACGTTGGCTGCTTCCTTAAGGAGTGAGCTGTTAGATAAATTTCCGCTGCGCAAATACTGTGGCCACTCGCAAAGTAATTCAGAGCAGCAGTGAGCGTTTTAACTTGCATTTGCAGATCTCACCTGCCCAAGATCTTACTTAAATAATTTAACAGGCTACTTTCAAAGTGCGGATGACAACAGTTATGAATATTGAAATCTAGCGACACATGATAGTGTTTAGTGAGGGAAGAATAAGGGCGGGGGGCGAAGGGGTGGACCGCCCCGGGTGTCTCGTCATATGTCGTCCCGAAATACCGAGGGCCAGAAGATTTGGGGCCTCCTAAGACCACACTACTTTTAATTAAACTCCAAACAATGCCAAAAAATAGTTCTTTGTAATCTTAAGAGACGAAATTGCTGAGGTCATCGGTCTGTAGCCTTACAAACTACTTAAACCATTTTATGCTAAGGACAACATACGTACCCATGCCCGAGGGACGAATCGAGCCTCTTATGGGAAGCGGCCCAAACAATGTAAAAATACTTTAGTTAAATAACAGGCTGTGCGGTGTTCGAGGCCTGATTCGTACACAAATTATAAACATAGGTACAATATCAGATCGTGGAGGATATCGTTGTGTTCAGAACTTTTAGACATATTCAACAACGTTGCTTAAAAATTTACTACTGTAGAGTGATTACCAGTTTCCAGTTAGACGCTTTTATTCTACATCAAACTTATTTGTTGCTTATGCTATCTACCCGTGTGTACTTCACGTGCTATTTAATAATACGGTTATAAGTGCAGTGACTATCCCCATGAGCCGCAGATACTCGCGAGGTGGGGTGGCTTGCGTGCCTCAACGATGCAGATAGCCGTACCGTAGGTGCAACCACAGCGGAGGGGTATCTGTGGAGAGGCCAGACAAACGTGTGGTTCCTGAAGAGGGGCAGCAGCCTTTTCAGTAGTTACAGGGGCAACAGTCTGGATGATTGACTGAGCTGGCCTTGTAACATCAGCTAATGTGGCTTTGCACACACTTACTGCGAACGGCTGAAAGCAAGGGGAAACTACAGTCGTTACTTCTCCCGAGGACGTGAAGCTCTACTATATGACTATATGATGCTGGCGTCTTCTTCGGTAAAATATTCCGGAGGTAAAATAGTCGCCCATTCGGATCTCAGGGCGGGGACTACTCAGGAAAATGCCATCATCAAGAAAAACAAAACAGGCGTTCTACGGGTCGGAGTGTGGAATGTTCTAACCCTTAATCGCGTAGGTAAGCTAGAAAATTTGAAAACAGAAATGGATAGGTTAAAGTTAGATATGGTAGGAATTGGTGATGTTCGGTGGCAGGATGAACAGGATTTCTGGTCAGGTGAGTACAGGGTTAACAATACAAAATCAGTTGGTGGTAACGCAGGAGTAGGTCTCATAATGAATAAGAAAATAGGAATGTGGTTAAGTTACTATGAACAGCATACTGAACGCGTTATCGTAGTAAAGATAGACACAAAGCCAACACCGACCACAGTAGTGCAAGTTTATATACGAACTAGCACGGCCGATGATGAGGATATCGAAAAAATGTATGAGAAGATAAAAGAAATCATTCAGAAAGTTAAGGGAAACGAAAACTTGATTGTGATGGGGGACTGGAACTCGGTATTAGGAAAGGGAAGGGAAGGAAATGTAGTATGTGAATATCTACTGGGAAAAAGGAATGAAAGAGGAGATCGCTTTGTAGAATTTTGCGCAGAGCACAATTTAATGATCACCAACACTTGGTTTAATCAACTTGAAAGAAGGCTGTATACGTGTAAGAGACCAGGAGACACTGGAAGGTACCAGGTTGACTTTATTATGGTAAGGAATAGATTTGGAAACTACGTTCTAAACTGTAAGACATATCCAGGGGCAGATATAGACTCTGACCATAACTTATATGGTTATGAACTGCAGATTAAATCTTAAGAGACTGCAGAAAGGTAGAAAGGTTTGGAGATGGAACCTACAAACTGAAGGAACCAGAGGTGGTTGAGCGTTTCAGAGGAAGCATTAGGCAAGGATTGGCTGAAACGGGGGAAAGTAATACAGTAGAAGAAGAATGGGTAGCTCTGAGAGATAGGGTAGTGAAGGCAGCAGAGGACCATATAGGCAGAAGGACAAGGCCCAATAGAAATCCCTGGATAACACAGGATATACTGAACTTAATTGATGAGAGGAGAAAATATAAAAATTCAGCAAGTGAAACAGGAAAAAGGGAGTACAAACGTCTGAAAAATGAGATTGACAGCTTAGTGCAGACTGGCTAAGCAGGAGTGGCTAGTGGACAAATGCAGAACCGTAGAAGAATGCATAACTAGGAAAAGATAGATACCGCCTACAGTAAAATAGAGAAAAACAGCTTTATGAATATCAAGAACTCAGACGGAAAACCAGTACTAAGCAAAGAGGGGAAAAATAAACTGTAGAGGAATATATAGAGGTCCTATACAAAGGAAATAATCTGGAAGGCGAGAAAAGGAAGACGTGGTGGAGGAAGATGAGACAGGAGATGTGATACTGCGAGAAGAATTTGACAGAGCGCTGAAGGACTTGAGTCGAAACAAGGCACCTGGAGTAGATGATATTCCATCTGAACTACTGATATCGTTAGGAGAGTCAGTCGTGAAAAAATTGTATCACCTGGTATGCAAGATGTATGAGACAGGGAAAATACCCACCGATTTCAAGAAGAATATCGTAATTCCAATTCCAAAGAAACCAAGTGCAGACAAGTGGGAAAATTACAGAACTGTCAGTCAGGAATTAGATTAGGTAATGAGACAATAAAAGTAGTAGATGAATTTTGTTATTTGGATAGCAAGCTAACTTCTGATGGCCGAAGTAAAGAAGATATAAAATGCAGAATGGCTTTGGGCAGAAAAGCATCTCTAGAGAAACGAAACTTGTTAACATCCAATATTAAATTAAATGTTAGGAAGTCCTTCCTGAAAGCATTTGTCTGGAGTGTAGCATTGTATGGGAGTGAAACGTGGACGATAAGGAGTTCAGATAAAAAGATGATAGAAGCTTTTGAAATATGGTGCTACAGACGAATGATGAAAATTAGATAGGTAGATGACGTAACTAATGAGAAGGTGCTTAACCGAATCGGGAGAAAAGGAGTTTGTGACATATCCTGACTAAGAGAAGGGATAGATTGGGGGACACATTGTAAGACATCAAGGAATTGTCAACTTAGCATTAGAAGGAAGCGTATGGGGTAAAAATCGTAGAGGGAGACCGAGGGACGAATATAGTAAGCAGATTCAAAAGGATGTAGGTTGCCGTTCGTATTCTCAGATGAAGAGGCTTGCACAGGACAGGGTAGCGTGGAGAGCTGCATCAAACCAGTCTGCGGACTGAAGACTACAACAACAACAAGTGCAGTGAAGAGCTTACCAGTGAATTATTATTTTATGTTTAATTATTACATTCTAAAAATTACTTTTTAAAACGTTAAACGTCGTTATCACATTGTTTATTTTATTAACATGGAATTCCAAATGGATAGTCCTTCACGTCAGTTGCTCAGTGACCGGCGGCCAGTGCACACGTGACCAGCAGCAGCTCTAGATTGTACGGTAACAGGCTTCTTATTAGAAGCGACTTATTTTCATTTCGTGTGTGCTTTCTTTTGCAGTTATTTATACTTTAGTGTGCTCGCGTATTTATTTATTAAGAATCGCGTTTAGCTGTCAGTTCAGTTGTTGATTTTTTTATTTATCAGCTCGCGTATATATTTTTCAGATTCGCCGTAAATAAACAGTTCAGCGTTAGGTTTATATTTTTCAAAGCTCACTGTTTATCAAACTTCTGTGTCCTCAGACGTACTTACTTGGAAGAAACATAGGTTTTTAGAATGGCTAGGAACTGTGACTGCTGCGAACGGATGGAGGCAGAGTTGGTGACTCTTCGCTCGCAGCTTCAGGCGGCGTTGGCTTCGCTGGCAACGCTTGAGACTGCGGTGGGTGGGCGCCGCTGTTGTGGGCCGCTCGCGGGGGTACAGCAGACGCCCTGTGCGTCTGTTGCGCCCACCGATCGGCCTACGGCTGTGGCCAGCCCGCTCACTGCCCGCGAGGAGGTCGCCCCCCAATCCGTGGTGGATTGGGAGGTCTCAGCGCGTGTCAGGCGGCTTAAGACTTCCCGGGGGACAGAAGTGGAGGCCTCCCCGGTTAGTCTTGCCAACAGATTCGAGGCACTGTCTGTGGCAGGGGATGTTCATGACGCAGATGGTGTCGCTTGTCCTGTACTCGCCCCTTTGCCTTCAAGATCCGGGCACTCACAGAGGGTGGGTTTGTTGGTAGTTGGGAGCTCCAACGTTAGGCGGGTAATGGAGCCCCTTAGGAAAATGGCTACTAGGGAGGGGAAGAATTCCAATGTGCACTCTGTGTGCATACCGGGGGAGTCATTCCAGATGTGGAACGGGTCCTTCCGGATGCCATGAAGAGCACAGGGTGCAGCCAGCTGCAGGTGGTGGCTCATGTCGGGACCAATGATGTATGTCGCTTTGGATCGGACGAGATCCTCTCTGGTTTTGAGCGGCTATCAGAAATAGTAAAGACTGCCAGTCTTGCTTGCAAGATGAAAGCGGAGCTCATCATCTGCAGCATTGTCGACAGGACTGACTGCGGACCTCTAGTTCAGAGCCGAGTGGAGGGTCTGAATCAGAGGCTCAGACGGTTCTGCGACCGTGTGGGCTGCAGATTCCTCGACTTGCGCCAAAGGGTGGTGGGTTTTCGGGTTCCGCTAAATAGGTCAGGAGTCCACTATACTCAGGAAGCGGCTACACGGGTAGCGGGGGCTGTGTGGCGTGGACTGGGCGGATTTTAGGTTAGAGGGCCTCAGGAATACACAAAATGGGTTTCAGTCTCAAAGGGGGCAGGTCAGACACAGGAAGAAAGCAGATCTAGAAACCATTGGTATAGCAGTTGTAAATTGTCGTAGCTGTATTGGAAAAGTTCCTGAGCTCCAAGCGCTGATAGAAAGTACTGAAGCACAAATCGTTATAGGTTCTGAAAGCTGGCTGACGCCTGAGATAAATTCGGCCGAAATTTTTTCAAAGGGCCAAATGGTCTTCAGAAAGGATAGAATAAATAAAAAAGGGGGTGGCGTGTTTATTGCTGTTACAAACGGTTTATCCTTCAGCGAAATTGAGGCAGATACTTCCTGTGAGTTGGTATGGGTAGAGGTTATACCTGACAACCGGAATAAATTAATAATTGGATCTTTTTATCGGCCCCCTGACTCAGACAATGCGGTTGCAGAAATGTTCAAAGAAAGCTTGAATCATATTTCAAATAGGTATCCGAAGCATACTGTTATAATCGGTGGCGACTTTAATTTACCCTCGATATGTTGGCATAATAACGTATTCAAAACCGGCGGCAAATATAAAACATCGTCCGAACTAGTTCTGAATGCTTTACCTGAAAACTACTTCGAACAGTTAGTTCATGAACGCACTAGAATAGTAAGTGGTTGCGAAAATACCCTTGATCTCCTAGCAACAAATAATCCGGTGACAGTAAAGAGCACCAAAACAAATACAGGGATTAGCGAACATCGAGTTGTAGTAGCGAGACTAAATGTCGAAATTCCCAAATGCACAAAAAATAAACGAAAAATATATCTATTCAATAAAACAGATACAAATTCGCTTCACGCTTTCCTGAGTGATAATCTCCAGTCTTTCAAAACTAAAAATGCGAGTGTAGATCAGTTGTGGCTTACTTTCAAAGACATAATATCAGTAGCAATCGTGAGATTTATACCAAATAAATTAATAAAAGATAGGGCTGACCCCCGTGGTACACAAAACAGGTCAGATCACTGTTGCAGAAACAAAGAAAAACGCATGCAAAATTTTAAAAGACACAGAATTCACAAGACTGGCAATCTTTTACTGAAACTCGCAACCTAGCGCGGACATCAATGCGAGAAGCCTAAAGTAGTTACCACAACGAAATCCTGTCTCGTAATCTTGCAGAAAATCCAAAGAAATTCTGGTCATATGTGAAGTAACTAGCGGCAAAACACAAGCAATACCTTCACTACGCGATAGCAATGGTAATACTACCGACGACAGTACTGCTAAGGCAGAATCACTACACACAGCTTTCCGAAATTCGTTCACCAAAGAAGACGTAGTGAACACTCCAGTATTTAATCCAAGAACAGCTGCCAGCATCCGAAACTTAGAAGTAGATGTTCCTGGAGTAGTAAAACAACTTAAGTCACTAAACAAAAACAAATCTACCGGACCAGATTGTATACCAACAAGATTCCTCTCAGAGTATGCTGATGCAATAGCTCCGTACTTAGCTATAATTTACAACCGATCACTCAGCGAAAGATCTGTACCCAAAGACTGGAAAGTTGCCAAAGTTACTCCAATATTCAAGAAAGGCAATAGGAGTGATCCCCAAAATTACAGGCCTATCTCATTGACGTCGATTTGCAGTAGGATTTGGAACATATACTTTGTTTGAATATTATGAACTATCTCGAAGAGAACGACCTATTAACCAATAGTCAACACGGATTCAGAAAGTATCGCTCTTGCGAAACACAGCTTGCCCTTTATTCACATGAAGTGTTAAGTGCCATCAACAAGGGATTTCAAAACGATTCCATATTTCTGGATTTCCGGAAAGCTTTTGATACTGTACCCCACAAACGGCTTCTAATGAAATTGCGTGCTTATGGAATATCTTCCCAATTGTGCGATTGGATTCACGATTTCCTATCAGAAAGGACACAGTTCGTTGTAATTGACGGTAAGTCATCGAGTAAAACAGAAGTGATATCTGGCATTCCACAGGGAAGCGTTATAGGTCCCCTACTCTTCCTCGTGTTTATAAACGATTTAGGAGACAATCTGAATAGCTCCCTTAGACTGTTCGCGGATGATGCTGTCGTTTATCGGTTAGTGAAGTCAACAGAGGATCAAAAGCAACTGCAAAGCGATTTAGACAAAATTTCTACTTGGTGCGATGATTGGCAATTGACACTAAATAAAGAAAAGTGTGAAGTAATACACATGACCACTAAAAGAAATCCGCTGAACTTCAATTACACGATAAATCAGTCAAAACTTAAAGTCGTATATTCTACCAAATACCTAGGAGTTACAATTACGAACAACTTTGACTGGAGAGAACACATAGAAAATACTGTGGGGAAGGCGAATCAAAGGTTACGTTTCATTGGCAGAACGCTTCGAAGATGCACCAGCTCCACCAAAGAGACTGCCTACATCACACATGTGCGTCCTCTCCTGGAGTACTGTTGCCCCTTATGGGACCTTCACCAGGTGGGACTGACGGAAGATATTGAGAAGGTTCAGAGAAGGGCAGCTTAGGGCTACTTAGGGAGACATGACCATCCCAATAAAATAAGAGACATCAGATCGAAAACGGAACGATTTAGGTGTTCTTTCTTCCCGCGAGCTATTAGAGAATGGAACGGTAGAGAAAAGTTATGAAAGTGGTTAATGAACCCTCTGCCAGGCACTTAAATGTGATTTGCAGAGTATCTATGTAGATGTAGATGTAGAGTATAGGCATCTAGATCTAAGCAACAGTTTTAATCAACTCCAGGTATCAAGACCAGTACTAGAATCATGTAGATTTTATGCGCAGGAACCAACCGTAGAAAAAAGTTTTTTTTTCTTTTGTAATAACAACACAGCTGTTAAAGAATAATGACTAGAGCAGACAATTTGGATCTTATTATTGTAAAATTACGCTAAAATTCTACCTAGCTACGTAACCAAATGAAGGTATGAGCCGTTGTGGGGTTGGTTTTGGAACTTTCGGAGAATACCCACCAAAAAAAAGAGGACAACTCATGGAGTAATTCGCACATGCGCACTAGACGTAAGAGTTTATCTGGTTAATTTCACACCTCGTAAACCTTGATCAAAAATACTACGCGATATTACCTTGTATCGAATAAGAGTACGACTGATGACCATTGCAGTTTTGTCCCTCTTAAAAATCCAACCAACCAATCCCATCCGAATAAGAGTACCAAAAGTAAGTCAGTACAGTTGCGTTATTATTGTTTCAAAATTGTATAGTACATACTATATGGATCAGAAATGTATTCTAGATCTACGTCTGCATCCGTTCTCCGCAAGCCACCTACGCTGAGTACCATTGTCACTTCCTCCTGTTCCAGTCACTTATGGTTCGCGGGAGAAATTATTGCCTGTGTGCCTCGTTGTGAGCCCTAATCCCCCTGATCTTATCGCTGTGGTCGCTTCCCGAGGTATGCGTAGGAGGAAGCAATATTTTACTTCCGAGGGGGGATTCGAACCCCCGACCGTAGTGGCCGTGCAGACCGTGACTGGCGCGCTGCAGTCCCCTCGGCCACCGCGGCCGGCACAATGCCTCTCTTGCAGCGTCTTCCACTGCAGTTTCCTAATCATCTGTGTCACGCTTTCGTGGTTACTAAATGAGCCCGTAACGAAGCGTGCGGCTTTCCGTTGTATCTTGTCTATGATCTTCTCTATGTCTTCTATCAACCTTATACAGATCCCATACTAATTAGCAATATTCAAGCGTTAGCCGAAAGGGTGTTTTGTAACCTACTTCCTTTGTTTCAGTCTGGCATCTGTCTTGTCCACGATTAATTGTATATGATCCTTCCATTTCAAATCGCTCATTATGTCTACTCCTAGATATTTTATAGAAATAACTGTTCCTGTGTTTGTCCTGCTACTACGTAATCATATCACATATACACTCCTGGCCATTGAAATTGCTACACCACGAAGATGACGTGTTCCATACGCGAAATTTAACCGACAGGAAGAAGATGCTGTGATCTGCAAATGATTAGCTTTTCAGAGCAATCACACAAGGTTGACGCCGGTGGCGAAACCTACAACGTGCTGACATGAGGAAAGTTTCTAACCGATTTCTCATTCACAAACAGCAGTTGACTAGCGTTGCATGGTGAATCGTTGGTGTGATGTAAGGAGGAGAAATGTGTAACATCACGTTTCCGACTTTCATAAAGGTCGGATTGTAGCCTATCGCTATTACGGTTTATCGTATGCGTCATTGCTGCCCGCGTTGGTTGCGATCCAATAATTGTAACCAGAATATGGAATCGGTGGGTTCAGGAGGGCAATGCGGAACGCCGTGCTGGATCACAACGGCCTCGTATCACTAGCAGTCGAGATGGCAGGCGTCTTATCCGCATGGCTGAAACAGATCGTGCAGTCACGTCACAATCCCTAAGTCAACAGATGGGGACGTTTGCAAAACAACAACAATCTGCACGAACAGTACGACGACGTTTGCAGCAGCATGGACTATCAGCTCGGAGACCATGGCTGCGGCTGCCCTTGAAGCTGCATCACAGACAAGAGCGCCTACGATAGCGTACGCAACGACGAACCTGGGTGCACAAATGGCAAAACGTCATTTTTTCGGATGAATCCAGGTCTGTTTACAGCATCATGATGATCGCATCCGTGTTTGGCGACATCGCGATGAACACACATGGGAAGCGAGTATTCGTCATCGCCATACTGTCGTATCACCCAGCGTAATGGTATGGGGTGCCATTGGTTACACGTCTGTCACCTCTTGTTCGTATCGACGGCACTTTGAATAGTGGCCGTTACATTTCAGATGTGTTGCAACTCGTGGATCTACCCTTCATTCGATCCCAGCGAAATCCTACGTTTCAGCAGGATAATGCACGACCGCATGTTGCAGGTCCTGTGCGGGCCTTTCTGCATACGGAAAAATGTTCGACTGCTGCCCTGGCCAATGGCCAATTGGTCAGTTGTGGCCGAGCAACTGTCTCGTCACAATACTCCAGCCACTACTCTTGATGAACTGTGGTATCGTGTTGAAGCTGCATGGGCATCTGTACGTGTACACGCCATCCAAGCTCTGTTGGACTCAATACAAAGGCGTATCAAGGCCGGAGGTGGTTGTTCTGGGTACTGATTTCCCAGGATCTATGCACCCAAATTGCGTGAAAATGTAATCACATGTCAGTTCTAGTATAATATATTTGTCCAATGAATACCCGTTTTCTTCTTACAAGGAAAGTATTTGGGCTCGAACAAATACATATACACCAAAATCGTATGAGAGATAATGTAAAGATCCCTTATTGCACTAGTGATACTGCCGCATCTGCAAAACTCTGCAGTCGTCCGTTAGAGGCCTCTGCGTGTGCCATGCCGCACTGCACTTTGACCTGTCGGTTCGCCAGTAAGGACGGTGCAGTGTGCCTCCGAAGTTGCGTTTTGTGATGTTATTTGTGTGGTGAAGCGTCAGATGGGGCGGCGATTGCTAATAAATCCTGCCAATGTTTAGCGATTAGTTGAGATGAAGTTACGAAGAACCCTTCTTCGTGAAGATGGTATTAGTGTAGAAGATGAATCATTTGCATGCTTTCTCGTATCTGTTATGGTTCAGAAATATGAGCATAAGTTAGATACTGTTGTTACAAACTCATAATAATGGTAATAGGGATGATAATGACGAACAACTCATTGCAAGCGGTAGTGCTACCGTAAGTGCGGGAAGAGGCGATGGAAGCAGTGGCAGTGAATACCAACAGTCTTTCGGGAAGAAGGTTAAAGTTGCGGCTTTTGATGACAATTCGCTAGTGAACATGTACGATTATTATTACATAAGTTATAGTTAAGATATCTGCATTACGTATGGCGTCTACAATTGCATCTACAGTGCTATCTAGAGCATGGTTGCTGAGCTTTGCCGAAAAACGACACCCACCAGCAAATTGAGATGTACGTAGAGATCCTGTAACCAAAAATTCATACAGATATGTTTGTTCGAGCCCACTTACAATATCACATATCCCCTAATTGTTCCGATCAGCGTACTTGGACTGATATCTTGTGTCACACTGGTATCCGATCCCGGGTCTCCTTCTCACTAGGCAACCGTGCTAACCATTACACTACCCGGGCACAGCGGTCAGCAAAACTGCGCGGACTACTCTAATACGCCTCCCGCCATACCTAAATCCTCTAGGGTAACGGACACGGGGGCTCTACGTGTGGTTAATCAGTTACCCGCAGCATTTCATCGATCACCGCTAAGAGTATGGTGTGGATCTGCAATGATGGGATCTTGGATTTTGTGCGAAAGAACAGAAACCACAAATATTTCATAGTCATGTGTCACCAAGAACTGTCAAAACTCAAACCTGTTGCTCCAAGCAGAAAATCAAGCGTTGTTTTTTTACGAAATTCTTGAAACGTTAGTGGCGCGATCGTTCTAGTCTCACCGAACATGTTTATCGGACGCTGTTGTTGCCGCTGAAGTTGCAGGAGAGCCTGTGGCCTGGCAGACTCTATTTTACAGAAGGACCTCCTGTTCTTGGTGAAGTCGCTATAAGTCACTGAGCAGCTGCGGCGACTCATTCTGCGTTGGCGTGCTGGAAAGAGGAAAATCAGCTTAGGAAACACTTTAACCTGTGCGACGAAGTAGCATTAATGCCATCGACTTTGTAAATGTAAATCATAAGTCAGTCTATATCCTTGCAATAGAGAAAAACGATAAACGCAGAAACCAAATGCACTCGTAGCAAAATGGTGATATTATACTTTAAAACTTGCACATTATTTGCAGACACTGATGGGACGAAACAACTGAAACTGCTAACTGTTGATATGTATTGCACCGCTGGAGGAGCAAGAGAAACAGAGTCCATTAAATAACGTATAACACGTATATGAGAAGAAGTTTTTGTCCGTTGGATTAGCGTCAGGTAGACTGGAACGGTAAGGAAAAATCAATATACTGAAAAATTTTGCAGTTACACGAATAAAAACCTCTGTCTATCAGAAACATAACACATGCGCAAAATTCTACGTTCAACACACACACAAAAATGTCACAATAAAACTATGGCGCTAGCACATAATAAATGATTGCATTCTGTCGTAATCAGCAAACATTTATATTTTTTCATCACAGAAATTCCAACTAAACCCAACCTGTTCTGCTTATCTTGGTGGGTCATTCTGGCTTAACCACAAGCACAATTGTAATTGTACTCCATGACAAACAATGACAGTTGGATGAAGAAATAAATGAATGATCAACAAATTAATTATGATTTCTTAGTCTCAGTTTATGAAAGTTAATTAAAACTATTAAGTCCTGCAGAATCTCACACAGTAGTGGTACTTATTATGTGGCTCGAAAAGACAGAGCAAAGAAAAGACATTTGGTAGTGTTGTGACAGCCCTGAACATAGCTGACCGTCTTAAGTTTCGCACAAGAATACCAACCTTTGTGATTTGATTCCATTTAATGATTAAGCCAGACAAAGCGAAGTTCCATATGTTTCAAATGTTTGTATAGCTTATGGGACTTAACTACGGGGTCATCAGTCCCTAAACTTACAAACTACTTATGAACTAGCTAACACTAAGGACGGCACAAATATCCATGCCCGAGGAGGGATTCGAACCCTCGACCGTAGTGGCCGTGCAGACCGTGACTGGAGCGCCTCAGTCTCCTCGGCCACCGCGGCCGGCCGTTCCATATGTGATGGCTTACGCTTCGTTGCAGCATACAAGCTTGAGTGATGACATCAAAGTTCAAATGTTCGAATATTTGTAAATCTATGAGACTTAACTACTGTGGTTATCAGTCCCTAGGCTTATAAACTACTTAAACTAATCCAAGGACAATACACCCACCCATGCCTGAGGAAGGACACGAACCTCCGAGGGATGCAACCGCGCGCTCCGCAACAAGACGCCTGAGAGCGCTCGACCACTCCACCACGGCTCACAAACATTGAGAAGCGATCTCTCTCTCTCTTTTTTTTTATTTTTTGTTGACTAGGGAACAAACGAAATGGAAATGAATATACATATTTTTTCAGATATTTATTCCGATTTGGCGTTCTTATTAATGGTAATGTTAGGTGAAATGGTAAAAAAGTTAAAGCAAAAGTTGAGGAATAGGGAGTGAATAATTCTAAGAGAGTGTGGCATTGAATCGAAGTGAAATGATGTTGATAAAAACATACCAGACAAGAACGCGGTTAGAAGTTTTGGAAAACTACTGTGAGGCTAGATCTGCCAAATAATGATATAGTGCTGAATCTAGATGGATAAAAAGAGTATACGACACAACTTCACTAATTGAAGTTGGAGGTTGATAGGATACATCCTGAGGCACCAAGTAACAGTTAATGTGGTCATGGAAGAAAATTTGGGGGGAAGAGAAGAAAATTAGTAAGGAGGAGCTAACGGATGCTTTAACTAGTTACGTGCACAGGATGCTTGAACTAAGAATAGAAAATCTGACTGAAGGTCATAACAACAACGTCACCAACAAAATTACATAGAAATCAATTTCCTGCCGCGACATCGCCGCCCCAGAAGATTACAGAAAACACGGGTTGCCGCTTCCTTGGACTTCGTCACGGAGCAGTGAGTCATACGCCGTCGGTAACCAACCGCCTGCCCCGCTGGGACTTTACTTTCTGCTGGCCAGGACATCCGCGTTACTAAACTGGATGACTCATGCCGCAGTATCGCCGAAAGGTACCATCCAGACAGGATGTTACAAATTCCACATGCCGGCACTATATTCAAAGTGGTGATTCGCGCGGGTTTTATAGAGTGAGTCTGGCATTCTACACGTGGCAAGAGTCGCGCACAAAGAAAAGTAACAAAGAAATGTTGTCACCGGAAAATGGGTTTTGTTGCTGAATGACCTGAGGGCAAGACGTACATTTCCAACGACTGACTTAACAGTGGGGTATCCAGAATGGCGAATCAAACCATTTGATCTTTGACAGACATGAAATGTAGGCCCATCTGATGTGGGCGGTATGAAGCCGCTGCAGTCCCTTTCACCTGGATTCATGCGCTGGTTCGGTTCCGAAACGACAAATGACTCCCACTGCCTCATAACTGTTGTACTAGACACTTGTGTTCTTCATACTCTCACCTGGACAGAGATGACATCCGAGTTGGTCCTACACAAAACCAATCGGGGACGGAACTGAGGACCTTGTATACCGCGAAAGTAACTCAATGCCAAGGAAACACTTCACAGAGACACGTCACAAATGTAGTCATGGATTTTCTTGTTGAAACTGCCACTTCGATACTGTCGCATGATAGGTACCATGTTCGTGATTTCCTGTGAGACAGCAGACAGTTCGTAGTAATTTATGGAAAAGATTCTTTTAACAGGGAAGTGATTTCTGCCAGATCCACAGATCCTTTCTTATTCCTTGCCTGCATAAACAAATTCTTTTGGAAGAAAATCTGAGCAGTGTCCTAGGTGTTGTAGAACCATGCGGTCAATTATCATCTAGTAAGATCATCAGATGATAAAAAACAAACGGCAGAACGTTTTAGATAAGATACCTTCAACATCCTTCTCTTCATCTTCTTTCTTTGTTTATAAAGCAGTGTGTCTGTATGTTTGCGGGTAATAAAAAGGGGAGGACCAGATGAACTGAGGAGGGGCAATTCCGCAGACATGAGATTGTCAAAAGCGGGATGAAGAAATGGGCCGAGAGGGAGAAGGGGCGAGATGAGATGAAGTAAGCGAGGGAGAGGAAGAGATTGAGTCAGAGATGAAGGAAGAGGAGAACTCACTCGGATAGCCGTGTGGTCTAACGCACCGCTTTCCGAGATGGGGAGGCGTAGCGGACCCGGTTCTAATCCGACCGGCGGATTAACGAAGGGGGTCAGAGTGCCGGCCAGCCTGGATGTGGTTTTTAGGCGGTTTTACATATCCCTTAGGTGAATACCGGGCTGGTCCCCAAGTCCCACCTCAGTTACACGATTCGCAAACATTTCCTAACACTTTACACTTTCACACATTTAACAATATACTCGGACGTTTGGGGTACACATTTCCTCCTGGGGGCATGGGGTGGCGGCAGGAAGGGCATCCGACCACCCTGAAACTATTAACACACGCCAAATCCGCGTTTAACACAGTGCCGACCCTGCTTGTGCGGGAGAAGGGCCGAAGAAAAAGAGGAAGGAAGATGAGATAGACTAATAAGAGTGTGGAATAAATAAAGACCCGGCCAACGCCCGGTTTGAAGGCAGTTATACATAAAGTAGTGCGTCGGTGTATTTGTGGTTTTCTTTGTATTTCATACAAACCTACAGTTTTGTTCCAGTCTTGATGATATTTTACATAATTGACATACAATCCAGGAGGAAGGTTACTGTAGGTGTAAGGATGTAAAGATCACACGTAACAAACAGTACAGGACATATGACGTCACATACAGTGAATTGCGAGAAAAACTGTTGCGTCATGCGGCAATGTTGCACATCTCCCACACTGCTGGACCGATTTCAAACAAATTTGCTGCACATATTCCTCTCCGTGAGGTAAGTATTTCTGCATGGGTACGAGCCACTTCTACAATTATGGTGCTGGCTGGAGTGTAATTCACCTATGGACCTCGACAAAATGTACAATTTTGCGTCAGGATCTTGATGAAAATTTGCACGCTTGACCTTCAGAAGAGGAGGAAGGTCACTGTCTATATAAAATTTAGTATAGCGCATGGCGAAGGGTACTGTTTTGTGTCCCAACTTCGTCGCCGCTTTTGTGTCCCAGCCTCGTCGTAGGTGTCGGTGGCCGAGTGGAATGAGACCGACACGCTGGTGCAGGTACGGAGGGGAGCAGCCAGAAACTATAAACACTCGAGTAAATTAGAAAGATATATATATTGAACAGAATGTAACAATACTTAACTTTTACATAGTACTGCAGAATGTTGATACATAGTTGTTAGAGGCCTGCCTAGTGCCTGTACGATAGCGAAGTCTTCAATCGTGCCTATCTGATTACGAAGGTCGTAACTGTTTGCTAGCTCAGTCCGAAGTGCGAAGTGACCGGTGTCTTTCCGTGGTGGCCACGAGCGGCGTTGTCGCAGAGGGCGCTCGTGGCTGTCGTGGTGAGAACGCCGCGCCGTGCATGCATGGCGGCGCGCGGCGAAAGTAGGTGGCGCGCACTTTGTACTTGTGCGACACCACACCCCTCCCCCCCAAACCGCCGCGCCGTCGTGGCGTAGGGCTGAGGGCCACGGCGACGGCACTGGGAGGAGGGCCTGGGCGGGGGCGTTACTGGTGGGACGGGCGTCGTAGCTGAGGCCGGGATCGAGACGCCGTCCGCGCCCCGGCATCCGCCTTGAGAAGATCCTCCAGGGAACCCGCCGAAACCTGGGGAAGGGCGCACCCCCCCCCCCCCGCCCAGAGGGAGCAGGTCATCTTCTTCTGAGGTGCGTGGCCCAGGCGGCGGCGGCACGCACGGTCCCGGAGTCCCTCTCGGTGACGCTGTCATCTGCGGCGGCGACAGCGGCGGCGACGACTGCGTCGGATGTACGTCGACGTCCATAGGGATCTCGTAGTCCGGGGACGAACGATGTGGCTGTGCTCCCTGGCGGTGAACTGGGTCTGGAATCAAGAAACCGGAGACAGGATCGCGCGGCCTGTGCAGGCGCAATTGGTTGGCGTGGCGCCGCAGCTCCGACCCTGTGGAAGAACGTACAATAAACATATTGCGACCAAGCACGCGCTGAATGATGCCCGGCATCCATTTCTTCTTGTTTCCAGCAAACACCCTGTACAGCACCGGCGTGGAAACCTGAAAACGCGTAGCGCCATACGAACCGACTCGGTGCGTGGGAGGCTGCAGCAGGTGAAGGAGAGTGCGGTGACGGCGGCCGTGTAGCAGCTCGGCAGGAGACGGGCCGTCACGTGGCATGCACCGATACGTAGACAGGAAAATTTGAAGAGCTTGCTGCCTGGAGTGCTGACCTTTCATCTTTTCCATCTGTGACTTGAATGTTCGAACGAAACGTTCTGCTTCACCATTGGACTGAGGGTGAAAAGGTGCAGTGGTAATATGCTGAATGCCATTCACACGACAAAACTGTTGAAATTCCGCACTAACAAACTGAGGTCCATTGTCACTGACGATAGTTTCAGGCAAGCCTTCGATGCAAAACACTGATGTTAAGGCACTGATTGTACTAGACGCCGTCGTTGAGTTCATGGCAATCACAAAAGGAAACTTGCTGAAAGCGTCTACAACAATTAACCATCGCGTATTCCAGAAAGGTCCGGCAAAGTCAATGTGTAAACGTTGCCATGGTCCCTTGGGGCGTGGCCAGTCTGAAAAACGTTGCGGAGGAGCCGCCTGATGCTCCGCACAAACAGTACACTGTGACGTCATGTTCTCTATCTGAGCGTCCATACCAACCCAGGTACAATGACGTCTGGCCAGTTGCTTTGTCCTAACAATACCCCAATGTCCTTGATGCAGGAGGCGTAACACTTCTCGTTGCAGGGAACGAGGAACAATCACTCTTGCTTGGTCGTTGTCGGTATGCAACAACAGTACACCCTGACTTAAAGACAATGCATGACGTTGTGCAAAATAACGTCGAACCAGAGGCCGATCAATGTCTTTGGGTCTGGCAGGCCAACCAAAGCGAACAAAACGTGCTACCACACTTAGGTCTGCATCCGCAGCTGTTTCCTCTGCAACCCGACGAGAGTTCAAAGGAAAGTCTGCGACAGCGGAAGCATCTCTGGAGTCTATCTGACAACATGCCATTTCTGAAGAATCAAATGATACATCCTGGCCAACCGGAAGTCGGGAAAGTGTGTCCGCGTTGGCATGTTTAGTGGTAGGTCGGTACAAAATCTCATACTGATAATTTGACAATATCAAGGACCATCTCTGAAGCTTTTGTGCCGTTCGTGGCGGAATTGGCTTTGTGGGTGAGAACAACGACGTGAGAGGCTTGTGGTCTGTCAACAAATAGAATTTTCTGCCATAGAGATAATGATGAAACTTTGCGACGCCGTAAATGATTGCTAAGGCCTCCTTTTCTATCTGACTGTAATTCTGTTGCGTCGGCGTCAGTAGCTTGGATGCAAAGGCAATAGGACGATCGTGACATCCAATACGATGTGACAGAACTGCGCCCACACCGTACGATGAGGCGTCAACTGCTAGCACTACAGGCTTCTGTGGGTCAAAGGGAATCAAACATGCATCACTGAGTAGTGCAGACTTTAGTTTGTCAAAGGCAACCTGACAATCTTTAGACCATACAAAAGGAACATTCTTCCTACGTAAGTGATGCAGTGGAGCTGCAATCTGAGAGGCATTGGGAATAAACCTGAAATAATAGTTAAGCTTTCCCATCACTGCTTGCAATTCGTGCACATTCTTAGGAGGAGGCAAGTCTTTGATTGCTCGAAGATGTGACTGTAAGGGATGAATTCCTTGGGCATTAATCACATGGCCCAGGTACTCTATTTCAGTTTGAAAAAACGAACACTTTGCTTTATTGCAACGTAGACCTGCTGCAGTCAAAACTTTGAAAAGGCACTCCAGGTTTGCTAAATGTTCTTCAACTGTACGTCCGGATACCACAATATCATCTAAATAGTTCGAACAACACGGTACAGAAACTGTCAGCTGTTCCAAAAAGCGCTGAAAAATAGCGGGAGCGGAAGAACTGCCAAAGGGTAGGCGTTGAAATTGAAAAAGGCCCATGTGAGTATTAATGACGAAAAATTTTTTTGACTCGTCATCAAGTGGAATCTGTAAGTATGCCTCTGCTAAATCAATCTTAGAAAAGAAGCGAGACTGTCCTAATTTGTCCATCAGTTCCTCAGGTCTGGGCAGAGGGTAAGTGTCTACAATTGTTTGACTGTTCACTGTTGATTTGAAGTCCGCACAGAGACGAAGTTTTCCTGACGGCTTGGGTATAATTACTATAGGCGAGGCCCACTGACTCGCAGAAACAGGAGAAATCACCCCACTATCTTGCCAACGTTTAAGTTCTTCGGCAACTGTATCACGCAAGGCGATAGGCACTGGTCTAGCTTTACGAAATTTTGGAACTGCAGATTCTTTTAAAGTTACATGTGCCACGAAGTCTTTTGCACAACCTAGTTCCGGCGAAAACAAGTCACTATATTTTCCACACAATGCATTGATTTTATCCTGAGGCACTATTGACGAAATTTGAAGCACATCTCTTTGAATTGATAAACCAAACAAGTCAAAAGCATCTAGTCCAAAAATGTTCTGTGTAGATTTGGCCTGAAGAACAACAAAAGCAACTGTTTTCGTAACACCCTGAAAAGAGGCAGGCATGCTACACGTTCCTAGTACGGGAATATTTTCACCTGTATAAGCTGTTAACACTTGCTGTGACGGCGACAATTTTGGCGAACCCAGAAGTTCATAAGTGTCTTTATTAATTAATGTAACAGCGGAACCAGTATCAAGCTGAAATTGCACAGTCTTATTTTCTATAGAGAGAGCAACAAACAGCTTGTGCTTCTGGCGCACGACCGGTGCGCGAATGTGGGGAACATCTAATACATATTGTTTTCTGCGCTTGCGCGGGTTGCGTGCGGTAGGAAGCGGCGCATACTCGGCACACAGGGGAGTAACCACACTGTCACTAGATGACACTACCGCCGGATCGGCGTCCGCGCAATGCGAGGCTACTGCACTAAAATTACTTTGAGTAGCTACACCAATTCTACTGTCACTAGCTACACAGTACTGGGCACTATTACAGTTAGTAGTTGCAGAAGGCACTATTTTCACTACAGGAATGCACTGTTCATAGTCATTTTGCTTGTCCCGAAACCTTTTCCGTTGCACTGTTTTACGCGCTCGTCGGCGCTTGCTACGTGGTGCACTATATAGTTTTGCAATAGGTGCAGAAGAACTTTCTTGTAATTGAGAACCAACTAAAGCACAGTTCAATTCCACAGCCCGTATAACATTTATAGAATGAACTGTTCTCGCACTCTGCGAAGCACTGTTTCTAACGTTACTGTTCTTTGAGTTTTTAATTTGCATACACACAGACTGCACATGTCCCAATTTGCCACATTGATAACAGGTTGCGTTGCGACTAGGGCAATGAGCACGCTTGTGGCGAGACACACACTGGGGGCAAGATTTACGTACATTTCTCTGAAATGAGCGTTGGCGCCCGTTATTCAAATTACTGTTTCTAACACGACGGGGCGACCTTTGCGTCGCATTTTTACACTGGCTACTGTTCACTGTCTGTTCAGCACGGCCGGTAGAAAAATAAGAATCACTAGTGCTATACTGAGAACTACGGCTAGGAAAGCGTCCGTTGCGGCGCACTGAATTTACACTATGGCTTTGCATTTCTACATCAGCTAAGTCAAAAGTATCATGCGCTTCTATAAGCTGCAGTACACTGTCTAATGAGGGGTCAGACTGTTTCAGAATTGCTGCTCTAATTCTGGGGTCCTGAATGTTCTGCGTAATCGCATCCCTCAACATAACGTCACTATACGAAAGTCCACAAGAGCAAGTAAATTTACATTGGCGGGTTAAGCCCTTCAATTCCGTGATCCATTCTTGGTGTGACTGCTGCGGTAATTTTTTAAGTCTGAAAAATCGGTACCGTGCCGCAGCTACGAGAACTTTTCTCTCATAATGAGCATTTAGTGCCTCTACTATTTGTTCAAAGTCTACATCACGAGGAGATGCGTGAGGGAATAGTTTTTGCAGTAACACGAAAGTTTTGGGGCCCACCACAGACAATAAAAGATGCTTAACAGTCTGACCTGTAAGTTGATGAGCCGCGACGAGTTCTTGAAACTGCGCCAGATAATCACTCCATTCTTCCTCACGTTCGTTGTACTGGCGGAACGTCGGAAGCGGTGCGGCGGCAGGTGTGGGCTGCTGATGTGACGACTGTTGTTGTTGGTGAGCAGCCTGTGTCGTCAACTGCGACACGGCCTGGAGAAGCTGGGTAATTTGCGCCGTCTGTAACTGAATAATTTCCATTAAGTTTGGGTTCGGGGTAGTGGCCATGCTGACCGATTAGGCGCCGCGTATACAAGTAAATTAGTACAAAACACAAATGCAATATGAATGAGGACGCTCTGCAACAAAAAAAGTCCACAAACACGTAACTGAAAATGTTCCCCAAAAATCTTATAATAAGGGTGGGTGGGTGGGAGCAATTTTTGCGTGCTCCGACTGCTGCTGTCTGGCTGCTGCAAGCGGGCTGATCCAAGGTTCTATCACTCCTCGTCGCCACTTTTGTGTCCCAACTTCGTCGCCGCTTTTGTGTCCCAGCCTCGTCGTAGGTGTCGGTGGCCGAGTGGAATGAGACCGACACGCTGGTGCAGGTACGGAGGGGAGCAGCCAGAAACTATAAACACTCGAGTAAATTAGAAAGATATATATATTGAACAGAATGTAACAATACTTAACTTTTACATAGTACTGCAGAATGTTGATACATAGTTGTTAGAGGCCTGCCTAGTGCCTGTACGATAGCGAAGTCTTCAATCGTGCCTATCTGATTACGAAGGTCGTAACTGTTTGCTAGCTCAGTCCGAAGTGCGAAGTGACCGGTGTCTTTCCGTGGTGGCCACGAGCGGCGTTGTCGCAGAGGGCGCTCGTGGCTGTCGTGGTGAGAACGCCGCGCCGTGCATGCATGGCGGCGCGCGGCGAAAGTAGGTGGCGCGCACTTTGTACTTGTGCGACACCACATACTGTGCTTATGGACTTCATCAAAAGCAAAATTTTTATTCTCATCTTAATGAAAATTTGTTACATTGGCTGTCAGCAAGGTACCGTTGGCACAGGGTACACTGCAATATATTCACGACCCCTTCAAATTAACTGTACCAATTCCATAGTCAACTAGGCCGACCATAGTAACAATGTTGTGTGGCTAAGAACCACTTAATACACATAGTTCAGGATGTATGACGTGTGATGCATGATAAACCGCCCTTTGTTGTTTTGTTTGCAATTAATAAAAAATTACACATTTATACCAATCTCGGCGAAATTTTTCACAGTTGGCCTTAAAAATAAAGAGACGTTTAAAAAACCTAGAGTTTTGGTCCGATCATGACAAAACTGTGAACACTTGACCTTCGAAAAAACAGAAAAATCTCTGTCTAAATAAAATTTCGAATGGATCATGGCGGAGAGTACTGTTATTAACGGACTTTTACAAAATCTTGAGTTTTATTCCTATCTAGATGCAACATTTCTCACTTGATGTTATAACGCCGAGGAAGGTTTCTGTCTACGTAACATTTCGTATGGCGCATGGAAAACGGTATCTTGGCCGGCCGCGGTGGCCGAGGGGACTGTGGCGCTCCAGTCACGGTCTACACGCCCACTACGGTCGGGGGTTCGAACCCCCCCTGGGCATGGATATTGGTGCCGTTCTAGTTCGTAAGTAGTTCATAAGTAGTTTGTAAGTTTAGGGACTGATGACCCCGTAGTTAAGTCCCATAAAAAAAGAAAAAAGAAACGGTATCTTGGTATAGAGTTCACACTGTTTCACACATCATCACGAAAGTTAACAGAGGTATGTGATATTTCACAGATGGAGGAGGAGATGTGCAGAAGAGGTGGAGAGGACGAAAAGGTAAAGAGAGAGGGAGGGGGGACAAGAAGGTGGGGTGATGGAAAGGGAGGATGAACAGAGAGAGAGGGGGGAGGAAGAGATGGACAGTGAGAGAGAAAGTGAGGGCAGATGAACTAACGACAGTATGGGATAAATAAATGCCCGGGCAGCACCAGGTTTGCAGCTACTTACATAATTAGTAGAATCAATAAAACGTTCTTTTGAGTGAGAGACTGAATTCTCAGTCTTTAAGAAACTGGCTTTCGTTTCGGCCCCTATTGCAAGTGGTGTTCTTCTTGATATCTGTCTGACTGCTGAATGAGTGAAGGACTTGGGCTGTCTCTATTGGTATGTGTAATATAACACGCCAATGGTATTTTTCTTGTCGTAGGTTGTTGCATTATTTCGTCTCATTGGTGCAAACAGACATCCTCAACTGGCAAACAAAAATGTTCAAATGTTTGTGAAGTTGTTGTTGTTGTTGTGGTGGTCTTCAGTCCGCAGACTGGTTTGATGCAGCTCTCCACGCTACCCTGTCCTGTGCAACTCTCTTCATCTGAGAATATGTTCGGCAACCTACATCCTTTTGAATCTGCTTATTGTATTAGTCCCTCGGTCTCCCTCTACGATTTTTACCCCACACGCTTCCTTCTAATGCAAAGTTGACAATTCCTTGATGTCTCAGAATGTGTCCTACCAATCTATCCCTTCTCTTAGAAACTCCTTTTCTCTCAAATTCGGTCAAGCACCTCCTCATTAGTCACGTGATCTACCCATCTAATATTTATCATTCGTCTGTAGCACCACATTTCAAAAGCTTCTATCATCTTTTTTGTCTGAATTCCTTATCGTACACGTTTCACTGCCATACAATACTACACTCCAGACAAATGCTTCCAGAAAGGACTTCCTAACATTTAAATTAATATTGACAAGTTTAGCTTCTTTGGAAACGCTTTTCTTCCCATAGCCATTCTGCATTTTATATCTTCTTTACTTCGGCCATCAGAAGTTATCTTGCTACCCAAATAACAAAATTCATCTATTACTTTTATTGTCTCATTACCTAATCTAATTCCTTCAGCATCGCCTGATTTTCTGATATTACATTCCTTTACCTTCGTTTTACTCTTGTTAATGTTCATCTTATATCTTCCTTTCTAGACGCTGTCCATTCCATCCAATTGCTCTTCCAGATCCTTTGCAGCCTCTGACAAAATTATGCCATCGGCAAACCGAAAACTTTTTTATTTTTTCTCCCTGAACCTCAATTCCCTCTCCAAATTTCTCCTTGCATTCCTTCACTGCTTGCTCAATGTACAGATTGAACAGCATTGGGGAAAGGCTACAACCCTGTCTTACCCCCTTCCGAACCTCTCTTTGACTCAAATAACCACTGTCTGGTTTTTGTATAGGTTGAATATAACTTTTCGCTCCCTATATTTTACCCCTACTACCTTCAGAGTTTGAAAGAGTGTATTCCAGTTATGGAACCAAAATGCAGTGGTTAGCCGCGCGGTCTAAGGCGTCATGCTACGAACTGGGTGGCCGTTCCCTCTGTAGGTTCGAGTCCTCTCTCTTGGGCAAGGGTGTGTGTGTGTGTGTGTGTGTGTGTGTGTGTGTGTGTGTGTGTGTGTGTGTCTTGTCTTTAGTGTAAGTTAGTTTAAGCAGATTGTGTCTAGCGACTGAAGACCATAGCAGTTTGGTCCAATAGGTTTACAAACATTTGAATTTTCAGTAGTTATCAGTTCCTAGAAACTTCTTAAACTAACTTATGCTCAGGACAACATACACACCCATATCCGAGAGAGGACTCGAAACTCCGACTGGGAGCAGCCGCGCACTTGGCACCAAGGCGCATTAGAGGGCACGGCCATTCCCTCGCGGACGTCAACTGGTGTTTGCAATGTTCCTTACCACTGGTTGGAATGGGCGAATGGGGCAGTGGTCAGCAGTCGTGTCGTGCCGGCGGCGAGCCGGCGCTCCGTGTACTGTAGTGAGGCATTGGCGTCGGATGTTGTCTTTCAGCATCCCTAGAGATGTCGGTCGATCACGATACACTTGCGACATCAGGTAAACCCAAAGCCAATAATCGCACGGACTGAGATCAGGGGACCTGGGAGGCTTAGCATGACGAAAGTGGCGGCTGAGCACACGATCATCAACAAACGACGCGAGCAAGATATCTTTCACGCGTCTAGCAATATGGGGTGGAGCGCCATCCTGCATAAAAATCTTACGTTCCAGTAGGTGTTTATCAGCCAGGCTGGGGATGATGCGATTCTGTAACATATCGGCGTACCTCTCATCCGTCACGGTAGCAGTTACAAAACCAGAATCACTCAGTTCCTAGAAGAAAAAAGGCCCGATAACGGTAGATGTGGTAAATCCAACCCATAACGTGACTTTCTCGACGTGCAATGGAATTTCCACACGACAGTTCTAGGATTTTCGGTAGCCCAAATTCTGCAGTTGTGAGCGTTGACAGACTCTCGGAGCGTGAAATGAGCTTCGTCGGTTCACAACACGTTACTCAACCAATCGTCATCTTCCGCCATCTTTTGAAACGCCTACACCGCAAATGCCCTCCGCTTCACTAAATCGCCAGGTAACAGTTCATGATGTCGATGGACTTTGTAAGAATAGCATCTGAGGGTATGCCTAATTACCAATCAAACAGTAGTGTATGGAATGCCGATGCGACGTGCGACTGCACGAGCGCTGACTTCCCAGACATAGACGAACCCACTATAGTCTTCATTTCTTCCTGAACTGTCTCGGCAAAATTACGCCTTGTGCTCGGTCGGCCACTACGGGGTCTATAGTCTAAACAACCCGTGGCTTCGAACTTCGAAATCATTCTTGCCACAGCTGCATTTGTCAACGGACCTTTACCCATTCGAATCCCCTTCCTATGGCGATAGGATCGTATCGCTGAACTAGCACATTCCCCATTCTGATAATACAGCTTCACTAAAAGTGCTTTTTCAAGTAACGTCAACATGCTGCGACTGCATCTGATTCTCTCTCTCTCATTACAGATCCTTTTATACACGATTTTCATGCGCAGTCACTGACGTTTTCCTGTCCGCTCCATCTATCGGACATTTATTAACTTTTTTTGTTCTAATAAAACCCCATGTCATTCCAAGCATGTGTGTCAATTTTTACCTCTCTATCTACATTATTCCGTGATTTATTACGTTTTCAAATTTTTACTGACTTTTTGATCACCCGGTACTTTCTCAATTCGATGCTCGATAGTTTGGAATTATGAATCCATGTACATGCATACCTTCTGACTTTGTACACCTCGATCACTAGAAATATATGCGAATTTGTCCATGTCGCTACGTAGACTGTCGTACTGAGCTCAATGTGCCGTTATATATGCAAAAAATCTTGAAAGTTCTGTCTGTACCGACCATCGTTAAATTTCTGTGCTTTATCTATTAACGAGGAACCCGTTAATCTTTAAAAATCTTTAAAAAACCGGTGAACGACTTATCAGTTCCTACATGAGCGTTGTAAATATGTTTTAAATTCAAATTGTCTTGTTTGAATGTTTTAATGAGGTTTGCATTATCCTGCAGCAACTGTTTTAGGATTCTGGAATACGTTTGGCTTAGATAAAATAAATCGACACCCATATGTCTCCCGAAACAGAAATACCATCGATTCTGATCTTGATTTTCCGCTGCCACATCGTCAAATATGAATACGGTGTTGGGCTTTACTTGTTCAGGAGGGGGGATATCAGAGCTTTCACTGTATGTTGTGTAGGTGTCGCCTTTTACAACTCGCAGTATCTCTTGTAATAGTAGGTATTTAGGCTGTGACAGTGTTTTGGAAAATACGCAAACATGTTCAAAGTAGACGCCATCTATATGCGTGAGCAATGTCATAAGAATATTTGTTCTCCCACAGTTGGATGGTCCTACAATTATTGCATGTATATTATCAGGAAGTAATGATCCGTTCTTTTTCTTCTGGGAATCCTCTCCCAACCCATCACCAGACCAGTCACCAACTACGAAATTTTGCTGTTTCTCCCACCACGACATGTTATCGACTAAGTCAAGTAGAGGCCTACAGTTAGCTATATGTAAATTCATTCAGTTTCAGTATGACTGACAAAGAAGAAGTTGTTGATATAATTTGCTCTTATGCAGCGTTTCTGAATCACAGGTGCTAAGACACGCTCCATTTGCTGTATTCGTCTTTAAAAGCACTCCCGATCTATCGCATGAAAACGCCACTCGCCTCTACGAGCTGATGTGTATGCAAATCTCCATCTGATCATTAAGTGCGTCTCGTTAGCGTTCGTATTAAAACAAAGCCTTCTTTCCTTCAACGCTCATCTTTGAATGACGCGCGAGATGCGGCGTACGGGCATTTTAATTTCCGGGTGGTGGCGGCTTGCGGTGCGGAGGTGACGCAGTCACCTTGACAATTCTTTTGCGCATGCACTCTATCACAAGTACGCGATCGCCGGGGGTGGCGCCGGACTGGCGGCGGCGGCGGCGGCGGTTAATTTGATACGCAAATTAATATTAGATCGCAACCTTCGGAGGCGGCGCATGTCCCCAGCATCAGGGGCGGCGTGTCGGCCATGTGTGTGACTGAGGGTAGGGGCTGCACAAGTACAGACATATCGAAGGAGTGGCACCGAAGGAGGTGTTTACGTGTCCAGCAAGTGCGTCACTATTAAGTGCAATTACATGTAACCTGTCAATCATCTTCTGTCCTGCTGGGAAGGACAGATGGAGGCATCCTTTGATCAGAGATCGGGCAATTGGCGGAGCGTGGAGGGGGTACCTGGTGTCTATGTCATTATCGTCGACGGGCGATTCTCGTTGTTTCCGAACCGGCATTGCCCTACTACTCATAGCTGTCATTTTATACTCACATGTCATTCATATGAAGCGACATCCGATGTGCTACGGCTGCACGACCAGAATTAACACACCTTTAAAGCGGAATGGTAACTGGAGCTAGAAGCGGGAGACATTTCATTGGGAAAAAAGTTTGGGAATATGATATTCCGGGATCTAGAGTGTCAAGAGTGTGTCTGAAATATCAATTTCGGCCGGCTGTGGTGGCCGAGGAGACTGAGGCGCTCCAGTCACGGTCTGCACGGCCACTACGGTCGGGGGTTCGAATTCCCCCTCGGGCATGGATATTTGTGCCGTCCTTAGTATAGATCATAAGTAGTTGGTAAGTTTAGTTGTTGGGTACCATAAGCTTTACAAACATTTGAACATTTGAACATTTGAAATATCAATTTCAGGCATTAACTTTCACCGCGGACATCGCAGCGGCGGACGGCCTGCATTTAATGTTGAAGATCACTGGCATTCGCCTACCGTTGTCAATAACGAAATCAAAGGTTCAAATTTTTGTAATTCTATGGGACCAAACGACAGCCACTACACTTATAAGCCACTTCAACTAACTTCAACTAACCTAAGAACAACACACACAACCATACTCGAGGGAGGACTCGAACGTCCGACACGAGAGGTCGCACGATCCATAAAGTGACGCTCCAAACCACACGGCCGGTACCGCGCAGTTTGTCAATGCCAACAGGCAAGCTAGACTGCTTGAATAAACCTCAGAAGTCAGTGTATGCGTTAATGCTCAATGGCAGCAGACGGCCGAGTAGAGTGACTTTACTGAGAGCACGACATCTCCTGCAGCACCTCTAATGCGCTCTCGACCACTTCGGTTGCACTCTAGATTCATGGAATACAGTGGCTTTGTCAGTTGAGAACCTGGTTTCAGTTGATAAGAGCTAATAAACACGGTTCGAGTAGGGTGCAAACGCCACCAAGCCATGAAACCAAGTTATTTTATAACTGGTGGTGACTCATTAATGATCAGCGCTGTCTTTACATGGTATGTTCGGTTATTTGGAGATCATTTACAGCCACCAATATTCATCATGTTTCCAAACAACTATCGAATTTTAGGACGATAGCACACCTTGCCATTGGGCTCCAGATGTCGCCATTGGTTTGAAAAACATTCCGCACAATTCCACAGAATGATACAGCCACCCAAATCACCCTGCATTATTTCCATCGAGTATTTCTGGGACATAATCGAGAGGTCGGTTCGTGCACAAAATCCTACACCTGCGATACGTTTTACAATATTGTGGGCGACAACCTGGCGATCGCTGTCTCATAAAGTACATTCATCCATTATGCTGTGGTTCTACCGCAGCATTATCGTCTGAGATGCGATAAGCTACAACTCTAGTTCACCTTTGGTGTTTCTGGAAGTAAGCTGAGCAGCATTCGGTACATGCAGAATGTTGTAAGACCCGTTCTTTTGGCATTCTTGGAACATGATGGTGACGTGTTGTTCCATCAGGGTAATGGGCGCCCACGCACTGTGCGTGAAACTCGATGTGCTCTACGAGACGGTCAGGAGCTTCCCTGGCCAGCACAGCACGAACTCAGGACTTGTCTCGAACCGAGCGTGTGTGGGATATGATGTGACGACAACTGAGACGTGCGACTAGTCAACCAACAACTGTTGTAGAACTGCGTGAACATGGCGGGCAGCCGTGGAAAAATGTATTGCAAGACAGTATTCGCCTGCCATCTGTATGGTCGAATGTGTGGCAGCATCAGGACCTACATTGCTACCCGTAGAGGCTGCACCACATACTGATACGGATTTTGTTTCTTTTTTGTCTATCTTGGGCCTGCAGCTCTCTCCCGTTACAACCTTCTAGGACTTGTAGAGGGTACATAACATTTTGAATAGGAATCCATGTTCGGAAACGTATCGTTTCCGTTCCGCGACGGTTTCAATTCAGATGATTATCTCATACACTCATACTTGAGGAATGCAATTAGGCGTGACCTAGTATAATGATTGTAATCAATTTCAAAAGAATACTGAATCGTTCCGTTATTACTTACGAATTTTCATTACAATTTACACTTTATGGTTTCCATTAGTCGACAACAACAAGAACCCAGCAACGTACTGATGAATTACAACAGCGGCTCGATGTGGTGATCACCAACGCCGTTATACACATTGAACCTCCGAAGTATGTTCTGGTACTCTCTCTTCATTCCACCTGGTGTTTGTTCAATGTCTTGTGCAGCGCCCAGAATTCGTGCCAGCAGATCTTCCTCTGTTTCTACAGGTGTCTCATTAATTAGGCTCTTCATACGACCCCACAACAAGTAGTACATAGAGGTCAAATCCAGTGATCATGGAGGCCACGCGGTTGGACGCCATGGCCTATCCATCTTTCACCAAATCGTCTGTCCCTACCCATGTGAATTGAAACTGCCGTAGGACGGAAAGGATACGTTTCCGGACATGGGTTCCTATTCAAAACGTTATGTTCTCACTACCCTCTATAAAAATCTACAGTTTTCTTCCACTATTTATGAAATTTTGCACACGTAAGCTTCAATATATGAGGACGGTTAGTGTTAGAATCACGTACAACGCATTGTTCACGAGATACGACGTCATAAACAATGACATGCGCGGAAAACTGCTGCATTACGCGAAAATGTCGCATATTTCCTCCTAAACTACTGGACCGATTTCAACGAAATTTGGTGCACATATTCCTTACCATGAGGTAACAATGCTTAAGGGGTAAGAACCACGTACGACACATGGTTCATGAGATACAACGTCGTAAACAATATAATTGCGAGAAACTGCCACATAATGCGACGAGACTTTATTCACACACTGTATGACAATAACAGTATTTAGCGACTTGGGACTAACTGTAAACACAACTTCAAACCTTTATTGAACTTTTTCTCGCTGATAACCATAGGAAAATTATGAAAGGAAAAATGATTCTCTCTTACTACTTTTCCCCTGTTCATGGACTAGAACTACGGCATTCGGTATGACGTTACAATTTATAATTTCTACACTACACATTGTAGCCGCAGGAAATTTTACAGACCGTATACACACATGTAGTTGAATGTGCCTCCGAAATTTTATCACATTACGACTCGCAGTTCAAGAGATATGAGCACATAAACAGTAACGTTCATGGAAAACCAGCCCATCACGCACCAACTTTTAATCTATTACTTCTTTATTATTAATTGTATTCCCAAGAGAGTTTACAGACATAGACTACTTATACAAATGAACATATACTTGAAAAATTATACAATTGTAAACATATAATTCAGTAAATATAAGATCGTACGAATTTTATGTGTCATTTCTATTATGACTTCTATCTTTCTTTCTTTAGATACTACAGTTAGAATTTTGTACATTATGCAAGACAGCGGTACTTCTTGTACATTCTCCGATAATGGCTTTAGAAAAAAAGGAGATGGACAGAGAGAGAAGAGAGAAAGGAAGTACTAACTCAAGACAGGGATAAATAAATAAATAAATACCCGGGCAACGCCGGGTTTCCAGCAAGTATATTTATTACACTTTCGGTTTTATCGCCATCTTGAGGTATCTGTGAAAATTTGACATCAAAATACATCGAATTTTATTATTATCGTAATTGTAACGTCTACTACTAAATATACATACGTCAGACGGTCGTTACATCCACACACATGCAAAGATCATACATTCAACCAGCTACTCAAATAGCAACGATTATCTTAATAATAAACAAACAGCATGTAACCATATTACATCACTGGTTAACTGTCAAGAAGCTGTCAAACATCAATAACAAAATCGTAATGCATTATAGAACAACTACTGCTTTAATAACATCTACGATGCAATAAATAAATCGACAGCAGGAAAAGAAGTTAGAATTACGATAATAATAAAATTCAATCTATTTTGATAATGTCATATTTTCACAGATACCTGAAGATGACGCTAAAGCTCAAACAGGTCCTTCAGTGTAATAAATGTATTTAAACAGCAATTGGATTTTTATTGCATAATAGGGATTTGTTTTGGAATGAATCAATACATGATGCGAAAGTACCGCTTGATCTGTAAATGTAATCATTTCATATACTCCATAAGCAATGTCTCAATAGTGACTTTGTGAGTGTATTGGAAAACTGTAAGGGGATCTATTTATTTTATTTCGGACAGTGTACGTTCATTTATTTTTATTGTATTTATTTATTTTATACTGTTGTGGTAAAATGTGAATATGTTTAAATATGGGCCTTCCGTTGTAACTGGAGTGTGGTGGTGATTTTCTTTTACTAGATGTTCAGCATTTGACAAGTGAGCACATTCATTCTTTAGTTCTCTTCTGCGTTCTTGGTATCTTACAGTAGCCTCCATGAACCAAAGACATTGCCGAGGTGGGGTGGCGTCCATTCGTCAGCGATACAGATAGCCGTACCGTAGGTGCAATCACAGTGGAGGGGTATCTGTGGAGAGGCCAGACAAACGTGTGGTTCCTGAAGAGGGGCAGCAGCCTTTTCAGTAGTTACAGGGGCAAGAGTCTAGATGATTGATCTGGTCTTGCAACGTCGGCTACTGCGAACGGCTGAAAGCAAGGGGAAACTACAATCGTTAATTTTCCCGTGGACATGCATCTCTACAGTATTATTATATGATGATGGCATCCTCTCGGGTAAAATATTCCAGAGGTAAAATAGTCCCCCATTCCGATCTCCGGGCGGGGACTATTCAGGAGGATGTGATCATCAGGAAAGACAATACTGGCATTCTAAGAAACTGAACGTGGAATGTTAGATCCCTTAATATGGTAGGGAGGTTAGAAAATTTAAAAATGGAAAGGGATAGGTTGTAGTTAGATATAGTGGGGACTAGTGAAGTTTCGGAGGCCGAGGGGACTGAGGCGCTCCAGTCACGGTCTGCACGGCCACTACGGTCGGGGGTTCGAATCCCCCCTCGGGCATGGATATTTGTGCCGTCCTTAGTTGTAAGTAGTTCGTAAGTAGTTTGTAAGTTTAGGGACTGATGACCCCGTAGTTAAGAGAGAGGTAAACTTAACTGTGATGGGGGACGGGAATTTGGTAGCAAGAAAAGGAAGGTAAGGAATATGGACTTGGCAAAAGGAATGAAGGAGGAAGTCGCCTAACTGAAACAAACATTTGGTTTAAGAATCATGAAAGACTGTTGAATTCGCGGAAGAGACCAGCAGACACCGGAATATACCATCTAGATTTTACCATGGTAAGACGTAGATTTCGGAACCAGGTTTTAAACTTAAAGACATACTCAAGGGCAGATATAGATTGTGCTCGTACCTTATTAGTTATGTTCTGTAGACTAAAGGTGAGGAAACTGCAAAAAGGTAGGGAAATAAGGAGATGGGACCTAGATAACTTTAAGGAACCAGAGGTTCTTGAAAGTTTCGGTGGGAGCTTTAAGCAACAATTGACAGAATATAACACAGTATAAAAATGAATGGGTATCTTTGATAGATGAAATATTGAAGACAACAAAGGTTCAAATAGGTAGGAAAAAAACCTTGAGTATCACAGGAGAAAACATAAAAATGCAGTAACTGAAGGAGATAAATTGTAGTACAGACGATTAAGAAATGAGATCGAGAGAAAGCGCAGACTGGCTAACGAGGAGTGGGTACAGGGCAACTGCAAGACTGTATAAGGAGGGGAAATACATATACCACCTACAAAAATAAGAGAGACATTTGGAGACAAGAAAAGCAGATTTATTAATATCAAGAACGAGAGGAAAGACCAGTTCTGACAAAGAAGGGAAATCTGAAACATCGAATGAAGATACGGAGGGGCTGTACAAAGGAAGTTCAAAATAATATTGTCGGAAAGGAAGATTGAGAATTTGACAAAGCACTGAAAGACCTACGACAAAACAAGGGTCCTGAAACAAAAGACATTCTCTCAGAGCTACTGAAGTCTCTGGGAGAGCCCGCTATGACAAAAGTATTTCACCTCAAACCTTAAGAAAACTGCAATAAAACCCATTGTAAAGAAATGAAGAGGACAGGTGTGAAAATTATAGAACCATCAGTTTAATAAGTCATGGTTGCAAAATTTTAACACGAATTATTTACTGAAAAATGGAAAATCTGGCAGAATTTGACGTTGGAGATGAGCGTTTCGGATTTAGGGGAATGTAGGAACGCGGGAGGCAATACTCCCTTACGATGTAGAAGACAGATTAAGGAAAGGCAAACCTCCGTTTCTAGTTTTTGTAGATTTGGAGATTTGGAGATTTGTAGATTTGGAGATCAACATTGTCAAAATGTTGATTGGAATACACTTTCAAATTCCGAAATCAGCAGCGGTAAAATATAGGGAACGGAAGGTTATTCACAATTTGTACAGAAACCAGACAGCAGTTATTAGAGTCGAAAGGTGGCGTTGAGCCTCACTGGTTGTATAGGCAAATGGGCAAATGACATGCAGGGTTCGTCTGTTTCGACCTTTAATTAGGAGTATAACTGCGTCGACGTTGGAATGCTCCTCATAGGGGAAGCTCTTTAGCTGGTATGGTGTTGCGGATGAATCCCCGACGGCGAACGGCCCGATTTACATATGACTTGGCGTCCTCCGCGTGCAGCTCACGCAACACAAAATAATTTCACAGTTTCACCGAAGTAAGACCCTCTTCTTTCTTCAAAATGCAGTTTTTGTAGTAGCAATGACAGCGCATGGTAACATGTGGCCGGCCGCGGTGGCCGAGCGTACTGAGTCGCTCCAGTCACGGTCTGCACGGCCACTACGGTCGGGGGTTCGAATCCCCCTCGGGCATGGATATTTGTGCCGTCCATAGTATAAGGTAGTTCATAAGTAGTTTGTAAGTTTAGGGATTGATGACCTCGTAGTTAAGTCCCATAAGCTATACAAACATTTGAATTTTGGTAACGTGTTTACTGTCAGCAATCTTGAAATATGATCAAACAGATGACTACAGTGTAATACTCCTTTCTGGCGTCACGTCAGAGATTTACATTAAAAAAAATATTACGAACGTTTGATGATACTTTTATGTCAAAGATTCGACCAAAAATTTGACCGTGTAATAGCGGCCTTAGGCTACTCGGCCTACACCTGTAACGTTGGCCCTGCGATCAGCATTACAGTTACCGAGGCACGTAGCCGAACGTTTACCAGCGGCGTGCCTAAAAATTGAGCGCTATCGCAGATTAGTGGCCGACACACCTCGCTGTTGAGGGCTGTGAGGTTGAAGGACCGATTAGCAGAGAGGGCTGTCGCCTGGCCGCGCAGCTGCGTCGTGTTGACCTTATCTGGGCGACTTCCGCCTATAATAAAGCGGTGTGCGCGCCGCTTACTCGGCAGCAGCAGTGGCAGCGGAGGACCTGTTATCAGCGCGGGCCGCGGTCTGCCGGCGTTTGGGTGTTGTGAGCTGTTGACAACGCAGCACGGCGTCTGCCCTACTCCAGCGCACGACCTGCGTCCAGTATAGACGTGACTCAGCACATCACGCCGACACGCCGTGGAAACGTGGCCGGCGTTAACGCAGTTCGACACAGAAAGGGAAATGCTTAACCCTCGGTCGTTGTTGTTGTTATGCTCTTCAGTCCGGAGACTGGTTTGATGCAGCTCTCCAACCTACTCTATCATGAGCAAGCCTTTTCATCTCCTCATAAGAACGGCAACCTACATCTGTCTGAATCTGCTTACTACACGCGTCTCTTGGTCTCCCTCTGCGATTTTTACCCCACACACTTCCCTCCAATGCTACTTTTACGATTTCCCGATGTCTAAGAATGTGTCCTACCAAGCGATCCCTCGGTCAACAACGTGAAATGCCAAAGCATGTCATATAACGTCTGGTATTTTAGACCCGACTCAGCTTTTAGGTGCAAAGTGTCTTAATATAATAATGCGCAACAGAGACGCTGTTCGCGGTGGCCGAGCGGACTTCGGCGTCCCAGTCACGATCTGCACAGGCACTATGGTCGTGGGTTCGAATCCCCCCTCGGGCATGGATATTTCTGCCGTCCTTAGTGTTAGCTAGTTTATAAGTAGTTTGTACATTTATGGACTGATGACCCCGTAGTTAAGTCCCATAAGATATACAAACATTTGAACATTTTTGAAACCCGTTAAATGTTTGTAAACCCTAGACTTACAAACTACACTAAGGACAACTCCCTCTCTTTCTCTTTCACGCACACACACACACACACACACACACACACACAGAAGCGCGCGCGCGCGCGCGCGCGCGCGCGCGTACGTCTGTGGGAGGACTCGAACCTCCGGTGGAAACGGCCGCGCAATCCATGACATCGCGCCTTAAATCACAAATCCATAATTGTTATTCAATCTTGTATGGGAGATTTGTTTTTTAGAGTCATTTAAGTCGCATTAGCAGTGGCGTAACTATGGGGGGGGGGGAGATGAGGGGGATAGAACCCCCCCCCCCTCCCAGAACGCGGAAGAAACCGTATAACAGCAATTTTGTAAAGGTTTGGAAACTTGGAGTGTTTTAGCATAAGCTTTCATTGGATGCGAGTGAATTAGTTTCTTTAACGGGAGTGGTAGATGGTAGTCTGTCTGGAAACTGAATTAAATTTTGCTCATGAAGCAGATCTATCCCCCCCCCCCCCCCCCAAAGCCAAGTCCTTGTTACGCCACTGCGCATTAGTACTCCACGGATATCTACTTCTAACTTTTGCATGTTGGCAGCTGATCTTAATTAAAATTCAGGAGTAATTGCTTCGTCTTATTTGGTGAAGGAATTTTGTAAAGCCGTGTTTAACAAATCTCCATTAGCAGAAGTGATAAGTATCATTACCGTTGCATTCGCATACTGAAGATACTGATTCTATTTTGCCGCTAGTATGCTTTTCATACCACCACAATTTCAGCCGTTACCTCACCACTCATAACGGAGAGGCCGACGGTCTGTAAGATACCGATAGAGGAGGATAAGAAGGAAGATTAGGGGTTAACATCCAGTCGACTACATGGTCATTGGAGACGGAAGAGGTACAACCAGAAAAAAAGTGATTCTACTGTCATTGATGCATGACAATGGAAGTGTGAACACATATAGAAATATATATTGTTGAATTTTACAACTACACAAAACGCGGAGTTGATGTTTTTGACACATCGTGTCACAGCTATTCGACGAAACGAAGTACAAGAAGATGACCAATGCGCTCTTCCTATGGAGTACTGGATGCTCCAGGAACAAACACATTCGTACTGTAACGGCTAAACACCAACACAGTGACACAAGTCAGACGAGCTGACTTTTTGAAATCATTGGCGTTCTCATTGGTGAAGACATTAATGAAACTGAGGGTGATCAACGAAGGGCTACCAAGGGATCTACGAACTGAAATAAGAGCAGCTCTGGGGATTCCGGATCCTGGCGAATCTGCTCATCCCCCCACAAGCGAGGGGTGATCTTTGTTGGTGATCTCTTTATAATCTTTCGAGTCTGCTAATGCAGTAGCCAATTTGCAACTTTTCAATTCAAATATGGTTTCACTGTTGCTACTCCAGGCCAATGAACCGTGGAGTAACGTATATTTGAACGGGTGTTTCCGCTTTTTAAGACTTCCAGTTTCGCCGGGGGGAGGAGGAGGGCGCTAATAATAAATCAAACGGCGACCGACCCAACAAGACCCCCTACCCCATCTTCCATTTCATGTTCCGTAGCACCCTCGGTAACACCCATTCACCTTTGATGGTGATCTCTTTATAAACTTTCGAGTCTGCTAATGTAGTAGCCCAGAGTCTTTTGGGCGACGCTGCCAGCCGTGTCGCATGATGACGTTGCTGCTATTAGGACCTGGTACCACTGTGGGCTGCCGCGCGATATACGGTGCGGTATCAGCAGAGTTGTCATGGTAACGTCCTCTATGGCGCAGTGCTGTAAGCCAACACGGCCTAGAAGACAAGGCCTCAAAACTGGACCTGCCTACGTCACACCTGAAGGCCCATGGCCTACGAGAAAGACAGGCCCAAGCGCGGTCGTCATGCCACGTAAGCAAGGTAGTTCCGAGCCGGCGCGATCGCTAGCTCAGTGGCTGCCCGCTATGACGCAGTGGGCCGTGCCCCAGCGGCCGGCCAATCGGCTAGCAATCGCGCCGGCTCGGAACTACCTCGTTTACGTGGCATGACGACCGCGCTTGGGCCTGTCTTTCTCGTAGGCCACTTGAAGGCCGCGGCAGTCAGCTCGCCAGTCAGTTGTGAGGCCTTGTCTTCTAGGTGGAGTTGGATAAGCCCAGCGGCACGCTTGTACATGGCGATCTGTATAGCTAACGTTACCGCGCTACGCGCTTAGGTCTCCATCCAATCACAAAGGCGCTGACTGTGACGTAGCAAGTGTCCGCACAGCGTCCAGTACAAATAATCCGTGTCCACAGCAATCAGCGCAATCGCGGCGAAGAGCTGCAGAGGACGTGTCAAAATGTTCAAATGTTTGTAGAGCTCATGGGACTTAACTACGGGGTCATCAAAAAATATTTGTAAATCTATCGGACCAAACTACGTTGTTATCAGTCCGTAGCTTGCAAACTACTTAAACCTAGGTAAACTAACCTAAGGACAACACACACACCCATGCCCCAGGAAGGACTCGAGCCTCCACGGCGAGCAACCTCGCGCTCCGCAGCGAAACGCTTTAGAACGCTCGGCTACTCCACCACGGCACGGGGTCATCAGTACGTAAACTTACAAACTACTTATGACCCAGCTAATACTAAGAACGGCACAAATATCCATGCCCGAGGAGGGATTCGAACCCCCGACCGTAGTGGCCGTGAAGACCGTGACTGGCGCGCCGCAGACACCTCAGCCACCGCGGCCGGCGAGGACGTGTCGCCTTAGCTGAAATAATTATCATACTGTTTTATGAAACCTTTTCAGTGAAAAAAAAATTCTTTCTTATCTTAAAGCATGATATATTTGCTCGGGAATTGGCTGAATTTAATCGTCACAGTTACTGAACTGCACGAAGCAAACTAAAAGATCTCGTGAAATTTTGAAGACTTTGCATACTTAAAAACTCATAGCAAGGAATTTGCGTGTAGCTCATTTTAAGTCGTTCATTTTTTCGAATAAGAGGTAGCCAATCTGCAGAAATTTTATTTAAAGTTGAGAGCATAATGATACCAAAAAAAAATGTTCAAATGTTTGTGAAGCTTATGGGACTTAACTACGGGGTCATCAGTCCCTAAACTTACAAACTACTTATGAACTACTTACAAACTAGGACGGCACAAATATCCATGCCCGAGGGGGGATTCGAACCCCCGACCGTAGTGGCCGTGCTGACCGTGACTGGCGCGCCTCAGTCACCTCGGCCACCGCGGCCGGCAATGATACCACTTCCTACTCTCGGGATATTGGTAGTTATGTTCCACGGTCGGGTAGGTGCTCATAACAATCTTGTCATTGCATAAACGGTTTAGAAGGTCCAAGAGAATATTTGTAAAGAATAGCACACGCATAGAGACACGCAGGACTATTTTGTCATATGATTGTTGTTGTTGTGGTCTTCAGTCCGCAGACTGGTTTGATGCAGCTCTCCATGCTATCCTGTCCTCTGCAAGTCTCTTCATCTGAGAATACGTTTGGCAACCTACATCCTTTTGAATCTATTTACTGTACTCGTCCTTCGGTCTCCCTCTACGATTTTTACTCCACACACTTCCTTCTAATGCTAAGTTGACAATTCCTTGATGTCTCAGAATGTGTCCTACCAATCTATCCCTTCTCTTAGTCAGGATATGTCAGAAACTCCTTTTCTCCCCAATTCGGTTAAGCACCTCCTCATTAGTCACGTGATCTAGACCCTACCCATCTAAGTCATATGATTAATATTCGAAATATTTTTCGTCTTCATATGGACAAGCTATAATTTTATTTATTTATTGAACGAAGTACATTTTTACCAGCTTATAATATCACATCAACGAAGAATTTAGTAACATAGTCCACGTTACGTTTTGCGGTAAGCTAAGGAGTGTTACTACTGCCGGCCGCGGTGGCCGAGGTGACTGAGGCGCTCCAGTCACGGTCAGCACGGCCACTACGGTCGGGGGTTCGAATCCCCCCTCGGGCATGGATATTTGTGCCGTCCTAGTTCGTAAGTAGTTCATAAGTAGTTTGTAAGTTTAGGGACTGATGACCCCGTAGTTAAGTCCCATAAGCTTTACAAACATTTGAACATTTGAGTGTTACTACTCATATTATTCGAAAGCTGTTTTTTTGTTACGTAACAACATGTAATCGCTCTGTAACTCCATCTTTCTAAATGATATTGGTTTACAACCAAGTCTTTTATTTATTATAGCAACATCACTGTTTAGTTGTGACCTTCTGTTCATAGAGCAGATTCATGGATTTCTCCACGCCACTCATCTAGGGCGAGCATCCTTAATTCTGTACAACTGCGCTATCCACATTCGTTTCACAGTCAGGTAGCAGCTTCCCGCGACTGATTTTAACCCCTCTCTGGCTTCCATTACAACTTTTACGATTCCAATACGCGTCAGAATTTGTCCTATCAACCAGACACCACTTTTAGTCAAGTTGTGCAATAATTGCCCTTCCTCTCTACAATGCGATCTAGTGCCTCTTAATGACTTTTACGATATGCCCGTATAATCTTCAGCGTTATGAATCTGTTTTAAAGCTTCAAAACTCTTACTGATTCATGTGTGTCAACACGGATTTAGAAAATATCGTTCATGCGAAACACAACTAGCTCTTTACTCAGACGAACTGATGGGTGCTATCGACAAGGGTTCGCAAATCAATTACGTATTTCTTGATTTCCGGTACGCTTTTGACACTGTGCCTCTCTTAAACGGCTTTGCGTGGTTATGGTACATCGCGCCAAATTTGCAACTGGATAGGGGATTTCCTGTCACAGAGGACACAGTTCATAGTAATCATTGGTAAGGCATTGACTAAAACAGACGTGATATCGGAAGTTCCACAGGGTAGTGTTATTGGTCCTCTGCTGTTCCTTATTTACATAAACGATTTAGGGGCAAATCTAAGTAGCTCTCTTAGGTTGTTTGCAGATGACGCCATCATTTACCGTCTAGTAAAATCATCTGATGATCAAAACCAACTGCGGAACTATCTGCTATAGGGCAAAAACTGGCCATTGACTCTATATAGCCGCGGCGGATTAGCAGCGCGTACTGGAGAGCCGTGTTTCGGTGCGCGCGGCCGTCCGCCGTCGGGGGTTCGAATCCCCCCTCGGGCATGGATGTGTCTGTTGTCCTTAGGTTAGTTTAACATAGTTTAAGTAGTTTTTAAGTCTAGGGAGTGATGGCCAACGTAGTTTGGTCCCATAATAATCACAAACATTTGAACATTTTGACTCTAAATAATGAGAAGTGTGAAGTCGTCCACATGAGTACGAAAAAAAAAAAATTTACAAGATAAATCAATCTAAAGTGAAGGCCGTAAACTCCACAAAATACCCAGGAATTACTATTACTTCAGACTAAAATTGGAAAGAACACGTAGATAATGTCGTGGGAAAGGCGAACCAGAGACTGCGTTTTATTGGCAGAACCCTTAAGATGCAACAGAACTACTAAAGAAACTGCGTACACTACGCTTGTCCGTCCATTTTTGGAGTATTGGTGCCCAGTGTGAGATTCTTATCAGGTGGGTTTAACGGACGACATCGAAAGAGTCCATAGAAGCGCAGCTCGTTTCGTATTGTCGCGATATAGGGGAGACAGCGTTAAGGAAACGATACAGGATCTGGGATGGGAATCATTACAACAACGGCGCTTATCGCTGCGGCGTGGGCTACTCGCGAAACTCCATCGCCAACATTCTCCTCCGAATGCGAAAATATGTTGTTGACTCCCACTTACATAGGTAGAAATGATCATCAGAATAAAATACGAGAAATCAGAGCTCGAACTGAGAGATTGAGATTTCTCTGTTCCCGCGCGCTATTCGAGAATGGAATGGGAGATAAAATAGTATAACGCTGTTTCGATGAACCCTCTGCCAGGCACTTAAATGTGATTTTTAGAGTATCCCATATAGATGTAGATGTGTTTGTCATTCATAATTCGCTTACGTACAAGGCTACACACCGTACAAATACGTTCGATATCTCGTTAACGAAAAGAAGAAAAGTTCAAATGTTTGCAAACCAAAGGGACCAAACTGCTGAAGGTCGTCGGTTCCTAGACTTACCAACTAATTAAAATAACGAATTCGAAATATTTAAACCCGCTCGGGCCAGCAGTCGCGTTAACCAATTTCTTTTTTATTATTTTTTTATTAATATTTTTTCCAGGTGGATCGATGCTTTGCAGTCGTTTACTCATTTTCGTTCCTCGCGTTAGCTGAATATTTGGCTCAGCGTTTTCATTACAAAGGGCGTTCGGTGCTCAGCCGAGGACGTTAAGCCACGCCAGTTAGACTATCCAGGCACGCTTGTCTTCCAACCCAAATTCTCAACTTAATAGCGCACTAAAATATTCAGATGTTTGTTAATCTTATGGGACTTAACTGCGGGGTCATCAGTCCCTAAACTTACAAACTACTTATAAACGAACTTAGACTAAAGACAACACAAACGTCCATGACCGAAGGAGGATTCGAACCGCCGACGTGGAGCGCCTACAGCACACTATGATGGTAGTACCCCCTGCCCGTTCATTCCTCTTGCTCGCAACCTAGTCTGGATTTCTGCAAGGGATCGAGAGTATTAACACAGTCTAATATACCAGTCACGACACTCGAGCGAATTTTTATTACCCGCAGCGATCGAAGCGCGCCATAGGCCAGCAAGGGACACTACTAAGTTGGCGGTATCTCGTGAACTGTGTCGTGTTACTTGCAGCTTATATTCGTTTTTGTGATTGTTTTTGGACCCGGAGACGCTTGTAGCGCAATTAATTGCAGCAACAACCAGAAAAAGACACCAAATTTGACATTTTTCAGATTTCCTAAGGACCCTGAAAGGTTTGTAACATAATCCTATTTCCAAATGTTATCATTACAAAAAAAAAAAAAAAAAAAAAAAAAAAAAAAAAAAAAAAAAAAAAAAAAAAGTTCAAATATTTGTAGATCTATCGGACCAAAGTGCGTGGTCATCAGTCATCAGTCCGTAGCTTACAAACTACCTAGGTAAACTAACCTACGGACAACACACACATCCATGCCCCAGGGAGGATTCAAACCTCCACGGCGAGCAACCGCGCGCTCCGCAGCTTTACACAGCTCGGCTACTCCACCGCGGCGTTTTCGTTACGAATCGCCTGACAACTACATGAATTTAAGTATAATTATGATTCTTTGATCTTTTCAGGAGTAGAAAATGGCTCATAAATTGCAGAAGAAAAGATCTGCTGAAGAAAGATACCGTTTAACTGTACAATAACGTGAAATTTTGTTCGTTGCACTTTTGAGCAAAACCAGTTCTTGAACGCAGAAAGGAAGAAACAGGTGTGGAATGCTGTACGTACATTATTAGAAATACCGAACAAGCCGCTACAACTGTCTCTGAAAAGGAAATTGCCACAGAGAGTTGAAGAACAAACTTCGAAAACAGTGAAACTGTTTTGTGCCACAGGAGAAGATAAGTGTGTAAACTGTTGCTACATCATTGCCACAAACATCTGAGTGTTCAACACAAACTAATTTTGAGGGCGAAATAGTAAGATTAAAACAGATTATTAGTGCTTTAGAAAAGCGTGTGAAGTGTAAGAATTTCAGTGTCGCTACGCTGTCTTTAAAATTAAAACGGGACAAGGAAAGTGCTTACAGTTACAGCAATACAAAGCAACTCGGCTTTCAGAAAGATACTGTGAAAAAAGACAAGCAAATATCGAAAAATACTGCATCCCGATATCTAAAACAGGATACTTTGGAACTACTACTGAGTCAGCTCACGATCCCATTGAAAGAAAAGTGTGATGTCAGATTTAAAGACGAGAATAAGCTGTTTGCTTTAAATGTACTTGTCGGAATGTTTTATTCTTCCATCTGTACGTACAATCATATCGGAAATTACAAAGAAAAGCGTTGAAAATAAAGTGTTATAGGTATGTCTGTATGATGTTAAAAGGCAGCTCCCTTGCTCACCGCTTGGAGCGCTTGTGTCGCCCCAGCTGTCAGACGCTAACAGAGTTTACCCCAGTGAGTGTTCAAATTCAAATGTTTGTATAGCTTATGGGACTTAACTACAGGGTCATCAGTCCCTAAACTTACGAACTAGCTAACACTAGGGACGGCACAAATATCCATGCCCGAGGGGGGATTCGAACCCCCGACCGTACTGGCCGTGCAGACCGTGACTGGCGCGCCTCAGTCCCTTCGGCCATCGCGGCCGGCACCAGTGAGTGTCGCGACTGGTATGTTAGACTGTGGTATTAATGCGTCCGCATAGAAATTGTCAATGGTCTGTTGGGGCCAAGTTTACAATTATTGAATGGCGTATATTCTTTTCGGACACACATCCATGCGCGAGGAGTACTCGAACCTAGGACGGGAGCAGCAACGTAATTCGTGACATGGCACCCCAAACCGCGTGGCTATTCCCTCATGATATCGTCAGTCATAAATACTGCCAGACTTGCAGCAGTCATACTTGCCACTTATATAAAGCAGTTGTTAAGCCCCATCCATACATTTGCCTTGCGGCCCCCGCCACCGTCTGCGTTTCAGAGAACCGCTGCGTTAACACGGAAAACGCTGGACGCTGCCACTCTCTAGCGGGAACCGGCCTTCACATTTGGCTGTCGAGCACGCCACCGGGGGCGCAGCCATCACACGTTGTTCCGGCTACCGTAGTCGAGCAATCTTTTTTCTTGCACGTAGACTCAAAGTGTTCCCTGTAAGCAGAAGGGACCAAACTGGTGAGCTCATCTGTCTCTGGACGTTCAACTACTTTAATGTATGCTGAGGACAACACATACACACATTCCAACGGCAGGACTCCAGCCTCCGACTTAAGGGAAAGCGCAATCCATGGCACCTAAAACCGCCCGGCGTACATAGTCCCCTTTATCAGCCGTGTACACCACGTCCGCCACACCTAATGACAAGGCGAACCTCCGCATCTATCGTTGGAAAAGAACTATTTATTGATATTTATTTCGTATCTGTTTCAATCACTGTGTGATCATCTTCAGTGCATTAAGCCCTGAGGACTCAAATACACTGCAAAAGGATCACAGTTACCCTACATACATAAACACGATTTGTGAGAACTACGGTACAAATTTCTGCTGTTGTTGTGATAAGGTGTGTTCATGTTGTCGTGATATTTAGTTCCAAAATGTGCAAATGTTTGTATAGCTTATGGGACTTAACTACAGGGTCATCAGTCCCTAAACTTACAAACTACCTATGAACTAGCTAACACTAAGGACGGCACAAATATCCATGCCCGAGCGGGGATCGGAATCCCCGACCGTAGTGGCCGTGCAGACCGTGAATGACACGCCGCAATCCCCTCGGCCACCGCGGTCGGCGTGATATTTAGTATATGAGTCCTCAGAGCAACATCACTGCAGTGAAGATGATCACACAGTGACTGAAATCGATGCAAACAAAGATTTCTTTCCAACCACCACGGCTGAGCTGGTTCTTTTCATTAATCTTTATCCATCACACTCTTTTTTGCGTATTGTTTTATGTAAGTGTGTACTTCAGTATGTCAAAATAATTGCAGATTGCCACAGTGAGAAGGAATAAATGCGTAGACAGGAGACGATGGGACAAACATGAAGTTGGAAAAAAGCCATGAAAGAGTGCCAGAAGTTAGTCGATACTAGAAGTGAGCCGCGTCGGAGCGGCCGAGCGCATTGAAGCGCTGTACTGCGATGTGCGAGGTCGTTCTCCGTCGAGGGTTCGAAACCCCCCTCGGGCATGGATGTTTGTGCTGCCTTTAGTGTAAGGTAATTCATAAGTATTTTGTAAGTTTAGGGACTGATGACCCCGCATTTAAGTACCATAAGCTTCGCAAACATTTGAACATTTGAACTAGAAGAGACTACCGCAGATTTAATTTGTGCAGTTGGAAGAACTTATATGTAGGTTAATGGTCGTATTCCCTCATCACCAGTGTCAACAGGCTGAGTGGTGGTGCCGATCCTGGAGGCGTAGGGTACTGGGTTCGTATGACCCAGTGGTCCACTACACACGACTGTCTGCCACCAGTGGCTACAGGCCTGGTCGCGAAGATTGGCAGCTAGGTTTTGGCGGCGCCACCGGCTGACAAGGCTAATCCCCCTCTCCCCCACATCGCCACAGCGCAGTGTTGAGGCAACTGATCCCCGATTAAAGACCGCCGTTAGCAGGGTCGGAAACCGTCCACGCAAACTTAGCTGACACTCGGAGTGGTTAAAAAATGTTCAAATGTTTGTAAATCTATCGGACCAAACTGCGTGGTCTTCAGCCCTACGCTTACAAACTACTTAAACTAAGCTAAACCTACCTAAGGACAACACACACACACACACACACCCATGCCCCATGGAGGACTCGAATCTCCGACGGCGGCGAGCAACCGCGAGCTCCGCAGCGAGGCGCCTTAGACCGCTTGGCTACTCCACCACGGCCTCGGAGTGGCCGGCCGCGGTGGCCGAGGGGACTGAGGCGCTCCAGTCACGGTCTGCACGGCCACTACGGTCGGGGGTTCGAATCCCCCCTTAGGCATTGATATTTGTGCCGTCCTTAGTCTTAGCTACTTCATAAGTAGTTTGTAAGCTTAGGGACTGATGACCCCATAGTTAAGTCCCATAAGTTCTACAAACATTTGAACATTTTTTTGCCTCGGAGTGGTGACCTGTTGGGAGCCACCTTCAGTGGGAAATTGTCTTCACAACCACGTCGAGTATAAACTTTGTTTCCGCGAACAGAATGAATACAGGCATCTTATTTAAACAGTATAACAGGCAACAACAACAAAAAAGCGAAGAATGAAATACATTACTGTGAGTGATGAAGTCGGTCTGAAATGAAGCTTCCAAGTTCCGTGTATTACGTCTTCGTCAAAAGACGAGAGATTACAAATACGTATTGAGAAACGTAGTATTCGTATTTTTACAAGTAGTAGCGAAAATGTGCGAAGTTATTGATTCATGATAGTAGCGAAAATGCGCCAAGTTATTGATTTAAGAAAGTTTCTTGATGCTTACAAAGAAACAGGTAGTGAGATTATTTTATAAATCACATACGTTGTATTAATTTCATGTTATTTTTTAATTTTATTTTTATTTACTTATTTATTTTGACTGTCGGTTACAGTTCTATATTTCCTAGCATTCCTAGCTTGTGCCTTTACTCCCCACTCTCTATTTTCTTTCGATAATTTTATGTGCCTTCGTTTCCATACCATTATTTTATCGTGATTTCATTAATCTAGGTTGGGCTTGAATAATTGTAATCACCAATATAACTTCAACAAACGACTTGATTTTCATCCTTTCTTTCCAACAGCAGGGATACAGAGTCTTTTATGAGCACTGTTTGCATCTATAAAGTCAAAGCACGTGCAATGTTTTATGAGATATTTATTATCATTTACTAAGTGCAAACACACCGTTTCCCTGGAAATAGCGGCTTTCAATATGGCAGTGCTACACTAGTGACAGTGAGCGGTCTAGTTAGTACGTCTATGAGTCTGACAGTGCACTCCCAGTAATAAACAGTACCGCCATGGTGTAATAAGGCCCTCCTAAGACGTGCCTACCCTCAGCAAAAATTACTCCCATTGCCCGTATCTGCTTGTCATCGTGCAAGCTGGGGAAACAAGCCAACCGGCCGCGGTGGAGTAGCCGAGCGGTCTAAGGCGCCTCGCTGCGGAGCGCGCGGTTGCCCGCCGTGGAGGTTCGAGTCCTCCCCGGGGCATGGGTGTGTGTGTTTGTCCTTAGGTTAGTTTACCTTAGTTTAAGTAGTTTGTAAGCTACGGACTGATGACCACGCAGTTTGGTCCGATATATTTACAAACATTTGAACAATCCAACCGTTAATAACGAAATACTGCTTGAACAGAAGAGCGGATAACGCTGGCAATAAAAAAGGAAAAATTTTTATTACACTTTTTTCAGTGTCGGTTTCGGAAAGTCTTGTTACCATCTTCGGAATAGCGTCACAATTATGTAGTAACATCACGTCACTTTCCAATCACAATTTGGGTTTTTAAAAAGTATGTCAAATATAAAACAACTTATTTCTTCGGTTTTTTGGCCTTGTCTTCCGCAGTTGCAGTTATACAATTTTGTATAGGATGTGGGACCGTCTTAATTTACAGTTGCAAAAGACGGTCCCACATCCTATACAAAATTATAAAACAACCTCTAAGTCTATAATAAATCGTGCTGTACTCATGTCACAAGCCCATGTTTTACTACACATGGTGGAGAAAAATTATATCACGTAATTTCAATACTGGATAGCTGACGCCAGTAGGAACCACAGTTACTAATGTTGTGTAAGTCGTAGACGCATCCAAGGTGAGTATTTCGTGACACAATTTTTCTCCACCCTGTAGATATAAACGTTGTTGCATATTTAACATAGTTACGTTCAAACTGTAATTGTAACTGTAAACTGACTTATATTACTGTGTAACGCTGAATAATGGAAAGATCAAGTGAGAATTCAACAGATAATGGATAGGTTACAACTCACCGCAAAGACGACCGTCGAGCCACAGAGAAGCATTTTTTTGAGTCACACACACACACATACACATACACACACACAAACGAGCTTTCGGCCACAGCTGTCGTCAGAAAAAGGACACGCACTCTCTTTTATTCAATCACATAGGCACAACTCAGCGACAAACAACAGTCATCTTCGACTGCTATGGTATGAGTATGTGACTGTCTCTTATACGTGCCTCACTGCGGCTCAATGACCATCTATGCGGTCAGTTGAAAGCTACCTTTATTAACTGACGTGTAATACTGAAGCTAATCAAGATCCGAAGATGGGAACATAGATTTTCCGAAATAGGTAGTGAATAAAGTTAAATAAAACCGTTTCATGTGAACTTTTTTGACACAAATCTCGGCTCTTCTTTATTACGTACAGATACGTTTATACATAACTAAATGAAGAGGTGTTGGTGACACCGAAGGCGCTGCTGTAAGTTACTGGAAGTCTTACTTATATGGCCCCTTCTCGGTCTCCTCTCTCACAATTGCGATTGCACTTGGGAGGAGCACACCACGGAACTGCAGAAACGACCAAATCTGTATTTTCAATACGAGTGTTCTCAGACATAGGAGACTTGAAAATAACAAAGCTTGCATACTTTGCTTACTTTCATTCCATAGTGTCATATGGTATAATATTTTGGGGTAACTCTTCAAGTCAGTCAAAAGTCTTCAGAGTCCAAAAGCGTGTAATACGTATTAGTTGTGAGGTAAATTCACGGACGTCCTGTAGAAGCCTCTTCAAAAAACTGGGTATATTAACTATTTCATCTCAGTATATCTATTCCTTAGTGAAATTTGTCATAAATAATATATCCCTTTTCCCAACAAACAGCTCATTTCATACATACAACACTAAGAACAAAATGATCTACACAAGGACTTAAAAGCACTTACTTTAGTTCAAAAAGGGGTCCACTACTCAAGAACACACATTTTCAATAATTTACCCTCAAGTATAAAAAATTTAGCTAGAAATAAACATCAGTTTAAGAGGAGCCAAAAAGACTTTCTAGTAACCCCTTCTACTCCATTAGTGAAATTCTAAATTGTACCAAATGATGTTTGTATCGGTATTCATACTATATTAGTATTATTGTATCATCAGCTAAAAAAAAAAAACTAAAAATGTATGTATCTGTATTTATATTGTTAGTATTATCTATTATTCAGCTTGTAAATTTTGTATTTTGACATGTTCCACATCCATGAGGATATCCTCAACATGGATCTATGGAACGAAAAACTAATCTAATCTAATCCTAAGAAATAAGATCAGTTTCAATAGTGTTGAGGCCAACGACGTCCTTACGGAACAGTAGATTCGTTCAGTGGGTGTCTGTAGTAACAAAACTTGTCAAGCACGCCGTCCTGTTGCTCATCCCACTGTGAACTGTCGCTTTAGTATGCGAGGTGGGTGTGAATCAACGCTTCAAAGCAATGGAATCGTTTCACTGATGCGAATTACGCCAGCGCCTGAGGCTTTTCCGTGTCGATTCTCAACGGTGATAGTGGCTGAAATGTTGCAACGCTGCGTGTCGCGGTTCTGGCCGCCATCGCTGCGATGCCACATTGTGCTTTGTGCGTAAGCGTCAACTCCAGGTTTCATTGGCTACAGACGAAGGCTATTCCGGGCGACTGCGCTCTCATTGGTCCGCGACGTGTTACGTCATTCGGTAGCCAGCGCCGCGCCGGTCCGCACTAGCTGACGGGAGTCTCACACAGTAAAACAATTTTCACGTCTATTAAAACTGGATTGCGTGCATCTAATCAATGCAGTTCATAATAATTCGAAAGAATTTGTATGTTAATTATTCGGAAGGAAACTTTAAGCGCTAAAAGCACTGGTGACAACACTTGACAACATCCAAACATCGCTGTGTAGAGCTCGCACAAGAAGTCGTAGCCCGTGCGCAGAAACGCATTCTCGAGTTGTGCGCAAGATGAGTCCATTCCTTTGTTTCGTGGGACGGACGACTCAGTTGCACGTTGCCGCGTTCTTCGTCTGTAAAACTGCGTCGCCGGCCGCGGTGGCCGAGGGGACTAAGGCGCTCCAGTCACGGTCTGCACGGCCACTACGGTCGGGGGTTCGAATCCCCCCTCGGGCATGGATATTTGTGCCGTCCTAGTTCGTAAGTAGTTCCTAAGTAGTTTGTAAGTTTAGGGACTGATGACCCCGTAGTTAAGTCCCATAGACTATACAAACATTTGAACATTTGAAAACTGCGTCCCGCGATCAGCAGGCAACACGCAACCTAAGTGGCCGCTCTTCCAAAACAAAAGATTGGACTCGCCCAAGTCGAGAAAGCAGAGGCCATGACTTCTTGCATGAGCCCTAGAACAGGCACAGGCAATCTTTTCTGCCCTGCAGTACTTGAACTGGCGGGGCGCCTGACATGAGCGCTCCTACAGTATAATCAATCATAACGAACAGAAGGTAGAAAGTGTGATCACTAGTGGAGTACCCGTTTCGCCGCTTGGCATTACTCTCCCGTGCAGGGATATTACACTTTCGCATTCATACCTCTGTTTGGGGTGCTATGAAGTCGTGATTCTTGTATAGGTCCCTATGTTGTGGGGACACATGTAATCTAGATTATTTAAGCGCAATCTCAATACTGACTTTTTTTTCTTTTTGGTTGTTCTGTGATGGAGACAGGAGAACCCGGCAGTGAATAACTGCACGAAGTCGCACACAGAAATTGACAACAGTAATATTTATTCTTACCGCGTCACTTCATATTCCTGCAGCAGACCAACTAGACAAAGATCGTAAAATCTGTTATGATGTATAAGACATTCACAACTCACTTCTAGTAATCCTGCGAATAAACCAGAGCGAAAAGTTTACAATCCTAGGAAACGTCTTGCAGATTATTGTCGATATTTAATCCACTCTTAAAATTGTGTTTTCAACCATTACTTTGCAGCAGTTGAGTCAGGATTTAGATTTTCTTAGCCGATAGTTAAGCAAGAATGTATCGAGACCTGTATATCAAAAGACACAACAATTCTGCTTGCCCAGCAGTGACAGCACATTTACTCTCGCCTTCTCTGACTTGTCTTTATTGTTTGTCCTGGCCAAGCTATGTTTTAATTTTTTTTTTTTTTTTTTTTTTTTTTTTTTTACTTGCGCTTTCCATACACTCTTACTTCAAGTGGATTAAGAAATGTAGACCTAACAAACAACTGGGTTCTATTTAAATCAGAAGTGGCATCACAGTCACAAATTGCTGGGCGTTTTATTCACAATTTTTCAGGCAGCTTTACTTTTTGTACGAGATTTTCATAGCTTTAACCGGATGACAAATACATGGGCAACTTCAGGAAAATGTCATTACCTGAATTTGTTTTCAAGTGCCAACAAATTGTAGGTAGCTCTACTTCGTTTGCACAAATAATGAATTTGTCAGTTTCTAACTTCTTAATATTAAACTTTCAGTAAAGTGAGCGTTACAAATGTACGAGTTTCTTGCTCAATGCTCAATGTTTGTATAGTCTATGGGACTTAACTACGGGGTCATCAGTCCCTAAACTTACAAACTACTTATGAACTACTTACGAACTAGGACGGCACAAATATCCATGCCCGAGGAGGGATTCGAACCCCCGACCGTAGTGGCCGTACAGACCGTGACTGGAGCGCCTTAGTCCCCTCGGCCACCGCGGCCGGCCGAGTTTCTTGTTAGCACCTTTTTTACAACTTTCTTCCATTTGTTAATATTTCCTAAAACTTTTGATGAGGTGGAAACGTCTTAGGTCCTTGCAACCAGGCAAATAACAGGAAGGCATCGCCACTATTCGTTTCAAGAGAAATATTTGGTTGGCATTCAAGTCTAGCGGTTTAATTAAACATCAAACACTAACAATCTGTGTTGCTGCACAATTCTTCATATAAAACCTGAAACACCCATAAATCAGCAAGCGTTTATAAAAATGAACACAGCAGCGCGCAAAACGATTTGCAGTGCTGCGCAGTGGAAGATTTCTGCACTAACCCTATCGAGCCTATGTTATCGTAGATGAGAGATCACACTTTCCAGTTCAATACATTATGGTATAATGTCAACACTACAGCGTCCGTCACGTTAATGTATTACGAAGCAACACACCAACATGAGTTGCACCCGTTTCCCGATGCACTTCACCAACAAATTATCTCTCACATGACGATGTCTTGACAGTACATTCAATTTATGTTCACCCAGTCTTCAGATATTAACCCAGATATCGCTGACGTCCTTCCAGGAGGACGAGAACGGCAGCTTAATTTTTTTATTCTTGTCTGTAAGAATTCGTGTACAGTGTCATATTTTATTTGTTCTAATCACGTCCTCTCATTTCAGATCTGTTTTAGATTGTATTGTCGATTGCAAGTGATTTTTTTTTTTCAAAACACGTCATTAGTTTTGCAATATTTCCCTTCTTTCTGAAATGAAGTCAAAATGAATAATTTTCATTTTGATGAAGCGTAATTAACCTGTCGTTCCCTGATGCGTCCCGTCCTTTGCAGTTTCCATCCCACTTGGATATCCGCCTCCCTGCTTACTATAAATCCCTCCAAATCCTAGAACGCCACGCCCTCCGCCTCACTTACGGCATCCGCATCCCTTAACCCCCCCACCCCCCACCCCCCACCCCCCGCGGATCCTCTTAAGATCTCATTCCTTTCCCTCACCTCCTCAAGTTCCTCGAGCATCTCAGTATCCTCTACACCACCCGCAAAATAGAATCCAGTCCCCCTGTTGCCTCCCCCATCCTGCTGAACTCTGGGTCTCTGCCACGCCGGTACCAGCATATCCCTCCCTCCCTACACCTTCACACTCTCCACATCCTCTCCCAGGGTCACTTTAGCCACCTCCCTCTCCCGGATTCCACCATTCGTTCTGATATTCACCCATGCTATCAGCCCTAATCCCTCCCCTCCCCATATATTGAGTGCCCCTCCCCCTCCACTCCCACTCCCCTCCCTTCCCTCCCTCGCTTGGATCTCCTTTCCCGTCCCTCGGAGATCTTACGCTTTCCTTCCCCTCTTCTCCAAACCTCCCCCCTTCCCATCCCTCCGCGCCTCCCTTCCTTCCCCTCTCACCCTGTGGGGTCTTCGTGTTTTACTTTTTAACAGTGTTTTTAACAGTGTACCAGATCAAAGTGTCGTGTCAGTGTCAAGTGGTGAACGTGGTTTGAAGACTTCAGCAACCGCCGCATAGGCAGAACACTGTGTTGCCATGTTTTTTTTTTTTTTTTTTTTTTTTTTTTTTTTTTTTTTTTTTTTTTTAATTGTCTCTCTGTTATCGTCGCCATTCACTGTGCAAAATCTCTGTTTTTTAGCCACTGTGGCAGTTTTTAATACTGACTATGTGTGTTTTAAAGCCTTAATTTCATTGTTTTTAATTCTCCTATTTTCTCTCCCTTTTTATTGTTAAATTCAACATTTTATCTCCTTTTTTATCATTTTCATCTCCTGTTTTAAACTACCATTCGTTTTGTCAAACATGTATGTACCCTGGGCTGAAGAGCGGCGTACGAGGCTGCTGCCATCCTGCCCCCTCGGGGCATTAAAATACAATAAAGGAAAAAATACCGTTATTATTAAAACAACATTTAAGATGAAATATATACATGTAAATGTCTCAAAAATTGAAGAAAGTTCGAGAAATATAAACCCAACTACGAGGAAGTGTTCACTATTTTCTGTATGAACCTCAATTGCAGCTGCATCCAATTTCCCAAATTTTTCGCAGTGAAAAGCCCTTATTGCTGAGCTCAATAATATTCTTCCTCACCTCCACCGGTATTTCGGTTCTTTTTACATCCATGTTACGCGATCGACTTATGTATTGCAATACACGTCTACTGTATAAACAAACGACACCACTTACACTGTGTTCACTGCTAGCGTGATAGATGCAGCAGTGTTTGCTTATTGGGGCACAAAAGTCAACATACACTTGGGGTTTGTCGTCACTTGCAAGAGAGACGTTGGAGTGAACACAGTGCAAGTGGTGTCGTTCGTTTATATAATAGACGTGTATTGCAATACATAAGTCGATCGTGTAACGTGGATGCAAAAAGAACCGAAATACCGGCGGAGGTGACGAAGAATATTATAGAGCTCATTAATGAGGGCTTTTCACTGCGGAAAATTTGTGAAATTGGGTACAGCTGCAAAGTTGAGGTTCATACAGAAGATACTGAAGACTTCCTCGTAGTTGGGTTTATATTTCTCGAACTTTCTTCAATTTTTGAGGCGTTTATTCCATCAAAGCTTAGCGTAGCCACGTCCTCCAATAATGCAAACATTGGTGACCGAACTTTAATTAAAACTGTTTCTTCCTTTAACGTTCCTGGTTGACCAACTGCGTAGTCGATTTTTGGACGGAGCAAAAAAGGAAGGTAATACACAGTCATAAAGATGGGATAAGTAATGTGCGAGAGAATAAGTGGAGGAGCATAGGAGTATTTTATCCAATTCCCATGCATATTGAGTGAAGCATTTCAGGGTTCGCTGGTTTCCAATATATTGAGTACCCTGTTGACCACTGCTCTGGTGTTACTACAGTGTCCTCGTCTCTTATGTCATCCTCTGTGTCGTCACAGGCTATAGTACCCGATTTATTTCCTTAACAATTAGTGAGGTAAAACCAGCAATTCGTTTTGCATGCCCTATTTGATATACATACGTAAAAACAGATTGTTTGATTCAGCTTACTAAATCTGACACATTTGTCCCTGACTGCCCACATAAAACTCTAAAAACGTCGAGCCTGTAATTTAAATACAATTTTTCGGAGATAATGGACAGCAGTCGTGAAGAGACTTGTATTCCTAGTGAAAGAAGACTGATAAAGGTCGCATAGTTCATAGACGTATAGGGCATGTAACCCTACTAAATCAAAGTCGTAGAAGTACACCAACCTTTTCATCAAATGTTCAAATGTTTGTAAATCTATCGGACTCAACTGCGGGGTTATTAGTCCGTAGCTTACAAACTACATAGACTAAGGTAAACTAGCCGAAGGCCAACACAACCCCCGACGGCGAACGGCCGCGCGCACCGCAGCACGGCGCTCCAATGCGCACGGCCAATCCACCGCGGCACCTTCTCATATACAGTATCTGCAGCCACCAGTAGCGCTGCCTCGATTTGGTTCTGGGAGGGGGGGTATTTTTTAAAAATAAAGTTTGTTGAATTCATTAATCTATGACTTATTTTTTACACTTTTTATAGCTGAACCTGTAAGAGTACACCTATCGCTGTACCTTACAGTTTGATTTAAAGTAATGTATATATTGTCTTAAATTTGTTTAGTTCATGTATTTTTCATTTGTTGTATGCTAGATATATTTCTTATGTAACGTCATTTTCTATATTGAATCATTTAGTGTAAGCCCACATGAATGCAAGGACATTCTTATGTTGTAAGTTAGCAATGCGCCAGAGACAATGTTGAACCTGTATCAAAGACTGTCTTTGGCACAGAAGTAGTAGCTGTGAGTGTCGCGCTGCTGAAGCAGTCGCGGTGCGGACTCGCCAAAGTAAAGACATAAATGCAGTCTCGGAGCGGACTCGCTATAGTAAACACGTAGATGTTTTGTTGATGGTGCAGAGGCACGGTAGGCGCAGTGTGGCGCGAGTTTAATGCAATTGCAATCAGCCTGAGAGGCGTACTGTTTAATGTATTGAAGAAAGTGCGAAATAAGTTTATTTATACTCGATCAGTGTAATCCTTTTTCATGTGTGCAAGAAAAGTAATTGTTTGGTATCAAGTCTATTGTCACCGAGTGTGATCGTTGTTGTAGTAAGAGTACCTATTGTAATCATATCTGTCTTGTATGGACTTCACAACGAAGACGACGAAAGCAGATGAGTACTTTTGTAACATTTTATTTTGTATGCATGTAAATGTAGTGTCAACCCAATCAGAACTTTGGTTCAATTATACATGACTTATTTTGAAACCAGTCTTAATTTTGTAAGTAGTTGTAGTCACCCCATTATCACCATTATTAGATTATGTTGATTATGCAAGCCTGTACATTGACCAACAAGATCAATCATTTTTTCAAAGTAATTACGATCAGTTTTAAAGAAATTGCTAGATGAGTTAAAGAATTGCTAAACGTGTTACAACCACAGAGACTAGTAATTAAAGTGCGAGAGAGTTTGCAAGTAAAGTAAAGTTGATTTCATTTATGTAGAAAGTAACCAGACTTGACTGAAGTAATTTTTTTTTTTTATGAAATACGTTAAATGCCAAACTTTGCTCAGCTAGTTACACGCGTACGCTACCCAGGCCCTGGAACCAATTAAAAAAAAATAGTTCAAATAAAGTTTTAGAAGAAACTTGAATGCTTTAAAGAATATTATCAAAATTATTGAGAAGTTTAACTGTAGTATTTGTGAAGCTCATTGCACCACTGAGTTTCACTGTACTGAGCTATTATCATTGTAATTAGAGTCTATCTGCTATTACAATTTTGATTATAACACGAACACGCCATCGCCACTACATGAATTCTGACATATTTGTTAGTGAAGTTGTGCTGTTCGTGAATCGTAAGAGGTGCTAGTTGGAGGCTGTAGTCCATGCTAAGTCAGATAGGGCCAAGCTTAATTAATTACTACAGTGACTGTTTTAAGTTAATTAATATCAATTTTTTATTTAATCAAAATTCTAACTTACAATGCGAAAGTGTTGTTGCGACCCATTAGTTGTGATTTGCTACAACATTCAATAACAAAATTATTATTACTAGAGCATTCTGAATTTTGAGATTTTTTGACGACCTCCAACAGGCAATTTTCTTACAAATGGCGACCCTGCCAGGATAGTTTGGGCGCCTACGTTGTAACTGGTTTGGCAAGAAATTTGTTAATAAAGTAAAAGTAATTAAGATATCATTACATTTTGATTTATTATTTTGTTATGTATATTGATTGACTGTTTATTGGATTTGAAACTTGTATATCGTTTGTTGATTTTGAAACATTGTTGAAAATTTCCAACATGGCACCAGTAGGGCAGCGTCATCGTGACGCAACAATAGAGAAAAGTAGGGTCCTTACTAGGAACGCGATAATGTGTAGAAGCCAGGCATCAACAATGGATTCAAGATTAGAAAAGGTAACCGAAATGGAAAACGTACCGGAATTGGAAAATGCAAATTTGAACGTAGATCGACAAGAAATTACGCGTGATCAAAATGAGGTTCGAAGAAGTAGTACAGATTTGAGACACTCAAACGATCGCAGGTTAGCGATAAACGTGGGTCACGTAATTAATGGAGAGAAAACTAACCTGGATGAGGTCGCGGACAATGTTAGTGATCAGCAAAAGGTAATTGACGAACATCAGAACGAATCGGAGGCTAAATGTTCATCAGATGATCTGTCATCAAGTAGTGAGGAGGAACGGAAAATCGACAGAAATAAAAAGGTTAAGCGAAGGACAAAAATGAGGGATGCTGTGCCTCAAGGAAATGCAGACATAAGTGCGTTAATGCAATTCATGCAAAATATGAGCCAGAATTTGAGCCGGGATCTTGGTCAAAAAATCGAAAAATCACAATTAGAACTAAGACAGGAACTTGGACAGGACATAAAGAAAATAGATAAAAAAAATTGAAGAAATAAAAAAGGAAAATGAACACGTCAGGAAGCAAATAAGTAAACAGGACAAAAGGATAGATGATTTAGCCACGCAAACGGAACAACAGATTACGCATGCGCAAATAAATTGTGAGGAGCGTCACACCGAGTGCAGTAACGAAGTCACTTTGGTTAAAAAATCATTAAACAGAACCAAAGACAAAGTCGCGGGACTCGAACAGGGATTAAAACAGCATGAGGAAAGAATTGTTCAGATACAAAGAGAAATGCAGCGTGTCGTGGAACATGGAAGCAATACGTGGACCCCGCCTAGTACAGAAGCGCAAGTTGGCAGTCACAATGAGGACGCAACAGATAATTGTTATCGTCTCATGAGGCAGCCAGCTGCAGAAAACGTCAGCTTTGAAACGACAAAATCTGTCACCGAAATCAGTAACGGGAATTCGCATTACGAAATAAATTTGAACGGAACTGTACCGGAGCAAAGAAATGTTGCGCCATTGCCTTGTGTTGACAACAATGAGGAGACAAGGCGAACCGAAAATGATAGACGAATGGAAAAGTATTTGCGTAGTATCAGACCGCCACAATTCAAACCAGATGGCGACATCCACATAATGAAATTTTTGAATCACATCGAACAAACTTTACCGCGAGATTGGTCGGATCGCATGTGTATAAATTATATTCTGTCCAACGTGCATGAAAGTATTCATAATGACGTTATGGACATGAGTAGCGAGAGCAGAAGCTACCGCGAATTTAAGGATCAACTAATACGCAAATATTGGTCATCAGCAAAGCAGATATTCACACAGCACCGATCTTTAACGCAAATAAATTCAGTACGATGGAGAAATATGTGAAACATTACTGGAATAAGAATAGGTATCTTAGCTATCCAATACCGGAGCGAGCTTTCATTTCAGTAATGTTAGCAAAATTGCCCAGACGTGTGCGAGATCTTTTCATTGTACAACCAGTTTTATCTATAGAAAAATTTATGGAAGTCTTGGAAAGATGTGATCGAAGCTGGGAAAATGGAGACCGTCCCAACCGACAGGACAGAGGGAATAGGAATGGAACAGATGATTGACATTATCGGAGGGACGAAGGTACTCGCCGTGAAGATAACGGATACGGGCTCCGACAAGCGGATACACGGGAAGACAGGTCACGAGGAGGTGATACCAATAACGGCCGACAAGATGATCGACGGCAACGTCATCAGAGAGAAGAAGAACCGAGACAAGACCGACAGGAAAATCGTAATCGAGAGAGGAATAATCGAAATGATTGGCAAAACACCGGAGCTAGGCCCAAAGAATACAATGAGTCACGTAATGTAGACAGAAGTAGAGGAGACGGAAGAACAGTCTACGAGAAACCGGGACCTCGCGACAAACAGGTTTATGCCGTAGAAGCACGCACAGTAGATAATGGAGACACCAACCACGAAATACGTAATCAAAGTACGAACAATCATGAAGAAAACGCACGTTGTTTAAACTAATTGAGCGGCCTGCTTTGCCCCGCGGCGAGGCCGCAAAGCCTTTGAAGGGGACTGAAGGACCGACGAGCTCAGACGAAAATGCAAAGAAAGAAGACTCCGATAATGAATGGATAACGACAGATGATGAAGACGAAACTGACGTTATATACAAGACTACGAACGTAATTGAACGTGGCAAGAATGAACGAACAACAACTGTAGAAGCAAAGAAGCTTGAGGGCGCGCAAATAAACAAAGTTATTGACGCATCAGCGCAAATAAATAAAGCAACAGTTGGGCCAGAAACGGAACAAGAATACCATGAAAGAATGTTCGTTGAAGCAATAGATGCGTTACTGGATAACAATGATCAAGATAAGAAAACTTGTATTCAACTGGAAGAAGATACTGACGTGGAAGAGACGGAAGACAGTGACGAATCGGATACGACAGAAGATGAGCAGGGAGAACCAGACAACAAAGCAGCAGATACCTTAACCACCTGTACGGAAGAAGTAGCAGAAAATTATGATTCATTGCAGAATGAGTTTCTTGACATCATCGAGCATATCGAAATTTAGAGCCACCACGACGTTGCAACAACAGCACCGCAGATGAGACAATCCAATAACATCCGAAAGTCAGATGAACAACAAAAGTTATCAACGGAAGAAGAAGATGTGCTTAGAACTGAAATACGAGTATTGAGAGACGCCAGACAAAGCGAAAGCAATACATGTCCGAAACTAAAACTGGTAATCGGAAGCAAGGATTATGAAGCATTAATTGATACTGGGTCGATGATTTAGATTTTGACACGATCGATTTATGAGGATGTTAAGAAAAGCTTGCATAGAATAGAGGAACTTCCAGCAACTAGATTGAAAATATATGGAGCTTTCAATTCTAAATTTGTGGAATCAAAGAAGAAGATTTTCTTGCCGTTTAAAATCAATCAGCTTAACCAACTATTTTACCATGAGTTTGCAGTAGTGGAAGAAATAAATATCCCGTTGATAATTGGAGCTGATTGGCTACAGAAAGTTAAAGCGGTCGTGGATCTGAAAACAAATATTTTGACTGTTGAAGACGAAGGAAACCAGTACACCACCGAATTATTACAGCAAGTGGAACATCCAGTAAAGACATTTAATATCAGGTGCAGCCAGGAAGACATAAAAACAAGTCATGGCAAACAAAGGCAAAGAGAAAGGTTAAAAGAGAAGGACGAACGATTTGAAGATCTCTACGGTATAAGCAACGTGCCGACAACAATGAGGCGTGACGCGCCGCGAGCCGGCACAGAGTACTGGAGAAGACGACGCGTGAAAATGAAACACTCAACTGTAAATGAACCGTCTGACTGTAGTTATGTGAATCAAGAGCATTGCAGCGGACGAAGAAGTGGGGTACAGCAAAATGAAAGCTTATTTGGATTGACACACAAAGAAAGGACACATTTTTTACTCGAAGAAGACGACACCCAAGACGACACCGAAATGAACTTGATAATTACCGGATTTGTAGGAGAACGGATTGTCACTGTGACACCGGACACCGGAAGCCAGTACAATGCAATCGAAGAGGATTTGTACTTAATTAGCCACAAGCAGAAGCTAATTATCAAAGAAGACTCTTGCAATATAAACACATCATCTATTATACCAAAGCAAAGCGTGCAAGTACGGAAACGAGTAATGCTAGAGATTATTGTATGTGAACAGGCGATAGTGGCAGAATTTTTAGTTGTCAGAGGATTAAAGACCGACGTCGTGATTGGTGCGGACACGATGCGGAAGTTAGAAATGAAGATTAATTATTATAAAAAATATATAGAATGGAATGTGGGTGGAATCAAAACGAAATGGAACTTGTTGGAAGAGAAAGAGAAAACAGACGCAGAGATGCAACACTACGTTGACTCTGTGTACCTTAACGAAGAAGAGGAGACTAATTATTATGACGTAAATCATTCTACTGTTGATGAGGAAGAGATAAGACAAAGGATTCGTCAGAAAGTGGTTAATATTGAAAACATTCCTGAGGAGAGGCTAGTCGAGCTAGAGCAGCTTCTGTATCAATATCACGTAGTCTTTAAAGAAAAGGTTGGATGTATTAACGATTACAAGTACAGTTTCAAGGTGAACAGTCAACAGAAGTTCTACAAGAAACCATATATTATTCCCTTCGCGATGAAAGAGAAAGTAGATAAGAAAATCCAAAGAATGCTTAAGAATAACATTATTGAAAGGAGTACCTCTAACTTTAACAATCCTATCATACCAGTGGTGAAGAGGAACGGCGAGATACGTCTAGTACTGGACGCCAGGAAATTAAACGAAATTATTGAAGCAGAAAATGACCGACCCCTGAGCATAGACGAATTATTATCAAGATTTCATGATAAGAAAATTTTAGCAGGATTAGATCTAATCAGTGCCTTTTGGCAAATAGAATTGAGTAGAGAATGTCGGCAATATACAGCCTTTCTGGTAAATGGCAAATCATACCAATTCTGTCGCTTACCTTTTGGACTAAAAATTAGTACGGCCGCATTTATTCGGGCAATGGATCACGTATTGGGAGAGGAGCTGCTGAACAAAATAATTGTCTACGTGGATGATGTGGTTATTGGAGCGCAAAATTGGGATAATTACTTTGGATTGTTGGGTGAAGTACTGAGCAAATTTAGAAAGTTCGGAATGACTATAAACGTGGAGAAATCACAGTTTTGCAAGTTAGAGTTAAAATTCTTGGGCCACATAATTACGCGGGAAGGAATAAAGCCAGACTTGGAAAAGATCGCGGCCATCAGAGACTGTCCAGCGCCAGTAACGAGGAAGCAATTAAAATCATTTATGGAAGCCGTGGGCTATTACCGTCGATTCGCAACAATTGAGGCACTTGCAGCGCCGAATATGCATGAGCTACTCAAAAAATATAAACCCTGGAAGTGGACCCCTGAATGCCAACAAGAATTCATTAAAATTAAAGAAAGTCCCGTTAAGGCACCAATACTATGTCATCCTGATATGTCATTAGATTTTTGTTTAGCAATTGACTCTAGTGGCGTTGGAATAGGAGCAGAACTCGACCAAATTAATGAACAGGGAAAACATTGCACAATAGCTTTCGCCAGTAGGGTACTTAGCCCAGCAGAAAAGAGATACACTGTCACAGAACAAGAGTGCTTGGCGGCAGTGTGGGCGTTTAAGAAATTTCATCTCTTTCTGGCAGGAAGAAAGACCACAGTGTATACTGATCATCGAGCTCTGCAATTTATGAAACAAAGCAAGCTAATGCCAGGAAGATTAACACGCTGGACGCTATTCTTATAACAATATGATTTCGATATAAAGCACATAGCCGGAAAAGAAAATGTTATAGCTGACTGTTTGTCAAGATTGCCGATACAAGAAAGTAATAAGAACAAAGCGGACAGAATAACAGATGAAGTAACAGTGATGCTAATACGAAATGTGCCGTTTGAAAATTATCTTAGAGAAAACTTTAGGTCAATAGTTGATTTGCAGAAAAAAGACGAGCGAATCAGAACAATAGTGCTAAAGATCTCCAATGCAGAGAATGTGCATTTACGCCAATACCACAAAATTTTTAGAGGAGCATTATACTTCAGGAAAGGCAACGATGATCAAGGCTGGAAGATATACGTACCAGAAGAAATTATAAACAAGCTTATTTGATTCATACATCTGAAATTCGGACACTGCGGACCTGTTAGATGCAAAGCAAAATTGAAGGAAGTTACTTATTTTCCAGATATGTTGCGAAGGGTCAGAAAAGTTCTAAGAATTTGTAAAATTTGCCAAACCATGAAGCCCAGTACAACCACAATGCAAACCAAGTGGAATGCCATTTTGCCAGCACAGGTGAATGAAATTATAGCAACCGATTTGTACGGACCAGTTATCAAATCTAGAGGTGGTTATCGATATGTTCTAGTGGCGATAGATGTACTATCGAAATACGTGATCATACGGCCGATAAAGAGAGCAACAACGAAGACCGTCAGCAAAGAATTTGAGAAATATATACTGCCGAAGTACCGTAATGTTAAGAAAGTGTTAAGCGATAATGGACCTCAGTATGTGTCCGAGACTTGGAAGCAGATGCTGAGGAGAAATAAAATCAAGCCGATTTACATTTCACGGTACAGACCTCAGAGTAACATTTGCGAGAGGGTGATGCGAGAATTGGGCCGATTTTTACGCACGTATGCCTACAAGAATCAAAAATCCTGGGACTTATACGTGAACGAATTTGAAGATGTTACCAACAACCTTGTACACACCTCAACTGGATACGAACCAATCAAGATACAGCAGGGTATACCAGCAAAGAACCCCATCCGAAGTATGATTGAGCTGCCAGTGAATAACGTCCGTATAAACAAAAGAATACGATCTTTAGCTGTACAGAATTTAAAGAAAAGTGCTGAGGCCAGGAACAGAACCCATAATAATAGATATCCAGAAAGAAAATTTGAAGAAGGAGACCTTGTCTTACTACGAAACAAAAAGCTGGGTAAACCACATGATAACGGATGCAAGAAGTTTTACCGATGGTATTTGGGACCCTACCGTGTAAACAAAGTCAAACATGCTAATGCTATGGAACTGGTGTCCATAAAGAACAACAAAAATGTAGGACTCAGACACATTTGGGACATTAAAAAATTTTATCACTAGTATGTAAGTTATAATTATAATATTGTAAGGGGAACTACACTACATTTGAAAGACTAATGTGATAAACATGACTTGAAGATATTAATGTATTGTATAACTTATCATTTATTTTAATTACTGAGTATGTGAATGTGAGATAAAAGACTGAAGCTAAGCTCCGTTTGCAGGTTAGCACATAGTAAACAAAACAAGTGCATGAGACCTTGGTATGCGGGCCTGCGGAGCGGCGACAATGCGCTCTTGGACATTAGACGTGCCGCCAGCGGCAGCCGCTACCAGAGGCAACAATTGCGTCGCAAGGTCAGCCGCCGGCGCGAAAGACTTGAAAGCAGCTGACAGCCATGGGCGGTAGCGACTTCAAAGGAACACACACCGCTTCATCCAACGGGACTACGAAATGTAGCGTGGGAAGTGATGTGCAATAAAGTGGAGCTATCAAGCTCGGCCAAGAAGGTCAAATCAGTGCAGGGCTATTTTTTGCAGGTTTATACGCCGATAAGGTCACACACCGACGCATCCCAACATATCAAATTTTGTAAACAATGTAATGGAACTTCCTACCTTTGTCTCTTATGTAATGCCGTGTAACCAATATTATGTATCTACATTTTATGTCATGTAATTTTTCTTATATGAAATATGTGTTTTAAGGTTAACAAAAAAAAAATGTTTTCTCAACCCGGGCAGGATGTAAGAGTACACCTATCGCTGTACCTTACAGTTTGATTTAAAGCAATGTATATATTGTCTTAAATTTGTTTAGTTCATGTATTTTTCATTTGTTGTATGCTAGATATATTTCTTATGTAACGTCATTTTCTATATTGAATCATTTAGTGTAAGCCCGCATGAATGCAAGGACATTCTTATGTTGTAAGTTAGCAATGCGCCAGAGACAATGTTGAACCTGTATCAAAGACTGTCTTTGGCACAGAAGTAGTAGCTGTGAGTGTCGCGCTGCTGAAGCAGTCGCGGTGCGGACTCGCCAAAGTAAAGACATAAATGCAGTCTCGGAGCGGACTCGCTATAGTAAACACGTAGATGTTTTGTTGATGGTGCAGAGGCACGGTAGGCGCAGTGTGGCGCGAGTTTAATGCAATTGCAATCAGCCTGAGAGGCGTACTGTTTAATGTATTGAAGAAAGTGCGAAATAAGTTTATTTATACTCGATCAGTGTAATCCTTTTTCATGTGTGCAAGAAAAGTAATTGTTTGGTATCAAGTCTATTGTCACCGAGTGTGATCGTTGTTGTAGTAAGAGTACCTATTGTAATCATATCTGTCTTGTATGGACTTCACAACGAAGACGACGAAAGCAGATGAGTACTTTTGTAACATTTTATTTTGTATGCATGTAAATGTAGTGTCAACCCAATCAGAACTTTGGTTCAATTATACATGACTTATTTTGAAACCAGTCTTAATTTTGTAAGTAGTTGTAGTCACCCCATTATCACCATTATTAGATTATGTTGATTATGCAAGCCTGTACATTGACCAACAAGATCAATCATTTTTTCAAAGTAATTACGATCAGTTTTAAAGAAATTGCTAGATGAGTTAAAGAATTGCTAAACGTGTTACAACCACAGAGACTAGTAATTAAAGTGCGAGAGAGTTTGCAAGTAAAGTAAAGTTGATTTCATTTATGTAGAAAGTAACCAGACTTGACTGAAGTAATTTTTTTTTTTATGAAATACGTTAAATGCCAAACTTTGCTCAGCTAGTTACACGCGTACGCTACCCAGGCCCTGGAACCAATTAAAAAAAAATAGTTCAAATAAAGTTTTAGAAGAAACTTGAATGCTTTAAAGAATATTATCAAAATTATTGAGAAGTTTAACTGTAGTATTTGTGAAGCTCATTGCACCACTGAGTTTCACTGTACTGAGCTATTATCATTGTAATTAGAGTCTATCTGCTATTACAATTTTGATTATAACACGAACACGCCATCACCACTACATGAATTCTAACACATTTGTTAGTGAAGTTGTGCTGTTCGTGAATCGTAAGAGGTGCTAGTTGGAGGCTGTAGTCCATGCTAAGTCAGATAGGGCCAAGCTTAATTAATTACTACAGTGACTGTTTTAAGTTAATTAATATCAATTTTTTATTTAATCAAAATTCTAACTTACAATGCGAAAGTGTTGTTGCGACCCATTAGTTGTGATTTGATACAACATTCAATAACAAAATTATTATTACTAGAGCATTCTGAATTTTGAGATTTTTTGACGACCTCCAACAGGCAATTTTCTTACTAACCAATTATACTACGAAAACAAGCGCAAAAGAAATAAAATGAGAAGACTCGCATTAATTTGAAAGTGGAAGAAGAGCAACGTGGTGGAAATAGAGAGTACACAGGGTGGTCCATTTATAGTGACCGGGCCAAATGTCTCACGAAAAAACTTCAAAAACAAAACTTTTCTAACTGAAGGGGGAAATCAGATGACGCTATGGTTGGCCCGCTAGATGGCGTGCGATAGGTCAAACGGATATCAACTGCATTTATATAAATAGGTACCCCCATTATTTTATTACATATTCGTCTAGCACGTAAATAGATATGAATGTTTTATTTGGAACACTTTTTTCGCTTTGTGACAAATGGCGCTGTAATAGTCACAAACGTATAAGTACGTGGTCTCGCGTAACATTTCGCCAGTGTGGACGGTATTCGTTTCGCGATCAAAATGCCCAACAGGCCTGTGTTATGTACGTTGATCGTTATCCTGGAAGACATCATCAGTGTGTCCGGACCTTTCGTCAGATAGTTACGTTATTTAAAGAGCCAGGAAGTGTTCAGCCACGAGTGAAACGTCAACCACGACCTGCAACAAATGATGATGCCCAAGTAAGTGTTTTAGCTGCAGTTGCAGCTAATCCGTACATCAGTAGCAGACAAATTGAGCGAGAATCGGGAATCTCAAAAACGTCGGTGTTGAGAAGTCTACATCAACATAAATTTCACTCGTACCGTATTTCTATGCACCAGGATTTGCATGGCGTAGACTTTGAACGTCGTGTACAGTTTTTCCACTGGGCACAAGATAAATTACGGGATTTTTTTTTTCACGTGTTCTGTTTAGTGACGAAGGGTGATTCACAAACAGAGATAACGCAAACCGGCATAATATGCACTATTGGGCTACTCGCTGTTGAGAGGAATTTCGTTACGCGTATTGCCAAATGCATTGAAGTTGAAGGACATCATATTGAGCATTTATTGAAGTCATGAGGTAATTACATGTAATGACGTATGAACAGCATGCGTTCTCATAACGTATGATGAATTCACAAAGGTACATGTATCACATTGGAACAACCGAAATAAAGTTCAAACGTACCTACGTTCTGTGTTTTAATTTAAAAAACCTACATGTTACCCACTGTTACCCAATTGTCAGCAATATGTTTGTGAATATTACAGGGCCATCTGTCACAAAACGACAAAAATGTTCCAAGTAAAACATTCGTATTTGTTTACATACTAGACGAATGTGTAATAAAAATGGTGCTAGCTTTTTAAAGAAATGCAGCTGATATCCTTTTGACCTATGGCAGCGGCATCTAGCGGGCCGATCATAGAGCCATCTGTTTTCCCCCTTCAAGCTAGAAAAGTTTTGTTCTTTGTAGTTTTCTCGTTTGATGCTTTTTTCGTGAGATATTTGGCCCGATCACTATCAATGGACCACCCTGTATAATCATCTCGTAAAATAATTAAGCAGCTTCTATGTTACTAGCCAAATAGGAAGGTCTTTAGAGTCTTATTAACATGAGACTGTATGTGTAAAAATTGAACTGTGCCGACCGCGGTGGCCAAGCGGTCTGCTGCACGCCAGTCACGGTCTGCACGGCCATTACGGACGGGGGTTCGAATCCCCCCCCCCTCGGTCATGGATATTTGTGCCGTCTTTGGTATAAGGTAGTTCATAAGTAGTTTGTAAGTTTAGGGACTGATGACGACGTAGTTAAGTCCCATAAGCTCTATAAACATTTGAACATTTTTTGAAAAACACTGTTGTTGTTTATAAGTTTCCATTCGGTGGCGCCGCTGACCTGCTAAGCAGCGGATCGTCGCATATGAACAATCAGCACCTAACTTCAGCATAGCATTGACAATAGCGGCAGCATCAAAGCTGGTCGCGGCGGTATTAAAACCGCACACAGTAACAGCAGCACACGTTCTCAGTGGCGGCATCACGTTCGCGACCATTGTCACGTTCACTTGTTGTTGGCAAATTACAGCTACGTTGTGATTTATTACATGTGTACTATTTCAAATTTCCGTTCTGTTTAAAGATATAAGAAATGAAAACAATAAAAAATAATAAAATTTTTAAAAAATCGTTGGAAGGTGCCCGGGGGGTTGGGGTGGCTTCAGACCCATTAGCCCCCTCTCCCCCCCCCCCTTCGCGGCAGCACAAACATATCGTCCTCGTGAATAGACCCTAGATCCCTTTCCTAATACGCTGATGCAGTAGCTCCAGGGAATGCAACCGCTGCCTCAGCGAAAGATCTGTACACTAAGAATGGAATGTTCCACAGATCACCTCAATGTTCAAGAAAGGCAGTAGGAGTGATTCGTTAAATTACAGCCCCACACCAATGACGTCAGTTTGCAGGATTTTTGAATATTTATACGTCTCCAACAGAGTGAACTACCTAGAAGAGGACCTACTGACTCACATTCAAACGGATTCAGAAACACGGCTAATTCTTTACTCATATGAACTGATGAGTGCTATTGACATGACAAATCAATTCCATATTACTATGAATATCTGTTCCAATGGAACACATATTTGTGTGGTACTGCAGCGGTATATATGATATTAAATAACCAATTATTTCTTCGCCACTTGCGAATTCTGCCGAGAATAGCTGCATTACTAACAACGAACAAAAACGATCAGCGACCGCAAGGAACAGAACTAACCATAATGGAGCAGTAAAAAAAAAGTGGTTAATGTTACCGCCCGTAAAAAGCGGGAGACCTGGTTTCGAGTCACAGTTCAGCACAGATTTTCATTTGTCACCAAATAACAGAAAAACTTTAGTAATGCAGCTATTGTCGGCAGAATTCGCAAATGGCGAATAAATGATTGATTATTTAAAATCAATTACATATTTCTAGATTTCCGGAAGGCTTCAGACACTGTACCTCACTAGCGTCTTCTAATGAAATTGCGTGCTTGTGGAATATCGCCGTAGTTGTGCTATTGCAGTCACGATTTTCTTTCAGAAAGGACACATTACGTAATAACTGACAAAAAGTCATTGAGGAAAACATAAGTGACATCTGGCGTTCCCCAGGGAAGTGTTATAGGGCCCCTACTCTTCCTTAACTTCATAAACGATGTAGATAAGATATCTGTAAGGCGCAGAAACTGGAAGTTGCCCCAAAATACGGAAAAGTGTTAAGATATTTATGTTGTTTTGGTTTTCAGTCCGCAGACTGGTTTGATGCAGCTCTCGACGCTACCTTGTCCTGTGCAAGTCTCTTCATCTGAGAATACGTTCGGCAACCTTCATCCTTTTGAATCTGCATACTGTATTCGTCCTTCGGTCTCCCTCTCCCCACACACTTCCATCTAATGCTAAGTTGACAATTCCTTGATGTTTCAGGATGTGTCTCACCAATCTATTCCTTTTCTTAGTTAGGGTATGCCAGAAACCCCTTTTCTCCCCAATTCGGTTAAGCACCTCCTCATTAGTTACGTGATCTACCCATCTCATTTGTCTGTAGCACCACATTTCGAAAGTTTCTATGATCTATTTGTCTGAACTCCTTTTCGTCCACATTTCACTCCCATACAATGCTACACTCCAGACAAATGCTTTCAGAAAGGACTTCCTAACACTTAACTAATACTGAATATCAACAAATTTCGCTTCTTCATAAACGCTTTTCTCCACATAACCATTTTGCATTTTATATCTTCTCTACTTCGGCCATCATAAGTTATGTTGCTATCCAAATAACAACACTCATCTATTACTTTTATCGTCTCAACACCTAATCTAATTCCATCAGTATCGCCTGATTTTGTGCCACTACATTACTTTACCCTCGTTTTATTCTTGTTAATGTTCATTTTATACCTTCCTTTCAAGATACTGTCCAATCCATTTAACTGCTGTTCCAGAACCTTTGCTGTCTCCGACAGATTTACAATGTCATCAGCAAACCGCAAAGTTTTTATTTCTTATTTCTGAACTTTAATTCATTCTCCAAATTTTACCTTGCATTCCTTTACAGCTTGCTCAGTGTACATACTGAACAACACTGGTGATAGCCTACAGCCCTGTCTTACACCCTTCCCAACCATTGCGACCCTTTCATTCCCTACGACTGTAACAATTGCTGTCTGGTTCTTGTTCAATTTGAATATAACTCATTGGTCTCTACATTTTACCCCTGCTACCCATAGAATTTGAAAGTGTTTATTCCAGCTTTCTCCAGATCCACAAATGCTAAAAAAGTAGGTTTCCCTTTCCTTAATCTATCTTCTAAGATAAATCGTAATGCGAGTTCTTGCGTGTTCCTACATTTCTCCAGAAATGCAATCAGATCTTCCCCAAGGTCGGATTGCAACAGTTTTTACATTCGTTTGCAAGTAATTCGTGTTTGTATTTTGCAACTATGACTTGTTAAACTGATAGTTCTGTAATTTTTATATTTCTACAAGAACTAAAACAAATCCATTAAATTTCTTTCACACGATAAATGAGGCAAATCTAAAGGCCGTAAATTGAACTAAATACCTATAAATTACAATTAGGAACAAGTGTAATTAGAAAGAACACAAAAAATATTGTTGGGAAGGCGAACCAAAGACTACGTTTCAATGGCAGAACATTTAGAAGATGCAACAGTTGTACTAAAGAAACTGCCTACACCACACTTATCCGTGCTGTTTTGGAATATTGCTGCACATTAAGAAATCCTCATCAGGTGGGACTCACGGAGGACATAGAAAAAGCCGAAAAGATCAGAGAAGTGCACCTCGTTTCCTATTATCGCGATACAAGGGAGAGACTTACACAAAAATGATGCAGATTTGGGATGGAAAATGTTAAAGGAAAGGTGTTACGCTTTGTGGTGAGATCCTTGTAGGAAATTTCTTTCACCACCTTTCTTCTCAGAATGCACTCATATTTTGTCGGCGCCTACCTACGTAGGGAGACATCATCGTATCATATACTAAAATAAGAGAAATGACATCTAGAACGAAAAGGTTTAGGACGGACGATTCTTTTCCCGCGCTGTTACGAATAGAGCGGTAGAGAAATGTCATGAAAGCGGTTCGGTGAACTCTCTGACAGGCACTTAAATGTGATTTGCAGAGTAAATATGTAGATGTGAATGTAGATTTCCTTTAAGTGGAAACCGTATCGAACGAAATCACTTGCATTTGTAAATCCTGACAATGGTTACTCTTGAGCTCTGGAGTTATGGCGGCAGATTACTTTCTGGTTTGTCCGCCAGGTACCGCCTCCAATTCAGCTGACGACCTTGTAACTCTCAACTTTATCACCAGGTGTCAGTTCAAACGCCATTTAAATATGTGAAATGTAGAAACCCACATATTATACACTTATCGTTACTGTAATTTGTCAATCAGTCGACCGTTTAGAAAAAGAAAGAAAGTATCAAAATCCGCACTGTTAATTCATGAGATTAGGTTTCACATACTGACTGAAAAGACACGGCGGATTTTAAATCATTTACATGTAGAGATGTTACTGATTCTGTTTAATCAACCTGTCAAGGATAGTCCAGATTTTGAGCAGTGTGTAGGGATGCAGTTGTTTCCCAACAATCTCTTTCTCTTTGGCCATTTCCCCACACATTTGGGGTCGGCTCGTTGTTAAATCCGAATTTGGCGTGTGTTAATATTTATAGATTAGCGGGATGCCCTTCCTGTCGCCACTCCATACCCCCAGGGGGAAATGTGTACCCCAAATGTCCGCGTATACGCGTTATATGTTTGAAAGGGAAAGAGTTAGGAAATGTTTGCGACTCGTGTAACCGAGGCGGGACCAGCCCGCTATTCACCTAGGGGGACGTGGAAAAAGCTGGTTCCCAACCAGCCCGCTATTCACCTAGGGGGACGTGGAAAAAGCTGGTTCCCAACCATAGCGTACACTTTATTATCTTCGTCTCTTCCCCTTAAATTAAAGGCTACATTTTCAGGATTTTGCTGATTATATTTGACTAGGTTTTGTGTTTATAGAGATCACCAGTTGCTACTTGGACGGGTTTGAGCGTTTTCCTTGTAGTTCAAATCAAATGTTGAAATTTTTGTAAAGCTTGTGGGACGTAACTGCGGGGTCATCAGCCCCTAAACTTCCAAACTACTTACTAACTACCTTACACTAAACACAGCACAAACACTGTAGCCGTTTTCGCCACATTTGCTCCCACTAACTGCTCATCATCGAATTGGCCTCTTTGAAAGTCTGAGCCATACCGTATTTCATTGATCATTTGTGTTGTTCAAATGTTGGCAAACCTATCGGATTCAGCTGCGTGGTTATTAGGCAGTAGCTTACGAACTACTTAACTCAAACTAATATATGGACAACACACACATCCATGCCCGATGGAGGATTCGAACCACCGACACGCGAGGCCGTGCGATCCGCTTCATGGCACTCCATGTCGCTCGGCCACTCCCGAGCGGTCATTTGTGTTGATCGTTGCAGAACGAAACATATAATACGCTGCAACGTAGCGTCTAAGACTTCATACGTTAACTGTACACTGCAGGTTCCGTCTGTGTTAACACGTATGCAGTGGTGACAAGGTGAAACGAGATGTAGTACGCTTCACGGTGTTCATATTATTTTGTGCACCCCTTTTTGTAGTAGTAGTGAAATGAAACGCGTCTAAACCTATTGGATCAAACTACTATCGTCATCAGTCCCTAGACATACAAACTAACTTATACTAAATACAAGGAGAGGCAATGAATTAAAATTTGGACTGTGGGCGGGATTCGAACCCGGAATCTCTTGCTTACTAGGGAGACGCTTTAAAATGCTCAGCTAAAACAGCGCTACGGACAAAGTGACTACACGGATTGTCTTAAAGCACGTCTCCCCCCCCCTCCCCCTCCGGGGGGCTCACGGTTCTTTCGTGAGCGAGCACGGGGCCCCGAGCTAATGCAGTCTTCCTTCCTTTTTTATTTCCCGGACTGCATTTCCTTTCCCCTCCCCTCCTTTCCTATCCTCGCTCCTTCCCCTACCCACCTGGGGAGATAACCTCAGTAGTTTAGTCCCCCTATCCCAAACAAGCAACCCAATCCAACCCAAAGCACGTCTCTCTCCACACCACATACTTTAATTATGCCTCAGTGTTCCCTGTCAAATTGCCAACGCTCTCCTGTAGTGGAATAGCACCCCAGCAAAAAACTTGAATGGTGTCTAAAGCGCCTGCCTAGAAAACAGGAGATCCCGGATTCGGAGTAATCAATACTTTGAAAATGGAAAGAGGCAGGAGACTACTAGAGTGGAAGACAAATACCCGTAAAGATTAACGCCGTAGTGGAATGGAAAAAAAATTAAAAAAAGAAGAAACAAAGATTTCGGAAATTTTCACAATTCACTAATCACAGCTTACTTCTACATTTCACAGGAAATATCATCAACCTATCAACACAGTATATCTGTGTGAATATTTACAATAGCATTTGTTGTCAACTGCAAATAAAAGAGAAAGAAATACAGCACAAAAATATGTTAGGCAAGGAGAAAAAGCGCAAGTACAACTCCCACTAAATGTTGGTAGATTTTCTGTATAACGAGCGGGATGCGAAGACGAAGTTTGGAGGGGCAAATGCGACAGGGAAAATGCTGATAACTTCGGCAGAAACCTACGGCTGCACGAGTTTCGCACTAGGCAGTGGTGAACGAATAAATGTCACACTGGTGTACATTCGTGTTCAGAAAAAAACACCTTGATATATGTACGTTAATATCCGCAGAAATGATTACCATGAGAACCATGTCGGTCGATTGCTCAAGGTAAACAGGATATCGCGGTGATACACCACCTACCGGTACAATGTCGTTATTGTTGTCATCGCTAGTCACCAAAGGTGTGGTGTCGCACAAGTACAAAGTGCGCGCCACCTACTTTCGCCGCGCGCCGCCATGCATGCACGGCGCGGCGTTCTTCCGACGAGAGCCACGAGCGCCCTCTGCTGGAACTCCACTCGTGGCCACCACTGAAGGACATCGTTCACTTCGCACTTCGGACTTCGGACTGAGATAGCAACGAGATAGGACCTTCGTAATCAGATAGGCACCAGTGAAGACTTTGCTATCGTACAGGCACTAGGCAGGCCCCTAACAACTATGTATCAACATTCTGCAGTACTATGTAAAAGTTAAGTATTGTTACATTCTGTTCAATATATATCTCTTTCTAATTTACTCTAGTGTTTATAGTTTCTGGCTGCTCCCTCCGTACCTGCACCAGCGTGCTATTTTTGTTCCGGTGTCGGGCTCATTCCACTCGGCCACCGACACCTACGACGAGGCTGGGACACAAAAGCGGCGACGAAGTTGAGACACAAAAAAAGGTAATGGATCTGTGGGAATTAAAAAGACGTGCAAGATGTCGCAGAGATATGTGTGAACACTACCGTCAAATCATGGGCTTTTAGAGAGGAGACATTATTTCTAAGAAAAAAGTACAGACAACTGAGATAATTACAGAACTATCAGACTAATAAGCAATCATTGCAAAATACTAACACGAATTATTTATGCCGGCCGCGGTGGCCGCGGGGACTGAGGCGCTTCAGTCACGGTCTCCACGGCCACTACGGTCGGGGGTTCGAATCCCCCCCTCGGGCATGGATATTTGTACCGTCATTAGTCTTAGTTAGTTCATAAGTAGTTTGTAAGTTTAGGGACTGATGACCCCGTAGTTAAGTCCCACAGACTATACAAACATTTGAACTTTTTTTTTAATTATTTACAGACGAGTGGAAAAACTGGTGGGATCCGATCTTGGGGGGAATCAGTTCGGATTTAGCAGAAATGTAGGAACACGAGAGGCAATAGTCACATTACGACTTATCTCAAAAGATAACTTAAGGAAAGCGAAACCTACGTTTTTAGCATTTGTAGATCTGGAAAAAGATTTTGACATTTTTGGCTGGAACACACTGTTTCAAATTCTGAATGTAGCATGGGTAAAAAATAGGGAACTAAGAGTTATATTCAACTGGTACAAAAGCCAGACAGCAATATTAGAGTCTAAGGGCATGAAACGGATGCAGTGTTTCGCAAGGGAGTATGACAGGGTTGTAGCCTTTCCCCATCATTGTTTAGTCTGTACATTCAGCAAGCTGTAAAGGAATGCAAGGATAAATTTGTAGAAGGAATTAAAGTTCAGGGAGAAGAAATAAAAACGTTGCGGTTTCCTGATGACATAGTAGACTAATTCTTTAAGAGACAGCAAAAGACCCGGAAGCGCAATTAAACGGAATGGACAGTGTCTTGAAAGGAAGGTACGAGATGATCATCAACAAGAGTAAAACAAAATGTCAGAAAATCAGACGATGCTGAAGGAATTAGACTAGGTAATGAGACAATAAAAGTAGTAGATGAGTTTTGTTATTTGATAGCAAAATAAGTTCTGATGACCGACGTAAAGAAGATTAGAATGGAGAACGGCTATGGGAACAGAATCGTTTCTGAAAAAGCGAAATTTGTTGATACTAATATTAGTTTAAACATTAGGAAGTCCTTTCTGAAAGCATTTGTCTGGAGTGAAACATGGACGATAAGGAGTTCAGACAAAGAAAATGAAAGAAGCTTTTGAAATGTGGTGCTACAGACGAATGATGAAGATTACATTGGTAGAAGATGACATTCGTAGATCATGTAACTTACGAGGATGTGCTCAAAAGTTTTGGGAAGGAAAGGAGTTTCTGGCGTACCATGACTAAAATCGGTTTGATGGGAGACAGGCTGAGTCATCAAGGAATCGTCAACTTAGGATTGCAAGGAAGTGTTTGGGATAAAAATCGTAGAGGGAGACCGAGGGACTAATACAGTTAGCTGATTCAAAAAGATGTAGGTTACCATTGTTATTCTCATATGAAGAGGCTTGCAAAGGACAGGGTAGCGTGAAGAGGTGCATCAAACCAGTCTGCGGACTGAAGACCACAACAACACATTACTGGCGTGAGAGGATGTGAATCATCCATCCGGGAAATTACTCCTCCTTTGGAACTAAGTGTTTCCGCAGTGCAAAGGGTGGTTGCAGAATGACTCACGGGAGACCGTAGAATATGGCGAATGCGTCAGGTCGTACCTCCCCCCCCCCTCCCGACAAACACACACATCACCACACCCAATCGAGTAGATCATCTGAATGGCAATGCAGGACAGATCTGCGTGTTCCTCGGCTCTGGTGCAACATGGAACAATATAACACATTGTACACTACGAGAGGTGACAGTCCGCCGTCGTGTATTGCGGCATGTGTTGCGTCTGCGTCGTCCATTCTCGGCCTACCTTCAAGTGTGCAGAAATTTTCGAGCTGAATTCGTGTATGGAACAACAGCACTGGGGAGAGCAATGGCATCCGACAGCGTTTTGGGACGAATCCACGTTCTGTTGACGAGAGCTGGAACTTAAATAGTGGCAACAATGCTGTGGAGACACTATGCAATGGACTCTACTATTGTCGCTGATAGCACACGTTGTTGACATACGTACCTTACTTCCGAGCAAATGGACTCACCGGCTTGCGCACAATCGAGGGAAACACATCATTTCTGGGTGAGCGGACTAACGTAACAAAATGTTTGTAAATCTATCGGACCAAACTACGTGGTTATCAGTCCGTAGCTTACAAACTACTTAAACTAATGTAAACTAACGTAAGGACAACACACACACACACACACCCATGCCCCAGGGAGGACTCGAACCTCCTACGGCGAACAACCGGGCGCTTCGCAGCGAGGCGCCTTAGACCGCTCGGCTACTCCACCGCGGCCCTAACTTAACGGAGTCACTGTCTTTTCGAAACAAGAACAACGGAGTTTGATCAAGATTGAATCTGTCAGAGGTCGTACAGCACGACATTGTCATCAAGGTCTTTAAGAGGAGCGCGGGGAATCGGCATTGAAATACATGACAGTGGCACGTTGGGTAAAAGCCTTCAACGAAGGTCGGGAAACTGGCATGCATGCTTCGAGCAAGTCGTCATAGCGACTCTGAAGAAGAAGTGCATACTGTTGCCGCGTTAGTGGACAGTGAACGACGCCAGAGCCCCAGTAAGTTTAAAGTTATGGAGATTCTCGTGTACGACTGCGATGGTGTCATCCTAACGCATTACGTTCCTCAACTGCAGACCGTCAATGCACAGTATTACTGTTCGTTTCTGGAGCATCACCTAGGAGTAGCTTTGCCAAAGAAGCGGCAACACTTTCTACGCAACCTACCCGCCTTTTTGCTCGACAATGCGCGGGCGCATAGTGCGTAACCTGTGACTGCTTTGTTCGGTCGATGGAACTGTGAAGTACTGTACCATTCACCATACTCATCGAACGTAAGTTCTTGTGACTTTGGTTTCTGAAGTTGAAGAAACCACGTCGTGGCATTCGCTTCACAACTGTTCCACAGATTCGACAGGCAGTAAGTGGACCGCTCCATTCGCACAACCAACAGAACAGGCTCTGTTAACAGTATACTACACCTTCCTCATCGCTGGGAACGGGTTCTACACAACGCTGGTGGCTACTTTGAAGGACATTAGCAGGTTCAAACATGTTTCGCTTTTGTATCGTTCGTGAATAAATAGATCCCACTATTTAAGTTCCAAACATTGTATTTGTAAATAATAATAATAATTTAGTGTGGCTCATTGGCCTGGTGCAAGTCTTTCAATTGGACGCCACCTCGGCGACTTGTGTGCCCCTAGCCTACCTTAGTTATCGAGCCGGGAAAGGTAACCTACAGCTTACCTTGGAATCCGAACCACGCGTCGTTTCTGGCGACTTCTCACATCTTTGAGAGGTGAAGGATGGATTAAAACGCAGAATGAAAAAATCCGAGGTCCGACCGGGTTTCGAACGCGCGAAATGATGGCTGCGTTTTCGTCCGTTTTGTTCTGTGATCAGTGAAAGCGTGATCTTTGAAATTTCTAGCGAGGCCAGTTCAATGATGTTCAGTTAGTTGGATCATCTTTGACGAAAAGGGCTACAGTTTTTAATTTTTCACTAGCTACAGTATCCTCGTTAATGACAACGTATATAAAAGAAGGTAAAACATCGTTGACAAAGAAGAACTGTGGGCGAAACCCAATGTTATCTGACAAAGACCGACGAGCAGTAAGAACGACTGCGGCACACAACAGAAAACTACCACGCCAAAGCGAATGCACAATTCAGCACTCACTTGAGTAATACTGCGCCAAAAGCGTACCGCTGGAGCTTGACATTCATGAAAGGTCTGCACCGCTAATAACAGCAAAGCTGATAAGGAAGTAGAGCTACGATGATAAAACCTCGACACTTGATGACTGGAAGCCTGTGCTACGGTCAGATGAATGATCGTTTATTGCTTCTTACAAACAAACGGATTCATCTACCGAAAAACTTTAAAGAAGTTTTAGGCCAGTAGAATTAGAATCAAAATCTGACATAATTTCTGCGAAAGGTTTTATTCGTTTTATAGCTTGATCTGTGGCCCGATGTGACTATCCTAGGTTTCTCTCCCCCCTCCCCCCGCGGCGGAGTTGTGTTTAAGTGGTGTGGGGTACGAATGTACCCTTCAATGGGGGTATTTGACCGGTTTTACGGTTAAATCTCATTAGGGCAACACAGTATCGGAAAGATGGCACAATTAAAAATTGAATGACATTTAATTCTGCATTGAATGTGAACAGCCGCATCACAATAACTGCACTCCCACAAGACATACAACGCGTACTGAATGCGTTAGGATGTAATTGGGTTCAACCATGAATCTAAGTTTGTGCTTGTCCAGGGCACAGTGGCCAGTTTGACCTCAGTGATTAGACTCAGTACATCCATCTTAGTTAGACGGATGATGGGAGGACGGTGATGTATTAATCTGACAAATGAAAAACCTTCAGCCGTTATTTTTTGGAATTTTAATTGCATGTTTCGAGAATACATTATTATCATCTTCATATCCGTAAAAGATCCATGCAGTAATGCGAAACTAGCCCTCCATTGTAATACTGCATTACACCCTCTCACGAAAAAATAACGGCTGAAGGTTTTTTATTTGTCAAATCAGTGATTAGAATCCTGCGACCCGTGGCCATACCCTTCCGGCACGATACCCCAGACGCCGTTTCTCAGCAAGACAATGCGCGGCCACATATTGCATCACTAACACGACCTTCCTTGGTGACACAGGATGTCAGTCATTTGCCCTGGCCTCCAGATCACCAAACTTATCACGGGAAAGGTGAAACGACCTAATGCCAACTTCCAGAGATTAACTCTGGAACCAGGTGGATGGCTATACAACAGCATCTGGTACGTGTCGGTGACATCACGTATGAAACAAGTGATCACGGCCTATTGTGGACCCCGTGCCTTTGCGCAACAGGTGACTGAAATGCTAATCATTCAAAAAGTTCAAATGTTTTTGAACCTGTTGGACAAAACTGATATGATCATCAGTTCCTAGACTTACAAACTACTTAACGTACACTAAGAACAACACACACGCCGATAACCGAGGGATGACTCGAACCTCTGGCGGGAGCGGCTGCCGAGTCCTGTAGCATGATGCTAATAATTTCTTCACAACATACTAATGAACATGTACTCTGAATATTAACTCAAGGATGAGTTAATATCCATTCTTGAAAGAAAATTATAAACGCCTTTATTTTATTGAAATGCGAACCTTATTTGCAGAAAAGTAAACGGAATTGAAATAAGGGTACTGTAATACAACGAACACTGTCATACCACTAAGGTTTGCAGTGACATAAAAACAAGACCCTAGGCGAGACGCGGTTTTATCATACAGCCAGAAGTTATTACAATATTACAATGGCAACATTAGAATAAAATTAGAAACATGGCATTTGTAAGATAAGATATAAAACAATACATATTTAACGGTAGTGTTGACAGACGTAATAAAACATAATTGCAAACATCACAAAACAAAATGAGAGTTTCAAGGACATCATGAAGATCAAAATTTAAAATAAAATACAAAATTACTCCTCCAGTGTCAAGCTGTGCTTGTTCAGGGTAAACATGGGAGCTGCATCAGCTCTTAGATTAGAGGTGGATGCCGGTCACTTTTACGTAATCCTTGAGTTATCTGTACTTAAACTTGTCGAATCGATGAAATAAGACAGTCACACTTGTGGGTAGGGCTAACCCCCCGCAACCAGCTTTCTGTACAATACAAAAATGTTGAAATGTTTGTAGAGTTCATGGGACTTAACTACGGGGTTACCAGTCCCTGGACTTACAAACTACTTATAAACTGGCTAATACTAAGGATGGCACAAGTATCCATGCCGGAGGGGGATTCGAACCCCCGACCGTAGTGGCCGTGCAGACCGCGACTGGCGCGCCGCAGACCGCTCGGCCACCGCGGCCGTCTGTACAAAACACTTTGTGCGGCCGTGTACTTGGTGCATGCCAGTATAATGTGGTTGAGATCCGCCACTACCGTTGGATCTTTGTCGGTATGTTTACAAGTATTGATTTTTAAACGGTGTAGGTGGGCAGATTAACATCCATGTCCCAGTCTCATCCCAATGAAAAACGTTGCATGACGTCTACTAAGCTTCATCCCTTAAACTATTGAGAGATATATCATTCGTGGTCATAAGTGCGATAAATTAGTCGCGCGGTGACACGACATTGATAAATGTCACTGACTGCAATAAAGCGAAGTTTTAAATTCTCGCAAGACTTACAGAGCTCTCTTTTTTACAGAAGTGTGCAGAACTTTCTCTAAGACAGTTCAGTATATGCAAAAGGAAATTTTCCGTTGCTCACAGCGGCAAACATGATACACAGTGGTATTTATCATCTGGCAAGCATAAGAAGGCGCAAAGCGTTGTAACTACATCGTCACCACTGTCAACCTACTTATGTTTAGAAAAATTACCGGTCATGAAATTACAAGAACCGAAACTTTGTGGGCCCTCCACACGTCACAGTTATCGTTTTAGATTACCTGAAGTTTCGCTAAGTCCAAACAATTATAGAGTGTGATTGCGCCGTTTTCTTTATACGGACTGAAGATAGCGTGATGCTCATTTATCCCTTATCTTAATATATGTTACAAACAGTAAACACTTCAAAATAATTCCGTTGCTGAGATACTTTCATTCTACAACGGTAATTAAATTCAAAATATTGAATATCCTGAATTAACCTGGTCAAAATACAGTCATTATATGTTATTGTCTTTACGGACATCTTAAAAACACCACCTTAAGACACTACGGTCGGGGGTTCGAATCCCCCCTCGGGCATGGATATTTGTGACGTCCTAGTTCGTAAGTAGTTCATAAGTAGTTTGTACGTTTAGGGACTGATAACCCCGTAGATAAGTCCCATAGACTATACAAACATTTGAACATTTGAACCACCTTAAGAAAAATAATTTCGATTTGTACCAATAATGTCAAGATGTCTTCGAGAAGGCACAAAAGACTTTTCGGATGTAGTAAAACACGATGGCTTGCACCTTTGCTTGCTGTTCAGGACGTCTTGTAAATTTATATGCCATTCAAATCTTACTTTTCTCGTAAGAAAAATGTCCAGCTCTATTACCTGCATTCTCCTCTAACGAATGTTCGGAGCTATGGCTAAAATTCGTATATGTTTAAGCTGCATTATTTGACGATTTCGTGAAAATGATGGAAGCAGACAAAAGAAGCTTTACGCAGGATTCTCACTGGTTTGTAGATGCAATAAACAACAATATATATATCGCTTAGAAAAAGATTCTATTCCTCTGAGCATTCGAAATTAGTTTAAGAAGGATGGTGGAGAGTGGGAAAACAGAGAAATTATTTTGTGGGGCTTATACATAAATTATATCATGGCTGCACCAGTACCTATATTTACCAAAAAAATGTTTGTATAGCTTATGGGACTTAACTACGGCGTCATCAGTCCCTAAACTTACAAACTACTTATGAACTAGCTAAGACTGACAAATATCCATGCCCGAGGGGGCATTCGAACCCCCGACCGTAGTGACCGTGTAGACCGTGACTGGAGCGTCTCAGTCCCCTCGGCCACCGCGGCCGGCTATATTTATCAGTACAGTGAATACTAAATATATAATCAGCCCTTACACACACAAAAAGAGAAGCTTCCCTTCTCCTTATTGTTGGTCTGAAGAAATGTTCGAATTGAAGTTCTGCTTCCTTTTGTCACTTAAAACAGGGATGAAATGATCAGCTGTTTTGCCTCGATAAACACCACGATCTATGAGAGGAAATTTGCGATATAATTTAAGTTTCACATGTCTTATGAAGATGATGGATCCACGAACGTATACAACTTATGTAAGTGCGTTCTCAGAACTGACTGACAATTCAGTGCAATTCGTCACCAGTGTAGGGTTAACATTAACAAAAAACAATCTTCTAAAACTCCCTGAGACAGGACAGGCTTCAACTAATGCCTGCGATCGACATAGTAATGCTATCTCCCTGGCATTTTTTAACCTCTTTGATTAAAACAATACCTTCTATTAAGCTGAAGTAGAGCACAATTACCAGCCGTTAATGGTGTAGGTGCCTTCGACGACAACGTGAATAGCAGAAGGTAATTTCTTTGGTGAAGTATTTAAAAGTTATCGAAAAACTTACTGAATGTGCAAATACCATATAAAAACCATCTGACAATCATCCAGTACTTAATCTGCACGAAGGCAACTAAGGAACGAGTATTCTTGTTGATTAATGGCCATGTGGACGTCGCAAAAATTGCCATTTACAGTTGAAATTCTAAATAAGAACCGAAAATTAATCAATGACTAGGAATGTCAGGAATGTGAATTAAAAAAATAAATGAAAGCTTCAGCGCAACCAAGATACTCAGCACTTACCTCCCACTATACACATCCACAAAAGGTCCCTCAGTGACTTTTTGGAAAGGTGTCCCCTTTAATATATTCCAATAGATGTAAGCATTAAAAATAATCCAATCTGCTGATTTACATACTCATTTGGTTTTGATATGACGAAATTTCTGTAGCAATCGTAGGTGTTGCCGCAGAACTGCTCAAGTTATGAGCTTGGATGCCAGTCCAACTAATGAACCTGAGGATTGTCTGTTGCTTAGCTGACTTGGTATTAGCGACATGATACCTTCTCATACTCATAGCTCACACTCGTGTTCCGCGTATCCTTTTATTCTCGGAAAAGCAATAACAAAACTACACAGAGTCTGTCATCCGCGCCGGCGCGGTGGCCGAGGGATCTGCGGCGCGCCAGTCACGGTCTGTACGGCCACTACGGTCGGGGGTTCGAATCCCCCCTCGGGCATGGATATTTGTGTGGTCCTTAGTGTTAGCTAGTTCATAAGTAGTTTGTAAGTTTAGGGACTGATGACCCCGTAGTTAAGTCCCATAAGCTATACAAACATTTGAACATTTTCTGCCATCCGCATCTAGTATTTTCGAAAAGCAATAATAAATCTTTGCGAAAAGAGACCTCTCTGTTAACCTGTATCTAACTATCAGAGAGAAGATCACTTTTTAAACACAAAATCGTATTCTATAATCTATGTTCTGCTTGTAAACAAACTATCGTCTTTAACTCAGATATGACGTCATTGGTCAAAGCTGACGAATCGTATGGCGGACTCCTATTTACCCAAAAAACGACCGAAATGTTGGTAATTTGGAAGGGCCGTTGTATATCGCTTCGGACGGCCTACTATCGATAATGACGGACTATCGACAGTTGCGTAGTGTCAATTTGTACCGAACATGCGAGCATCAGAATGCTATCGTAGTTTGTTTACTCGCAAGCGTAGGCCAAATCAGTTGCCTTTATGATATAGGAGAAAATTCTTTAGCCTAGACCACGATAATACCTTTCTGAACCGGAGATTCACGTACTAAAAATAAAAATAAATACACACACACACATATAGGCCCTATATATGTTTAACCTAAACGTAACCTTCTTAAGGCTAAGCTACAGATTAGTTTTTTAAGTGAAATAGCCTAGACCACGATAATACCTTCATGAACCGAAGATTTCATACAGATCATAAAATAAACGAAACATGCTATACCTGCTCTATGGTTGATAGGTTCTTGTATGTACCCTTGTCCACGAAGTAAAAGTAATTGCCCTCGTAAAAGGAAGATTTTGAATCACTTGATCACTGTTTCGTACATATCATAAAATAAATAAAACATGCTATAATTGCTCTATGGTTGACAGGTTTTTGTATGTACACAACAGCATTAATTATTTAATTTATTTATGTACGTCGAAATAAATGTCTATTTTCATTTGTCCGCCAACATTTGTTTCTTACGACACAGCGACGTTCGTGTGTTCGATATACGACACTGCGATACTCGCGTCTTCGATACATATCGATAGTAGGACATCCGAAGCGATATACAATGTCTTTGTCCACCTACCTCATGGTTCCATCTTGGTCCCTGAAGGCTGCTCAGGATCTTCCCTCGAGGGTGCGGTTCTTGAACTGATCATGGTAGGAGAAGAATATCTCTAGAACTGTTGTTAGGCAACGTGCCGGCGCGGTTTATGTCGCAATTCATTGTTGAAAATGATGATAGTACGTAAGCACGCAAGAAGACAAATCAAGTCTTCGCAGTAGACCTGAAGCTAATACGGCCGCTAAATTTCATTACGGCTTCAGTATCGCGAGACAGAGAGTTCGGCACATTTTTCTGGAGCCGCTTGTTATATAAAGGCTCCTGGGTTCAAGTCCTGCTCATACTTTTTTTTTACTGCATTACGCTGGCAATTGTTATACAGGGCAACGTGTTCCTGACTTGTAAAAGTACTGTTTGAATTTCATAGTAGTGAGTTATCGGCAATTTGCTTTTGCTTCGTTTATTTGGAAGTAGAAAACCTATAATGGTAGTTTTTATAGAATAAACAAAAGCAATGGTAACATAAGAATAAATAAACAAAAACCGTAGAAAATGTTCAAATATGTGTGAGGTCTTATGCGACCAAACTTCGTGCTCATCAGTCGCTAGGCTTACACACTAATTACTTAACCAACTTATACTAACTTACGCTAAGGACAACACAAACATCCATGCCCGAGGGGGGATTCCAACCCCCCGACCGCAGCGGCCGTGCAGTCCGTGACTGACGCGCCGCAGATCGCTTGGCCACTGCAGCCGGCTCACAAAAACCGTAGAGCTATCAAATTGCTGAAAATTCCTATGACTCATTCACTGTTCGGAGTAGTCTCAGACAGCTTCTACGTCCGCATCAAAAGAAGACAGAAGAAGTTCAGAGGCGGGCTGCTAGATCTGTTGTAAGTGCGTTCGATCAACACGCGAGTATTACGAACATGCTTAAGGAACTCTAATGGGAATCCTTAGAAGTAAGATGTTCTCTCTGAGGAACGTTCAGGAGGAAACTTAGAGAACCAGTACTAGAGGAGACTGCTGAACGATTCTACTGGCGCCAAATTTTTTCAAGTAGCACAAACAAAAAATACAAGAAATTGGGGTTCTTACGGAGATATGTAGGCAGTCGTTTTCCTCTCGCTGTATTGGGAGTGGATTAGGAAATGGCAAAAAACGAAAACTAATAATAGGATCAGGAAAAGATATACATAGTAGTGACACAAAGTACCCTCCGTCACGCACCATACAGTGGCTTTTGGAGTATATGCATGAAGCTCTACGTATAAAAGTAGGCATGAATGCTAGATATAAAAAAAACGCATGCATGAACCCTGTGAACGTGGCTGCAGTCTGCTTCGAAGATGGGAAGCAAGGTTCTGTTATAAGGATTGAACATGTTTCATCCGGTGAACGTATGACTTTTTTTAAATTCATTAAATTACATCATTTCTCTTTTTTTATCTCAATAAAGATAACACAGAAAATCTGGAAGTTTTTCAAACACACAGAAACAGAAAAAAAAAAAATCCTAAATAAATTTAAGGGAATCTCATCCTCGCCAGCGCGTTTTGTAAAATATGGGACCATTCACCGAACTTTACAGACGCACCTTGTACCAGACTTTCAGACAACAGTGACAAAAACTCTCTGCTTAAAGTAATTATTATAGCGCAAAATTCGCATGTATTACCCTACTGATAGTGCTTATAATAGAAAGTGCAGATCCGAGATTTCTGTTAGAGGTCTGCATATTGGCGAATTTGCTCGATCGCGCCGCGCTTGGTTTTTGCTTTAGCGATTATGAATGCTTGCGCGGCCAGCTAGCTGTGCTCGTGGTGAGCGGGGCAGCGGCCGGCCTGCACAGGCGAGCTGCGGCTGCGGCCCACACACCAGCTCTGTCAGTCCGCGCCCTGCTGCCGTTTGTTATGTTCCAACCACACGATGGAACTACACCCGTATCATTTTATTTATGCAACAATACTCTTACGTTCCACCAGGTTTACAATAAATAATACGAAACACGAAAGAGAAAGACTATAAACTATTGTAATGTGGACGTTATGAACATGGAAACTTACATTTCGCATCCTGGCAAGAAGAGTGACACAATTTTAAAACCGGCAGATTTTGGTTTATAATTGAAAAATATGTTTGACGAGCTCCAACCTGGACCAAAAACAACACATCTTATGTCCGCTTGAGGAGAATAGTATAATTTATGTTGTAGGATGGTCCATAATATTAGTCATGGTAACAAAAATGTTGCTAATCTCAAGTATTACAGTTTAAAGTTATGTCACTGTTCAAGACGGAGTACGATTTAAGTTTCTTTCCTAATATTATATACTTTATTGATTCATGTTTAGAAAAGTCAGTACTTCCACCTAATACATTACAAACATAACAAATAAAACTGTCTCCATATTATTCATTATTAGCATTATAATTACAATTAATGGTCATAATATCATCGAACCGTTTTGGATGAAGTCTGCTTCTTTTGTCGGAGATAAGATTTCCTGCAGCACTGAGACCTCTTTCACTAGCTGCGTTTGCCGGCCGCGGTGGCCGAGGGGACTGGGGCGCTCTAGTCACGGTCTGCACGGCCACTACGGTCGGGGGTTCGAATCCCCAGTCGGGCATGGATATTTGTGCCGTCCTTAGTGTTAGCTAGTTCATAAGTAGTTTGTAAGTTTAGGGACTGATGACCCCGTCGTTAAGTCCCATAAGCTATACAAACATTTGAACTAGCTGCGTTTGAGGCCGGAACTCAAAATAGCACCAAGGTCCGTGAGAAAAGAATGCTTATTAAGGTGCTGCGGATTTACACCTGAATTTTTAAAAAAATGCTTCCTCAATATGGTTCTTAATATATTCCCCGGATTTCTTCTTCTCAGAAAAATGGATTGTTGCCAAAACTATGTTCCTTAATGTCCACTGTTCATCAACGATGTGCGCAGTAACAGACACGTAACATCTTTTTCGATACGGATCGGTCTACAAATCAGCTGTACACGCACATGCATTTGCGTCTACAGCCTGGACAATGCCGGGCATAAAATTCTCCGTATTTCATCGGCTTGTCTTTCTATATTTCGTGCCACTGCTGTACGGTGTGTCAGAATGTTGGAGACGTCCATCTGTCCAAATTCCGAACCAATATTTACAAGCTCCTGGCAAAAACAACGAAATCCACTTAGTGAAATCACTGTAAATGGACGAAGATTCCTGGCACACATTTCGACACATTTTTAGTGACAGTCTTTAACTGAAACCGTCCTTCTTCTTGTTGTGTTCTGCACGTGTGTTTTTGAGGTGTGGTTCGATAAGATAGGATCAAATGTTCAAATGTTTTAACTACGGGGTCATTAGTCCCTAAACTTACAAACTACTTATGAACTACTTACGAACTAGGACGGCACAAATATCCATGCCCGAGGGGGGACTCGAACCCCCGACCGTAGTGGCCGTGCAGACCGTGACTGGAGCGCCTTAGTCTCCTCGGCCACCGCGGCCGGTGATAAGATAGGAGAGCAGAACAATTGCCACAATAAACATAGCCAACATAATTTCTCTCCTTATCATTTACTAATGACAATGTTTCCCAGACACTACTACGACCACTATTTTTCGCACTGATGATATATTCTTTCGATCAATTTTCGCTTTCACACTGTCCTTAGTCTTGCGTTCAAGCGTCATGATCCTTCAGCAGGTGAATGAACGGCAACCGCTTAACAGAGTAGACAGCGGGCAATGCAAGCATCGAATGCTTGCAAGCATCAGAAATATTAAATGCAGTTGCAAGCAGCGGGCGAAGCGGTTACATTGACATGTGCCGAACTGTCACGGAACTATGCGATCGAGCAACCATGACCGCTAAATGCAAACATCTAATTTCTATGCGTTGGGAGAGATTCATGATCGTTATTTCATCATCAAACTTCTCTCTGTGACTCACAATTGCTTGTATGAACCAAAATATAAGCCTCTGTTGCAATACGTTTGGCAAGTTATAACAATGACATACCCATACCAGCATTTCAAAACACAATTAGTGTGGGTGTTGATACAGCTTGAAGGCGTAACTGATTTTTAATGTAAGAACGTGGCTTTAGTGTTGTGTGCATATCATTCTCTTCCAGTTTTCTTTAACCACTTAATCAAAATCCCACATTTGCACATCGAGGAGTAATATAAAAACGCTTTAGTTTTAAACTAGAGGAAGAACACTGAGTACACAAGATTTCGTACAGCACAAGGCGCAGGGTACCTTCGGCACTATTTGACCGATCAGTATGAAAGTTGGCACATGTATGTATGTTTTCGTGTATAAGGTTTTTATACTCCGAAAGACAGCGCACAGTGAATGGCAGGGGAACCTTACAATAAATTTCTTCAAAATTGCCACCGAAAGACATGAATGTGAGCACATGTGAGTAATTGTTCATAGACATGGAGATGGACTGTTTTAACATTACAGTGTTTTCATATTACTCATCGAAGTGCAAATGTGGGATTTTAATTAAGTGGTCAAAGGAAAGTGGAGCAGACTGATATGCACACAACACTAAAAAAAATCACACCTTCAAGCCATCCAGTTTCAACAGCCACACTAATTACATTTTCAAATGCCGTTATGGGTATGTCATTGCATGATATTGCAACAGATGCTTATATTTTGGTTCATAATAGCGATTGTTAAGTCACAGAGTGAAGTTTGAAGATAATGCATCTCTCCAACGGATAGAAATCTCACATCTGTATTTCTTAATAAAAGTACTATCTGTAAAGTTCGATGAATAGCCCCATATTTTCCAAACCAGGATTAGATGCCGACGCATACACCTTAAGTGACACGTCAACAAGCGCCCCCTATCGTGGAAAGAGAGTGGGGAGAGGAGGAAACTGGTAGGAAGTGGGAAGAGCAAATGATGGGCAACTGGAAAAAGCAGGTGAACGAGGAAGAGTAGCAGTAGGTGAACAAGGAAAGGCGATAGAAGGAGATGGACTAATGGAGGACTGTAAGAAATATCATTGTGAATTAAGTACAGCATTGTTTGTAACAGAAGGAGGGCAGGAGGAGAAGCACAATGAAACGGGGAAGGGGAAAGTGGAAAGGAGGTGGTGTTGATGGTGGTGGTGGTTTAGGAGGATGAGGAGGAATAGGAGGAAGTAAAGAGTGGGGGTGAAGAGAGTATACTGTCAACTACCATCATTACATTTTACTGGAATGTTTTCTCTGATAAGATCTACTAGTTTTCCTTTGTTGCTTTGTGAAGTATACATGTAGTGTCCTTGTGCTGTTGAACAAAAGCAACTGGGTGTTCATTGCCTTGGTTTGAAAAACGAGTAGATTTATGAGTATTTGCGTGATTTACAACATCACTTACTTTGACTGTAACGTTTCGATTCCGCGAATGTAGAAATCTGACGGTTTTGACGTGAAGAATAATAAAAAAATGTTCAAATGTTTGTAAATCCATGGGACTTAACTACTGTGCTTATCAGTACCTTGACTAACAAACAACTTAAACTGACCTAAGTACAACACATAAACACACACACACACACACACACACACACACACACACACACACACATATATATATATATATATATATATATATATATATATATATATATATATATATATGCCCGAGGGAGGACTCGCACCTCCGACGGAAAGCAACCGCGCGCTCCGCAGCAAGGCGCCTTGAAGCGCTCGGCCATTTCACCGCGCCTCGTGAAAGTATTCATCGAGCCATATTCAGAACACACTTTAATTCGGAAAGGAAGTTCATTGAATGTTGTTTGATAGGAAGTGGAAAAGGTGCACATCTGAGGGCACAAGATCACACAGGTGAATAATTACTTCCCCCACTCAACTCCCGTGTAATGTTTTCTGGTCATTCTAGAAAAATGTGAGCGGGCTTTATAGAACAGCACCACTTCACACAGTCGTTCTGGTCGCTATTTTTGGACCGCGTCCGCAAGACGTTTTCAGACGATAAATGTCAGCAGTGATGGTTACATTCGGGGAAGTAATAATCTTCTGGTGGTGCATCTCTTGTATCTTCCAAGCTTGCTGAAATGTTTGTAGAACTTATGGGACTTAACTACGGGGTCATCAGTCCCTAAGCTTACAAACTACTTATGAACTAGCTAAGACTAAGGACGGCACAAATATCCATGCCCGAGGGGGGATTCGAACCCCCGACCGGAGTGGCCGTGCAGACCGTGACTGGAGCGCCTCAATCCCCTCGGCCACCGCGGCCGGCTTCCGAGCTTGCTGTATTAGATTTGTGGTTGAATCCGCCTGTGGTGTTGCTGCTTGTTCGTTTGTGGCATGTTCTTATGCTTTATCATCTTTAGTGCGATTTTTGTTGTGAACTGGCACTGTTCATATCGCCGCTTTTCGTGTTGTGGTGGCTGTATCGTATAGCCCTACATTTGTTTGTGTGGAGTGTCTGTGATGTGGCACGTGATTTTTGAATGGTTTTGACACTGACCATATTTTGTATGTGTGTATTTCCTTTGTTTTAATTGTTGTGTGTGTGTGTGTGTGTGTGTGTGTGTGTGTGTGTGTGTGTGTGTTTTAGAGAGAGAGAGAGAAAATATTGTATGCGAGGGGGGGCTGTCAGGTGTAATGTGGGGGTGGGATTTATTTATATATTCCTTTTGTGGTCTCGAAGAATGTTTTGTTGCATTGTGATGTATATTCGTTAAGTACTTTCTTACCTTGGGCAATTGCTTTCTGGATGTGATAGTTTTCCTCTATTGTTAGGTTTTGGAACAAACTTGCTGGTTTTGAGAATTTGTAGGTTAGTTTATATGTTTGTTGGGATCTGATTCCGTTTTATTAAACTTTCAGCAAACGTTGAGTGACAGCTTCTACTTTTTAGTGCCCTAAGGCGTTCAGTGTATCTTGTTTTGAAATTTCTGCATGTCTGACCCACATACACAGATAGGCAGCTATTGCAAGATAGCTGATATAATATTCCTGATTGGCTTACTTGTCGGTGTTGGTGGTAGGGTTGCCAGATCTCCGGGCGCCGCCCGGAGTGCCCGGGCTTGGAATGAATTCTCCGGGTCTACGGGCCAACGACTCTCACCTCCGGGCTTGAATGTAACCTTCATCTTAACGCTTTTTAAGTACTATGCTCATGTAGCGACGATCTGCATCGAACTTAACGTAACTTAAACTAAGGACGAACACAACATCCATGCCCTAGGAGGGGATTCGAACCTATAGCGGGAGAAGCTCTTCTTGGTGGCGCGCGATACTTCACAGTACGCGGAGCCGCAAGCCGCAACTCTTGGAAGGCGCAGCTGTTGATGTGAGCAGCTTTGATGCTGCCGCCAAGCCGACTGAAGTATGCCGATTGTTGATCCACAGCAACTGGCGGCCTGGCCGGTCAGCTGCGGCATGTGAAGGCCATCCCTAGCAAAGTTTCACCGGGGGGGGGGATACTTGCTGGGGGGAGAAGATGATTAGTTTTTTTTTCTTCTTTTAGAATTCACCTGTAATGCTGGTGGGGGGGGGGGAAGTTGGTCGCAGGTGGGGGGTGAGTCATTGGCCAAGGGGGAGGGGGGCACGTCTGGTCTCCGGGCCTGCCTCGAGTTCAATCTGGCAACCCTAGTTGGTGGAAGTTTTCCCTAGTCCGTTCTTTATTGTGTTGTTGGTTCTGTATCCTATTTTTCATTATTTCCAAAGATGAATAACCCATTAAACGACTAAAAGATTTGCAACGACGGACGCAATAAAAAAAATCACAGACGGCGCTTCGCGCGATCCATTAAGAGGCGTAACAAGACTACTTTCGGAAATGGAAGCGGCGTTGGGAGAGGTGTATCAGTTGTGGAGGACACTATTTCGAAGGACACAATAAGTATAAAGGTAGGGTAGAGAAAATTTCTGGACAAAGTTCCGGAATTGTTTCAACAGACCTCATTGTGTTTCCATTCCGTGATAATAATTTGTGCTTTTTATACGGATAAACTCGGGATAATGGCATGAAAACACCGAAACGAACTGTGATACGATAATAAAAACACAAAATAAATAAAAATATAACGCGTTTATTTGATAAATTTATCAATATATATGTTGTCAGTCGAAGTTGCGCAGAAGTATTTTATTTATTTTATTATGGTTGACTGGTTTCGTACATTACATCCATTTTCAAACGGTGCCGTAACTAGCGTTTCCAACGGTTCGAGTCCTCACTCCTGCATGGGTGTTTGTGTTCACCTTAGGTTAGTTTAACTTAGTTTAAGTAGATTGTAAGCTACGGACTAATATCCCAGCAGTTGGGTCCGATAGTTTAACAAACATGATTTAACTGTGTGGTTAGCCAAAAATGCTCGAACGTTCAAGATAGTATTCGATTCATATTTTATGCGCTGAACGTTCATGTGTACTCAGTTATGCATACAATTAAATAGCCGCGGTGGAGTAGCCGATATATATCAAACTGTCAAGTTGCTAACCTAACCTCCCGCAGGTGGCAATTGATGGCTGCGATAACAACAATATATAAGATACTTCAGCGTGTAGACTACTGATCCTCCACCCACTTCCTGCAGATCCCTTTCACAAACAAGTGCATCCAGTAAGGAACAATCAGTAGAGTACGTTCAGTCTGCCTACGTCGACCCACAGAATGGACTTAAACCTCTAAATTTATGGAGCAGATTATGTAAATATTTACTGATACTGCTAAATGTACATGGATTTGTAACGCATGCAGAATTAACGGACGTGAAACCTCAAGCAAAATTTCGGAGTTACCAGCAGAAGTGCCATCAGATTTCAGCGATGTACTCATCATGGAAACAATCAGCCGTAATTGGCTTTCCTGATGAGCAAACTTTGAAATGTGGGATGAAAACTCGTCAGAGAATATAGTGTCAATCGTTACAAGAAAAAATCCAAAAAAGTTTGTTTTAATTGTATTGACTCTATCTCGCCGCGGCGAAGTGGCCGAGCGCATTGTGGCGCTATGCTCCGATGCGCGAGGCCGTTCCCCGTCGGGGGTTGGTATCCCCCTCGGGCATGGATGTTTCTGCTGCCTTTAGTATAATTTAGTTTATCAGTAGTTTGTAAGTTTAGGTACTGATAACCCCGCAGTTAAGTGCCACAAGCTTAACAAACATTTGAAGATTTGACTCTAGGTCCATGGGGATTCATTATTCTACATAAATTCTCAAACAAATATTTGCCAAAAGGTTTCGTTTTATTCTATACGGCATAGATGTTGGACAACATTTAACCTTCAACTTCAGTCTGTAATAACAACATACAATTGTACCTCTCAAACGATTTGCATCCACATGTTCAATCTTAACAATTCCAACGCTTCTCGTGGCGCCGCAGCGCGGAACGTTATGCATTTAATCAGAAGGTTCAATGTTGCGCCGATAGATGGCAGCAGTATAATAGATACGGCCAAGGAAGTTAAAATAAGACGAGACGGCGCTACGAAGGAGATTAGAATACAGGGAGACGCCCTTAAGCTGTAAAAGTGAAACCTGCTCCGCCATATTGCTATGTCTTGGAGAAGTATTCGTATTGCAGATCTAATGTTTTATGTTACTTAAAACAGGAATAAAATGTCCGGCGGTTTTGCCGTGATGTACAACTTGTTAAAAGAGTGCACATTAGCCGTTACAAATTAAGTTTTGAAATATATTATGATGATTATTTATTACTATTTTTTTGTCAAGGTAGTATATTGCTTGTAAGTACATACTTTGCACTGACCGTCAGTTCAATGCATTAACAGTAAGAGGGTCGACTTAAAGCATATTTTTAACGGATAAATAGCATTCCACAACACAAGATGGCGGACAGGCTTCAACTGACGTATGTACTCGGCACAGATAATGCCATCCCCCTTTATTCTAACCTCCTTGGGCGCTACTATGAAAAGCTTATCTGTCGATTGAAGAAGCTATTGTGACCTCCTTGGCTAGGGCAAAAAGCCTGTATAGGGATAGGGCGTATATTTAACCTTCAAACAGGAATAATTCGTTGGTATCCATAAGTTGCCCTTACGCGTCCGGGTTCGTGGGTTCACTTTCACCGCCCACTGTTCCGTTTTCCTTTATTCCTTGGACTGCGGTCGATAGCGGAACAACAAGGTATTTCTCTTGACTGTGCGTAATGATTATTTAATGCATATTATTAGTTACACTGAGTAAGTCACATCAATATTTAATCCTAAAAATTGCCGCGAAGTTTAAATTTATCGTCACAGACCTAACAACAGCAAGTTTCAAAAAAATGTTCAAATGTTTAGCAAGTCGCTTGCAGAAGTTATTCCAGCAAGTTATTGCGATACGCTTGCTGCTGAGTTTACACAACACTCGCAAAAAAGTAAGCAAGATACTTCTGCAAGTACTTTGACAAGTAACTTGCATCAATAACTTGCAGACACCATTCGCATTTCCGTTTAGTCAGAGCAAGTAAAATGACAAGTAGGTAGGTTATTTATACTGTAGCTCTTTAATTATTACGAAAAACACGAAAAAGTTAAATATTTCGGTTTGAGAGGATGCTTAGAAGACCACAATATGTCTTGCTAGAACTGGCTTTCGGGAGGAACATGGTTAGCTTTGAAAATTTTTCTAGAATGTGTATAAATGATGTGGATTGTTTAGTAAAATCAATTGGACAAGTCATATTAATACAGGATGCACAGCACACAGTTATTTCAGCCACTGAACTTTTACTTTTCACGCTATATTTTGAAGAGCTACTTTTTATTTTTTCCAAGTGTTTTCTCAGTTTGTGAGAAAATTGCGTCTTTATATTATACCATTTCCTAAAAAACTCCCTTCGTCACAATATAAAATTTACAAGAAATTCCGTTAACTTTGTTGTGAGATTTGTTGCAATATATTAAATTCGCCAATGTTCTTAATATCACCACACATCCTTTTTTTTTTTTTTTTTTTTTTTTTTTTTTTTTTTTTTTTTTTTTTTTACTATCTCTATCCGTTACTGAAATCCAGTCGTTCAAAGTCATCATTAAAAATCCGTTTTAGCCATTTTTTGCAACACGGACCGTAAATATCAGAACAACAACATATTCTGTAGACATTTGTCTAAAAACGAAGTTTTTCCAGTTTTCGAAAATCTGTATCTGTTATGAAGATACACTAAAAAAACATGATATCTGGATACTAAAGGTGCCGATTGCACTGGAAGACACCTATCTGAGCGCTGTGAAACTTGCCATCTGGTTTTAAGAAATCAATTCGGCGAAAAAGGTTGATTTTTGTACATCTTACAATTTGCAAGTACAGCAACATATTTTAAAGAGTTTGCAGACGTAAAAACGCTTACAGTTTGCTCACTTCTGTTTTATGCAAAGTCTGTATACTCCTGGTCTTACACCGATACCCAGAGACAAAGTATGTATTGGGGTCCGTCCGTCAGCAAGTTCAAGCCTTCAGGTGCCTTCACACTGCAACAAAAAGAACTTGCAGCTGTTGCCAGTCTATCAAACTTAAAACAGTTGTGAGTTTCGCAAAATTACAACTGTTGCAAAGTGTTGAAAACAGTTTCAAACTCTAGTAAATACACATTCGGCGTTTTCCTTTTAATAATCGTCTGTACAACTGATTTAATTTAATGTTTCTGGCGAGTACATTCCTTGACAAGATAGAAAAATAAAAACAAAGGTGGAAACGTGGATAGTGAGAGGAAGAGAGAAAAAGTGCTCGTACTAGTATACTATAGTACCTACACTGCCAGGATATAATCACGGAAATTGTTTGATGATTGGCGACCAAATATTTCAATTCACCCACACATTTGCATATACTTAAATTCGTCATAATCGATGTTTCAGAAAGCCCTATATCTGTGTCAATGAATAAATAATGAACACTGACATAGTTAAATGATTTTCATGATTAACATAATTTGATTTGGAGAATTTAATTGAAAAGAGAAAATATTATCGTAGTTTTTTCATGTTACGTTTGCATGTGTGTCATTCTGCCTCATGCACTGTAAAAGTCTTTATCGTTTACTACAGCCTGACATTTGTCTGATTTTCGGAAGCATCTCATCAAATATCTGTATAATTACCTGCTCTGGTGGTTAACTCTGTAAATGCATCGTACTAATCGCGAAAAAGTATGGAGCTAACTGGTGTAGATTTCATTACGCAAATCAGGATTGCCATTTCTGCTTATAAAAAGCTATTTCCAGCACTCAGTAAAATAGGTACCGATACCTGAATCCTAAAGTCTACCATTTCACGCATTATTCCAGGCAAAAGTGAATCAAAATATAAATCACTTCAGAAGTTAAGTAGACTAGTTTAGAGAACAAATAATAATAATCATTTCATGTATGCATCTCCATATATCTTTTAGTCTATTTAATTTCTTCCTTATCATCCACAGTGAGCAACTTGGAATACCACTGATTGTGGTAGCTTTTTCTTTATACGATTCTAACAGCTTGTTTAGCCACTGTGCTCTGTATTAAGAAATATTTTGTGTTCTTCCTACTTGCAGTGAAATACCGGCCTAAACAAGGAGCTTAGAATTTTAACCTCCTTGGGCCTAAACGTAAGGCAGCCAAGTTTTTCAAATCCAAATGCGGGACGTTTCGAGGATTTGTATAGGTACTATGAACACGCGAGTCAGTGTCGGGACTCTCTCTAACGCAGGCAAAAGTGCAAGCCATCGCTATATCCCAGGATTCTTTTGTATTGCATTTGTGTGTTCGCAACAATTTTGAGACCTTCTACACGCACTGTGTAAAGTACGAATAAATCTTCGTAACAATATATTCGACGTCCACTGGTAACAAATCTGCTGATGTGTGTGTAGACCTGTGAGCAATATGCTCTGCCCAACCCACACCAACTCTTTCTCTCCCTCATGAAGTTTGAAGAAAGCTTTGCATTGTCATTCACGTTGAATTCCGCCAAAATTTCTATTGGCAATATCTGCACGAATTACCATGACTTTCTCTTTCCCCCATTAATTTTCCAGTATTTCCGTTGAAGAACTGCAGTTTCACCAGGGAAATTCAGGATATCTAATATTTTTACATCATTCCAGTCTTTGGATGAGAGACCGCACAAATATTGGATATATTTTGAGGTCTTCGTAATTTGAAATGTCTGTACAGATACTGATAAATGGAAAGTCTTTTGTTCAGAAGCTCTGTCTTAATGTTAGCTACAGAAAAGGCTTTGACATTCTTTATTACTACTTTGCACTTAGTTTTCCCGCAATGAAACTTCTTTTGAAACACTTTTTTCAATCAATTCCATCGATATAAAAATCTGATGGTGTGGAAAACCCACAAACCTTCGGTTCTTACAAGTTCTTCTTAGCCAGCGAAGTTTTCCTGACAGAAATAAGTTGAGAGTGATGATTTATCGCCGGCCGCGGTGGCCGAGGGGACTGAGGCGCTCAAGTCACGGCCTGCACGGCTACTACGGTCGGGGGTTCGAATCCCCCCTCTTTCATGGATATTTGTGCCGTCCTTAGTCTTAGCTAGTTCATAAGTAGTTTGTAAGCTGAGGGACTGATGACCCCGTAGTTAAGTCCCATGAGTTCTACAAACATTTGAACATTTGATGATTTATCTGTGGCGGTCTGAGCCCATTTTATTTTTGTCAGATGTTAAATGACATGTTTACTGCCGTGAGGAACTGAGGACACCTCATAACACGTCTTGCACCGCACTTCTGAAGGTGATGTACACTTCTGTGAAAAAGGTAACTCCTTTGGCAAGTCCTTGGTCAGTTGATATTTTTTTTCATTTTTTTAATAGTCGGCGGCATTACTAAGAAAAACAAATTTGTTCACGGAACCCTGCGAAGCACGCAAACACAAATCAACAATGTCAAGTCTCCGCGCAGCCTAACTTGTAACCTAAAAGCCCGTCCGTAGTACTTCGGCATCTCCCGGAAAGTTTCGTTTGGAACCTATTGTTATTGAGATCGTTATCAAGCTCAGAGAATTAAGAGTGGTCTCCCCGCGCCAACAGCTACAGGTTTTTCACCTAGTCGTACTAAATATTTCTTTCTTTCCTTGACAACAAACGTACTGCAAATAATAACTGTCATAAATCTTCATATCCTGATTCGTAATGCTTACGATACGTCTCAGAGAATTAAGAGTAGTCTCCCCGCGCCAACAGCTACAGGTTTTTCACCTAGTCGTACTAAATATTTCTTTCTTTCCTTGACAAAAAAAGTACTGCAAATAATCACCGTCATAAATCTTCATATCCTGATTTGTAATGCTTACGATACGTGGGAATAATCTGCAGTCGGTGGAATGTGAAAAATTAACGGGATGGGGACTTGCGGGACAAATAGGCATTTTACGGGACCCTTTTATGCAGTTTTCCAATGCGGGACGGTGCGTCCGAATCCGGAACTGTCCCACAGAATCCGGGACGGTTGGCCACCTTACCTAAACGACACAGCAAACGACAGGATAACACAGCAATGCGCATGCGCAAGTTGCCCAATTCCGCCATGTTTTTGCTCACTGACCATAAACTACAAACTCGAGACAAAACTTCCCTCAACCAGTTTTTGAAACTTGCAATTTCATACAACTGTAGACAACAGTTGGAAACAAAGCCAAACTTCGACCTGAAAACAATTGTCAACTCAGTTTGTTGCAGTTGGTTGTCAGAGTGAAGGCACCTCTTTTGGCTTTCTTTTGCCTGTTTCGTTGCGCATTCCGTCCTTGCTCGCCCAGATTCGCTTGTCTTCCCTACTGCCTGTACAGCTGTACTTCGTCGCACGAGTCTGCTGTCGGTACAGGCGGATTCAAGCGCACCGAGACAGGCGAGCGAGTACACACGTTCTCGGGTGTAGCCGCCGAATTGAGGCACTATCCCTACATGGAACATGGGGCCGATGGAAATGACGATTACTCTGTCATAGTGAGGATGACTAGTTGGTTGTCAGTTACTGCGGTCCAGTTTGTTACACACATAAAAAGTGTTGCAGCACCACGATTGTGAGGATTCATTACCCTTTACATAGAAACGGAATAGAGATTCACAAATCACTTCATTTCCCTTTATTGCTCCTAAAACCAAAAGTTAACATACTGCATGACAATAACATAGATATTCTTAATTTTGTGTTGCAGATTTAGCATATGTCACTATCCCTAATACTCGGTAACGCGTCCTCTTGCATTGATTCATGCCTGTGTTCGTCGTGGCATACCGTCTACTAGACCAGTGTTTATCAAACTTATCGAATATGCGACCCCTTCGAGGTAAAAAATGTCTGGCGACCGCCTTCCAAACACAGATATACTAGCGACCTCCCCTCCCCCTCCCAGCTCTCAAGAACCGTAAGAAAACTATTTTATCTCAAAGGAACCAAATCTTTTGCTTCAACTTTCATTTAAATTGTTGGACGAAGTTTTTCGTGTGTAGTTTTCGGCATGGAACACATTATCCAATTTTTACATGTTTTCCGATAGAAAAATATATTTTGCTTAACGATTGTTTCGCATTTTAGGCAAAATTGTATTTTGCCCATTAAGAAAGGTCCCGCTGTGTAGATAATTTGTACAGAAGTAATTTTTTCTCGAATTTTTCTAAAATTATTATTGTATCATGTTCTTGTATGTAACGATTGCTTTCTGAAAACAGATTTCAGACATTGCGCTTATCCATCATTAACACGCTGTATTATAGAACACTCTATGATCTATTCAGCTCATAATGAATGTTACTTAAGGAACTCCGTAATTTTAAAAATAAATAAATTTAACTTAGATATACGTTATTGTATTATTGATTCCCCAGTTATTTTATGGTGCAGCTAACTCCTCCTGTGATTGCGACCAACCCCCCCCCCTTCCCCCGAGTAGGGGGACCGCGACCCACAGGTAGAAAAATACTGTTCACCAAATCATCAAGGGACTGTTAGTCCAGATTGGCCCACTCCTCAACGGCCATTCGACGCAGATCTCTCAGACTGGTTTATGCGATGCCTTTTCTAAGGTTCTCTAGGGTTCATATCTAGAGAACACGCTGGCCATTCTGAACTTGCCATGTCGTTATTATGAAGGAACGCATTTACAAGATCTACAGAATGAGCGCGAGAATTGACGTCCACTATGAACAATCCCGCTCCTAAATGCTGCCGACATGGTTACATTTTACATCAGAGAATGTCATCGCTGTACCGTATAGCCGTTTGATTGCCTTCTATAACCACAAGTGGTGTACGGTGGTCCCAGACAATGCCACCCCAAAACACCAGGGAACCACCACCTTGCTGCGCTCGCTAGACGGTGTGATATAAGATGTCCAGGGTGATCAGGCTGCCTGCAAAAACGACGACACTGGCACTGTGTGATTGAAGGCAGATACGAGTGGCAATGTTATCCCTGTGAATAGAAACTAACATTAAACTGCGAGTTACTAATTTTACTCTGTGTATTAAAAACTTAAGGACATTTCTATGCTTCTTCTGACAGGTTTCATTTATATTTTAACCGTAAAGACACTTCTTCGTGCTGTGGTGGAGTGGCCGAGCGTTCTAAGGCGTTTTGCTACGAAGAGTACGGGTGCTTGCCGTCAGAGGTTCGACTCTTCCCTCGGACATGGGTGTGTTTTGTCCTTAGGTTACTTTAAGTAGCTTGTAAGCCTAGAGACTGATGACCAAAGAAGTCCCATGGATTTACAAACATTTGAACATTTCTTCACTTTTATCGACAGATTTCATTTACATAAGAATTCTTTGCAAGGACAATCGAATTTATGTATTTTGTTTCCTGGTTAGATTTTCAGTTGGTTCTGCTTAAGAATAACCATGAATAGAAAACAGTCGAGTCTTCCACAATTCAAAGAGTAGCTACAAGGCTCAGTGTTGCGCGGCCTCTTGGTCAGAGCAACTGAGTTAATTCACTAAGCGATCCAACAAGGATTCCAATTTTCAGGTCCAGTACCCTTAAAAATGATGGCTTGCAGAGGCTCTTCTTTAAAAAACGTTAGGAAGTCAGTTGTGAAATATGGCAATGTTAGCAAAAGGTTCTGATACTCATTAACAGTTATCCTATTAGTGAAGGCAATGATAGTTGAATACCACAACGTAGATGCCTAAATAATGACGAAAGCTTTTCCATGCTCGTAATTAGGAAGCAAGAGTGACGTATCTTTAGCTTATTTTGGGGCGTTCGATACAGAAGACCGGTTGTTTGAAGAAAGCATCGTAAACCATCATTCATTGGTCAATACCACATACTTCCAGTCATCAAGTGCCCTTGTTATATGACCGTGGCCCACTTCCTTGGTTGTTTCGTGTTACCTTCCGTAAAAAAGTAAATTAAAGTATGGCATGAATAGCTGGGAGACCCCGAAGGGCAGGTTCAGCCACCGAATTGGAAAGGTTTTTACTAACCCCCGCGCCCGCAGGGACCTTTCATTCTCGAAGTGTGAGAACTGTGTGCTGAATTGTCTGTGTTAAGTGTAGGCGACTGTAATTAGTGCGTGTGTTGTGTAGTGGAGATGATGGGGAAAGGGAGAGGGAGAAACCCGGTGCCGGCACACAGGCAACTCCTCTCGAAAAGCAACCCGGGGTCCGCCGAGCTTAACGTCCCCATCCGACGGACGGATCACCATCAACATCGACTCATGACCTCACTCCATGAGACACTGCGGAGAGGCTTGGAATTTACTCAAATGTTTGTATAGTTTATGGGACTTAACTACGGGGTCATCAGTCCCTAAACTTACAAACTACTTATGAACTAGCTACAACTAAGGACAGCACAAATATCCATGCCCGAGGGGGGATTCGAACCCCCGACCGTAGTGTGGAATTTACTCCACAACATTGGTGCAAAGACTGGCGATCAGGGACTTTGCACCACCACCCCTCCTATCCTTGTGCCGCAAGGCAAAGCGAAAATTATCAAGACCGCGTGACGTACTCGGACGGTTACCCAACCAAGTTCTGGCCACGCCCGACAGTGCTTAACTTCACTGATCTGGCGGGAATCGGTGTATACACGGCGGTACGTTGACGTAGATTCCGTTAGTCTGGATTTAGCAACTACAGTCCTTCCAAGAATGTCAAGCTTCAGCCGTATTGTTTTGGGGTTGGGGGGTTGGGTTGTTTGGTTGGGATAGGGGGACTAAACTACTGAGGTTATCAGTCCCCCGGTGGGGAGGAGGAGGAGTGAGGATAGGAAAGGAGGGGAGGGGGAAAGGAAATGCAGTCCAGGAAGTAAAGATGGAAGGAAGACTGCATTAGCTCGGGACCCGTGCTCGCCACGCACGTGCTCACGAAAGAACCGTGAGCCCCCTGGGGGGCGTATTGTTTTCATCAAAACTCTATTACTCAGGTGAGTATGTTATTAACAGCAATTAGTCGCCACTATTTCTTTACTGTCGCAAATCTAGATCTAGTGTGACCATCATGAAACAGACAAAACTTCTCAATCTTCATGTTGACTATTAGGTAATTTTCGCCAGAAGATTCAATAAATGTGTGTGTTTTAAACTACGTTATAAGCATTGATAATGGTCATACATTGACCGAAATCTAGATTCGCGACAATAAAGAAAAGTTTGCGAGTGACTGCTGTTCTTCATCCACATAGTATCAGTCGGTAAGAACGAGGATTCAACATGGAATCAATCTTGATTAAACTGAATGTAGAGTTTCGCAGTCGCTTTTGCTGTCGTAGTTTTATGTTATTTCTCTTTGGTTATGTTTTGTGTACCATGTCATTACCGAGGACACTGTCGCTTGTGAAACATTAAACATGGCAGCCGTTTTCGTCAGCCGTTCTTACTAACTGCGCACCATCGAATTGTTCTCTTTGGAAATCTGAGAGATCGCGCACATCACCGACCATTTGTGTTGACAGTCATAGAACCAAGTTGTGATACAAAAACTGTTCAAACGTTTGTAAATCTATCGGACCAAACTGCGTGATAATCAGTCCGTAGCTTACAAAATACTTAAACAAAGGTAAACTAACCTAAGGACGACACACACACACACACACACTCACATACCCATGCCCTATGGAGGACTCGAACCTCCGACAGCGAGCAACCGCGTGCTCCCCAGCGAAGCGCCTTAGACCGCTCGGCTACTCCACCGCTGCAAACTGCGATACACTGCAAGGGAACATCCAACCACAGTAGACTGAGGTTGGACGTTCCCTTGCAGTGCAGATACACAGTCGCGACACTCTCTGCTGTCAAAGTTGTTACCAACTGACAGTTGCGACGACACTACCGCTTCTAGTGGTGGGAAAGCCGCTGAAGAATTAATATTTGTTTATAAATTTTTGTGTGTAATTAACGAAATAGTGTAATTTTTGCATCACAAGCACTAGTAAAACATCAAGAGATATACATAATACGGAAATTAATGTAAAAACAGTCGAATAGAACTGTTCAGTGGTATAAAGAACAACTTAGTCATGAACAAATACTCACGAATATGTTTATGTTTGCAGCTTATTCAGCTGAAAGTAAGTAGAATGAAAACATAACAGAGACAAAAATTTCTATTGTGGTTTGTTTACACCATGACAGGCAGTTTTTGACGCATATCAAATCGGTGTGGAGTGTAGGTGATTCGCACATTTTTACATCTCATTGGTCTTTCTTATTCCTTTGTGTGTGATTACTTTAGCTTAAAAAGCAAGTGTTTTGTAGTTTCTTTCCATTTTTAGTTCAGCTGTAACAGGAAATCTCGAATCTAGTCGCACAACTGACGATATTGCATAAGCACGCAATTTGAGTAGAAGACGCTTGTGAGGTACAATGTCGAAAGCCATACGAAATCTATAAATATGGAATAGATTTGAGATCACTTGTCGATAGCACTCATCACTTCGTATGACTATGGGTCAATAGGTCGTTCTCTTAGAGGTAGTTAATAATGTTTGAGGAAAGTATATGTTCTAAAATTCTGGAAACTGACATCACTTATATGGGCCTGTAATTTTGCGGATCACCGCTATTGCCTTTGTTGAATATTGAAGTGACATGTGCAACTTTCAAGTTTTTTTGGGTTCGGATCTGCCTCTGAACGAGCAGTTGTTTGTGACAGCTAGGTAGAGGCTATTGAATCAGCACACTCTGAAAGGAACCTAACTGGCATATAATAGGGACCGGGAGGCTTACTTTAACTGATTTAAGTTGCTCTAATGCTCTGGGGATCTTTACTTCAAAATTACGCGTGCTGTCAGCTGTTCTTGATTCGAATTCTAAAGTATTTGCTTCGTACTCTCTGGAGAAAGAATTTCTGGACTCTGTGTTTAGTAATTCTGCTTTAGTACTATTGTCATTAGTAGCATCACCGTTGTTGTCGCGCAATGAAGGTATCGATTATGCTTTGCCGCTAGTACACCTTACATACGAATTTCTAAGGATTTTCTACCAAATCACGTGACATGGTGTCGTTATGGAAGCTATTATTTCTCGCATTAAAGTTCTAGCTAAATGTTGATGAAATGGCTGTGATTGTAAGGATCACGGACAACGTATAGTTAAGAAGATCTGACGTTATAAGCAATATCATGCGCAAAAAACCGCAGCCACGCGCGATTATTCTGCACACCTCCTAAACCAATTTCAATCAAATTTGGTTCAGATATTCTTTACTGTGAGGTAAAAATTGATGCGGGGTTAAGAAGCATCTACGACACAAAGTTCAGGAGATATGACTCGTAGGCTGTGTGCAGAGGGTGCTTTACATACGGACTTAACCACAATCTACAGTTTTATTCCAATGTTGATGAAATTTTGTACTCTTAACTGTTAGCAAGCTATCGTATGGCGGTGGCAGAAGCTACATCGCAATAAATTTTATACCGTTTAATTGTTTACCACGAAAGTTGAGAGAAACATGTGGTTTTTCATAGAGAGGCGGACGAAAAGATGATACAGGAAGTGATCTGTCCTCCCCTTACAGTTAACTATGTCAGTTCCGTACCCAGCGACGCCGACCCTGAGCAAAAGAGAAAAGGCACAAGAAAAAGAAGAAAACAAGAGGGGATGAAGAAATGAACTCAGGAGGAGGAGATAGGACAAGGTGATGGACAGAGCGTGGAGGTGAAGAAATGGGTCGACTGAGGGTAAGATGAACAAATCGAGGACAGAGGAATAAACGGACAAAGATGGGCGAGGGGGAAGGACATGGACTAATAAGAGCGTGGAATAAATAAATATGCGGGCAACGCCGGCTTTCCAACTATTTTGTAATAAATTTAGCATGTACTAACTTAAACCCGCGGCTCCGCTAGCGTGTTGGTTGATTATGCTAGATAAGATATCTTTCAGTAGTGTGCTATGAGACTGGTTTTGAAGGATGAAATGAAATACAATACCTTCTTTAGAAACAAACATTTTAAATCAACATTACCAGGAAAGTAAGTAGTGTAGATGAAATCACACGTAAAAATGCACTCGTTTCGAAGAATCCAATCACGAAATTCAACAATAATGATTGTAATAATATCACAGATCGATCACTTGATGTAATGCGCGAAACTTCAAATCGATTAAAGAGATGTATTAAAAGAAATTTCTTTTTTTTTATTTATTCTTATAATTCCTTCTTCGTTAGCTTATCCTTACAGAGAAAGAGCTAAAGACATTGTAGCACGCATAGACGAAAGATATGGTCTGTGGCATCACGTTTCTCTGTATGTAACCTCCTTGCTATAGTGTCGGAAACGTCATCGCTGGCCTTTAGTCCGAATTTTTTTAAATATAATTTGACGACTTTCAACCACCACATCTTCCACCCCCTTAGCTATCGGCATGGAACTGCTATGGTGCACAACGGGAGACTTCTGACAACAATTACACGCAGACCATTCGTTTGCGTTATGTAGTTTTCGCTGCAGAGCGAAATATTAACACACACACACGTAGAATTTTATATACATCAATAACTTTCCATCCTATATACTTCACCCTTTTATCATTATCAACCCTCAAGCAACAATGCAACCAATAAAACCATTTTCAAAGAGTAATTATTGTTCCGCATTTCGCGTTATATTCTTCAAATTACTAAATATCTTATCAGATCGCTATAAAAGCGTGCCTGAGGTATAAATTAGTAACTGTACAAATATTTAATTCTCTGCGTCTTGTCGTTCGGACGTGATACGCTTACACCAAACAGACGAGCTATCCGAACGCCATAAAACCGTGCCTAAAGCCTTCCCCGGGTAGACATTAGTAACTGTACAATTTTTTAGCTCTTTATGTTCAGACATGATAAACGTACACCGAACAGACATTCAAATTTATAGATATAGAAGATAGAAGATTACTGTTGAAGTATACATCGCCTTACCAGTTTTCAAATCTTTGTATAGTTATGGGACATTACTTCAGTGAACAACGGTCATAACACTTACAAAATACTTAAAAAAAACTTATGCTAATCACAAAGACACACACAGACAAACACATACACACGAGCCTCCGACGGATAACGGCCGCGCGCACGGTAGCAAGACGCCTTAGAACGCGCGACTATTTTGTCGCGGCTACCAATAACACAGCCTCAACAGATCTTCTACATGTCAGCCTACATGTCGGTACAATTGAATCGATCGGACCTGAAAGGCATTAAGTTCAAATGTGAATATTTTGTGTAATTCAATATCGAGCGTTACTTCGGCAAGAATCATCAAATGGCGTTGAAAAGAATTACGTCGGCGTTCGCTTCTACTTTAAACTGGTGCTGCATGTAACGTGTACGGAGCAGAAACGGGTTAAGTCACGGAATTTACAGCTCTGTGCCGTGGAAGTCCATGTAGCAGACTATGATGAAAATTTAAAGAATGATGGCCATCTTCCTTTAAGAAGAGTGATATATCCACAGAAACTAAAGGGTTCCCAAGAGACAAGGATCAGGCGTTTTCTCTCCTAAAATTTAAGCAATTCAAGTACGGGTCGCGACCCACAGGTTGAAAACACTTCCTTAGTATGTCATAAAGTTTACTAACTGATCTGATCAAAGCTGATACCTAATGTCTCACGAACAAAATCGGCGTACATCACGGGACTTTTCACTACACGGCTAGGTAGGTAGCGGCCAGCTGATGTTTGGTGCTCCTGTGGAGCTTTGGCAGGGTTCTGCTGTCAAGGGCCACTTCCCCCACCAACAGCGCTGCTCCGTCGTGAGTTTACAGACGACCCCAAGTGTTGGCTGGCTGGTGGGGAGCTGTGTTAAGTGGAGGCGGCGCAAACGGAAACCCAAGGCGGGGACCGGCAGCGGAAGGGAGGAGGCCTGGTCGCCCAACCCCCTCACACAACAGAGGAGGCGGGTCGCGCCGGCGCGATGGAACGAGAGGGAAATGTTACGGTTAGACGTCTGCGCGGATTGTGATTGACGCAGATATTTCCGAGGATTTTCGCATTATTTCTTACTTTACGGATAAAATGGTGAGCGACGCGGATATCCGCGTGTTATATGCGGATAAAGAGCGAGGTATCTGCCCAGTACGTCTGTCGAAATGTTAGCTAAAAACTTCAAGCCTGTGGATATTCTTGGAATCCTTGTAAGGTCCAGGCAGAGCGGAAGTCTGTTGTCCTCACCCCCTGGCGACAGCAGATGTAGCTGTACCCGAGTCACCTGCGCCTAGTCCGTTTACGCGACCGTGTCTTATCTGCGCTCTTTCTAGTGCTTTCTGGGTGGCACACCGGCCCACTGCCCACCAGAGATGCCATGCCAAGTTTCCGCTGCCTTACAGTGAGCGCTATGTAGTGACCGAGTTGCAACGTATATCGTAGTGAATACAGTCACCGTGTAAAGTGAAAAAAGGTGATATGACATTAGTGAAGTAAAACAAATTCAAATCGTCAAACTGGAAAAAAATTGAATAAGTATTTGATGGCAAGGAAAAGATCGAAGATAGAGTGCCCTGTTTTCCATTAAAAAAACAACACAAAAGTAAAAGTTCAAATTTGCTGAAACATTCGTGTGAGACAGGACAACGTAGCATAATTACTTATTTATTGTTCCTACATCGATCGTTACAAGATGGAAGGAATACGTGCACCAAATTTGGTTAAAATCGGTCCAGTGGTTTAGCAGGAGATGTGCAACATTGTTTCGTGATGCAGCGGTTTACCGCGCATTTCATTGTTTATTATGTAATATCTCCTGAACTATGCGTCTTACGGTCATTTAATTATATCAATAACCGTCGCGAAAGTGCAAGCGCCGCGGCGGTGGCGGCCGAGCGCATTGAGGCGCTATGCTACGATGCCGTTCCCCGTCGGGGCTCCGAATCCCCCCTCGGGCGTGGATGTTTGTGCCGTCTTTTGTATAAGGTAGTCCCTGTAGTTAAGTCCCATAAAATTTACAAACACACACACACACACACACACACATATATATATATATATATATATATATATATATATATATATATATATATATATATATATATTTTTTTTAAGTGCAAGCAAAATGTTGGCAAAGTTTCATCGCAACCGAATGAACTGTTCAGCCGCGCATTAAATACAAATATACAAACGAACTTCATGTTTATGTATTAGATAAATGGTGACGGAAGTTTAATGTTTGTGAAGCTTATGGGACTTAACTAAGGGGTCATCAGTCCCTAAACTTACAAACTACTTATGAACTACTTACGAACTAGGACGGCACAAATATCCATGCCCGAGGGGGGATTCGAACCCCCGACCGTAGTGGCCGTGCTGACCGTGACTGGAGCGCCTCAGTCACCTCGGCCACCGCGGCCGGCGGTGACGGAAGTAATAAAGCTTGACAATAGCATTTTATAGCAACTTTCATAATCAGATACGGTGTACGGTGAAAGTAACGTATTTAGGAAGGTACACATTGTTGGATTATATAGGCTGACTGCAGCCGACATTGTGTCCTTTTGGTGACAGTTACCAGTTAGAAGAAGACGGCAGTTTTTAAACTTGAAATGACGTGCATTGAGCCATTCTTCAAAATATTTCCTCCATCTGTTCAAGGCATCCATAGGATTGACTAGCAGCTTTCCTGACCTGTCCAGAACACTTGTTAATGCCTTCTTCCCTCCCTTTCGAAGATTGCTAATTATGCTCCAGAATAGTTTTCCCGCGGCTTGACCCAGAGGTTCTAGCTTATTTCCAAAGTCTTTCCATGATTTCTGCTTGGATTCTGCAATTATCCGTTTGGTTTTGTTTCTTTCTTCAACATAACTTTCTCTGTCTGCCTGATTTCTAGAATGGAGCCATTTTTGAAATGTCTTCTTTTTCTTTTAACAGGCTGCCTTGACTGTGTCATTCCACCAAGTTGTCTGCTTCTTCCTGCCTTTACACACTACTGTTCCAAGACATTCTCTAGCTACTTCCAGTAGTGTGTCCCTGTATCTTGTCCACTCTTCTTCCAGTGACTGTAAATGACTACATTCAACTAACTGGTACCTTTATGAGATCATTGTTATGTATTTGTGCCTAATTTCCTTGTCTTGAAGCTCTCTTATTCTTCTACATATGGACCTGACTTTCTGCACTTTTGGCCTCACAAAACCAATTTCACTGCAGATTGAATAATGATCAGTATCATTAAAGAACCCCCTGAAACACGTGTGTTCTGGACTGCCTTTCTAAATATTTGGTCTGTTATTGTATAGACAATGGCAGATCTGGTTCCCCTTGCCTCCCAAGTATTTACCTAGCGGTCCTGTCACATTTCCCTGGGGCACCCCTGGCTATAGCCTACTCTCTGTTGAGCACTCGCCAGCGAGGACAACGTACTGTGTTCTATTACGTAAGTAGTCTTCAATCCACTCACATATTTGGGTACCTATTTCATAAGCTCGTACCATCGTTAGCAGTCTGGTGTGTGGTGCCGTGACGAACGCCTTTCGAAAATCGATAAATACGCAGTCTGCCTGTTAACATTCATCCGTAGTTCGCAAAATGTCATGAGAGAAAAGGGGAAGCTTAGTTTCGCACGCTCGATGCTTACTTATGCCGTCATCATGGACAGAAGCTTGTCCGTCTCAATGAAATATACTATACATTAGAACTGAGAATATGTTCAAGAATTCTACAGCTGACTTGTTAATAATAGAGATCTACATCACATTGAAGTGCAAGGTAGCGGGTTCATCGAACCACTTTTATAATCCAGAATGAAACTGTCACTCTGGAGCGGAGTGTGTGCTGATATGAAACTTCCTGGCAGATTAAAATTGTGTGCTGGAACCGGGACTCGAACCTGGGACCTTTGCCTTTCGCGGGCAAGCGCACTACCGACTGTGCTATCCCGACACGTCTCACGATGCCGCCTCACAACTTTACTTCCGCCAGTACCTCGCTTCCTACTTTCCAAACTTCACAGAAGCTCTCCTCCGAACCATGCAAGACTAGCTCTCCTGGAAGAAAGGATATGGTGGAGACATGGCTTAGCCACAGCCTAAGGGATGTTTCCAGAATGAAACTTTCACTCTGCAGCGGAGTGTGCGCTGATAGGAGGCGAGGTACTGGCGGAAGTAAAGTTGTGAGGCGGCATCGTGAGTCGTGTCGGGATAGCACAGTCGATAGTGCGCTTGCCCGCGAAAGGCAAAGGTCCCAGGTTCGAGTACCGGTTCCGGCACATAATTTTAATCTGCCAGGAAGTTTCATATCAGCGCACACTCCGCTGCAGAGTGAAAGTTTCATTCTGGAAACATCCCTTAGGCTGTGGCTAAGCCATGTCTCCACCATATCCTTTCTTCCAGGAGTGGTAGTCTTGCATGGTTCGCAGGAGAGCTTCTGTGAAGTTTGGAAAGTAGGAGGCGAGGTACTGGCGGAAGTAAAGTTGTGAGGCGGCATCGTGAGTCGTGTCGGGATAGCACAGTCGGTAGTGCGCTTGCCCGCGAAAGGCAAAGGTCCCAGGTTCGAGTCCCGGTTCCGGCACACAATTTTAATCTGCCAGGAAGTTTCACTTTTTTGATACTTCTCTATTGTTCTATTCTCTAATAGCTCGCGGGAAAAAGGAACACCTAAACCTTTCTGTTTTCTATCTGATTTCTTTTATTTTATTATGATGATCATGAATGAAAATTCCACGTGGAAGCTTAACCACTTCAAGTCGAACACCCGAAAAATTTTCATTCAGAGTTACCGCCGTGAGACTCTGCAATCCTACATTGTGATGATCATGTCTCCCAACGTAGGTGGGTGCTATCGATATATGCTCGAATGTCGGCCGCGGTGGCCGAGGTGACTGAGGCGCTCCAGTCACGCTCTGCACGGCCACTACGGTCGGGGGTTCAAATCCCCCTCGGGCATGGATATTTGTGCCGTCCTTAGGATTAGCTAGTTCATAAGTAGTTTGTAAGTTTAGGGACTGATGACCCCGTAGTTAAGTCCCTTAAGCGTAAAAACATTTGAACATTTTTTTTTGAGATACGAACTTTGCGAAAATTGCACTTTTGTCAAACAGAAATGAGCTTCAAAGTTAGCAAAGAAACCCTCAAAATCAATGTTGTGTCTATGGAGTTTCGTTTTACAAGGTGTTAAGGTAGTTAAGTCCCATAAGCTTAACAAACATTTGAACATTTTTTTTATGTTCGAATTCGGAAGAGAAAGTTGGTGAAAGAAATTTCGCTAATACATCTCTCTGCAACGAAAAACACCATAATATTAATTCATGCATCATTTCCGTGACACTCTCTCCCCTACATCGCGGTAATACAAAATGACCTGTCCTCTGAACTTTCTCTAAATCGTCCGTCAGTCCCACCTGAGGTAAAACCCACAATGAGGAGCAATGCTGCAAAATAGGACGCACAAGTGTAGTGTAGGCAGTTTCATTTGTAAAACTGTTGCATCTTCTAAGTGTTCTGCCAATGAAAGGTAGTTTTTGGTTCGCCTTCCCTACAATATTTTCTATGCGTTCTTTCCAATTTAAGTTGTTCGTAATTGTTACTCCTACGTATTTAGTTGAATTGACGGCCTGTAGATTTGACTGATTTATCTTGTGACTGAAGTTAAATTGATTTCTGTTAGTGATCATACGGATGACCTCACACATATCATTATTAACACTTTAATGCATTACTTTTTATTTGAAGCTATAAAAAATACCATAATTAATGTATAGTGAGAAAAATATTTTTAAAAAATTCTTTATAATTATTATGCACTACTAGCAACAAAAAGTTGATAAATTGTCAGCTGCATAATGCTTCTACGATGTATCTGATATCGTAAATGTCACCATTATGCCTCTCATCTTTCCAGAAAGTAACTCACAATGCAAAAGTAGTATGTGATTGATTTTACATGACAAAGGAGGAATAATAACGTAAACAAAAGCATATGTTAGAAGTAAGTCCATGCAGTTAACTGTTAAAATGCTTCAGTAACACTCTGCAATTTATAATTTCTAGGACAAGGTACTAGCATATGTAACACTATTTGTAGAAGCAGCTACAAATGAATTTGTGGTAAAATTTTGTTCAGTTTGAGAGTTAATAGGAAAAATAAGGTATGTAGCTGATCAGCTACACTATGTATTAAAGGATTAAGGGTCAACTGCCAATTTTTGCACCAAGAGATGTTCTGATTGTCTCCTAAATTACTAAATTGTTTATAGAGGTAAGGAACAGTAGGGAGCCTATAACACTTCCCTGGGGAACGCCAGACATCACTTCTGTTTTACTCGATGACTTTCCGTCAATTACAACGTAATGTGGGAGTTATTTCTGACAGGAATTCACGAATACAATCGCACAACTGTGGTGATATGCAATAAGCACGCAATTTGATTAGAAGACGCTTGTGACGTACAGTGTCAAAAGCCATCCGGAAATCTAAAATATGGAATCGATTTGACATCCCCTGTCGGTAGCACTCATCACTTCATGTGAGTAAAGAGTTAGCTGTGTTTCACAAGAATGCTACTTTCTGAATCCGTGTCGACTATGGGTCAATAGGTCGTTCTCTTCGAGGTAGTTCATAGTGTTTGAGGAAAGCAAATGTTCTACAATTCTACAAACTGACGTCAGTGATATAGACCTGTAATTTTGCGAATCACAACTATTGCTTTCCTAAATGCAACTTTGCAGTCTATGGGTACGGATCTTTCGCTCTTAAAGGAACCTAATTGGTATCTTACTTTTGTTAAGTAATTTAAGTTGCTTTAATACTCAAAGGGTATCTACTTCTAAATAACACATGCTGGCAGCTGCTCTTAATACGAATTCAGGAGTATTTGCTTCGTCTTCTGTAGTGAAGGAATTTCTGGGAGCTGTATAAGCAGTTCTGCTTTACTAGCATCAGTAGCTTTAGTAGCATCAGCAATAATGGTATTGATTGTGTTTTGCTGCCACTATACTTTACATACGACCAGAATTTCTTAGGATTCTCTACCAAATTATGTGATAGGGTTTTGTTGTGGTAACTATTGTTAAGCTTCTCGCTAAAATTCTAGTTGATGCAAAAGATTGCCAGTCTTGGGAATTTTGTGTGCAGTTTAAATTCGGCATGGTTTTTTTTTTTTTTTTCTTTTCTTTTGCAAGAGTGATATAAGCTGTTTTGTCTACCACGGCTGGTCAGCCCCCTCTTTTGTTAATTTGTTTAGTATAAAACTCTCAATGGTTGTCGATATTATTTCTTTGAATGTAAGCCACTGATCTACACTCATATTGTTAATTTCGAAAGACTGGAAATTCTCAGAACGGAAAGCATTAATCGAATTTTTATCTGATTTTTTGAATAAATATACTTTTCTTTTAATTTTGGTGGAAAGTCCAATTGGAAAGTCCAATTTTCAGTCTCGCTCCGACAACCCAGTGTTCAGTAATACCTGTGCCTGTTTTGATGCTCTTTAATAGCTCCGGATTATTTGTTGGTAAGAGGTCAAGCATGTTGTCAGTACCGTTTACTATTGTAGTCGTTTCGTGAACTAATTGCTCGAGATAATTTTCTGAGACTGCGTTCAGTACAATTTCGGAAGATGTTTTACGCTTGCCACTTCTGATCCTGCAGTTGTTATTATTTAATATTCACAGAATACATGACATCAACTGCGATTGGGCAAAGCTGAAAATGTGTACCCAGCCGAGATTCGAACCCGGGTCTCCTGCTTTCTAGGCAGTTGCGCAGACCCCTTAGTTTAATAACTACGAGTTTGAGTACTGTGGGCAGGGCGAAAATGGGAATTTGTATCTGACGGGAGGCGTGCTTAGGTAGTCCTTGCAGGTGCGGTGATCACTGTGCCCCCAATGGTGTGGAGGTCAGCGCAACTGCCTAGAAAGCAGGAGACCCGGTTCGAATCCCGGCTGGGTACACATTTTCAGCTTTGCACAATCGTAGTTGATGTCATATATTCTGTGAATATTAAATAACAGTATCCAACGAATAAGTAGGTCAAAACACCTCGTATATCAGAGATCATTTGTCAGATTGCCATTATAAATAGTAGCCGCAGTTGAGTTACTCGCTCTCTATCTTCATCTACATATATACTCTGCAAATCACATTTAAGTGCCTGGCAGAGGGTTCATTAACCACTTTATAACTTTTCTCTACCGTTCCATTGTCTAATAGCGCGCGGGAAGAAAGAACACTCAAATCGTTCCATTTTCGGCCTCATTCGAGTGGCAGTCGTGGTGGAAGAAGGACGTGTGGCGGCCTCGCTGGCGGTCCTGTTGTAAACAACGGCTGTGTCGCGCCCTACAAGGTTAGTCTTAACTGCATCCTTGCGATTGTGGCTTTAGTTAACCCGATTAATAAGACAGAATGAATACGACAAAAGAGATGAGGAAAGACACGGTCAAATTTACTTTTGACAGAAACTTTATCAGACCGAAAGCTTATGAGGTTAAACAGTGGTTAACCGAGAAAGTGAAGATTTCAGGGAATGAATTAATTGGTGTACATTTATCGTTCGTTTCAAATGCTGCTTTTGTTAAGTTGACAAGTCCAGAATTATGTTATGCAATAGTTGATAAGTGTGGCGGTGTTATGAAATTTAACCATTCAGACGGAACAGTGAGTGATGTCATTGTTACTCACGCAGATTTAGGTATTCGGACAGTGAGGGTTTTTGAGTTACCTTTTGAGATGCCGGCGGAAGAAATAAATTCGGTTCTCAGCCCCTATGGTACCATTCTGTCCAATGTCGCCGAAAAGTGGTCGGAGGCACATATGTTCCCTGTATTGAACGGCGTTCGGCAACTTAAGATGGAACTGCAGAGACACATTCCTTCTTATATCAATGTGCTAGGATATCGGGCTATTGTTATCTATGACGGGCAGCCGCGAACATGTGCTCTGTGTAACTCAACAGAGCACATCCGCAGTGAGTGCGGTAGGAAACGCGTCGCGCAGCTGCCGGCCGCAGAGCCTGTAGTCCCGGGCCAGGCGGTCAGCCTCAGGCTGACTTACGCCGCCGCCACGAACCCGCGCCGCTCAGCGGGGCCGTCAACAGCGGGGCAGGAGGACGTCGCGCCGGAACAGCCGCTACCAGGAAACAGCGCGGGGCCGAGCGTGGCCGATGACGAGCGAAGTGGTGAGGCGGGCCGGGCGCATCAGGAAACAGGCGACACACACGGCGTGACTGAGCGTCGCGCTAATCCAGCGCAGGCAAACCTGAACACGATACCAGCAGATTCTGCGTCGAGTCCTCCGGCCTTTCAACGCGAGGAGCCAGGGACTTTAGAACCGGTACCAATGGCTATTGATGACAACCCCAACCAGAATACAACGACACAAGAAGGTCGCTCGGAACATTCGTCGCAGAGAGTAGTAATTCACAAACCTGACGAAGTCAAACGTAATACACAGAAGGAAAAAAATGACAATGAACCTCAATTAAACAACGGAAAGGGACAAAAGCTCAATGTCGACGATCACTATGTCTCTCAAAGTTCTAACTTCGATCAGACGAAGGATCAGATATTACGAGAAAGATCTTCTACGGAATCGACGGACAAGTCACCTGATCTGTCCCCGGCGGCATCGCCGAAGAGGAAACGCAACAAGAAACGTAGACTGGCTCATGAGGCTGCGGAGAAAGTTGCTCCCATCTTAAAGGAGAAATTGAGAAGCATGCGGGACAAAGACAAGAACAAAGCGAACCCAACATCCGCTCGCTGCGATGAGTCTTGTATAGGAAGTAGAACAAAAGAAGAAGTCGAATGTACAATGCAGACATCACATACCGAGGCCGGCCATCCAATCTGTGACAAAGACGAAGCATCCCTCCTTGGACGAAGTGCTGCAGTGGCAAGATCTGAATGGAGCGAAGATATCAACGACGGTGCCGATGAGGACATGGAAGAGGAAAATTTACCAGAAGATTTATTTTATTAATATAGTGTCCGACAGTGTAACAACAGCACACAAGGTGTACAAAATGAAAGGAGGTACACGGAATGAAAGAAAACTTTTGTCCTTAACGAAGTCTTGTACATTCCTAAATCTCACTTATTCATGGAACAGAATGTGAACAGAATGTGACCACCTTAAACGTAAACAAAATTCAAAGTGAAGTTAAAGTTGCAGCGCTTAAAGATTTTTTATATCAATCAGACACCGATATAGCTTTGCTGCAAGAGGTCAAAGTCAAAAACCTTTATGTGGCTGGTTACCAAGAAATTGTAAACATTGCCCATGAGAGCAGTTGCGGGACTGCAATCCTAGTAAGAGACGGGATCGAAATAACAGACACCGCTCTTTTAGAATCTGGGAGAGGCATAAAATGCAAAATTCTTAATAAAACTTTCATCAATATCTATGCCCCTTCTGGAAACAACGCTAAACTGGAAAGAGCCGCATTTTACAACACTGGCATTTTACCATTACTTTATAATAACCCCCATGAACCACAGACATTGCCGAGGTGGGGTGGCTTGCGTGCCTCAACGATGCAGATAGCCGTACCGTAGGTGCAACCACAGCGGAGGGGTATCTGTGGAGAGACCAGACAAACGTGTGGTTTCTGAAGAGGGGCAGCAGTCTTTTCAGTAGTTACAGGGGCAACAGTCTGGATGATTGACTGAGCTGGCCTTGTAACATCAGCTAATGTGGCTCTGCTACACAGCTACTGCGAACGGCTGAAAGCAAGGGGAAACTACAGCCGTTAATTTTCCCGAGGACATGCAGCTCTACTGTATGAACATATGATGATGGCATCCTCTCGAGTAAAATATTCCGGAGGTAAAATAGTCCCCCATTCGGATCTCCGGGCGGGGACTACTCAGGAGGATGTTGTCATCAGGAAAGACAATACTGGCATTCTACGGATCGGAGCGTGGAATGTTAGATCCCTTAATCGGGTAGGAAAATTAGAAAATTTAAAAAGGGAAATGGATAGGTTGAAGTTAGATATAGTGGGGATTAGTGAAGTTCGGTGGCAGGATGAACAGGATTTCTGGTCAGGCGAGTACAGGATTATAAATACAAAATCAGTTGGGGGTATCACAGGAGTAGGACTGATAATGAATAAGAAAATAGGAATGCGGGTAAACTACTATGACCAGCACAGTGATCGCATTATCATTGTCAAGATAGATACGAAGCCAACACCGACAACAGTAGTACAGGTTTATATGCCAACTAGCTCTGCCGACGATGAGGAGATCGAAGAAATATATGAGGAGCTAAAGGAAATTATTCAGACAGTTAAGGGAGAGGAAAACCTAATTGTGATGGGAGACTGGAATTCGGTAGTAGGGAAAGGAAGGGAAGGGAGGATAGTAGGTGAATATGGTCTGGGCAGGAGGAATGAAAGAGGAAGTCGCCTGGTAGAATTTTGCACGGAACATGATTTAATCGTAACAAACACCTGGTTTAAGAATCACAAAAGAAGGTTGTATACATGGAAGAGACCAGGAGACACCGGAAGGTATCAGATAGATTTTATAATGGTAAGACATAGATTCCGGAACCAGGTTATAAACTGCAAGACGTACCCAGGGGCAGATATAGACTCTGACCATAACTTGTTAGTCATGAACTGTAGGCTGAAACTGAAAAAATTGCAGAAAGGTAGGAAAATAAGGAGATGGGACTTAGATAAATTGAAGGAAAGTGAAGTTGTGGAGAATTTCAGAGGGAGATTTAGGCAACAATTGACAGAAACAGGAGGAAATAAAACAGTAGAAGAGGGATGGGTAGCATTGAGAGATGAAATAGTGAAGGCAGCAGAGGACAAAATAGGTAGAAAGGCAAGACCTACAAAAAATCCTTGGATATCACACGAAATACTAGATTTAATTGATGAAAGGAGAAAATATAAAAATGCAGTAAATGAAACAGGCAAAATGGAGTTCAGACGATAAAAAAATGAGATTGACAGGAAATGCAAAATGGCTAAGCCGGAGTGGCTAGAAGCCAAATGCAAATCTGTAGAAGAATGTATAAGAAGGGGAAAAGTAGATACCGCCTACAGGAAAATAGAAGAGACATTTGGGGACAAGAAAAGCAACTCTACGAATATCAAGAACTCAGATGGGAAGCCGGTTCTCAGCAAAGAAGGGAAAGCTGAAAGGTGGAAAGAGTACATAGAACAGCTCTACAAAGGAAATGAACTTACAGACAATGTTGTAGGAAGGGAAGAGGACGTAGATCAAGATGAAATAGGAGATGCTATACTGAGAGATGAATTTGACAGAGCCTTGAAAGACCTAGGTCGGAACAAGGCCCCAGGAGTAGATGACATACCCTCAGAGCTACTAAAGTCTCTGGGAGAGCCAGCCGTGACAAGACTATTTGAACTGGTGTGTAGGATTTATGAGACAGGCGAAATACCCTCAGACTTTAAGAAAAATGTAATAATCCCCATTCCAAAGAAATCGGGCGCGGACAGGTGTGAAAATTATAGAACCATCAGTTTGATAAGTCATGGTTGCAAAATTTTAACACGAATTATCTACAGGAGAATGGAAAAACTGGTAGAAGCTGACCTCGGGGAAGATCAGTTTGGATTCAGGAGGAACGTAGGAACCCGGGAGGCAATACTCACTTTACGTCTTATCTTAGAAGATAGATTAAGAAAAGGCAAACCTACATTTTTAGCCTTTGTAGATTTGGAGAAAGCATTTGACAATGTTGACTGGAATACACTCTTTCAAATTTTGAAGTCAGCAGGGGTAAAATGTAGGGAAAGGAGAGTTATTTATAACTTGTACCAAAGCCAGACTGCAGTTATTAGACTCGAAGGGCATGAAAGGGAAGCATCAGTTGGGAAGGGAGTAAGACAGGGTTGTAGCCTTTCTCCGATGTTATTCAATTTGTACATCGAGCAGGCGGTGAAGGAAAGCAAGGAAAAATTTGGAATAGGTATTAAAGTACAGGGGGAAGAAATAAAAACATTGCGTTTTGCTGATGACATTGTAATTCTGTCAGAGACAGCAAAGGACCTGGAAGAGCAGTTGAATGGAATGGACAGTATGTTGAAGAGAGCATATAAAATGAAAATTAACGAGAGCAAAACAAAAGTAATGGAATGCGGTCTTAGAAAATCGGGCGATGCTGAAGGAATTAGATTAGGTAACGAAACAATGAAGGTGGTAGATGAGTTTTGTTACTTGGGTAGTAAAATAACATGTGATGGTCGCAGTACAGAGAATATAAAATGCAGAATGGCAATGGGAAGAAAAGCATTTTTTAAAAAGAGAAATTTGCTAACATCGAATACTAATTTAAGTGTAAGGAAGTCTTTTCTGAAGGCATTTGTGTGGAGTGTTGCCTTGTACGGGAGTGAAACATGGACGATAAGCAGTGCGGACAGGAAGAGAATAGAGGCTTTTGAAATGTGGTGTTACAGAAGAATGCTGAAGATTAGGTGGGTAGATCGCATAACCAATGAAGAAGTACTGAACAGAATTGGTGAGAAAAGGAATTTTTGGCATACCCTGGCTAAAAGAAGGGATCGCTTGGTAGGACACATTCTTAGACATCGGGGAATCGTAAATTTAGCATTAGAGGGAAGTGTGTGGGGGAAAAATCGCAGAGGGAGACCAAGAGACGCTTATAGTAAGCAGATTCAAGTGGATGTGGGTTGCCGTTCTTATGAGGAGATGAAAAGGCTTGCTCAGGATAGAGTAGGGTGGAGAGCTGCATCAAACCAGTCTCCGGACTGAAGACCATAACAACAACAACCCTGTTGACTTTTTAATTGGCGGTGACTGGAATTGTGTACTACACGAAAAGGATCAAAGACCGAATTTTAATAAATCCAGAGAACTAGAAGGCCTAGTTAAAAATATGAAATGGAAGGATGCTTGGGAGATAAAGTATCCCACCATTGTCAAGTTTACTTATATCACTAACTCATCTCAAAGTCGGTTAGATAGAATTTACGTATCCTCGACTTTAGAAAATAATGTTCAGGCCATTGAAGTGATACCCCCCATCTTTTCTGACCATCAAGCAGTCAGGTGCAGTATAAGGCTAATGAGACAAAGGACGTACTGGGGGAGGTCGGTATGGAAACTGAATATTAACATGTTGCTAGAAAATTCTCTCGCTGACCACATTGCAGAGACTTGGCGGGCGTCTTTAGGAACACGCTACAAATACAGATCCACTGTGGAATGGTGGAGCGCTGTTGCTAAGAAACGGTTAAGAGGCACGTTGATAGAATACGGAAAAGAGAGGGCGAGGTGGATGCGGCGCACTATAGAGTTTCACTACACATGCTTACGTGAACTCTATGAGCAACCGATGTTACAAGACATCTTACTGCAAATAAAGAGAACCAAAGCCGAACTGAGAAAAGCTCAAGCGATCACAGATTGACGGTCTGAAAATAAAATCCCACACTCAGACTGTAGTTGAGGAGGAAAATACGTCGATATACCATCTCATCAAACATGCGCAACAAAGGAGAAGAACTTTTCTGGCGTCTCTTCGGGCAGAGGATAACAGCGTCCTGTCAACTCAAAAAGACATTATCAATGAAGCCTGCCGATTTTATACTGCACTCTATACCAAAAATAGTAACGAGGACCAGGTCATCAATGACTTTTTATCTGGATCTGAACTTCAGGACACCATCACCGACGAGGATAATGAACATATTAACGCAGAAATAAGCGGAGAAGAAGTTTGGGATATAATAAAGACTTCCCCTTCAAAAAAGTCACCAGGACCCGATGGTCTGCCTCTCGAGTTTTATAAAGAGTTTTGGCATGTTATAGGCAGCACTTTCACAGACATTATTAACGAAACCTTAAAGGGAGAGGCCGTACCAGCAGATTTAAAACAGTGTTTCACCGTGTTACTTCCCAAAGGCAAGAACACGAAAACAAAAGATATTAAGAAAATGAGGCCTATTACTCTAATGAATTCAGACTATAAAATAATAGCTAGAGTTTTGAAAGAGCGACTGCGGCCAGTCCTAGATAAAATAATCGGATCCCACCAGACGTGTCTCCCTGGGCGCATTATTTTGAAGACAGTTAGCGAGTACAGGGACATTGTCGGCATATTTTCAAACTCTTCGGCATATGGCGGGCTTGCATTTGTAGATTTTGCAAAGGCTTTCGATAAAGTTAATCACGACTACCTTTTTAAAACCCTGACGTATTTGGGTGTTAGTGAGAATAATGTGAGGATTTTCTACAACATTTTAAAAGGTATAAAGACGAAAGTAGCTATTAATGGTCACTACACTAAGGACATTCCCATTGACAATGGAGTACCCCAGGGGAGCCCCTTATCAATGATGCTGTTTGTTGTGGCAATCGAACCACTTTTAAGGAGACTGCATAAGGAATTAGAGGGTATCTTAATATCAGGAATGAAAACAGTTATTAATGCCTACGCCGATGATGTAGGTGTCATAATAAGAAGCACTGATGATATTAAGAAACTTACGGCTAACTTAAAACTATACTGTAGTGCGACAGGCGCTGAAATTAATGAAACAAAGAGTGCTTTTTTAAATCTGAGTGGCCTCACAAATATACAGGTCTCTTGGGCACAACGTGTGGAGAATCATACAGCTTTGGGTGTAACCCTATACAGCTGCCCCCTTCAAATGACTGCCGCTAACTGGAAAACAGTATTAGCTAAGATTCGAGGCACCCTTCAATTACACGACATGAGAGATCTAAATCTGAAGCAGAAAGTCAAGATCATAAACTGCGTGGTCCTCTCAAAAGCGACATACATAGGGCAGGTTTTGTCTCTTCCAAAACAAATGCAAAGGCAATCATGACAACGGTATGTCGATATATCTGGCAAGGACAGATTTTTAGAGTATCTTTAGATACAATAACTCTGAAAACAGAAAAGGGTGGACTCGCGCTTACTGACATTCAGCGGAAACAACAGCATTATTCATAAAAAAGGTCCCTGCAACTTATTGACGATCACCCAGTCAGCATAACAGCGCAATTATTCAAATTATTTGAACCTGAAAGCTTGCAGCCGCCAGTCGACATCACCAAAATAAATTATAAACTGAAGTACATTAGACTTTATTATCTCGAATTAAGCTACATGAGGAGTATTGTCTTGGACAGAAAGAAGAGGACCTACAACTATATTATCGAGAGATTAAAATATAAGGAAAACAAAAACAGAATGGAGATTAAGTTTCCAAACAGAAACTGGAAAGTCATTTGGAAAAACATCAGTAATAATTTGCTTCCATTAGAAGTACAGGTAGCGTGGTATAGAGTTATCAACAATATCGTTAGTACCAATGAGAGATTATATGCACTCGGACTTTGCGATACAAACAGATGCCCTAAATGCGATGCTATTGATACCTTGGACCATAGATTCACTTGTTCAGAATACAGTGCAGTATGGCAGGAACTTAGGAAACAAATATCGTTCCTTAAGAGAAGCGACGGGAGAGAAATATCTTTAAATCTTATCTTCTTCCCAGACGAGATGTATTTTCCTGCCCAAAAAAATAATGCCATTTTGTGGCTACTGGGGCATTTTATTCATTACGTTATTAACAACAAAGGGATTGGCACTGTCCAGGAATTTAAAGAATTTGAACTACAAGGATATTACAAAATATTCCGGAAAAGAAATTTGAAAAAGAATTATGGAAATATGTTGAAGATTCTCTTCGAGAAAGAGGGTGTAGGATGATTACTACAGACAATTAACAATGCAAATAGAGGCATGCCAAAGTAGGGGATCGCTGCTGAGGGTGAAGTACGGTGGGGACTTCGTGGACCCGTGGCCGCTACGGTAGCCGTGAAGGCCTCAGCAGAACCCTGAAACAGCATGCTGCAACGGATGTCGGACCACACTCCTTTTATACCAGAAAAAAAAAACAGTTTCATATGCGATCAAGACAAAACGAAGAAAAAAGAATGATCACAGAATATTTTAATTATTTTTATTATTATAATTTATTTAGTTAGGAGAAATCTTTCTGTTCATCATATTGCATAAAAAAGATTTTCTTTTCGTTCATCCAATGTCAAAGAAGAAGAAAGGAAATGCCACAGAAGAGGCTTAAGTGCAAAACTGCCAGTCAACGTTACTTTACCTGTTTATTTTCAGAAATCCCTCATTTCCAAGACGGAAATATGACGACTTCTGCATTTTCTTTTTCTTCTATGCTGTCAAAGATGTACATATGGGAAGACTTTTATTTTTAAGTATCGGACAGCAGCAACTATTCTTTATTAAAGGCAGATGAAGCCGATGCCGATGAAGGCGATGTTGGCAAGCGGAAGGACGGGTTGAAGGGAAGGAAGGAGACCCGAAAAAAAAAAAAAAATGGTGTAGGGGTCAGCGCAACTGCCTAGAAAGCAGGAGACCCGGGTTCGAATCTCGGCTGGGTACACATTTTCAGCTTTGCCCAATCGCAGTTGATGTCATGTATTCTGTGAATATTAAATAATAACAACTGCAGGATCAGAAGTGACGTCTGTTCTTTCTGAACAGACGCCACACGTATATATAAAATCTTATGCTTTCGGCATATTTTTGAAATTTGATCCAAGCTTTCTTTGAACATTTCTGCAATGGAATCGATTGAGTCAATTATAAATTTATTCTATTTGTCAGGTATATAACCTCTACCCATACCAACTCACAGGAACAATCAATTTCGGTACAGGATAAACCGCATGTTACAGCAATAAATACCTATTTTATTTAATCTTTCTTTCCTGATGCCCCAGGGACTCACACTTAGTGAGTACGTGGCTGGCAACCATGGGGTCCCGAGTTGAGTCCTGACATTGCTTCCACTTACTTAGGCCAGGCTCCTCACTTTTATCTTTCCTATCTGTCCACCCTCAGTTAACTCTTGTTCTTTTCCGACCCTGACGCTATAAGTTTTTGGAGGGCTAGGGTCTTTCATTTCCATCCTATACTTCTACTTAGCTGAAACTCTTCCGAGATAAAGAGATTACCTTCTAGAAGTGAGCGTCTTGATGCTGTCGCGTCGTTCAAATATCTAGGCGTAACATTGCAGAGCGATATGAAATGGAACGAATATGTAAGGACAGTTGTGAGTAAGGCTGACAGCCGACTTCGGTTTATTGGGAGAATTTTGGGAAGATGTACTTCACCTGTAATGGAGACCGCGTATAAAACGCTTGTACGACCACGTCTTGAGTATTGCTCAAGTGTTTGGGACCCGCAGCAGATCAGTTTAAAGGAAGACATAGAGGCGGTTCAGAGACGAGCAGCTAGATTTGTTACCGGTAGGTTCGACCAATGCGCGAGTGTCACGGAAATGCTCCGGCAACTCATCTGGGGATCGCTGCAGGAAAGACGACGTTCTTTTCGTGAATTTCTGTTGAGGAAATTTAGAGGGCCGGAATTTGAAGCTGAGTGTAGTACGATCTTGCTGCCGCCTACTTACATTTCGCGTGGTTATCACAAAGACAAGATAAGAGAAATTAGGGCTCGTACGGAGGCATATAGGCATTCTTTTTTTCCTCGTTCTATTTGGGAGTGGAATAGGAAAGGAAATGCCTAGTAGTTGTACACTGTACCCTCCACCACGCACCTTACGGTGAATTGCGGAATATGGATGTAGATGTAGATGTAGGTCGGATGAGCGGCTATAAGGAAGGGCACTCTCTTGTCCTTGAAACGGGAAACTGCTCCTAAAGGCGGAGGAGCCACAAGATGGCCAACGACATAGAATGGAGAAGGCAACGGGAAACCACTCCATTAAAGACACGGGCGGGTATCCCAAGTATCAACAGTTAATGATGGAAAGCCGTTTGGTTAAATTCTCCGGAGGTAAATTAGTCACTCATTTGGATCTCTGGGTGGGGACAATTAAAGAGATAAAAAATGCAAAAGTATTAAGGTAATAAGGATAGCAACATGGAACGTTAACTCACTTCTCAAGTTTGGTAAATTGGAAAACGTAAAAATGGAATGAAACGATGATGTACTGAGAGTCTCAGAAATGAGATGGCCAAGCGCTGGTGACTTTTGGTCAGGGGATTACAGAATCATACACACTGGAACAGCACAAGACAATCCTGGGATTGCATGAGTGGGAATTATCCTCAATAAAGAGATAGGATTAAGAGTAAAGGGTTATGTTCAACATAGTGAGAGAATAATTTAAGAGACACAATCTTAATCGAAGTATACATGCCAACTACGGGGCATGAGGACGATGAAATAGACGTGACGTATGATCATCTTAAAGAAGTAATTGGCAGAATTAAGGAGATGAACATCTTGTCATCATGGGGGATATGAATGCCTCTGTTGGGGAAGGTAGAGATGAGGGAGTAGCAGAGAATTTTGGATTAGAATTAAGAAATGAAAGAGGGGATAAACTACTAGAATTATGTCAAGGAAATAAACTTTGCATTATAAATACCTTTTTTAACCATCATTCAAGAAGAAGATATACTTGTAAAATGCCTGGTGACATTAACAGATATCAAATTAACTTCATATTAGTGAAGCAAAGATTTAAAAACCAAGTTAAGGACTGCAGATCATACCCAGGCTGTGATGTGAAAAGTGACCACATATTGGTTATGATTACGACTGAACTAAAATTCAAGAACATTAAAAAAAGAAGTACGTGTAAATGGAATCTGACAAACCTGAAAAATAAAAATACACCGGGGCACTACCAACTAGTAACAGACAAGAAAACAAATACAGAGGGCTGAAATGACATCCAAAGCAGCTGGGAAAAAATTAAAACTGGTATATTATAATCAGCAGATGAAGTAACAGGAAAGGAAAGGCCAGAGAAAAGGAAGGAATGGATCACTAATGACCTACTGAATTTGATGGAAGAAAGAAAAAAATTAAAAATTCTGTGGAGAGGGAAGACCAAGAGAAATACAAGAGTCTGAAAAACAGAATCAACAGTGAGGCAAGAGAAGCAAGAGACAAATATCTCGATTATATCTGCATTTCAGTTGAGGACAACATGAGAAAGGGAAATATGGAGAAGGCCTATAGATGTGTAGACGTTTCTTTGGGGACAGAAAAAAAAACAAGTGTAGGACTGTGATGGATGAAAAGGGCAATATCTTGGATGATGATGAAGTTGCAAGAAGATGGAATCAATACATAGAAAATCTGTACAGCGGTCCAGACCAGTCTGAAAACATAATGGAAGAAGAAACAGAAGTAGACGCACACAATATAGGTGAACCCGTATTAAAGGGAGAGTTTGAACTAGCTCTGAAGAAATTAAAAAACAACAAATCCCCTGGTATAGACAATATCCCAGCTGAACTTCTGAAATCTGTAGGAGCAAAACTGTAAGAGTTGTATAATCTTGAGTGCAACATGTACGAGCAGGGTAAAATTCCTACATATTTTGAGAAAAACATTATGATCCCCATTCCAAAGAAGGAAAATGCTACGAGATGTGAAAATTATAGGACGCTCAGCCTAGCTGTTCACGCCTCTAAAATATTAACCTCAATTATTCAAAAACTCATAGAAAAAAATTCGAAGCTATACTCTCCGAAGATCAGTTTGGATTCCGGAAAGATAGGGGAACCAGAGAAGCAATATTTACTCTAAAATTAATAATAGAGAAACGACTAGATAAGTACCTGACAATATACATAGCTTTCGTAGAGGTTGAGAAAGCCTTTGATAATGTCAAATGGAATAAAATGTTTCAGGTACCCAAAAAGGTAGGAATACACTATAGATAGACTATAGAATAGGGAATAAACCAAGAAGAGATGCAGATATGGATAGGTGTGCAACAAGGTTGTGCAGTATCCCCAGTTTTCTTTAATGTGTGCATTGAAGAGGCGTTTAAAAAATTAACTGAAGATTCACAAAATGTTCAAATGTTTGTTAAGCTTATGGGACTTAACTACGGGGTCATCAGTCCCTAAACTTACAAACTACTTATGAACTACTTACGAACTAGGACGGCACAAATATCCATGCCCGAGGGGGGATTCGAACCCCCGACCGTAGTGGCCGTGCTGACCGTGACTGGAGCGCCTCAGTCACCTCGGCCACCGCGGCCGGCGAAGATTCACAGACAGGTGTAGTAATTCATGGTCAACGAATAGATATGATAAGATATGCCGATGATATAGCTGTTCTAGCTAAAAGTGAAGAAGATCTTGTAGCCCTAATGAATAGAATGGATAAAGTTATGGGGGAAGAATATAATGTGAGAATTAATGAAGCAAAACCAAAAGTAACGGTATGCGATAAAAAGATCAAGCGAATGTCCAAGTTGATGTAGGCAATGAACTGCTTGAACAAGTTGATAAATTTACTTATCTGGGCAGTAAGATTACCGGGGATGGAAGGAGCAAGGCATAAGTGAGAACTGCTCAAGCAAAGGCTGATTTTAACAAGAAGAAAAACATCTTAACATCTAAGAGCATCAGCCTTGAAATCAGGAAAAGATTTTGAAATCTTATGTGTGGAGTGTGGCATGTTATCTATGGGTGTGAAACATAGACTCTCCGGACAGAGGAAGAGCAGAAGCTAAATTCTTTTGAAATGTGGTGCTGTAGAAGCATGCTAAAAATAAAATTGATCGAGAAGGTCACAAACGAAGTGGTTCTGGAAAGAGCAGGTGAGAAGAGAGGCTACTGGAGTTTCGTTGTTAAAGAAAAGTGCAATTTAAAGGCCACATATTAAGACATAAATGACTCCTGAGCAAAATCATAGAGGGATATGTCGAGGGAAAAAGACCAAGAGGAAGACCACGCCTGAGGTACAGTCGAGCTCAAAAGTATCCGAACGACCTGAATTGCATTTCGCCTGATTCGCCTGCAACTCAACTAACGTACCTCTTTTGCGGGTAGTCTAATCGCCCCTCGGTACAGTCCTTTGAGTATTGAAAATGGTGCCAACAAGTCACCACTAGAAAACGCTGTATCGTGGTATTACTTGACATCTTGAGTTATTGCGATACAGAGCAGCGTTTTCTAGTGGTGACTATTTGGGACCATTTTCAATAGTCAGACGACTGTACCGAGGGGCGATTAGAGTGCCTGCAAGACAGGTACGTTAGTTGGGTTGCATGTGAATCAGGCGAAATGCAATTCAGGTCGTTCAGATACTTTTGAGCACGACTGTATATGGATCAAATCGTGAAAGATGTGGGATGTGAGACCTACAAAGAAATCAAGACAAAGCGGAGAGACGTACAGAAAGGAGACTAGCTGCCATTATAGCTGTCCGACTTTAGCCGACTTTAGCCAGATTTCGGTACCTATAATGATTTGAGATTCAGTACTTTCTATTAGCGCTTGGAGCTCTGGTAGTTTCCCCACACGGCTACGATAATTTATAACTGTTACACCAATGGTTTTTAGATCTGTGTTCGTCCTGTCTTTGACCTGTACCCATTTGAGATACCTCCTTTTGAGAGGTTTTTAGGCGGTTTTCCACCTCCCCCTAGGTGAATACCGGGCTGGTCCCCAAGTCCCGCCTCAGTTACACGATTCTCAATCATTTCGTAACACTTTACACTTTCACACACATCTCACACTATACGCAGACATTTGGGATACACATTTCCTCCTGGAAGAGCAAGGGGTGGCGGCAGGAATGGCATCCGGCCACTCTGTAAATATTAACACATGCCAAATCCGCGTTTAACACAGGGCCGACCCTGCATGTGCGGGAAAAGGGCCAAAGACATAGAATAGAGTACAGCAGAATGTTGTGCCTGCCAGCTGCGTAACAAATAGGGAACATAGTTGTCCTCCATTCTATCTTTGACTCTGGGCAGATATAACAGCCTTTTGTTGTGGTGGGTTAGGAACAGTTTTCAGTCTAGTTTCCAGCTTTTACTCTACAGTAATTGATAAGCTGTCGTAGAAAACAGGAATTATGAATTGCAACATCAAAATTTCTTTGCGAAAAATTAAATACACGCAGTCTTTACGATTACTTTACTGTACTTATTTACAAGCTTGCTGCAAGTAAGCAATATTCAACAAAACAACAGTTCAGTAACAAAATACCAACAACTTTTAAGTGCACAACTGTCTGGGCAACCAACGAAACTCGTTACGTATTAAATTTAGCTGGACACTAAACTATGATATCTCAATTACTCGATAAAAAATCGTATGAGGTTTATACATTTATCTACATTCGTGTAAAGTTTCTACATCTACATCTACATCTACATGGGATACTCTGCAAATAACATCTAAGTGCCTGGCAGAGGGTTCATCGAACCACCATTATACTATTTATCTCCCATTCCATTCTCGAATAGCGCGCTGGAAGAAAGAACACCTGAATCTTTCCGTTCGAGTTCTGATTTCTTGTATTTTATTCTGATGATCATTTCTACCTATGTAAGTGGGAGTCAACAACATATTTTCGCAATCGGGGGAGAATGTTGGCGATTGGAGTTTCGCAAGTAGCCCACGCCGCAGCGATAAGCGCCGTTGCTGTAATGCTTCCCATCCCAGATCCTGTATCATTTCCGTAACGCTGTATCTCCTCTATCGTGAAAATACGAAACGAGCTGCCCTTCTTTGGACTCTTTCGATGTCCTCCGTCAAACCCACCTGATAAGGATCCCACACTGGGCAGCAATACTCCAAAAATGGACGGACAAGCGTTGTGTATGCAGTTTCTTTTGTAGTTCTGTTGCATGTTTTAAGGGTTCTACGAGTAAAACGCAGTCTGGTTCGCCTTTCCCACGACATTATCTACGTGTTCTTTCCAATTCAAGTCTGAAGTAATAATAATTCCTAGGTATTTTGTGTAGTTTACGGCTTTCACTTTTGATTGATTTATCTTGTAAACAAAGTTTAACGGATTTCTTTTCGTACTCATGTGGACGACTTCACACTTCTCATTATTTAGTGTGAATTGCCAATTTTTACACCTTACTGATATCTTATTCAGATCGTTCTGCAGTTGTTTTGATCGTCAGATTATTTTACTAGAAGGTAAATGACGGCTGCATCTGCAAACAACCTAAGAGAGCTACTTTGATTTTCGCCTAAATCGCTTATGTGAATAAGGAACAGCAGAGGACCAATAACACTACCCTATGGAACGCCCGATATCACCTCCGTTTTAGTCGATGCCTTACCATCGATTACTACGAACTGTGTCCTCTCTGACAGGAAATCCCCTATCCAATGGCAATGCGATATACCATAACCACGCAATTTGATTTAAAGCCGTTTGTGAGGTACGGTGCCAAAAGCCTTCTGGAAATCAAGAATTACGGAATCGATTTGCGAACCCTTGTCGATAGTACCCAACACTTTGTGTGAATGAAGAGCTAGTTGTGTTTCGCATGAACGATATTTTGTAAATCCGTGTTGAGCTTGGGTCAATAGATCGTTCTGTTCGAGATAATAAAGTTTAAAACGATTTGTACAAGTTTTAACTGGAGAAGTGACAGAGTTAAAGTTTCACAAAAAAAGTGTTCTCCTAAAATAAAAGCCACTGATTTATTTTTCAAAAGGAATTAATAAGGTTGCACACAATTAATTATGACGTCACCTTCGGCTAGTCTTCCAAAGTTTGCTTACATACCATAATGTAAGTAGAGTAAAACAATTGTTCTAATAGGCATTCAGATGGGCGTTGGTCCGGGCTAAGCCGTTATACAATAGGAGCCAAGTACCAAGGCCCCAGATAATGGCTCACGTCTCTACAGCAGCGGTACAGTGGCCGAGCGCTCTAAGGCGCCTTGCTGCGGAGGCGCGGTTACTCGCATTCAGAGGTTGAAGTGGGTGCCGCGGTAGCTGTACCCACTCAAAAAACTGAGAGTGAGTAAAATACACACTCTTGAAGGGATATTTATTTAGACTGAGCCGCGCGGGGAAATGCTTTTCCGATTTTCACGCTGTGAAAACTGTTGACGGCATATAGGACCACACCACATCGTTTTATCAATCAAATGTTCAAATTTTTCTAAAGTTATGGGACCTACCTGCAGTGGTCATCGATCCCTAAACTTTCAAACTACTTAAACTAACTTATCCTAAGAACAACACAAACACTCATGCCCCAGGGAGGACTCGAACCTCCGATGGCGAAAGGCCGCGGGTACCGCAGCAAGAAGCTTAGTGCGCACGGCTTTTCCGCCGCGGCATCGTTTTGTCGACTTCTTTTCCTTACTTGTTTTGCATGGCTTTTGAAAATCGAAACTGCCTAATTTTAATTCTGCATGAGTTTTTACTTCCATAACGTTTATCACTCTAATTTTAAAAAGTATACGGTTTAAGTATCTGATTTTTTTGACACGTGGTAGTACCGCATCTTAGCTTTCTAATAAAATATTAAATCAAATGTTCAAATGTTTGTAAATCTATCGGAACAAACTGCGTGGTCATCAGTCCGTACCTTACAAACTACTTAAACCTAGGTAAACTAACCTAAGGCAACACACACACCCATGCCCCAGGGAGGACTCGAACCTCCACGGCGAAATAAAATATTAATCTTTTCTTAATTCGTAACAGTCGTTTTTAAATGACGCTCTGTCAAGAATGTGTACGTAATTTATTCAAAAATAGCGGGTACTGTTCGATGCATTTTAGACCACACATTACAGTGAGTGAAATAGAAATAAAAGTACAGAAAAGTTTTAGAAACGGTTGTCGCAATGAACCTTTCTCATTCAACGAGTAACTGCTTGTTAATATCCATCTCATCATCATCATTCTCTAACTGTTCGACTCCTTCCCCCTCTCTACAGAAATTTCCTCCGCCTCCTCTGTCTCATCTTAGAACTATATCTAACCGAGAGCCATGTTTAATGTTAAGTACTGTCTCCGAAAGTACTTGACCGAACATTTTGAAATATTAACACAACGTTCTACTGGAATATGCGCATGTTCTATATGGATTTCAAAGCACTCAGTCAAAATGTTTCGGAGATTAAGGGATATACACAAACCAACAGAACATTTTTATGTATAGAGACTTCTGACAACGGAGTGCGGGGGGGGGGGGGGGGGGTTAGAGGGGTGGGGCACCTTTTGGACAACTACCCACTCTTAGAAAATGTGAACTTACGGGCCTGCATGGGTGTGTGGGTTGTCCTCAGAGTAAGTTAATTTAAATAGTTTGTAAGTCTATAGAGACTGATGACCATAGCAGTTTGGTCCAATTGATTTACAAACATTTCACTTGAACGGCTCTACACTCGGCCTTTTCAAACATATTTCTTCAAGCGATGTATTGATTTTACGAAATAACTAGTAAATTCACGGCGGCAAGCGGGTATTTATAAATCCAATCTTGTTAGTCCACCTCATCTTTTTCCTTCTCTCACCTTTTGTCTGTTCCTCGCCCCCCCCCCCCCCTCCAATCGGCCCCCTCGGCCTCTCTCCCGCTCCTGTCCCCTTTTCCGTCCAACACCTTTTCTATTTCCTCTTCCGCTCTCTCAGTCCAACTCCTCCCCTATGCCATGGTTTATGCAAGGTCCCGTTTCCCAAGCGCCATACAGTGACTTGCAAAGATTTACAAACATATCTGTATATACTGTCAAGGTGGTCGCTAAAACGTTGTGGAAGCCTGTTGTAAGATACCCTCCGCCATACAACGTACGGAATTTTATTCGTACAGTGGCCTTGCTATTGTTTAAAAGGCCACGCGTGGAAAATTTCATCAAGATCGGAGAAAAACTGTACATTTGTATTAATTACAAACAAACGGACACCCTACAAATAAGATGTTAAATGCTGTTTTGGTCTTCATTCCGAAGATTGGTTTGTTGCAGCTCTCCACTCTATCCTGAGCAAGCCTCTTCATCTCCTCATAAGCACGGCAATTCATATCTATTTGAACCTATATATTTGTTGAATTCACTTTGCCATTTTTACTCCACACAATTACCTCCAATGCTAAATTCACGATTCTTTGGTGTCTAAGAATGTACCCAACCAATCAATCCTTTATTCTAGTCAAGGTATGCTAGAAATTCCTCTTCTTCACAATTCTGTTCAGCAACTCCTCATTAGTTTTGCGATCTACCCACCTAATCTTCAGGACTGATCTATAGCACCACACTTCAACAGCCTCTTTCTTCTTCCTGTCTGAACTGTTTATCGTCCAGGTTTACTCCCGTACAAGTGAACGCTCCACACAGATACCTTTAGTAAAGACTTCCTTATGCTCACGTTATTATCCGATGTTTGCAAATTTCTCTTTTTCAAAAACGCTTTTCTTCCCATTGCCATTTTGCATTTTATATCCTCTATAGTGTGATAATCAAACACTATGTTATTTTACTGCCCAAGTAACGAAACTCGTCTACCACATTTGTTTCGTTAGCTAATCTAATTTCTTCAGCATCGCCACATTTTCTTAGATTCCCCTTAATTCACATGAAGTGACAAGTGCCACAGACAAGGCATCTCAAATAGATTCCATATTTTTGGATTTCCGGAAGGCTTTTGCCACTGTACCCCACAAGCAGCTTCTAATGAAATTGCGTGCTTATGGGATACCGCCCCAATTGTGCGATTGGATTCACACTTTCCTATCAGAAATGACGCAGTTCGTAGTAACTGACGGTAAGTCATCGAGTAAAACAGAAGTGTTATCTGGCGTTCCCCCGGGCAGCGTTATAGGTCCCCTACTGTTTCTTGTGTTTTTAAACGATTTAGGAGACAATCTGAATAGCTCCCTTAGACTGTTCGCGATTATGCTGTCGTTTATCGGTTAGTGAAGTCAACAGAGGATCAAAAGCAACTGCAAAGTGATTTAGACAAAATTTCAACATGGTGCGAAAATGGCAATTAACATTAAATAATGAAAAGTGTGAAGTAATAGACCACTAAAAGAAATTCGCTGAACTTCAATTACACGATAAATCAGTCAAACCTTAAGGTCGTAAATTCTAACAAATACCTAGGAGCTACAATTACAAACAACTTAGACTGCAGAGAACACATATAAAATATTATGGGGAAGGCGAACCAAAGGTTACGTTTAATTGTCAGAACGCTTCGAAGATGCAACAGATTCACCAAAGAGACTGCCTACATCACACTTGTGCGTCCTCTCCTGGAGTATTGTTGCCCAGTGTGGGACCCTCACCAGGTGGGACTAACGGAAGACATTGAGAAGGTTCAAAGAAGAGCAGCTCGTTTTGGTTTATCACGTTACAGGGGGGGGGGGGGGAAGCGTCACGGAAATGTTGCACGATTTGAGGTGGAAATCATTGAAAGAACGACGTTATTCGTTGCGGCGAGATCTGTTTGCGAAATTTCAATCACCGACGTTTACTTCTGAATGTGAAACTTATTTGCGAGCACCCACCTACATAGGGAGACATGACCAACCCAGTAAAATAAGAGAAATCAGATCGATAACGAAACGATTTAGATTTTCTTTCTTCCCGCACGCCATTAGAAAATCAAAAATCAAATGTTTGTACAACTTATGGGACTTAACTACGGGGTTATCAGTCCCTAAGCTTACAAACTACTTACGAACTACTTAAGACTAAGGACGGCACAAATATCCATGCCCGAGGGGGATTCGAACCCCCGACCGTAGTGGCCGTGCTGACCGTGACTGGAGTGCCTCAGTCACCTCGGCCACCGCGGCCGGCACGCCATTAGAGAATGAAACGGTAGAGAGAGGTTATGAAAGTGATTAATGAACTCTCTGTCAGGCACTTAAATCTGATTTGCAGAGTATTTATGTAGATTACATTCCATTACTTTTTTGTTTCTCTTGTGAATGTTCATCTTGTCTGATCCATTGTCCGTTCTGCTCAGTTGATCTTCCGGGTACTTTGCTCTCCCTTACAGAATTACAGTGTCAACGGCAAACTGATAGTTCTTTCTTATAACATTATCATCGTGATCAAAAAGGAAAATTAAACTTTCTTTGTTCCTGTCTTATAATAAGCCTCCGCTACATTCTGCTGTTGATCACCTCTATATTAATATAGCGGATGATATGGAATTAATAGGCGACTGTAAGTATTACATCAGTATTTAACAATCAGTGTGAAACTTCCTGGCAAATTAAAATTGTGTGTCAGAATTGGGATTAGAATCCCTTCTCGGACAAGCGCTTTACCGTCTGAGCTATCCCGGCTCGCTTCATGGTCCGTCCTCATAACTTTTGCCAGTACCTCGCCTCCTACTTTCGTATTTCGCATCAATATATAAATAGGGGAAAACGAATACTTGTATGCCTCTCTACGAGCCCTAATCTCTCTGATCTTATTCTTGTGGACGTTACGCGAAATATTGGTTGGCAGCGGTAGAATCGTTCTGCACTCCGCCTCAATTTCCGGTCCTCTAAATTTCTTCAACAGTTTTTCTCGAAAAGAACGTCGCCTCCCTCCAGCGATTCCCAGTTGAGTTCCCGAAGCGTTTAAGTAACACTCGCGCACTGATCGAATCTGCCAGTTACAAACCTAGTCGCCCGCCTCTGAACTGCCTCTTTGTCTCCTTTAAACCTATATGTTGGGGATACAACACTCTTGCGCAGTACTCTAGACGGGGTCGTACAAGCGTTTTATATGCGGTCTTCTTTACAGACGAATCACACCTTCCCAAAATTCTCCCAATAAACCGACCATTCACATTTCTCACGACTGTCCATATATGCTCGCTCCATTTCATTTCGCTGTGCAGCGTTACGCCTAGATATTTAATTTACGCGACTCTGCCAAGCAGCACACTACTAACGCTCTATTCGAATACTCCAACACTGTAGGTAGTTACGCTTTTATCTTTGACCATCGACTATCAAAAGTTATGCACGTGAACACTTGACCACGCCCCCTTTTGGACAGTATTTATACCGCTCTCCGACGCCCGCCTCGTCAGTCGGCAAGACTCACCGCTACCAGTAGCACCTCTGAGGATATCCAGCGCAGTTCTGAACGAAACGTCAGGAGCAGATATGTTTCTTCGACCACGACCAGGACCACATAACCCGGAAGATTCAACAGCGATTACTTTAACTTAGCCTAAGAACATCACACACACACACACACACACATATATATATATATATATATATATATATATATATATATATATATGCCGGAGGAAGGACTCGAACCTCCGACAGCGAACGGTCGCGCGTACCGCAGCTAGGCGCCTTAGTGCTCATTGTTATTTCGCCATGGCTCCCATTTATCGTGACCACCCAAAACATCCATGGAATCACAACAGCTATTGTAAAACGACTTTCACGGGTATATAGAACTAGGGAAAAACAAATGCTTGTATGCATCTGTACGACCCCTAAACTCTCTAACCTTATCTTTGTCGTCTTTACATAAAATGTAGGTTGGCGGCAGTAGAATCGTTCTGCATCCGTCTCAAATTCCGGCCTTCTAAATTTTTTCAACAGTGATTCTCGAAAAGAGCGTCGTTTTCCCAACAGCGACTTCTATTTGAGTTCCCGGTGCATTTCAGTAACACTCGCGCATTGATCGAATCTACCAGATACAAACCTAGCCGCCCGCCTCTGAACTGCCTCTATGTCCCCTTTAAACCGATCTGGTGAGGATCCCAAACAGTTGAGCGATACTTAAGAGGGGGTCGTTCATGCCTTTTATATGCGGTCTCCTTTACAGATGAACCACACCTCCTCAAAATTCTCCCAATAAACTGAAGTCGACCATTCGCCTTCCCCACGACTGTCCTTAAATGCTCATTCCACTTCATATCGCTGTGCAGCGTCACGCCTAGATATTTAATGGACGCGTCTCTGTCAAGCAGCACACTACTAATGCTGTATTCCAACATTACGGGATTGTTTCTCCTACTCATCTGCATCACCTTACATTTTCTACATTTAGCGCTATTTGCCTTTCCTCACACCACCTAGAAATTTGGTCCAAGTTTATCCTGCATCCTAGTACAATCATTCAATGTCGATACCCTCTTGTACACCACAGCATCATCAGAAAACAGCCGCAGAGTGGAACTCACTATGCCCGTCAGATCATTTGTGTAGATATGGAATAATAGCGGTCCTATCAGACTTCCCTGGGGCACCTCTGACAATACCCTAGTCTCTGATGGACATTCGCCATCGAGGACAAAGTACTGGTTTCTATTACTTAAGTCGTCTCCGAGACACTCAAATATTTGCGTACCTATCCCATACGCTCGTACCTCCATTAGCAGTCTCCAATACAGATATTAGACGCTGCATGAAGCTGTCCATCTCTAATTAATAAGAAATCAAATGTTCAAATGTTTGTAAATCTATGGAACTTTTCTGTTTATCAGTCCGTAGGCTTACAAGCTAATTAAACTAACATAAGGACAAATACACACACACACACACACACACACACATCACATCACACACACACTCACGTCCATGGGAGGACTCGAACCTCCGACGGCGTGCAACCACACGTTACGCAGCAAGACGCCTTAGAACGCTCGGCCACTCCACCTCGGCCAATTAAAAAGAATCAGAAACTTAAACAGCTGTTTTCCAGAAGTCATATTTGACAGGACCATCACATGGACTTCAGACCTTACCACGGCAGCGAAAAACGGTTTACGAAATTCGGCTTCTTCTGGAAGGAGTTCAGATGTTTGTAAAACTTGTCGGACTTAACTGCGGGGTCATTAGTCCCTAATTTTACAGACTACCTATGAACTAAGTTATACTAAAGACAACAGAAACATCCATGCCCGTGGAAGGATTCGAACCTCCGACGCGGGAGGCCTCGCGATCCGCAACGTGGCGCTCCAGACCGCTCGGCTATTCTCGCGCAGCTCTGGAAGGAGTGACTGTTCTGAAATCTCTGCAGTGTGCTGCTTTGACGACACACACAACTCATGCAGAAAAAGAATCGGTGTTTATGTATTAGCCACGAACAGAAACACGTACGTTTTCCGCCCGATCTCTCAAAATCCGTATTGCTGGAGTTTTGCCATTTTCTGTTTGAAAATTGAATTAAATACTAAGCTACAGTGTATTGTATCGCAGTTCCTCTCTTTTTTATAACTTAACTGCTACTGTTCACATCACTGAAAGTTAGCTGGCCCAGCAGTTATGTCCACGACGGTAAAGCTGTTGTCCCGAATTATTGCAGAGTCGGAGTAACCCTCTGCATTAAACCTGTAGAGTACTTGACTGTACTGCAGACAGAGCGTGGCTTACGTTCTATGCGAAAAGCATTTCAATGAGATTCCAGGAAACGCGACGGAATGCACTGGGTAATATATGAGGTTAATTCTTATGAAGAATATATACGCAGTATCGGATAGACGTTTCAAGTGATGACTTGATGATAGACAAGCCATAAAGGTAAAGAAGTCAACAATCCGAAGATTTGTTTGAACACTACAGTGATTTATTACGCATGGTCCTTTTATGAGATGGCTTGTCGTCGCTTTCCTTTAACCTTCGAACTACTTGCCCAGGCAGTTAATTTACATGGGAACCTACAGTTTAACGTGGATTCCGAACCACGGTGCTAGACATTTTTGACATTAAAAACCTTGCAAGAGGTGAAAGACATGGAAAGTGACAAAAAATCCAAGGACGCAGCGGGAATCGAACCCGCGGTCTTTGGATTCATAATTTTTTCACTCTACCACTGTGCTACCTTATTTATTTATTTCATTTTATTTTTCTCTTTGGGTAGATCGGTTGTTTGCGGTCGTTCCTTCGTTTTATTTTATGTTATTCGTTGTGTCATAGGGTAAGTTTTTTTTATATTTTCATTACAGAGGACGTCGAACTCAGAGAGGTGAGGACTTGTTCTGACATTAGCACGTAAAAAATCATTAGGCTGTACGATTACCGTGAAAACACCACGCGCGTAAACCTCACATAAAGTAGACTCACCACAATAAATATTCTAGAAACGCGTTATAATATCCTAACAATGTAATAGATGCAATGTTTCATCATATTAAACCACTAATAACGTCGTCGTCAGACTTCATAGAATCACCGGTACGGATAAAATAATAAAATAACTCGTTATTGTAGTTGATACAAATAACGGACAAGAAAAAGCTAACCTAAATCTTCACATTTAAACTTAATGTACAGAAAAGTGCACATGACGGTAGTAAAACTGAAACGAATCCAGTTTCAGTAATTATTATTGCGCTGCGCCGTCTTCACGTCGCTTTCGGGCATAGCGTTGCTGATTAGACGTGAGAAGAGTATCTTTCAGTTATGTTGCTCACTGCAGTTTACAGACTACAAGAATGAAGTCGTTAATTTGCTGTATTTTACGGACGCCATTGGGCCGTGGAAATCACGCTGCCGTATCTGCAGTCCCCTGCGCTCGGCCGAGTCCGTGAACGTTCGGCTCTCTCCGCCGACAGTCGGCAGCCGCAGGCTGAAGGGGAAAGCGGAAACCGTCGGTTGTCTGGCGGCGCTCTCCGCCTCCTCCGCGCAGTAAAATGGCGGCACACATCAAAGCTATTGGCTGGCTGGCGAGCCACCAGTCGCCGCAGACAAAACACGCTTTTGTCATGTCGGCGGGGGAAGGCGAGTAGGGGAAAGCGTTGGCAGTGTCCAAGGTTACAGCTTGTACGCAGCTGCTGCGTGTACACACGAGGCCTTAGCGCCAGGTTATAAATCATTCAATAACTTTACTGTTTGCCCGAAACATAATGGAGAGTCTGAAGGAAATACGGGTATGTGGGTCAGAGGCAGCCATTGTGTATATGACTGTTAGACAGGCGACGTATCAGGCTGTTGTGTGCGTTTTATATGCAGCAACACCGATAATTTATGTAGCTGTTAACACAGCTATGGGCAACTGCGGAAAACAAAACGGTCAGTACAGTCTTTTCAAACGCACTTTACGACAGACTGACATTCGTAGGTGTGTATGGAGGCGCGGAAAGTTACAAAATTCGTTTGCTCTTAGCCGCTGCCGGCGGTAGTAGCCGAGCGGTCTGCGGCGCCAGTCACGGTCTGCACGGCCGCTGCGGTCAGGGGTTCGAATCCCCCCTCGGGCATGGATGTTTGTGCCATCTTTAGTATTAGCTAGTACATAAGTAATTAGTAAGTTTCGGGATTGATGACCCCGTAGTTAAGTCCCATAAGCTCTATGAACATTTGAACTTGCCCAGCCAGTTAATTTATCACTCCGTTTTCATGGGCTCCCAAAACCGTATTTCGTAAACCGATTTCCCAATTCCGCTTTTGGTTGGTCATGTAAACACTCCAAAATCGATTCTGGAAATCCGCTTCTCTAAAGCGGTTTTCCAGTTCCACAATCGATTTTCGTGCCCATATAAACGCAACCGTTTTTGAAGCGTTCTTGGCTTGTCAGATTGTGTTTTCTTGTTAAAAATGTTCGGCACATATTGAAAGAGTGATATTTTCTAATGTGAAATAAAAATATAAATATTAGAGTGAACATGAATCTGTTTATTTAAATAAAGAAAAATAGCGATTTTGCTGACTAAAACAGGAACTGAATCAGCTGTTTTTCAGCCGTCATATTAAGTGGGCTAGGAAATCCGATTCAGGCTATTCCATGTAAACACGACAGCGAAAAACGGTTTACGAAAATCTGTTTTCGCCTTCCGGAAGATGTGTTCCATGTAAACTTAGTGTATATGGGAACCTACAGTTTAACGTGGATTCCAAACCACGGTGCAACTAGACGTTTTTAAAATTGACAACCCTGCGAGAGGTGAAAGACGTGGAAAGTGATAAAAAATTAGACTGGTCTTCGAACTCAGAGGGGAGAGGACTTGTTCTGACATTAGCACATAAAAAATCATTACACTGTACGATTACCAGGCAACACCACGAGCGTAAACCTCACATTAAGTAGGCTTACCACAGTAAATATTCTAGAAACGCGTTGTAATATCCTAACAATGTAATGGATGCAGTGTTTCAACATATTAAACCACGGATAACACCGTTGTCAGACTTCCTAGAATCACCGGTACTGATAACATAATAAAATACTTGTTATTGCAGTTGATATAAATAACGGACAAGAAAAAGCTAACCTAAATCACCATTTAAACTTAATACACAGAACAGTCTACGTAGCTGTAGTAACACTGAAATCTCGAATCCAGCTCCAGTAATTATCGTTGCATCTTCACGTCACTTTCATGCATTGCGCCGGTTATGCACTAATGATTTTTTTTAAATCAGAATACTTGTGGGTGCACGGCACGAGCTGTTAAAATCAGCCAACACGAAAATCGTGAGTTGTCAGTAGACTGTGTCTAGTGAATATCTACTACATCGACAGTAGCATTCTGTAAAAAACTGCGACGTGGGTGGCAATGGATAGTTTCAAACGTACCAAATCTTGAGGCTTCTTCCTGTTCCATTTAATGTAGAGTGCGAGTAGAATAACAGTTAAATAATCTCTGTAAGCGGATAGTTAGTATTCTCTTCATTTTGGATCCCTACGAATGTTATGCATCTGGGGCCTATAGTAGATTTATATTCCGAAATTTATCACTTCAAGCTGTTGAAAACTGCACATCCGTGGAAAGCGACTAGCCTATGTTGTCGTCTGTTAACATCACAAATCTAACCTATTCCCATCGCAGTAACTCATATTAAGAGAATCTATTTTGTACTGAATTGTCTTCTTAAACTTCAATTTTGTTCAATTCGTTATTTTAACAAATATAAAGCATTATCTGAGGACTTGATACTTTTCCTGCAGGTGTTCTCGCATTTAAGGCCTAAATATCTGAAAAAAAAAATACATATTCAGTTTTACAACTCCTGAAAGAAGTTATGTAATTAATATTGTTTCAAAAGTGGAAAATATTTTTCTTACGAAGGCATCGAAATACTCTTAATTTGCGTGGACAAATGTCTTAGTTTGTTATTTGTCGTTTACAACGAATAATGAAGGGTAAAGTAAAACTAGTATTTAAAGCTTCATAAATATTGGTTGATGTGTTTTAATGTGAAAACTTACATATTTTCTTTAGCAAATAGATAGTGATGTTTTAATTATTGTAAAATGTATAGTCGCTATAACCTCGGTTTAACCATTCGAGCGCCAAACTATGGAAAAGATCGCTGACATATCAGACTCAAGTTTGGCGCCGAGGTGTATACAGAAACGATCATTCGTGACAAGAGACAGAGAACAGGGGTAGACTCATTTGCCACGCGTCGATCAAAACAAGAATGTCGTTTGTGTACATGTCATACAACTCGGAAATATAGCCTACAAACATAAGATGGCACTAACGTCAGTTTGCTATGCAGGTTCCGCACTATGGAGTGTTGGAGTGTTTTATTTCCAACAGCATTTTTTATTATTATTATTTGTTGTTCATTGCGAAAATGTATTTCCCGGCGGCGTTTGCGTATTTATGAGGGTTTGGACATAAATAGTGGCTACTATTCATTCACAACCGACACAAAAGCGCTACATGTTTGTACCTGTTACTGTCCAAACTAGCGTTATGTATAACCCGTTGTCAGCGATGTGCAAGGCGTAGTATATCATTAGCACAGCCTGTTCTTTTGATGGTACGAATGGAGCTATCTACTGCCTGTCGGATCTCTGGAACAGTTCTGACGCAAATGGTACGAAGTGGTTATCTTCGAAATGAAATAAAGCCACGAGGACACAAGTACGGAGAGTGTGGTGGATGGTACAGTTCTTCCCAGCCCCATCGACCGACAGAGCAACCACAGCTTGCGCTGTATGCGCCCGTGCACTGTCGTGCCCAAAGACGAGCTATCCGCATTGGCTCTTTGCCGTGGAGGAACGTAATTCGTTATGAAATCAAAATGTTCAAATGTTTATAATTCTATCGGACCAAACTGCGTGGTCATCAGTCCGTAGCTTACAAACTACTTAAACCTAGGTAAACTAACCTAAGGACAACACACACACCCATGCTCCAGGGAGGACTCGAACCTCCACGGCGAGCAACCGCGCGCTCCGCTGCGAGACGCTTTGGACCGCTCGGCTACTCCACCGCGGCGTTATGAAATCAGGCCTGGTATTGCGTTAGGATAACACCAGCACAGTCGTAGAAGAGAATCACCATACTAGGGTTCTGACGCAATTACCGACTTTCACGGTGACCCATAATGACGCAATTCGTTGGATTGTCGTTTCCGTTTTGGCTCGTACGATGTGGGCCACGTCTCACCCAGTGTTATGATACGGCCTAAGAAAGCCTCTCCTTCGCGGTCTTAGTGCTCCAAGTGCGTCTGAGCAGCGTCGTAACGCATCCATTAATGCATTTCCGTCAATTCATGCGGAACGCATCGTGTTGCAATTTTTCGCATTCCCAGACGATTCTTAGAATGCGAAGCAAGGTCGTATGCTCTAACTGGTTTTCGTGGGCGAGCTCATGAACTGTTTGGCGTCGACCATTGTCCACTAACGCGGCAACAGCACGCACTTGTTCTTCAAGATGACTACCTGCCCGATTAATTTGTGCCTTCGTTGAAGGCTTCAACCAACGTGCCACTGCTCTGTACGGCAATGTCGATTCCCCGCACGCCTCTTGGAGACCTTGATGACACTGTCGTGCTGTACGACCTCTGGCACATCAGTCTCGATCCAACTGCGTTGTTACTGTCTCGAAAACATAGTGACGCCGTTATGTTAGACCGCTCCCTCATAAGTGACTGTGTTTCCCTCGGTCGTGCGCACGCCGATGACGGGTGACAGGCGGGTCCATTTGCTCGCGGGTACTGTAGGAATGTTAACAACGCGTGCTGTCAGCGACAGTAGTGCATTCCATTGCATAGTGCCTCCACAACAGTGTTGACACTGTTTAAGTTCCAACCCTCGTGGTTCAAGTATATACTCATTCTGACACAACTATGGCCGCTGGAGTACGTTCATATTTAGAAAATTATGTCTGTGTCGGGATCGAGGGAATCAGAAGTTATGATACTAATGCGCCATAATATTATATAGTGTCAACACATGCTATTGTTCAGGCTTAAGTTACGAGGTACGCAATTATTGCGCCTCAGCGCCATGTCTACTCATCGTTGTGACTAATAATTTAGCATTACATTCGTCCTTTAGCAGATGTTTGGCACAAGACAGGCTGTTCCAGCTTCAGATGAGCTGCGCAGCGCTCCCGCCTCCACTCGCTGTGAACAGTGTGCTGACCGTAAGATCGTCACGTGTTGCGGCGCCTTTGATTAGCCGCAGGCAACCTTCTGCGCGCGCTGGAGGAGGGCGTGACCAGCGTGACTGGCGCCTCAGATGTCGCCCCCCTGTGGACGGCTGACGTCATCAGCGTGAGCGGCCGCGAGACCAGTGTGTGGAGAGAACGGCGGTGTAAGATTGGGGCCCTGGTGTCGTCACGCTGATGCCGACAGCGAGACTCGGTAGGTGTCACGGAAAGTGTGACTGATTGCTGTTTATTAACGCTATTCCTAACGCTTCCTAAGTAATAGAACGCAGTACATTGTTCTCGACGACGAGTGTTCATCAGAGACGAGTATATCGTCAGGCGTGTCCCAGGGGAGTGTGATAAGACCGCCATTATTTTCTGTCTATATAAACGACCTTATGGACAGACTAACTTGTAATTTGTGGCTGTTTCCTGATGATGTTGTGGTGTATAGGAGGGTGTCGTCTTTAATTGACTGTAATAGCATACAGGATGACTTAGACAAAATTTCTAGTTGGTGCGAAGAATGGCAGCTAGCTCTCAATGTAGAAAAATGTAAGGTGATGCGCATGAGTAGAAAAAACAATCCCATAATGTATGAATACAGGATTAGCAGTGAGCTTCTTGATGCTGTCGCGTCGTTCAAATATCTACGCGTAACATTGCAGAGCGATATGAAACGGAACGAACATGTAAGGACAGTTGTGAGTAAGGCAGACAGCCGACTTCGGTTTATTGGGAGAATTTTGGGAAGATGTGCTTCACCTGTAAAGGAGACCGCGTATAAAACGCTTGTACGACCACGTCTTGAGTATTGCTCAAGTGTTGGGGCCCGCAGCAGATCAGTTTAAAGGAAGACATAGAGGCGGTTCAGAGGCGAGCAGATAGATTTGTTACCGGTAGATTCGACCAATGCGCGAGTGTCACGGAAATGCTCCGGAAACTCAATTGGGGATCGCTGGAGGAAAGACGATGTTCTTTTCGATAAATTCTGTTGAGTAAATTTAGAGGGCCGGAATTTGAAGCTGATCTTGCTGCTGCCTACTTACATTTCGCGCAGTGGTCACAAAGACAAGATAAGAGAATTTAGGGCTCGTACAGAGGCATATAGGCATTCTTTTTTCCCTCGTTCTATTTGGGAGTGGAATAGGAAAGGAAATGCATGGTAGTGGTACAGTGTATCCTTCGCCACGCACCTTACGGTGAATTGCGGAGTATGTATGTAGATGTAGATGTAGCTGTTCCAATGGGGTGTAATGATTGACAAGGTTCGCAGTCCGGCGTCTGAACGCGCTGCACGTGGCGTGTTGTTCTGTCATGTGTAAACTCAACGGCGAGTGCCGGTGGAAGGGGCCATAAACCCGGCTAACTATCATTATAGTCGACATGGTCGATTATAGAGAGTCCGCAACTGCACTACGTTATTTTAAATGTGTTTATTTCCGTCAACAGTTGCTATAAAATTGTTTCATGAAACAATTTTATAGCAACTGTTGACGGAAATAAACACATTTAAAATAACCGGCTAACTATGTTGACAATATACTGAAATACTTCACAAGATTAGTATTCTCTTCTTATTCTAGGGTGTAATTATAAACCTTGTTTCACAAACTACCTTCATTGGTAACAGTGTTGAGATTTCGCGACGTCAGTCGAAAGTAAAACTTCCGAGAGAAAACATTGTACTTGTCCATTAAAAGGAACGTGCCATTATCAGTTAACCCTTTATTTGTCAATGTTGCTCTCAAGCAACATCAAAATTGCGCGTGGTTTTCTGAAAAATATTTCAAGTTTCATCCTTGGGTGGGGAACAGTGTTTGAAACTAACATTTAAGCTCTCCAATAAAGTGATGTTTCATTATCTTTTGCGAAAAGTTTAGCAATGAACTGAATCTTCAGCGGCCACTCGAAGCATAAGTTACCGACGTACATATTTGTTTCAATTCTGTGACGATATTTTTCGTGATACATGGAAAACTGCTTATAAAAGCGAAAGAGGAAGCCTTGATTTATTATGGAAATTTGCTGAAGAGTTCTTATATGGGACACTGAACATGGACTTATATTTATTGGGAAGAGGAGGCCTGGTAGATCACAAAAAATGGATAATAAGTCCAAAAGAAGAATGAAACAGTACCTCTTGTACCAGTCAATAATGTACGGGATGACAGATACGACAATATGTAGTCACTTCACAGATTAGGGGCCAAAAGGAATTTGCAGGTTTTGTCTTAAGAGGTACTTCTCTGCAAAATGTGGAAATCATGGGATTGGTCTGAACTTTGCACCAAAAGCGACTTGTTTTCACACGTTTCACATAAAATAGTCCAAGATACAATAATTTTTGCAGTCATAAAAGCAACACTGTAGTATTGATACCGTACCACCATGCGAAGTTTTTGGGCAATGTTACTCACAAACCAGGAACTAAATTTTGGAAAAAATTGTACAAATCTGTTCACATGGCCCTACACATGTAATTTAAGTAACATAATACTTTTTCTTCTCGTGATTTCTGAGTGTGCCAAATAAAGGATTAAGATAGATTATGTGCGTTGTTATCTTCTTCTGTGAAGGGTTATTTATAGCTCAATTGTTTATTATTTCTATTGCCGTAAGACGTTGCTTTCTTGAGGGGCAGCAGATCTATTTTCTATTTATGGAATTTTATTTCAGAAACTTACTCTGTTAAATCTGCCATCCTCAACCTTGCTGTAAATATTGTTTGATCAACTAATTTAATTATACCGATAGTTTCAGGTTTTGGTTATAAAGATCTTTCAAATCATCCATTTTCCTAAAAGGTATGTTTGTAAGTGATGTGTTACTCTCACCTCCTCCTCCCAGCATTACCACTCAAGTAATGTGTTACAGCAGTCAAAGGGGACGGCGAGGCACTCGGCACAAGACTGCATCTGATACGTCCAGGTTTCTGGCCTGTCTGCTGTGCATTATATCAGCGCAAAACTCCTACTCGTAACTGCTGGACCTCAGGGAAATAGGAAATCAAATGAATGTATGGCTTTTATTGGCCGGTGTTCGTTCACCTGCTGGACGTCTTTTCTAACAGGCCACTTTGACGATTTGCCCGTCGTCCATGATGAAGTTTTGATACCGGTAATTACATACATTAACTGACCTTCTGAAACTTACTTTCTTATTATTTCAGAAGCAGCATCTCGCAAGAACGCCTGTCTTCTATTTCCATGTTATAAGTGGAACAAGACGTGGTTTCAAAATTCTGTATTGAAGTTGTTATTGATGAAATTGCTCGTGAAAAACCGTGGAAAAGATTTTTTGTATCAAGTGTGTAAAGCAGAAGATTCTTAGTTTGTAGCCGCGTTGGAGTAGCCAAGCGGGCTAAGGTGCCTCGCTGCGGAGCCCGCGGTTGCTCGCCGTCGGAGGGTCGAAACCTCCCTAGGGTATGGGTGCCTGTGTTCTCCTTAGGTTAGTTTACCTTACTTTAAGTAGTCTGTAAGCTACGGACTGATGAGCACGCGGTTTGGACCGTTAGATTTACAAACATTTTCTTAGTGTGTTTAAGATTAGTGGTTATTTAATTTCTTACAATTGTGCAGACCATGGTCGGCCGCGGTGGCCGAGGTGACTGAGGCGCTTCAGTCACAGTCAGCACGGCCACTACGGTCGGGGGTTCGAATCCCCCCCTCGGGCATGGATATTTGTGTTGTCTTTAGTCTTAGCTAGTTCATAAGTAGTTTGTAAGCTCTTAGGGACTGATGACCCCGTAGTTAAGTCCCATAAGTTGTACAAACATTTGATTTTTGCAGACCATGTCGAGAGCTGCAAACATGTAAGTGTATATCCTGAACAACGCTTGTGAACCTTATTCTATTTTGAATTTTATTAGATTGGTAGGATTCCGATAGCTAATTTATTTTATATTATTAACATTTAGGTAATAGTTATTGAGATTCCTTCTGCAGTTAACTACTTTCCTATCAAAACAGTAGGTCTACTATAGTAAGTCTTTTGATATATTGGTATTTTTTTCCACTGCTGCAACACTTTTATTTGACCTGCCGTGTATTTATATAAGACAGGTGCTAGTACTCTTTCGGGTCTGGCCTCTTAGCCGCCATACTAGCTTATCCTTAGTCAGCTGTGTATGGCGTTGCCCGTGTCCCACCACGTAGAGGTGGACCAGTTGCCCTCTAATTTAGTGATTCTATTGCAGCTTTGTTAAGACTTTACAAAATAATACAAAAATTTAATCGAAAAATTTACATAATCATTTGGCTGTTTAAAATTGCTAACATACTTTACATATTCGTTACTTCTTATTGAAAATACATTAAACATCACGGTACATTATGAAATACAAAAAACATAGTACATAACAACATCATGATACCTAAAACCTAGTATGTAAAAACATCGGGTACATAAAAAAATACATAAAATGTCATCTATATCTATAAATGTGAATGTATGTTCGGTGTACTCTTATCACGTCTAAACCACAAGACATAAAGAGCTAAAAATTTGTACAGTTACTAATGTCTACCCGGGGAAGGCTTTAGGTACGGTTTTGTGGCGATCGAACAGCTATTTATCCATGTATATTAATGTGAATGTCTGTTCGGTGTACGGTTATCATGTCCGTTAGACAAGACGCAGAGACTTAAATATTTGTACAGTTACTAATTTATACCTGAGGAAGGTTTTAGGCATGGTTTTATAGCGATCTGATAGATATTTATTAATTTGAAGAATATAACGCGAAATGTGGAACAATAATTACTCTTTGAAAATTATATTTACCATTTGAAAATGGTTTTATTGGTTGCATCGTTGCTTGAGGGTTGATAATGATAAAAGTGTGGAGTATATTGGGATGGAAAGTTATCGGTGTATATAAAATTCTACGTGTGTGTGTTAATATTTCGCTCTGCAACGAAAACTACAGAACGCAAAAAATAGTCTGTAATTTTGTCCGAACTCCCGTTGTACACTATAACAGTTCCATGCCAATAGCTATAAGGGGGTGGAAGATATGGTGGTTGAAAGTCGCCAAAAAAAGAATCGGACTGAAGGCCAGCGATGACTTTTGCGACTGTATAGCAAGGAGGTTACATACCACGTTGGTCTATGCGTGCTACTCTCTGTAAGGATAAGCATACGAGTAAGGAAGTTTAAGAAAAAAATAAATAAAGCAGTAAACAAGAAATTTCTTTTAATATAGACAAACAGCACTTATACAAATGAATACGCACCTGCAAAATTATACAATTGTACAACATATAACTCCACAAATATGAGATCGTACGCAGTTTATGTCATTTGTGTTTTTATTACTATCTTTCTTTGTTTTGATATAATTTTGTACATTATGCGAGACAGCCTTATTTCTTATTTATTCTCCGATAAATATTGCATGTTTTTAGAAAAAAAGGAGATGGACAGAGAGTGAAAGGATAGGGGAAGTACTAACTCAAAGCAGGAACAAATAAAAAAATACCCGGGCAAAGCCGGGTTTTCAGCTAGTAGTACATATAAGCACTTAAAGTATCATACGACTACATAAAAAGAAAGTAAAATACATAAAACATGGTAGTACTTATGGAAATACATCGACCATAGTTCATCAAAACATCATAGTACATAAAACATAGTAGGTATGTCACTGACAAAATTTTTTTGAAGGTGTATAACCTCTGCTGCAGGGGTTGGAGAGGGCAGGATACGGGAGATCGCCGCACGGAAGTTTTGCACACGGCCCGGGCAAGCTAGGGTCGGTTCTGCTCTGCCCGAGATGCACCAGGTGGCGGTCTGCAGTTGTTGCCTCCTAGCACCGTCCAGCTCTCCTACGCCAGTCCACGGTCCACTTTGGCCGATATTACAGTATCAAATTTCCTTTGACGAAAATATTTGTCGAAGAAAATTGGACAGTGTAATAAGGAACTTTTGTCAAAGATTCTTTGATCAAACCAAGCTACTGACCTTAGAAGCGTGCCGCCCGCGGTGGCCGAGGGGTTGAGACGCTCCAGTCACGGTCTGCACGGCCACTACGGTCGGCGGTTCGAATCCCCCTCGGGCATGGATATTTGTGACGTCCTTAGTATTAAGTAGTTCATAGGTAGTTTGTAAGTTTAGGTACTGATGGCCCCGTAGTCGAGTCCCATTAAAAAAAAAAAAAAAAAAAAAAAAAAAGCGTTCGTCTTATGCCAACTGCGGTGTTTATTGGACGTACAAAAGAGCCACGATCCCCCTCGATATGTCCTCTGAAGCGCAGATGGAGCCTAAACGTTGGCATATCAGCCAACGACGGCATATCAGCCCGGAAAATTTTCGTGATATTGACGTTACCGACTGTGAAAGTTTACATTTCACAATGCGGTGAGAAATGTTACCGCTTGAAGCACTAGCGTCACAGTGGCAGTTTTTACTTACTGTTTTAAAACATGACCGCGATATTCGTACGGTGTGCCTCCGTAACAACAAAATTAACAGAGTTGTACGGCGCTGATTACAGAAACCGACTTCATCGAGCCAAGAGCTACAAAACTATTGCGGGGGTCATTAGCGAATAAGGACCGGTTACACGGTACAGGATTTAAACAAAAAATTAATGGCCTCGGCACCAGTTATACAGTGCAGTTATGCGGTTCAAGAGATAATAAGTTCACGGCTTGTAGATAACAAGTTGATGATAAATCACGGTAAAACTCAGTTTTTACAATTTCTAACACATAATTTCAGGAAAGCTGTCATTATGATTATACATAATGTGCATATGATAAGTGAGACTGAACAGTTTAAATTTCTAGGTGTTCATATAGACTGTAAGCTGTCGTGGAAAGCCCATGTTCAGGATCTTGTTCCCAAACTAAATTCTGCTTTATTTACCATGAGAATAATATCTGAAAGAAGTGATTTGTCAACGATAAAAGTAGTCTACTACGCTTACTTTCACTCACTAATGACGAACGGCGTTATTTTTTGGGGTAACTCGACTGAAACAAAACGGATATTTTTGGCTCAGAAACGGGCGGTTCGAGTAATGTGTGGTGTAAGATCACGAACTTCATATCGAACCCTTTTCAGTAGTCTGGGAATTTTGACACTGGCGTCACAATACGTTTTTTTCTTTAATGTCGTTTGTTGTCAATAATATTTGCTTATTCCGACGAGTTAGGAGGTTTCACTCGGTGAATATTAGACAGAGTCGAATCTACATTTGCATCACACCACCTTGACACTTGTACAGAAATGTATGCAGTATTCTGCAAAATCCATTTTCAATAAGCCGGCACAAGAACTAAGGAATCTTAGCACTAACCCACACGCTTTCAAATCTAAATTGAAGAGTTATCTCATTTCTCACTCCTTTTATTCTGTCGAGGAACTCCTAGAAAAATTAAGCAATTAAGCTAATTCAGTTTTCTTTATTGATTCTTTTCACTTAGTCTTAAGAATGTCGTGTGCATAGGACCACTTAAAAATTTTCAATTACCATTCTTGTGTTAAACTTCATGTATTGACTAGTTCCATGACCACGGAGTCTTACTCTTCAGTTAGGTCCTGCGGAACAGAAAACCATATTATTATTATTATTATTATTATTATTATTATTATAGAACGCAAAAGTACATATTGGCACTGTCTTTACATCACTACATATTTTATGCAGACAAATAATATTTACAGGAAATATTTAAACATATACAAAGTGTAAACTTTGAGTTGACAAACCAGAATAACTCGAAAAAATAAGCTTCACACGAAAAAATGGGTAGAATCCAGAGTTTATTTTCGAGGGAGACCCTCTGTGGGTGCAGCGGGAGGCAACTTTAAAATTTCAAATGGGAACCCTCATTTTCTTTAATGCAGAATCAGATTCTGCATTACGTACATTTTGTCTTAAACATTTATTTTGATTTTTGATACTTGGCGCACTAATTCAATAAATCCCATCAGCGGCATAACTATGGGGAGGGGGGGGGGGGGGTGAGGGGGTAGAACCCCCTCCCAGAACCCAGGAAAAAAAGGAAAAAGAAAAAAGAAATCGTATAACAGCAATCTGGTAAAGATAAAGATTGGTAACTTGGGGTGTTTTACCATAAGCTTTCATTGCATGGGAGTGAAATAGTTTCTTCAACGGGAGTGGTAGATGGTAGTCTGTCTGGAAACTGACTAAAATTTTAGTCGTCAAGCAGATCTATCCCTCCCCCCCCCCCCCCAAGCCAAGTCCATTTACGCCAATGAATCCTATGTTCTCGTTTTTGTGTGCAAAATGGTTACGGATAAATAAAAAACACTTATTTACTTCGTAAATTTTGGTAGGGTAAACTTAAAACTCTCGCTCTCTCCCTATAGGGTGGGGTCTTGATCGCTACCAGTCGCATTTGACGCTGAGTTAGTATTGCTAGGCAGGGTTAGAATTTCTATGAGCGAGAAGCGGCCCGCTCGGCGTAATTCCGCCTAGCAATACTAACTCTGCGTCAAACGCAACTGGTAGCGATCAAAACCCCTCCCTATAGAGAGAGTGCGAGAGTTTTAGGTTTAGCCTACCAAAATTTACGAAGTAAATAATTATATTTTATTTAGAGCGCTTGCTCGCGAAAGGCAAAGGTCCCAGGTTCGAGTTCCGGTTCCGGCACACAATTTTAATCTGCCAGGAAGTATCGTATCAGCGCACACTCCACAGCAGAGTGAAATTTCCTTTCTGGAAACATCCCTTAGGCTGTGGCTAAGCCATGTCTCCACGATATCCTTTCTTCCAGGAGTGCTAATCTTGCAAGGTTCGCAGGAGAGCTTCTGTGAAGTTTGGAAAGTAGGAGGCGAGGTACTGGCGGATGTAAAGTTGTGAGGCAGCATCGTGAGTCGTGTCGGGATAGCACAGTCGGTAGTGCGCCTGCCCGCGAAAGGCAAAGGTCCGACGTTCGAATCCCGGTTCCGGCACACAATTTTAATCTGCCAGAAAGTTTCATATTTTTTTATTTGTCCGTAACTATTTTGCGCGAACATGGGATTCCTTGAATTACAGCGCCAACATCCAAAAATCGAAACAAATGTTTAAGACAAAATGTACGTAATTTTTATGTGTAATCTGATTCTGTAATAAAAAATGCGGGCTCCCATTTGAAATTCTTAAGTAGCCTCCCGCCCCACCCCCAGGGGGCTGGGGTGGCAGGCTAATTTTGGCATCAGCAGATGTCTCCCTCGAAAATAATCAACTTTGGATTGTACGTATTTTTTGGTGTGAAGATTACTTCTCGAGTTTCGAGTTATTCAGGTTTGTCAACTTAAATTTACACCCTGTACAAATACACTTACACATAGTTACACAAAATAAAAATACCAATCAAATTCTTCCGGGTATGAGACCGCGTCGTCATTTTATAAACTCTACCGACGTTTCGGCCACTGTTGCAAGCGGTCTTCATCAGGTCTGTTCTGACTTTGTATGTTTTTGTGTAGTACAGTTGCGACAGATACTTGCAAAGGTGGAAACAGTGCACAAGCTCGTTACCAGCCACGAGTGTACTCGTGGTACATCTCTTGAAATTTTTAGAGCAGAATACCAATGCAGACGCAGGCCTCATCAGTGTTTACCGTCTTCCAAATGTCTAACCATTGCAATGACTGCACCGGCACCTACAACCATAGCATATAAACAGATAGTAATGCTGTATTGCACGCAACATCTGAGCTTAATAACAAATATTCGTCCGCCATCTTCAATGCACTTTGACAGATTCTTTGCCAAAGAAAATGTGATAGTGTACTCCCCCTTTCATCACACCAAAGATTCTTGGTCAAAGAATATTGGACACATAGTGTAATATCGGCCTTACCAAGTGGTGAATAATCGACCTCACGCATATAAAGTGCAATTAAACGACCATCGGTTTCGGTCAGCACGGCCACTACGGTCGGGGGTTCGAATCCCCCCTCGGGCATGGATATTTGTGCCGTCTTTAGTCTTAGCTAGTTCATAAGTAGTTTGTAAGCTTAAGGACTGATGGACCCCGTAGTTAAGTCCCATAAGTTGTACAAACATTTGAACATTTGACTATCGGTTTATTAAATAAAAACGTAAGGCAAGCCTTATGGCTTATTGCCATGTACTCTGCCTGTTATTGACAAAGAGCGTAGCAAATTTCTATGCGATTAATATGAATTTTAATCTGCGGTGTAATTGAAAGATGTTCACTTGGTGTTACCATGGGTGAAGTAGATGTGATTGTGCCTGCTAAAACTGTATGCATAAAGGGGGGATCGAACCCATACAGTGCAGATGTTGAACTAGAAGCGATCCACATCAGTGCGGCGAGACGTACTAGCCTTCTGGTTGCGTTGTGATGTAGATGCAACTAGATGAAGATAATGAGGCTCTCAATTAAAAGATAACTTATAAGCAAGTTTCTGGCGCAGAATTGTAGTATAATGTCAGCGGAATGCAAAGGCACCATTTCTAAAAATTTCTTCGTTTGACAAATACCACTGCAGAGAGTGAAGTTACCAGATACTCCGATCGTTACCTTCAGTAATGCTGTTATTTATACAATAAGTATTTTAACGCGACGACGGCATTAGGATCAGTTATTTCACCGCAGATGCGGTCATACGTCCGACCTCGCACGAGAATCCTTAATGGTGAGTGTAAGAGGGCATGGACGATAGGGGCGCTACAAACATAGCGTGAGTCTTGTGAGAATTTGAGACGGACGGGAGGCGAGCACGGGTGGCCAAGTGGTTAAGGCGACCGCTGGCCCAAAGCGGGAGACCCGGGTTCGATTCCCGGTCCGGCTCACATTTTCACTTGTCGCCATTGCTTAATATCAATGCCCAAATGCGGCCACTGTCAATCCTTTCTCTCCTATCCTTCTTCCTGCTCTTCATTTGACAATCATCTGCAAATGCTGTTGTTGTGTACATACCGCTGCTGGTACATGCGTCGTTGAAGAGCATTTAAGATTCACTCATGTTTAGAAGCAGTTGTACAACCGTCAAGAAAACGTATTTTTCGATTAAAATGCACTTCAACACGTTTGACGATAGCTTCAGCTCTAAACTAGTTGGATTCTACAAGTATGCAATCGGTAAACTACCTGAGCATCGTCAGACTCTTTCAAACAGCAGCTATAGGCCTACAACGTTTGACTGAGTAGTTAAGATTTCGCTATTGATTTTCTATCTGGATACTTGTAGGTATGTCGCAGAACAGCTAAAACTTCACCCTCAACGAGACTGTCTGCAGAAGCCGTACGCACCTTTGCTTCACAGGCGAATTTGCTACCCCATAGCAATCAAAAGCTATGTTATTCTGCCTCAATGGCATGAAACAACAAGTGAATTTATCAGCTTAATTCTGTGTTAACCAAGAACGTAATCTTCAACGTTGCCAATTCTCCATTTCACAAGCGACAGGCAGAATACGTTTGCTCGGCGTCTGTGTTACTCGCGATGGCTTAGCGAGCAGCCTCCCAGTATTGACTAGAAATAACTGGCATAGACCAATGAGTCTTCCGTAATTATCAGCTGTGTCAATAGCGTAGTTACGAATAATATACCCTGCTTATACAAAACCAAGAACCACAGTAATACATTTCGAAGCTGTCATAAAACCATTCAGAGAGCAAACAATTTTGTAATTGTAGTAAAATCTCTTGTTCATATCAAACTTTAATTTTATGTAATAATTACGGAATTCATTAGCTGAAAGAGTAAATTTTCTCTGTCTTTATTGAGTGCGAAAATGCTTTAGAAATATTACGTATTTTCAGTTGAGTTTATACGCGTTACGGACTATCTTAACTCTAATAACGCATTTTTTTGTATTTACAATATCGTGGTGTTAATGTACATCTGGAATGATACTTCCTGGCAGATTAAAATTGTGTGCCGGAACCGGGACTCGAACCTGAGACGTTTGCCTTTCGCGGGCAAGCGCTCTACCGCTGAGCTATCCCGACACGACTCACGGTGGCGCCTCACAACTTCACTTCCGCCAGTACCTCGCCTCCTACTTTCCAAACTTCACAGACGTTCTCCTGCGAGCCTTGCAAGACTAGCACTCCTGGAAGAAAGGATATGGTGGAGACATGGCTTAGCCACAGCCTAAGGGATGTTTCCGGAATGAAACTTTCACTCTGCAGCAGAAGTAAGTTTCATATCAGCGCACACTCCGTTGCAGAGTGAAAGTTTTTTTCTGGTTACATCTGGAATGGTTGCCTTGACTAATATATATTCTAGTTGTCTTCTGTTTGGTGTCGATTTTGTATAGCCAAACGGGTATACTGAGATGCGATTAGAGGACTCACAAGACAGGTATGTTATTCGGGATGCATGCAAATCACGCGGAACGCAATAAAAGTCGTTCGGTACATTTGCGAGGGATATACATACATTGGTATGAAAGCAATCGTTATTGAACATATACATATGCGGGTAGAAAACAAAGGCAAACTGCACCGCATTCGAATACCAGTGAGACAACGAAATTGACATTTCAGGTTCAAACATCTCGCTACGGGTAAAAAAAAATTATATACGTAACATTTGATGTTACTTAGTTAACAATCCGATTACGCGAGAAGTTCGGATCCGCTTCACAAAACGTGACATCATGTGCAAACTCTTTAAATTGCTAACGGAAAAAATATTAAATGTCTTACGTGATGAATTAATGGTGGCTGCGTGGTAGAGTGGCTGAGCCCTTTAAGGCGCCTTGCTGCGGAGCGGGCATTTGCTCCCCGTCAGAGTTTCGAGTCCGTCCTCGGGCATGGGTGTCTGCTTGTTGTCCTTAGGTTAGTTTAAGTTAGGCTAAGTAGTTTGTAATCCTAGGGACTGATAACCACAGTAATTAAGTCCCATAGATTTACAGACCTTTGTAATTAATGGGGAAATAACAGTCTCGATTTCCAGTTCATTCCAAAAAAATTTCACCATTTATTTCCAGCCGGCCGCGGTGGCCGAGAAGACGGCGGCGCGTCAGTCACGGTCTGCACGGCGACTACAGTCGGGGGTTCGAATCCTGCCTCGGGCATGGATATTTGTGCCGTCGTTAGTGTTAGCTAGTTGATAAGTAGTTTGTAAGTTTAGGGACTAATGACCCCGTAGTTAAGTCCCATAATCTATTCAAACATTTGAACATTTTGAATTTATTTCGAAGTCCAGACTTGTTAAGTGTTTCTGGTGAAAAACTCGACATTTCCCCTATCAGGAAAGAAGCTGATGACGCGATCGAGACGAGATTAGACCGCGCGCGTATGGCCGGGTGATCTTGAAATCAACGACATGGACTGCGCGGCCGTTCCCGCCGGAGGTTCGAGTTCTCCCTTGGCATGGATTTGTGTGTAGTCCTTAGGATAATTAGTTTAAGTAGTGTATAAGCCTAAGGACCGATAGTCTTCGGAGTTTGGTCTCTTATAATAACATATATTTGAACATTTATTAGACTCGATCAGCCACGAAATCTTTGCTTAGTTAGCAATAGATATATGTGGTGGAGTTGAAACCAGATCCATAACAACAAAGTTCGTCATGTGTGTCTTCTTTACATGTCGAGAACTCACCTCAGGAACGACAAAAAAATCAAATGTTTGTAAATCTACGGGACTCAACTAAAAATGTTTGTAGAGCTTATGGGACTTAACTACGGGGTCATCAGTCCCTAAACTTAAAAACTACTTATGAACTAGCTAACACTAAGGACGGCACAAATATCCATGCTCCAGGGGGGATTCGAACCCCCGAACAATTGGCCGTGCAGAACGTGACTGGCGCGCCGCAGACCACTCGGCCACTGCGGCCGCAGGGACTTAACTACTGTGGTTATCAGTCCCTAGGCTTCCAAACTACTTACTAGACTTACAAACTACTTAAACCAACTACACTAAAGACAACAAATACATCCATGCCCGAGGGACGACTCGAACCTCTGACTGCGAGCAGCAGCGCTCTCCGCAGCTACTCGTCTCAGAACGCTCTTTTTATTTATTATTATTTTTTTATGATTTTTGGTTTTTAAATTTTGTTTATTTATTTTTTTCTTTATTTATTTTTATGTTCGGCCACTCCACCCCTGCTCAGGTACGGCTTTTGGCTTGTGCTGTGATAACTTTTTTGAGAGCAAATATAATTTGAATTGTTATGGAATTTAGGAGTCTAGAAATTTTCCCTAAATCTCTTGGAATTGAAAATGGTCGACTTTTAATTAACGTTTGCTGAATGATATAGGGGTTAGATGATAGACCTAGCTGTTTCAAATTCCACCTTCTGAGATAATATTTTTGGTGTGTCATTCTAATAAAGTTGAGTTTGCAAGCGATAAAGACTTCCTCATCTCTATGAACGGATGTCAAAATTTACATTTGAACTGATGGCCGTACCGAACAGGGTCCTTTAGTTGCCTCTACTGGTAACCAGTTTGTATACTCAAAGGACTATAACAAAACGGAGTGGACTGATTAGAGGACCCGCAACGAAGCTATGTTACACGGGCTGCATTCAGATCAGGCGAACGCTATTCGTATACATTCCGGAAAGATAAATGTTTCAAATGTTTGTATAGCTTATGGGACTTAACTACGGGGTCATCAGTCCCTAAACTTACAAACTACTTACAAACTAGCTAATACTAAGGACGGCAGAAATATCCATGCCCGAGGGGGGATTCGAACCCGCGACCGTAGTGGCCGTGCAGACCGTGTCTCGAGCGCCTCAGTCCCCTCGGCCACCGCGGCCGGCGAAAGATAAATCAAAGGTCTTCATTATTACTAGAAGACCCGTGCGAATACTTCACATCGTTAGTGGAATGACAAAGAATTTATGAAAAAATGGAAGGTGAATGTTCACCCGTAGCTTTCTTCAGAATCAATCACTGCAAGTGTTTAAAAACGCAAATGAAAGAGCCTGACCCGCTGAGTGTTGTTAGGCCAAAAAGAACTGCGTACCTTAATTAGAACCGAAGATAACGTGAAACAAACCATTTAACATATTCAACTCAAGGACAGGATTCCGCATTTGAATAAAAATAAAGGATGGAGAGACTTAAGTTAATTCTGATACTTGATGACAAATCTGCGAATGAATACCTTTCTTTTAAAACAAAAATGAAGGAAATCGGACGGAAAGTTTGGTCTGCCGACTGATATAATATATAAGATTATTATTACTGTATTACTATTATTGCTATTGTTATTATCGATATCCGATTGGTCGATAAATCTACAGCCATATTCCTTTGAAACTTTGCGTTGTGCGCGTCGTACAAGCCACGTCGCGATTCTCAGTTATAGGCAGAATGTGAGTACGTGAAGATGCCTAGAATAATAGTATGTCGCAGTAAGTGTGAAGTTCGGGCTTTCATTCTATTTCTTAATGCTGAAGGGTTCCGCGCGATTTCCCCTAAATCCACATAACGTAACTACCGGTTACAGGTATTGAGCTGTAGGAAACAAAACGTCAATTAGTAACACAGTACGGCGTGTACTCATTTTATTCAAGACGTAAACGCCACTATAGTTATTCGGATTTACGTTATGACACGTTCAATATGCCTGCCTTCAGTAGCGCTTATGTGGCACAGACAAATAGCGAAATTCTGCATAACCCACTGAAGTGTCGGAACAACGCTGCTGTGGATACCCTCCTGAACAGCTGTTTTCAGCTCAGCAACGGTTTTGGGGGTTATTTCTGTACGCCTTGTCTTTAACATAGCACCACAAATAGGAGCCGCATGTGTTCAGATCCGTAGACTATTGCGGCCAATCTAGACCCACATTAGTTCCTTGTTTGTTATGTCCAAGGGACTTAACTACGTTGGTATAATTAGTCCCTAGGCTACAAACTACTTAAAATAACTTAAAGCAACTTATACTAAGGACAACATAAACAGCTAAGCCTCTGGGTACAGTAGAGCCAAAATGCAGTCCCCAAAAGGCGGTATTACACGACGATCCGCCGCGAAAGGTATAGGTCTAGCGCGACAGCCATCTAGCGGCGTAACACGTGGAACTACCGCGGAACCGTGATTATTAGCAGACACTTTATCCGCGCGCCGGAATAGAGACCAGTTCTCAACGCCCCTAAATCCGCGCATGCGCACTAGGCATGCGCAGAAGTGGGTATTGCAGGAAGCTTTCTGCTTGTTACTTGTGACATTCGTGGTTAGGATTGATTTGTGATTTCAGACTTCCGTCTTGCGGATTTTGCCCGTTTTTTCAGTTAGTAGATACATGCAGTAATTAAACAAAACATATGTGTTTTCCAGCAGACCATTATGCTAGTTCATATTCTCAGAATATATGACATCAACTGCGAATATGAAAATATGAAAGAATAACAACTGCAGGATCAGAAGTGACACACACACACACACACACACACACATATATATATATATATATATATATATATATATATATATATATATATATATGTGTGTGTGTGTGTGTGTGTGTGTGTGCGTGTGTGTTTATGGAAAGGAAGTTTTTACATTGATTGCTTCATACTATAGAAATGAAATGGAATAGAGAGCCGCTGAGTCATTATTCAGGCGTACAGGGAGGAAAGTTCTTTGTATAACGCACACGATCCCTTTATCATAATGTGAGCAATCGTTTATTCTTCAATGATATGCGTACAACTTCACAAACAGCAGCTCTTCAAAACAGATCACGTAAATCCTCACGAAGTTCCAAATTTTTTGCGTTTTTTCCGGGACTCCGTTCTTTCACTAGTTGTCAGTATATCCCGCTGCCTTCCTTCTTTTGTTTTCGTCGTCATTGTGCCGTAATCTGAAATTTACTGTCACAGCTCCAAAAAAGTCCTATGTGCGAAATACTGTATAAATGTAAATTTAGACAGACATATACATTTTCAAGATAGTGTAGTAATATAAAACTGTCGCGCGGTTTGAGGTACCATGTCACGAATTGCACAGCTGCCCCGAGTTTTCCCGTCAGCCATTTGTGTGCATGTTGTAACTGGCATGAGTTAATTTAAGTAGTGTGTAAGTCTCGGGACCGATAACCTAAGTAATTTGGCCCTTAGATACAGAAACTTTAATATAAAATGAAAGTGTTGAGTCTGTAATTCAAAGCAATAGTGACTCAATTCTGTGCAAACTACATAAGAGAAAAAGAAATACTTCAGAAAAATGATAACTTCACATTAAGTAGGAACCGTGAGCTCACAGAAATAATTTAAATGAATGACGTTACAGGAATTCACAGCTACCCTCGGGTTCTTGTGTGGTATGAATGAAGCATTAGTTGAGCTCTGCTTTCTTCGCGTTTCATGCGCGTTATTGCTGTCTATTGCTCATGCGCGGATTCGCGCGAAGGAATATCCGCCGTGCATCGTGTAACAGGTTTACGTGAAGCAGTACGTAGTTCCAGATAATCACACTTGTAGCGTTGCTGCATAGGCGTATGACTTAGGTGTACCGTGTAATACGGCCTTAGAGTGTTCCTCCGGGACATCAAACACTCTCCTGCTTCGAGTTCCATCTTACATGTAGCACATGTTGTCTAAGTCAGGGTCACTTCAGATACTGGCGATGAAATCGCCTTCTAACATCATCACGTACCATTAGGCACTCACCGCGCTACAAGGTATGTCGCACCGATTATTCCGTGACTGGAAAATCCACTACACTCACTCGCCCGTTTAGTATGAAGAGATTCCCGATCGCGAAATATAGATTCTTCGTCTCCTAAACGCGCCAATTTTTCTCGTTGACAAACCGGTCGTCTAAATGAAAGTGCCCTTCGTTGCATTCTCAACGGAGAGAACTCTTGTAGCACCAATATCTTGGGCTACCTAACTGCTGCTGGAAGGCAGATGCAAATGACAGATAGTCCAGCCCTGTGACAAATGGAGAGTGCCATAATAAAAACAATCCCGTGATTTTGACAGCAGATTCGGCGCTTAAGCGAAATTACGAATAGAATGATATCGGTCGCTGGCTGATCGGCCCAGTACTTTACAAGTAGTATAAATTAATTGCCAATTTAATCGCATAAAGTGAATGTTCCCTGGCAAGTAGGAACCTCCACAGGCTTGGCTGACACCTTGACTTGCTACTGGTGGAGGATTTATAATTTCATCAAGTACCATTTGATTAATACGGAAATGAAGCAATATGGCGTACTCTTGAAAGGCCCGTTTGGCCGTTGGTTTAAATTCGCTTCTTCCTCACCAACGGCGGAGGGACACACGCCTTCGCGCCGTTTGGCTGAAGAACCGCTAGTGCAGGTGTCCCGGCCGCAGGAGCCATTCCTCCCGCGGTCAGAAAAATAGGACTGAATCCTCCCGAGCCTGCAAGGGTGTGGAAAAGGACGGGACTGAATCCTCCCTTAACCCGTTTAAGCAGGTAGTTGGTGGCGGCCCGAGACCAGAGTGTGTGGCCAGACCTTTGTGAATATTCCAGGCAAGCAAAGCTATCTAGCGTATGTTCCAGTGTATGTTCCTACATTGTACAGTAAAGTAAGAGTGAGAATTAAGCCCCAGTTAACTTTAGAGTCAGAGTAAACGTACAGTAATATCACTTTGATTCTTACAATCTAAAGATTACGTTTTACTCGCAATTGATAAATCTGTGCAGTATTTTCAGCAGTTGGTATACACGTTTATTTGATACAGCGTTGAATTTGTAAACAAAGGACAAGGCAGGCTAATTTTTTGGCCTAAGGAAGAAGAAATTCTGGGGAGAGTGGGACATGAGTCTCATTCAATTGGCTTGACTTAACGTGAATAGAAGCAAGTTATGAACATCTGTAGTTTCTAATAAAACTTGCCTTAATAGGAAATCGGAAAATATGAAATACTCCTGAAAGAATTTCATGGATATTGTATGTATTATGAGCAATACTCTTAAATGTGGTGCTGGGGCATTGTAGGTAAGCGATCAGACTGCTATTTTTACGACTCGGGTTCGATTCCCACTAGAAGCTTGATTTCATTTATTAAATTTCTTGCACTTCTGCGTGGTTGTGGTCTTCATGAATGTCCACAACATCCAGCTCCTCAACAGAAATTGATTTAATAAAACTTTTGCCGGCCGCGGTGGCCGAGGGGACTGAGGCGCTACAGTCACGGTCTGCACGGCTACTACGGTCGGGGGTTCGAATCCCCCCTCGGGCATGGATATTTGTGCCGTCCTAGTTCGTAAGTAGTTCATAAGTAGTTTGTAAGTTTAGGGACTGATGACCCCGTAGTTAAGTCCCATAAGCTTTACAAACATTTGAACATTTGAATAAAACTTTTGCAACCCTTAATGTTGCACGTCCATCGCGCTGCACCACTTTACAACAATTTCTGAAATCCGAAAGTGCCACCTTTCAGAAGTAACACTTTCCCTTCATTTCTACTGACTGAAACTTCAAGGGCGTCGGAGGACATCACTTTTAAGCGATCTGCCGTGGACTGAAGTGACAAGTACGGCCGGAAACGGCTTGGGGCGGGGGTGGGGGCTGGTACCTGCTGGAGGTGCCATTGTCTAGAAAGCTCGGGAGGATTCAGTCCTGTCCCCTGATCGCCTACCTGCCGTTGGGAAGATTCCGTCCTGCGCCCGGTGTCCCAACCGCCCAGGGCATCGACCCTGCCCGCAAGGGCCGGGGCAAGGGCGAAGAAGGCGCGTTGTCAGGTTGGCTGCTAACACGTTTTTCTCGCCATTTCTGGTTGAATTCTCGCGAATGAATCAGCTGACGATGTGTAAAGGTGTTTTGTTGGATCAAATAAAACACCATCATACGTCTGTTCCTAAAGAGGTCTATCATATTGCAACATATGAAAATTTGTGCAGGACCACTCGCGAAAAGCGGGAGACCCGGGTTCGAGTCCCGGTCCGGCACATATTTTCATATGTTACAATATGATTGACCACCTGAAGAAGAGCAGCCAAAGTCGGAAATTCTCGCAGATTGCGAAGTAATGAGCGTATATTTAAAACACTTACCTTAAAGTTCACTACGTAAAGCAGTCAACAATCCGAAGATTGGTTTGAACACCACAGTGCTTTACTAGGCATGGTCCTGTTTGGAGGTGGTATGCCGTTGCCTTCCTCCGACCTTCGAACTGACTCACCCAGCCAGTTATAGGGGGACCTACAGTTTAACGTGGGTTCCGAACCACGGTGCTCCTCGGTATTTTTCACATGAGCAATACTGCCAGAGGTGAACTATGAAACATAAATATGAAAAAGTCGAAGGATGGAACTGAAATTGCTTTCAAGACTTTTAAGGACCGCCACAAAATACCAAACATGTTAGTGTAACCTGACTAACTCAGACAGCTCTGCGCATTCGCAAATCTGGCAGTTGAAAGCGACAGAAAAAAATTCCGAGTAGTCTGCTACTGAAATTGCTTACTGTCATTGCTTATACAGGGAACAGCTACACCTCAAGTAGGCAGAAGCAGCAGAAGGCGCAGCTTAAACGTACAGTAGCTCTGCACATGCGCTTAAACACCTCAAACCCGCTGACAGCTGCTTTCACAATCCGAGAGTATATGGAGAAGGTACTGTAGCCGTAATGTCAAAACAAAACTGGAGTTCAATGAGATTACTTGCACTAATACTAAGGAAGGACGTTAAAAAAATTAAAAATACTGATGCAACTACCTGGAAATGTATGTCTGCCTTATTCATAAATGTAAATTTCGCTTACGTCTACATGCCCGTACAATTCTGAACCTAGCTCCAGTGTTTTTAGAAAATAAAATTTGTATGCATCGGCCGTAAATTTTGGCACTCTGAAGTAGACGTAAGGGGCAATCTGAAATGGAACGACCGTATAAAATCAGTCGTGGGTAAGGCAGATGGTAGACTGAGATTCATTGCAAGAATTCTCAAGAAGTGTAGTCCGCCAACAAAGAAAGTAGGTTACAAAGGTCTCGTTCGTCCGTCGCTTGAGTATTGCTCATCAGTGTGGGATCCGCACCAGGCAGGGATAACAGGTGACATACGGAAGTTCAACCGGAAAGCAGCACGCTTCGTTACGGGCTCATTTAGTAAGCGCGAAAGCGTCATCGAGATTGGAAAGTTGCACACGTCACACTTATATTCAAGAGACGAAGGAAGAGTAAGTCATTAAACTACGGGCCTATTTCATTAACGGCAATTTGCAGCAGGGTTTTGTAACATATCCGGTATTCAAATATTATCAATTATCTCGAACAGAATGATCTATTGGCCCAAGGTCAACACGGATTTAGAAAATATCGTTCATGCGAAACACCACTAGCTCTTTATTCACACGAAGTGATTGGTGCTATCGACAAGGGTTCGCTAATCGATTCCGTATCTCTTGATTTCCAGAAGGCTTTTGACACCGTACCTCACAAACGGCTTTAACTCAATCTGCGTTGTTATGGTATATCGCCCCAAATTTGCGATTGGATAGGGGATTTCCTGTCAGAGAGGACACAGTTCGTAGTAATCGATGGTAAGGCTTCGACTAATACAGAGGTGATATCGGGCGTTCCACAGGGTAGTGTCATTGGTCCTCTGCCGTGCCTTATTTAGATAAACGATTTGGAAAAAAATCTAAGTAGCTCTCTTAGGTTGTTTGCAGATGACGACATCATTTACCGTCTATAAAATGATCTGAAGATCAAAACCAACTGCAGAACGATCTGAATAAGATATCACTGTGGTGAAAAAATTGGCAATTGACTCTAAATAATGAGAAGTGTGAAGTTGTCCACATGAGAACGATAAGAAATCCGTTGAACTTTGTTTACAAGATGAATCAATCAAAAGTGAAGGCCGTAAACTCCACAAAATACCTAGGAATTATTATTACTTCAGACTTAAAATGGAAAGAACACGTAGATAATGTCGTGGGAAAGGCGAAACAGAGACTGCGTTTTATTGGCAGAATCCTTAAAAGATGCAACAGAAATACTAAAGAATCTGCTTACACTACGCTTGCCCGTCTTTTTTTTTTTTTTTTTTTTTTTTTTTTTTTTTTTTTTTTTTTTTTTTTTTTTTTTTTTTTTTTTTTTTAGTGGGATCCTTATCAGGTGGATTTGACGGAGGAAATCGAAAGAATCCAAAAAAAAGGCAGCTCGTTTCGTATTGTCGCGATACAGGGGAGAAAGCGTCGCGGAAATGATACAGGATCTGGGATGGGAAACATTACAACAACGGCGTTTATCGCTGCGGCGTGGGCTACATACGCAACTCCAATCGCCAATATTCTCCCCCGAATGCGAAAATATATTGTCGACTCCCAGCTACATAGGTAGAAATGATTATCAGAATAAAATACGAGTAATCGGAGCTCGAACGGAGAGATTCAGGTGTTCATTCTTCCCGCGCGCTATTCGAGAACGGAATGGGACATGAATAGTATAACGGTGGTTCGATGAACCCTCTGCCAGGCACTTAAATGTGATTTGCAGAGTATCCCATGAAGATGTAGATGTAGAGATGTTTAAGACACGTCAATGGCAGGCGCTATAAGAGAGGCGTTCTGTATCACGGTACGAGCTTTTGTCAAAGCTCAAAGACCAAACGTTTCATGAAGAGGCAACCAATATATTGCTTCCTCCTACGTATATCTCCCGGGGCGATCACAAGGATAATATCAGAGAGATGAGGACCCACACAGAGGCATACAGACAATCATTTTTCCTGGCAAACATACCGGACTGGAATAGCAGGGAGTGACAATGTTTCACAAAGAACCGTGTGCCACAAACCGTGAGGTGGCTTGCGGAGTGTGAATATAGAACGAAACCTTATCTACATGCACACTCGCATGCGCATATTAATCCCCACCTTGCCCCGCAACCGCCAGTGGTGTTTGAACGTCCTAACGCAAACCGTTCAGATTTTATTTTATATAGTTCAATAATTGTCACCGTGGATAATGAATGACCTCAGAAGGGGCCCATCAGAAGCATAAATAACGGATTTTGAAGAGTCTCATATTTGTTATAGAGAGGCATACACTGAGTATGACGCTACCTACTTTTTTAGAGACGCGTCTCGGTTTTCGAGGAAACTGATGTTGATGAACATCAACAAACAGTAAACAATGTGTGAAATTAGTAAGAAACATTCAATCATGTCACAGTAATTTAAATTTCGCCAACGGCCGTGCCTCAGTGTATACATCTGTTCCCGTTAGATCACCGAAGGTAAGAACTATCGGACTTGGCGAGCACTTGGATGGGTTACCATCCGGGTCTACCAAGTGCTGTTGGCAAGCAAGGTGCACTCAGCCCTTGTGAGGCCAACTGAGGAGCTGCTTGATAGAATAGTATCGGCTCCGGCCACGAAGACTGACAAACTTCACTCTGCAGCGGAGTGTGCGCTGATATGAAACTTCTTGGCAGATTAAAATTGTGTGCTAAGCCATGTCTCCACCATATCCTTTCTTCCAGGAGTGCTAGTCTTGCGTGTTTGCAGGAGAACTTCTGTGAAGTTTGGAAAGTGGGAGGCGAGGTACTGGCGGAAGTAAAGTTGTGGGGCAGCATCGTGAGTCGTGTCGGGATAGCACAGTCGGTAGTGCGCTTGCCCGCGAAAGGCAAAGGTCCCAGGTTCGAGTCCCGGTTCCGGCACACAATTTTAATCTGCCAGGAAGTTTCATATCAGCGCACACTCCGCTGCAGAGTGAAGTTTCATTCTGGAAACTTCCCTTAGGCTGTGGCTAAGCCATGTCTCCACCATATCCTTCCTTCCAGGAGTGTTAGTCTTGCGTGTTTGCAGGAGAGCTTCTGTGAAGTTTGGAAAGTAGGAGGCGAGGTACTGGCGGAAGTAAAGTTGTGGGGCGGCATCGTGAGTCGTGTCGGGATAGCACAGTCGGTAGTGCGCTTGCCCGCGAAAGGCAAAGGTCCCAGGTTCGTGTCCCAGTTCCGGCACACAATTTTAATCTGCCAGGAAGTTTCATATCAGCGCACACTCCGCTGCAGAGTGAAGTTTCATTCTGGAAATTTTCTTTCGGTTGATTTTACGACAAATATCATCCGGATTTCTGTTGTGGCACAGCAAGCGATACAGGCGATAGCGAGTAAGAGTGTGTAACAATGACGTGAAGATTAAATTAGTACGGCAAAATGAATATTTGTTATTAAATTCACACGATAAAAATTAATATAAAATATTAGCTGTATCATAGAAATTAATGTATAAATGTAAAGCTCTATAGGGTCTTCTCGTCCTTAATAATTATTTAAGCCTTTTATTCATACAATTTACATTGTTTCTTGATATTTTGTAAAATAAAATGGAAAAAGTCAGAATATTCTAATAAAAAATAAAAATAATAAAAAAACACACACACACACACAAACACACGAAGAGGATCCGAATACGGTACCTCCAGCGTGGTAGCTGGACACCGCGCCACGCTCACTTCCTCGGAGCGTGACTAACTTTACGCGTCTTACATCGCGCAGTCAACTTCAACATCAATTTTCTCGAAAACCAAGGTCCACCGCTAAAAGAGCGGATAGTGCATGTCCCTATACAACATATCCGTGACCCATCAAAGCCGTTACTTACACTTCTGATGGAACCCTTGTCAGAGTGCAGCAGTGGTGCAGGAATTAACATTGTCACTGGATACCTTCTATGATCATATAGGACAACCTTTCGTCCGGTGAAATCCAGCAGGCCGCCGTGGAGTAGCCGAGCGGTCTAAAGCGTCACGCTGCGGAGCGCGCCGTTGCTCGCCGTGGAGGTTCGAGTCCTCCCTTGGGCAGGGGGGTGTGTGTTTGTCCTTAGGTTAGTTTACCTAGGTTTCAGATGACCACGCAGTTTGGTCCGATAGATCTACAAACATTTGAACATTTTGAAATCCAGCAGTTTGACGTAGCACTCTCTCAACAAGTCGCTGAAAATACCCTGCCTCTACAACCGTTCATAATAGGGTATTTTCCTATGTTAAAAATATGGTTCGAATTGTTGTTATTCTGAATGATTATAACATTCAGAGAACATTGACGCTCATAATTCTTACAAAACATCTGTTATTTTTACGTAATTAAAGCTTAAAAATCATCAAATTTCACGATTAGATCACGTGATCGAAAACGCTCCGTTATTGGCTGAAGTACTGGTGACGTCATAGAACACATACAACGCGGCAACTAGAAGTCGGAGCTGAATTATTGTACGCGTTTCCTCCATTTCGCAGCTTTAAGTTCAGTTTTTTCGTGATCTAAACGCGTTTACAGTTTTTATGCCACAGTGGAAGATGGTTATGTGAAGGCTGACAGCGGAAACCTCCATAAAGAAGATGCAATTATGGTGTCTTCATTCTTTAAAAACAATCCAAATTTTTACATGCCAGAAATAAGAAACGTGAAAACTGCATTGTAAGTAACGCATACCTACATTTTAAAGCTAATTATTTCGAGAGATATTTTATGCCATTGGAAAAAGTACCCTATTTGTTGATGTCAGCAGACTTAATCTGAAGTCACCATATTATGCAATAAAGGGTGAAATTTTATCTTCTATCCAAGCGGCCTTGAGTGATTATGTTGGCAACATCAACAACAAGATAGAAAATCTTTGTCCAGGTGTTCATACCACATAGAATGACTAGATTAATGTATCGTACAGGCCATGAAGTAAATAAATAATGCTGTTCCTGCTCTATAATTCTTGTGTGTACCCTTGTCCGGTCAGTAAAAGTAACTGCCCTCGTAAATCAAAGGTTTCACGACAATATATTTGCGCTGTCACGAGATTGGCTAATGGCGAAGTCTCATGATTCTCGCTATTCAGCATCTGATGCCAACATAATCACAGGAAGCCGCCGGGATAGTTAGTAAAATTTAACCCAGTAAAGCACGCAGTTAAGGAAGTAATTTGATTTAACTACTTCAACACTGGTGCAAAGTGGAACATCGAAACCTGTAAAATACAGCAAAAATATCTTGTGTATAGTTATCCAATATATCTATATTCTAGAACAAGGACTGCGGGTTGCGTCGGCGGTGTTTTCATATCGCTCATAGGTTGGCAACGCACATTTCGCGTAGCCAAAGCATGTCACTAATCCATTCACGTTTACTCGTCCACATACGAAGCCCCATCCACAATAAAAAAAAAGCGCTAATCAGTTGAAACGTTATTTACTAGCAATGAAAATTGCTTGGTAGATCCCTGTGCAGAAGAAAAGGCTTACGTTATTTTATCTAAGATCTATTGGTGATAAAATTGCACTTACTGGAGATAAATAATCACTGCAATACTTTTATAGTGGGCTGCAACAATATTCATGTTGTTCTTTCACCAAATATATTAGGAAACGGCTTTAATTACACATAAATCGTAGGCGTGTAACATTATGAAGTTTTACTTCTCAAAAGTAAACATTAGGTCATTAACCTACACATAATACTACTTTACACCTTTGCAGAAAAAGAGAATGATACTTAACAGTTCAGTTTACCAATGGAATAATATTGTTTACCTAGATCAAAATGATCCTCACAGAAGTACATACATGAAGTAGCAGCTATTTCCTTTGGATCTCTTCGCGCCAGTGTCAACCGCTTTTTGCGTATCTTCTCATTTTTTGGTACTTGCAAGAACAATTTTTCTTGTGTCTTGCATTGGTACAGTGCGGAACTAAGCAATATTTGTAGGTCATTATGCAAACATTAACGCCCAAACTCTGGGCCTAGGCCCAAACAATATACAGGTATTTGTCTATCTTAAGTTAGCAGCAGCAGCAGCGTGTTGTATGACGTCACAGCCATCACGTGACTCAAATGTAGCGTTTTAGCGGGCTTTCAAATTATTTGAATTTCATTTCTTTTTTTTTAAAAAGTACTGAAATCCACGAGGTAAAAAAGCATGTTCGGACCATAATATGACATAATTAACAATTTAAAACGATTTCCAGAAAACAGTCAAATACCCTATTGCGAAAGCGCTCCTATGCAAGACTTTGTGCACCAACTGACCCACGTCACGTACGTTTCGCTGGGATTCCAGTCAGGTGATCTGGGTGGCCAAATCATTCAATCCATTGCCTAGTAATTGTGGCCCGGTAACATCGCACATTATCGTATACGAAAGTTTCAGCATTGTTTCGGAAAATGGAGTCCACGAACGGCTGAAAATGGTCTCTAAGTGACATAACATAACCATTTCCATTCAGTGGTTCGGTTCAGAGGGCCCTGTCCATCTCTACCGGGTGATCAAAAAGTCAGTATAAATTTGAAAACTTAATAAATCGCGAATTATGTAAATAGAGAGGTAAAAATTGACACGAATGCTTGGAATGACATGGGGTTTTATTAGAGCCGCCAAATTTCGTCATGCTTGGCATCCCTGGTTCCCAGACCTCAGTCCGTGCGATTATTGGCTTTGGGGTTACCTGACGTCGCAAGTGTATCATGATCGACCGACTTCTCTAGGGATGTTGAAAGTCAACATCCGACGCCAATGCCTCACCATAACTCCGGACATGTTTTACAGTGCTGTTCACAACATTATTCCTCGACTACAGCTATTGTTGAGGAATGATGGTGTTCATATTAAGCATTTCCTGTAAAGAACATCATCGTCGATTTGTCTTAATTTTTTATGCTAATTATTTCTGATCAGATGAAGCGCCATCTGTCGGAGACTTTTTGAACCTTTTTTTTCTAATAAATCCCTATGTCATTCCAAGCATGTGTCAATTTTTACCTCTCTGTCTACATTATTCCGTGATTTATTAAGTTTTCAAATTTATACTGACTTTTTGATAACCCGGTATATATAAAAACGAATGTTTGTCTGTATGTGCTGGTGTGAAGTTCATTCGATTACAATGAAATCTTGGTGAACTGTTCACCGTACGCCCACGAAGGGTCTTGACCCAAAAACAAAAGAGCACGACATATAGCTCAGGAGATATGTCATAAATAACGAGAAGCCACCGCGTGAGAATACCCAGATCTATGCGTCAATTATTGGAAAATGGGAGTAGTTAGGGACCTGCAATACAGTTTGCATGTAATTTCGGACGTTTACGAAGCGTTTTGAAACTGACGCCCCTCCCTCACAAAATGATGAAACGAAAAGAAGTCCACCACTCACAACAGTTTCGCTGTAGATGTCGTAAAACTGTAGCATCAGGCATGAACTTTTATCAAATAAAGTTAGCATTACAGATTTTCATGTTACTATTTATTTGTCTGCAAATCTCCCTTAATTACAGTGGAATTTCTGAGAAATAAGGACAAGCATTTAGAGTGCATATGATATATTTTAGTTAGTGTCCCAACACAGAGCGATGTATTTTTTTATCACAAACATATTTCAGCTTGTCAAAAGAATTCAATTTAGACCATGGCGGCTGGTTTACAGGATTCCGGTAAGTTAAAAGTTTTTGTATTTCTAAGATTGAGATACAAAAAATAGATTTTTTTCGCCTGTTATGAAACACAATTTTCACCATTAAAATGTACTTGGGTATCGGATTCCATGTTGCAATGTAACTACACATTTATGTGCCCTACCAGACTTTTCTTCTTCTTCTGACAGACGTGTTTTCACATCCTGTCCCTGACAACATAACTTCCCTTGTTCCGATGTTAAAACCCGCTTCTTTTGCCAAAACAGAGCTGAGCTAACAAATATTATTTTCACTAACATTTTTATGGAGATAAAATAGCAACAGAACATTGAGTGTTCCGATTTGTAAGGGGACTAAACGGCAGGGTGATCAGTCGTCTAGAATATTGAAACTAATAACACTGAGGGCAAGATAATTTGTACTTCATGAAAATGCCCGTACTAAAATTACACGAGTAACTTCTTCGCTTACATAGAAAAATAGCAATTTTCGTTTCACCATATATTGATTGCCTTTAAAAAGCTCACTACTTCATTCATTAAAATCTGTACTTTGTTCAATATTACGATTCATGTCAAAGTTTCAGAAACTAATCGTATGAAAAAATAATCTCCCCTTTGCGTGCTATCGTTTGATAAAATCTTGCTTCGATATCTCCAATCACTTAACAGATATAAGGGATTTTATGAAAATTTCTTTCCGTTTTCTTCGCTGACGCGCGTGATAAGGAACAAGTGCCTTACATAGCCTACAACCCATTATCTCGAGATTGGTGAAAGATACTTACATCCTTCTAATTTCAAAGGATAATTCAATATTTTAGCTACATTTCATCCGCAGAAAAATATGACCTAACTTGCACCAAACGCAAATTCTTAGCGACCTTTATTTTTCAATGCAAAATTTTCGGACTTCTTGCAGCACTATACTGAATCCGTTAATATCACAAGAACTATAACCACAAACAAAATAGTGGATAGAGCGTCATGAAGCTGAAGAATGCAGCTATAAGATGTGCGAAATCAATTTTTTTACCGAATAGTTTCTTCACAATCGTTTGATAAATAAAGCCGCTCGGCCGTGTTGCACGTTTTGGCGTCCACCCAGCGGAGCCAGCCTGCACGCTTCCGCTCCCAATCTTGCACCGTGTGAGAGAGAGACATGCCCGGTTTCACCAAACTTCATCTAAATATATTACACAAACGTCATATTCAAAGACTCGTTTATTTTTGACGTACCCTCTAAAGTTGTAGCGTTTCATCGTCGCCAGTCTCAGTGAAATGAAGAGGCGTTTATTTTAACAGACTCTCCAATCAAAACAGCGTCTAGTATCGTTTATTAAAACGATACTATCGAGTTTGATCGTTTCCTATCATTGTTGTTCTCTAGTTTTCGATTGAACAAGTGAATATCGTTACGTAAATAGCGGGTCTTTCAGTACAGCCAAAGTTGTGATTCGTAAGTTTGCTGAAACCGGACAAATTGAGAAAATGGAACGTGCCGATGAAATAAAGAAAGGTTCTAAATTTTCTGATGATGAGAAAAGTTTTTTTGTGGGTCTTATTTCGAAAATGAAAGACGTAATTCCTTGCGGGAATTTCACATACAGATGTCACAGCGATGCAATTGCTTCTGAAACCTTGATATATCGGCAGATGGTTGATCTCGAAACCCTATTTGTATTGGGGTTAATGGTCTGTTTCTGTTAGTTGAATACTCTAGTCGATTTCGAACTTGTTCCAGATGTTTTAATGCTACTTTGTTGGACAACCTGTACCTTGTAATGGATTTTACATCATTCGTTGTATGGAAATGATTATTGCACTCAGAAATTGCGCGTTTAGGCCCTATATTTTCTAGCAAATCTATGTACAATACTTCTGCATCAAAATTATCTCCCATCTTCACAGCCAGAAGACGTGAAGAGCAATAAAGTATCAATATTACCTTTAAGAAAAAAAATTACACGTGAGTCTTCCAACTATAGGAAACCTCTCTTGTATAAACGACTCGTCAAGTGGTTTGACGACGCAAAATCGGCGCGTCAGTTTTGACGGCGAGTTTAACGATCGTTACAGTAAACAGACGTCGATGAAACGCAAAAATGAAAATTAAACGATCGTCAAAGATTAAACGATCGTCAACGTCATAAATGACGCTTGGTGAAATCGGGCAGCAGTGGTTTTCAGCCGCATTCGTACTGTGCAGCCGACTGACGTGCGCGCCATCCAGGAAACTTCTCGCGAACCATGCTCCGTGTGAGAGTGGCTTTACGACGGGTTGATATGTTTGTTTTTCAAAGTTGAAATGTTTGTAAAGCTTCTGGGACTTGACTACAGGCTCATCAGTCCCTAAACTTACAAACTACTTATGAACTAGCTACAACTAAGGGCGGCACAAATATCCATGCCCGAGGGGGGGATTCGAACCCCCGACCGTAGTGGCCGTGCAGACCGTGACTGGCGCGCCTCAGTCCCCTCGGCCACCGCGGCCGGCTGTTTGTTTTCCTTCACGCTGAAACAGCTGGACGAATTTGAATTTAAGGGTTCTAGCGATTGGGGGGGGGGGGGGAGACAGAAATAAATTAAGTATCGCTTAAATGTAGTTTGTAAACGAAACTGAAATCCTCGTACGCATTGACATGTTTAATGATGATCCTGACTGCAGCAGTTACGTACACTCATCGCAAGAAAAGGAAACATCAGGAACTACGGAGATGTACAACAGAGTAACACCGCAGACAACAATGCCTAACTCACACAGTAATACGTGCTTCTTCTACATGCGACCCAACTTCCGAAACACGAAAACTGAAATTCGGAAACCGTTTTTCGCTGTCGTGTGTACATGTCAGGGTCAGTTACGGTTTTGCTGGATCGATTGAAAGCGGCATTTGGAAATTAGCTGCTCGGATTTCTGATTTAGACAGCACAGTGGCTGTTCCCTTTCAGTTCAATATTATCACATTATTTTTAGGAATAAGTAGAATGTATTTATGACAAGTGATAAATTATTATTTAAGTTCTATTGTTAGATTCTTGCTTCACCACGATCTCACAAGTCCCGACATATTCGGAAAAAATGGATAAATGTTTGTCACAAGTAAGAATATGAATGTCACTTCTGGTCCCAGAATATGTTACACCCAGGGAACTGAGAGAAAAAAAATATTAACGCATACCAGGGTTCGAACCAACGATGACTGCATTTAAAATTCTACTCTCCGTTAATCACCCGGCCATACTCCATGCCAAACATCGCTGCTGCATAGCTTTAGTCAGTGGACAATTGTGACTGCTTTTACAATCTGTGACAGCTTTTACAGCCACTGTGTCATTGATTGACATTTAATTGTAAGAAACGCTACCGAGGGCGACTTGGCTTTGATAAATCCATCAAAAACGCTCAGGTGCAGCTTTTTGAGAAGGAGAGCAGACTACAGTGAAAGTTCGTTCAAGCATCTGGTTGTTCCAGAAAACTGCGCATGGGAAGAGCTGTTATCGAGTATCAGCAGCATCTCTACGCATGCGGAGTTTGCTGGAATCTGGCAACTGGCAGCTGCTTGAACAAACCCTGAATGTCTACTGCCGCTGAAGCAGAGCTGCCGCCTAGCGGCTGAGCATGCAATTACTGTGCACCGATCATTCCCTTAAAGCGTGATCTGTGGTGCAAGCGAGTCTTCAGGGTGGTACGAAGAGAACGATATTTCGTGTTATTTCAAAAATGTTCAAATGTTTGTAGATCTATCGGACCAAACTGCGTGGTCATCAGTCCGTAGCTTACAAACTACTTAAACCTAGGTAAACTAACCTAAGGACAAACACACACGCCTATGCCCCAGGGAGGACTCGAACCTCCACGGCGAGCAACCGCGCGCTCCGCAGCGAGACGCCTTAGACCGCTCGGCTACTCCACCGCGGCTCGTGTTATTTTATGACAAGTTTTTTTATTTTATTTTTTTTTTTTTTTTATTTATTTATTTTTTTTTTTTTTTTTTTTTTTTTTTTTTTTTTTTTTTTTTTTTTTTTGTTTGTTTAGAGTCTAAATTTATTAGTCTCGCGACACTCTTGATACTACTATGCGACACCCCAGGGTGTCGCGACACCCAGTTTTGGAAGCCCTGACATAAATCTATGTTTTCATCAGGGAGATTTTTATTATCTGGAAGCCAGTGAATTTTGTTCTCATATATAGGAGGGAGAGGAGTAGGTGGAGGAGGAGACGGACAGAGAGAAGGGAAATGCTGACAGACACGTGAAACGAGGTGAACGAGGAGAGGAGAAAATAGACAGAGAAAGCGACAGGAGGGGACGGAGGGAGGGGGGGGGGGGCAGGTGAACAGAGAGAAGGGAAAGCAGGAGACGGACTGATGGAAGATAGGAAACCTCATGTATATTTGTTGGTTTGTTCGTATTGTACGCGCTACCATAATGTTCATCCGATTGCGATAAAATTTCGTCAACTTACTTCTTGCTCTTACACGAAGGTTATGGACACAGTACAGTTAACTCACAGTATGTGGTGCGCGTGTCCTACCGGCAAACGTATTTGGACGGCATTGAAGTAGCACGTGTAATTAAACAAGCCAACACTTTCAAATTTGAAACGTTATTTGCACAATTATTTCTTCTGCGGCAGCAACACGCCGGGTACCAGGTAGTAGCTTATAAAAAAGAATATATAAGAAAAGCTGTACAGTTTTTTGAGGCTACCGTAGATCCGACCGCGGACTTACAGAAAGAGATTCGTCAAGTATTATCAAGAACAGAAAGCTTATTTAGATAACATTCAAAAAAAGGGGCTCATCGATATGAATCCGAAGCCATCTGCATTAAGAAGTCAGTTCAAACCGCATAAACAAAATCATCCAATTCGCCCTTTAGGGAGTTGAATTGATAGCGCCCATCACACACTGGGTAGGCGTCTTCATTATAAAATCAAGGACTCATTTGTATTTGAACATAATTTTTTTCTGTCAAAAACAGCGTAGACATAATCAACAGATTAACATTGATGCAGTGCACTGCTGATACAAGATTGGTTTCTTTTGATATTGCTAGCTTATATACAAATATCTCTGTTGACACAACTATAGCTCTTGTAGAGAAGAATCTACTACTACATAAAAAAAATGAGTACCATTCAGACTGCCGAACTCGTCGCTTTAGTTAAAGTAGTTCTCAAACACAATTACTTTACGTTCAACGAGGAAATGTACATTCAACCATATGGATTGGCCAAGGGTACTCCACTCGCAGGTTTTTTGGTGAATGTTTTCATTAATGTACTGGAAATAGAATTTTTCAATTCTAGTTCCGAATTACGTCAAAAATTCGTTTTTATGCACGATAAGTTGACGACATTATCATTGCTTTTGACGGTAACGATCACGAGTTGAAGACCTTCTTTTCATAGCATTCATTAGTTTTGACGAAAAAATTTTTTTTACAAAAGAACTTCAAATGAGAAAGGGGAACTGAATTTTCGATAGTAAACAATTCATTCAATTTCAACGCAATCCGCAAAGAATCCTCCTCAGACGACATTATCCATGCTGACTCCATGCATGAAGAAGCCCAAAAACTAGCGTTTTTCCATTCTGCTATACACTTTATGGTAACCACCCCTTTGTCACCTGGCAACCAAGAAAAAGAATTATGTGTGATAAAATCCATTGCAGATAACAATGGGTACCACCAGGCTTTGTTTGAAAATCACTCCAAAATGCTCGACATTCCACAACATTTCTTCAAGCAAAAATACTAAGAAATACATACCCATTCCTTTCTTGGGAAATATTTCGTACAGAATCAAGCGTCTTCTAATGAAAAATTTCAACTGCAATATTTCTTTTTCTACAGATAACACTCTAAAAAGGAAATTGTTGTACACAATGAAAAATACAGGTGATTGGTTTTCTAATTCAGTAGTCTATCAATGCCACTACGGTCGGGGGTTCGAATCCCCCCTCGGGCATGGATATTTGTGCCGTCCTTATTGTTAGCTAGTTCATAAGTAGTTATTAATTTTAGCGACTGATGAACCAGTCGTTAAGTCCCATAAACTATACAAACATTTGAACATTTGAGTCTATCAATTAATATGTCATAACTGTCCGTGTTACTACATTGACCAAACAGGCAGAACCGTGAAGACAAGATACAGAGAGCGCTTATTGGGAAAGAAAGAGCGAATATGCATAACTCTACGTTTGCAGAACACTTACGGATTGCTAACCACACTTCGAAAAAGTTAGAAGACACTATCATTTTACACAGAGAAGTTAAAGGGCGAAAGTTTGATCTTTGGGAAGAATTTGAGATCTAACATGCGATGACTCGCGAGTGAGCATTTTGCTCACGCGCGAGTTTCAAACAATCGGCATTTAAAATCTTACAGCTACCGGTAGCTTTTGCGATTTGTTCATTTCCTCAAAATTCTAAAACCTGCTTACATTTGTAATTATCCATTGTAATTGACATGACAGCCATTTTATCTCATTTGCATCACCACTCTATAAGCTATGTACTAATTCAGTTTATTTTTATTCATCTGAGAAGGACACTTTTCTATTATTATTGTTCGTTTGCGCAACGTATTTCAACAGTATTTGTTAGTGAGAATATTTTTACAATTGACCTTTGTAATATTTGTTTCCACAGCTTCCCTCAACGTTCTGACTCTCTTTTCATCCAAATATTCCATTTATAGGTATCGTTATAAATTCAATGTACATTCTGCCAACAGCTATTTAACCCACTGAAAGTTCCCTGGCGCATGCGCCACCGGTCCTGGTATGCACGCTCCTTGCTTCAAATCAGTAAGTATGAATGACTGCAGATGCGCTGACGCATCTTTCAGTCTAAACCACATTCCCTAGATCATAGGGATGTTAAATTCCTGTGATTTGCAAGTATAGTAAGTAACAGTTTTATTCTGATTTGTATTTCACGATGTTTTAGACAATAGGATGTTATGACGCATATTTCGGGCATTACGATTATGAATTTGTAATTTATGTCACATTGTCTATAGGCAGATATGTATTTCTGAAGAAGACGGGTTTATATCCGTCGAAACCGTGGTCAAGTTTATTAAACAACTATTATTGCAACTGGTGGGCTAATTATTAATTTGCAATTTATATGAATTAGAAATACTACAAAGACGAATTATAAGGAAAAAATTAGGAACACAAAACGAAGCAGAATGTTGTAAATTCTGATGTAATGTTGAAATATAGCGGAATGAGGAAAAGAAGACTCATGTTTTCCGCACATTTATTTCCAGTGGGAGGCAGTAGATTAACCAAGAAGATTCTATTAATTCTGTAGAGTAAAAAGTACACAACAAGTTCGGTCAACGAAGTAAAAAAGGATTTATAAAGAAAGAATGTAAAAAACACATATACAACAGAAGCCTTTCGGGATAAAAGTATTGAAAGTGGAAGAATCTAAGGCAAGGGGACTGTAACGATACACTAGAATTTTTATTTTATTTATTTATTTATTTTGTTTCTCTTTTCTTGATCAGCGATGCTTTTCGCCTCCGGTTCCCTCTGTCTCGCAATATAACTAACTTAATTTAGTTCGTCATTTTTTACTTCCGGACAAGCGAGAAGACGGAAGCGCGATCGTAGTTTTGTATCACTCTCTTGGCTGTATCCAATATGTTCAGACGTCTTCCATTCATGTATCCATTCAATGTAAGTAATTGTGATGCAAGTTGTGGTTAAAATATATTACTTAAATTTAAAATCATCTCCTCTCTTTGGCTTTTATTTAAATGAATCCCTCCACGTCAAATATTTATTTTCTAATGTTTTCAGCTCCTCGACGTCCGTAATAGTTTAATGTTCAGACGCCATTACGATCGCTTCGCATGTCTTTAAAATTTCACTCACTATTAGTCATTCTTATATAATACCTTGCTTGATTTCAGAACCTGCAATCATTTGTTTTGTAATTTTACGAAGCCCGATCATTTTTTCTTCATTTTTCTATCATTACCATTAACTTCATGTTACATCCACGGTTTTACAACAATGAAAAGCTAAGTGCACTGTCTGAGCATTCGTCGAGTACGGAAAGTATCTCGAACATTCTCAGCCGGCCCCAGTGGCCGAGGGGACTGCGGCGCGCCAGTCACGGTCTGCACGGCCACTACGGTCGAGGGTTCGAATCCTCCCTCGGGTATTGATATTTGTGCCGTCCTTAGTGTTAGCTAGTTCATAAGTAGTTTGTAAGTTTAGGGACTGATGATCCCGTAGTTAAGTCCCATAAGCAATACAAACATTTGAACATTCTCACATTAAATAAGAAAAGATTCGCATTTCCAGCTTCGGCAGTACGAAGCATAGGATCCAGCTAGATGCTTTCCTGAAGTCTCATAACGTGCCGTTGCTTTGTGTGGTGCCCGACTTTAACATTCAACCCGCGGTATATTTGGCTTAATGTTTATGAATGTTAAATTGTACTATATTGTAACTAAATTACTCCAAATTCAAAATTTCGATACAACCTATCCTTTGTCAAAATTACAATCGCGGAATCAATTTAACAACTTATGGTATCATACGAAAGTAAGGGTAACGTTATAGGGCTACAAAGCCTGGTTCAAAATAACCTAGACCTAGAAACAATAAACAGTGAACAGATGAAAGCATACTGGAAGGAAAGAAAACAGTAAAGAATGGGTGATTGAAACGGAGACTTGGTCCTCAGATCGTCTATTCGCATTAAAAAAACTGGGTAGTTTATTATACACACTGTGGAAAAGCACTCTTCTGAGGGACAACGTTTAGTATGGTTGGATAAACTTTTAGAGAGTAAAATTAATTCGAACCATCATAGAACTTTGGGAGTCGAGATACTCGATCCAAGTTACTTTTTCGCAAAAAAATTGGATAACAATGGCTGACTATAAATAATGCGAAGGCAAAGTCGTCCACATGAGTACGAAAGAAATCCGTTAAACTTTGTTTACAAGATAATTCAATCAAACGTGAAGGCCGTAAACTCCACAAAATACCTAGGAATTGCTATTACTTCAGACTTAAACTGGAAAGAACACGTAGATAATTTCGTGGGAAAGGCGAACCAGAGACTGCGTTTTATTGGCAGAACCCTTAAAAGATGCAACTGAACTACTAAAGAGACTGCATACATTACGCTTGTCCGTCCTTTTTAGGAGTATTGCCGCCCAGTGTGGGATCCTTATCAGGTGGGTTTGACGGAGGACATCGAAAGAGTTCAAAGAAGGGCAGCTCGTTTTGTATTGTCATTAGAATAAAATACGAGAAATCATAGCTCGAACGGAGAGATTCAGGTGTTGTTTCTTCCTGCGCGCTATTCGAGAGTGTAATGGGAGATGAATAGTATAAAGGTGGTTCGATGAACCCTCTGCCAGGCACTTAAATGTGATTTGCAGAGTATCCCATGTAGATGTAGAATGATTTATGGCATTAAGTTGCGGGTACTAGCAGTCTGAAACACTAGTGAATGTATTAGTATTTTTGAAATGTCACTTATCGTGAGTTAAGCACCGGCTCCTCTCAATGTTTCCTAATATTTTAATATCGTGGTAATAATATTTAGGTGAACTGACTGCCATAAACAGCGATGTTTTCTGGCGTTCTCTTGTGGCAACGTGACGTGTGAATGGCCGCGCGGTCTGTGGCGGCATGTCGTGGATTGCGCGGGCGCTCCTGTAGGAGATTCGAGTCCTCCCTTGGGCATGGTTGTGTATGTTTGTAAGTCTATGGACCGAAGACACTAGTACATTAGTCCGTTATCTATATCTCTAAATGTGAATGTCTATTCGGTGTACGTTTATCACGTCTGAACTACAAGACATAAAGAGCTAAAAATTTGTACAGTTACTAATGTCTACCCGGGGAAGGCTTTAGGCACGGTTTTATGGCGATCGGATAGCTATGTATCTGTGTGAATGTCTGTTCAGTGTACGCTTATCATGTTCGAACGACAAGACGCAGAGACTTAAGTGTTTGTACAGTTACTAATTTATACCTGAGGAAGGTTTTAGGCACGCTTTTATAGGGATCTGATAGATATTTAGTAATTTGAAGAATATAACGCGAAATGCGGAACAGTAATAACTCTTTGTAAATTATATTTACTCTTTGAAAATGGTTTTATTGGTTGCATTGTTGCTTGAGGGTAGATAATGATAAAAGGGTGGAGTATATTGGGATGGAAAGTTATCGTTGTATATAAAATTCTATGTGAGTGTGTGTTAATATTTCGCTCTGCAGCGAGAACTACAGAACGCAAACGAATGGTCTGTGTGTAATTGTTGTCCGAAGTCTCCCGTTGTACACCATAGCAGTTCCATGCCGATAGCTATAAGGGGGTGGAAAATATGGTGGTTGAATGTAGTCAAATTATAAAAAAATTCGGACTGAAGACCAGTGATGACGTTTGTGACTCTATAGCAAGGAGGTTACATACAGCAAAACGTGATGCCACAGGCCATATCTTTGGTCTATGCGTGCTACAATGTCTTCAGCTCTTTCTCTGTAAGGATAAGCATACGGATAAGAAAATATAAGACTAAATAAATAAAGCAGTAAAAAAGAAATTTCTTTTAATACATCTCTTTAAAACAAATCGATTTGAAGTTTTGCGCATTATCATAACCAAGTAACACGCGAGTGGAACCGCGGGTTTAAGCTAGTGTTAAATAAATTTGAGCTCTTTTTCATTTTACTTTATTTTATCTTATTTTTGTGGTAACCATTTTGTCAAATGACTACATCGCAGATATTAGAGGCTCTGCAAAACTGCTCTCCGTGGGCTGCATGTAGACCAGGGCAAACAATGGTGAAATCGTTCGAATAGTTTTGTACCAGATATTTCATCTGGTGAGAACTTTCTAACACGCCCGTTATGTACGGGGAGGCACAGCTCGGTCGCCCACCTGCCGTTACTTGTTCCTGGAAAGGAGCTGCCGTTGCAGACACCAGCTCGCTAATGGACTGGACGCCCTCTAACGGACTAGCACCGCACAGCATCCGGTCTTGCGACAATGGAGCGGGCTGTATCAGAAATAGCGAAGGAATGTTCTTGGATAGAACAAGTTGCCACGTAAGAGATGATGCTGCTGTATATATTTTTAGATCTACATCTACATAAGTACTCTGCAAGTCACACTGAAGTGAATGGCGGAGGGTTCATCGAACCAATTTCATGATATTTCTTTAAAGTTCCATTCTCTAAAAGCGCGAGCAAAAGGAACACCTACATTTTTCCGTTTTCGATCTGATTTCTCTTATTTTTTGCGATGATCACATCTTCCTATGTAGGTGCGTACTAACAAAATATGTTCGCTTTCAGAAGAAAAAGTTGGTGAAATAAATTTTGAAAATAGATCTCGTCACAACGAATAACGCCTTTCTTTTAATAGTTTCCACCCCAACTCGTGCATCATTTCCGTGACACTCTCCCCCCTATATAGTGAAAATAAAAAAGGAGCTACCCTTTTCTGAAATTTCTCTAAATCGTCTTTCAGTCCCAAAACGCGCAACTATACTCCAAAATACGTCGCACAAGTATGGTGTAGGCAGTTTCTTTATTAGAACTGTTCCATCTTCTAAGTGTTCTGCCAACGAAACGTAGTCTTTGGTTCGCTTCCCCTACAATATGTTCTACGTGTTCCTTGCAATTTAAGTTTGTTTGTATTGTAACTCCTAGGTATTTAGTTGAATTGATGATTTGTAGATTTGACTGATTTATCGTGTAAATGAAGTTTAGAGGTTTTCATTAAGTGGTCATATGGATGACTTCAAATACGGCTGAATCAATAATTTCCTACTTCATTCCTGTTTTCAAATATTTACGAGGACAGAAAATAAGTTTCCATATCAAAAGAAAGACGAATTTAAAACATTATTGGCAACAGGTACAGCATTGTTCGATCTACTTTTCGACATTTTCATCACAATAATTGAAACACTTGCCATATTGTGGGATAAACTTTTGTATTCCTGCATGGTAATAGTCTGCCACCTGTGAAAGGAACCACCGTGTGGCAGTCATCTTAAACTCTTCGTCGTTGTCAAAACTCTGGCAGAAGTAATTACTTGTGGTGCAAGAAAATATGTAAATTGCTGTGAGCTATATCAGGATTGTAAGCTGGATGGTGAAACAGCTCCCAGCCGAATTTCTGCAAAACAACTTGTTGTGCGTCGTGCCGTATGCGGACGGGCATGAAGCAGCGCAACACCTGCAGTAAGTAATCCATTTTCTATTGCACCTTAAGAAATTATTGTATTTCGGTCAGCGGTCTGACAAGAACGAAAAGCCAAGAACGACAGCCAAACGTCGAATCCGTTCAAAGGCGCCAAACGTCGCATGGGAGTGAAAGCTAAGTCGGTACAGGTTACCTTATTCATACGGTAGATGTTACAGATATGGAAGTAGCAAGGATCATTGTAGGTACTAATAGACGGGAACAATGGCAGGAAGGTGTCCACACGGGGAAATAAAAGTAGAAGTAGGAATGAACTTGATAGATGAAGCAATTAGGGCATACAGGTTGAGATGGAGGGGTCATGCCATACGCATGGGAGAAACAAAGTGACCTAAGAGAGGTAGCAGAGGGTAAGAGGAGTCGAGGTAGACCAAGAAGAAAGTACTTGGATTCAGTCAAGAACGACTTTGAAGTAACAGGCTTAACATCAGACGAGGCATCAATGTTGGCATGGAATAGTAAATCATTATTAACGGACTATGTTCTAGACTGAACGCTGAAAGGCATAATAAATCTCTAACGATGATAATGAATGATTTTTAGCGGACTTTGTCTACATATTATAATTACCTGAAGTGGTGAGCAGTGAGATGCGATCTGTAATATCTTTTAACATAATTCTTATTTGTCATGATCATATATGGATCAAACGATTTAACAGTTCATGTGCGACAACCACATGGCGAACGTCCCACGTAGCTTCCACCTCACAGCGTCGCTGCTATGCAATTTAACTTGTATACACGACGTCAACATTTTATATGCATTGACTATAATGACACACGTACGTGTCCAAAGTTGCCGTTAACATTCGTTCCTGAATAGTATCTGCTGTACTCGTATATTTTTAGTTTGAATATCTAGAAAGCTACTCTGCAATTCACACGTAAGGGTGTGCCAAAGAGTTGACTGCACCATCTCAGACTATTTCTCTACTGTTTCATTCTCTAATAGTGTACGGGAAAAACGAACATGAATCTTCAGATTCGAGTTCTGTTTTATTTTCTCATTGTGATCATTTCCTCCTATGTAGACAAAGGTCGACAAACTATTTCCACATCAAGAGGAGAAAGTTGACGAGTGAAATTTCAGAAATAGCTCTCCCCGCAACAAAATACCCCTTTGTTTACCTGATTGTCACCCCAAGTAATGTATAGTTTCCGTGACACTCTCTCCCCTATATCCGGAAAATACCAAACGAGCTGCCCTTCTTTGCACTTTTTCGATGTCCTCCGTTAATCCTATGTGGTAAGGATCCCTTACCACGCAGCAGTATTATGATGGCGGGCAAATGTAGTGTAGGCTGTTTCCTTGGTGAATTTATTGCAAAATAGCTGAAAACCCAGCGTTGTCCGGGTACTTACTTATTTATTCGAACCTTGAGTTAGTACTTTTCCTATCCACTCTCTCTCTCTCTCTCTGTCCATCTCTTTTTTTCTCAAAACATGTTACATTTATCAGAGAATATATAAGAAATCACAGGTAAAAATTCACTCGTTTCGAAGAATCCAATCACTAAATTCAACAATAATGATTGTCATAATATCACAGATGGATCACTTGATGTAATGCGCGAAACGTCAAATCGATTTTTTAAAGAGATGTATTAAAAGAAATTTCTTTTTTACTGCTTTATTTATTTAATCTTATATTTCCTTATTCGTGTGCTTATCCTTACAGAGAAAGAGCTGAATACATTGCACCACGCATAGACCAAAGATATGGTCTGTGGCATCACGTTTCGCTGTATGTGACCTCCTTGCTATAGAGTCGCAAACGTCATCGCTGGCCTTCAGTCCGACTTTTTTATAATTTTACGACTTTCAACCACCATATCTTCCACCCCCTTATAGCTATCAACATGGAACTGCTATGGTGTACAACGGGAGACTTCGGACAACAATTACAGACAGACCAATTGTTTGCGTTCTGTAGTTTTCGCTGCAGAGCGAAATATTAAAACACACACACGTAGAATTTTATATACACCGATAACTTTCCATCTCAATATACTCCACCCTTTTATCATTATCAACTCTCAAGCAACTATGCAACCAATAAAACCATTTTTCAAAGAGTAAATATAATTTTCAAAGAGTAGTTATTGTTCCGAATTTCGAGTTGTATTTCAAATTACTTAATATCTATCAGATCGCTATAAAGCCGTGCCTAAAACCTTCCTCAGTTATAAGTTAGTAACTGTACAAATATTTAAGTCTCTGCGTCTTGTCGTTCGGACGCGATAAGCGTACACCGAACAGACATTCACATTAATATAAATAGATAAATATCCGATCGCCATAAAACCGTGCCTAAAGCCTTCCCCGGGTAGACATTAGTAACTGTACAAATTTTTAGCTCTTTATGTCTTGTGGTTCAGACGTGATAAACGTACACCGAACATTCACATTTATAGATATAGATTGTGGGGAAGGTGAACCAAATATTACGTTTCATTGGCAGAACGCTTCGAAGATGCACCAGCTCCACCAAAGAGACTGCCTACATCACACTTGTGCGTCCTCTCCTGGAGTACTGTTGCCCCTTGTGGGACCCTCAACAGGTGGGACTGACGGAAGATATTGAGAAGGTTCAGATGAGGGCAGCTCGTTTTGTTTTATCACGTTACAGGGGGGACGCGCCACGGAAATATTGCACGAATTGGGGTGGAAATCATTAAAAGAAAGACGTTATTCATTGTTTTTCGAAGTTTCAATCGCCGACTTTTACTTTTGAATGTAAAAAAAATTTGCTAGCACCCACCTACTTAGGGAGACATGACCATCCCAATAAAATAAGAGAAATCAGATCGAAAACGGAACGATTTAGGTGTTCTTTCTTCCCGCGCGCTGTTAAGAGAATGCTTTTAAGAGGTATCTTAGGAGTGAAATAAACGTCTCAATAATTTTCCAAACATTTCCATTGTGAAAATACGTTTTTGTTTTCAGGAGGAACGCTCATCGAACAATTCTGTAATAAGGTCAAGTTACTATATTGCTCTTCAGCTTGGTTGTGCCTTTTCGCTATCTTTTGCAGTGTGTAAACTTGTTTACAACTAGAAGATATACACCTACAGCGTGAAGTTGGCGCAATTAGTTTCACTGCAAAATGAATTTCTTAGACTTAAGTTTTATTATGTAAATTTGCAGCTACGATTATGTCGATGTTTAGATTTGATTCTTTTTTTACGCAAAGTACTTAATTCATATACAGAACCTGTCTTCGAATTAGCATTTCTCGAATAGTGGTATCAGTCATTGAGCCTTAAATGAAAAGAAAAACAATATGAATTGATATTCTGTGTGCTTCTACAATTTAATATTTAAATAAAATTACAGAGAAATATAAATTTGTAAATGTAAATTTCATTCAAAAATTTCAATTTTACTAAGTCTGTAACATTCCATTCCATTCCATGATGGTGGTGGTGGCGGCTGGTGCAGCAACAGTGTTGAATATTAAAAATGTTCAGTCTCTGTTGCAATATTTTATTATCCAATGACGCGTTTCGCGCTGTTAGCGCATCGTCAGACTGGAAAAATACAAATGTTTTGTTACAGTCCGTGTACCTAGCGGGCAGCGAATCTAATGTGGCTAAGGTGAGTAAATTTGAAAATTCAGACTTACTTGGGCGGAGATGGAGCCACAGAGCTATCTATAGCTGTATAGGAGGAATCTTAACAATTGTTGTCATTGGGCGCCTGCAAAGAGGTAAACGTAAGGGTCATTTGAACTAGAATGACTAGGGACTAAAGGGGTGTGGTATGGAGATTAATGGAACGCTTTTATTTGATAAAACTCACCATAGCAGCAGAGGAGTCGCTGTCGCGGCAGGTCCACGTTTACAACTGGTAGTAATATTAATAACTGCGGAACATATGCGACCGTTAAACAGAGCGGTATGGGCAGAGTTACGCCTGCGAGAATGAGCGGCTTGCCAAGCGGTAGCTTGGTATTATTAGAGATGTTTGTGACGTGGAGGAATGAATCTTGTGAAATGATACACGTTGGTATGAAACAATAATAAATGAATGAAAACGAAATTATTAGAGGCCTGAGGGTGGGGCGGGAGAAAGATCTTGTGAATTGTCAGAAGGGGGGTCATTTTGGAAGGAAGGAAGCTTGGAGTTTAACGTCCCGTCGACAGCGTGGTCATTAGAGACGGAGCTTACGCTCGGAGTATTTGGGTAAGGAAGGGGAAGGAAATCGGCCGTGCCCTTTGAAAGGTACCATCCCGGCATATGCCTGGAGCGATTAAGGGAAATCACGGAAAACCTAAATCTGGATGGCCGGAGGTGGATTTGAACCACCATCCTTCCGAATGCGAGTCCAGTGCGTTACCACTGCGCCACCTCGCTCGGTGGTCATTTTGGAAAAAGATGGATAACATGATGTAAAAGGTTTGATTTTTTGTGATGAGCTGTTCGTTGAGACTGTGTTCAGGGGACCGTTTTACAAACTTAGTGATTTCTAATTCTTCAAGAAGTGGGAGTTTTTTTACCTTTGGGGGCAATGTGAAGAACTTGTAATTTGTCAAGGGGGGGGGGGGGCTGAATGTGTTTGTTTCTTTTGAGGTGCTCGGAAAAGGCCGAATTATTTTTTGCAGCGCCTTTCTTAGTTAAAAGATGTTCTTGGAACCTGGTTTTGAAGGCTCGTCCAGTTTGGCCAATGTATGATAAGGGGCACTGCATTGTATTTTGTAGACGCCTGACTGGCTAAAAGAGTCTTTAACTAGCCGTTCACTGTGGTGAAAGCGATACTGGATCTTGTCACTGATCGTAAAGGCTACTTTCATGTGGATGGTTTTAAGAAGTGCGGTGAGTCTGTAAGAAAGATTTCCTATGAATGGTAAGGAGACGTAGATGGATTCGCCGCACTTCTTCAATCCAACCTTGCGGTGGATTGCACAGTATATATGTAGATGAAGAAAAATGTATAAGAAATGCCAGCACCTAGACCCCATGCGTGTTTGTGTCCGGAAATGCCGATATATAATCCATCGATTGACTTGGAATTTGTAGCTTAAGACAATTCAACAGAGTGACATTTCTCCAGAGGAGGAAAGTGTAGAAGCTTCAACGGAATAGAAGACGCTAGGGTAACGGAACTAGCTGTTTCAGCAGTAGCTAGCTACACCGACCGTCCCGCTGCTACCTGCGACTGTTGGGATCCTTCGCTGATATGAGCGCTATATTTACTCCGTCACGCCTCCCATATAGCAGCGGCCAGCTGCAGGTAGTCGCGCCAAGAGACATTCAGCCGTCCCCATAACGGCGGTATTTCACTATTCACATATTGTCCAGGATGGGAGAAAGTGGCTTGGAGCAATAAGCATAGCATTATTATTGCTCAAAAAATGTCTCAGAATGTGTCCTACCAACCTATCTATTCTCTTAGTCAGGATATGAAAGAAACTCCTCTTCTGGCCAATTCGGTTAAGCACCTACTTATTAGTTACGTGATCTACCCATCTAATCTTGAACATTCGTCTGTAGCACCACATTTCAAAAGCTTCTATCACCTTTTTGTCTAAATTCCGTTCCGTCCACATTTCACTCGCATACAATGCTACACTCCAAAAAAATGTTTAAATGTTTGTAATTCTATCGGACCAAACTGCGTGGTCATCAGTCCGTAGCTTACAAACTACTTAAACTATGATAAACTAACTTAAGGACAACACACACACCCATTCCCCAGGGAGGACTCGAACCTCCACGGCGAGCAACCGCGCGCTCCGCAGCGAGACGCTTTAGACCGCTCGGCTACTCCACCGCGGCTGGCATAATTATGCGCTTCCTTACGGAATGTTATTGCTAACCCAAAATTTTAATATGCGACTTAATAACATTTTTTCTGTATTATTTATATGGTAAATTTATTCATCTATCGTCATGTAGTGGTGATTTTGAAACTTGTTGGCTTTCGCAAGCAAGCAGTCTACCATCTGAGCTATCCCGGCACGCTTCATGGTCCGACATCATTCTGGAATCATTCCTTTCGCTGTGGCTAAGCCATGTCTCCACCATATCCTTTCTTCTAGGAGTGTTTGTCTTGCAACTTCAGCAGGAGAAAGTGGCTTGGACCAATAAGCATAGCATTATTATTGCTAACTCAAACTTTAATATGCGACTTAATAACATTTTTCCGTATTATTTATATGTTAAATGTATTCATCTATCGTCATGCAGCAGTTATTACGGTTTTGAAACCAAAATAAAATAAGTAAAGTAAGAGGAATATACAAAGTGGATTACATGTTCCATATATTCCCAATCTATTTTTTATATTAGTCGGACGACGAGTTTACAGAACGACATGACTTTCTTCCACAGTTCAGTACTCCTGTTGAACAATCTAAGACAAGAGGTGCTCCATGTGTTAACATGCAGTTCACAAAATCGGTCAAAGAGAAATATCTGGTGATTTACATCGGACTTCAGTATATAATGGACTGTACCAACGAAGTTCAAAATGTTCAAATGTTTGTAAAGCTTATGGGACTTAACTACGGGGTCATCAGTCCCTAAACTTACAAACTACTTACGAACTAGGACAGCACAAATATACATGCCCGAGGGGGGATTCGAACCCCCGACCGTAGTGGCCGTGCAGACCGTGACTGAAGCGCCTTAGCCCCCTCGGCCACCGCGGCCGGCACCAACGAAGTAGCAGAGACTTATTAACATCGTGTAGGCTTCAGAAAGAGCAAATACAAAAAGAGACTGTCGAATGAAATGTGACAGTTCTAGGTGAAGATAGTCGTATCCGAATTCCGGACGAAGCAGGAAAGCAAGTGCCAAAACATTTTTAAGCTCCGAAGATACGGATCAAAGAAAAAAGCAAGAGACATCGTAATTTCAACAATTTACGTGCAGGCAGGGCAGCTCCTCAACTGATGCTACGACTTAGTAAAATCGCTACATTCACTTGAAGTGCAGCAATCGCACAACCGTATTAGTGGGACCTTGAGAAAGAGTGGGACAGGGCAGGTAACAGAGTTTTGGTTCCCCTGCCTTTCAGACAGCGCCTCTGTAGAACAGTTTCAAACCCTCAACGATGTAGAAGGTTCATATGCTGTCCCCTTTGCTGTAATGATCATCAAAGGATGGAGATGAAAAAGAAATGTCGTTGCGCGAATATATAGAATTATTCATCATGTATTTAAGAATGAGAGTACGTACAAAGAGACCACACACACACACACACACACACACATTATACATTATATATATATATATATATATATATATATATATATATATATATATATATATATATATATATATATATATAAACTCACACAACACGTGGAATTAGGGATCCCAGACCTGACCTGCACCGACAGATGCTACAACTGTCTTTATTACTGGTGCCTACATGTACTTGCAAAACTACAAAGTCGATTTACTCAAGAATCTTTTAGAGTTGCGTCGAATGTCGAATGGCTTTGGGTGATTGACATTTGAGTTCTGAACTTCACGTACCATAATACAAAAAAAACACCTCTAAAATCCGATATGGATGTGATATACTTGTTAGTGCCTTTACGAAACTTTTTATCTTTGATAACCTCACAAAATGTTGAAAGGAAATAAGTTTATCGCCTACCATTGTCACATAACGTACAGTTTGTTACTACGACATTACTAAGTGCATTCGCTACAGAGTTTACATACTAATGATTTCATTGTACGACACACGATTCAGATGATGTCATAAAAACATGTGAAAAACTATCGCATCATGCTTGACTGTTTAACTTACTTCTTCTTTTTGCTCATTCCAGTTGCAACGCATTCCACAGACAGTACCGCTGAATGTAATTGTGATACCAATGTACGACGTTGTTGTTAAGACGGTATGACTCCTTAAACAAAGAGCTGCTTGAAAACAAAGCTACAGAGCAAAATTCGCTATCAGTCCACACGAATGAAAACCATGTATACATGTTACAGCCTCTCTCGAGTGATATGATGCAAATCAGCAGACATGCGCTTATATTCAACATTTCCTCATAAGCATGTGAATAGATTCCTGTCACTCTTGTTACACGTATTACTTAAAGAGACGTAGGAGAGGCATGGACCAAGAGAGAGGAGAAGATAAATTGAGATGAAAAGTGAAAATAGCGAGAAAGGTGGGAGAGTGGAGCCGGAATGAATAACGAAAGGAAGGGAAAGAGAAGACTGATAGAGACGATGGATGAAAAAGGAGGAGGAGGAGGATGTAAAAAACGAAATGATCTTTGGCATTTTCGGTTGGGAGTTACCGTGTGGCATTGTTCGGTCGCCCAGCGCAAGCCTTTTTTAATTGACGCCACTTCGGCGACTTGCATGTCGATGATGAGGACAACACACAACATCCAGAACCCTGCCGGGAATCGAGCCCGGGCCCATTAGGTACCGTCTGAGGTACCTGGAACGGACAGATAGAGCAGAACGAGGAGATAGATAGATATGGATAGAGGGGATGACAAACTGCAGAAAACAAAGTGCTTCTGTCATTTCCCTCATAGGTAGTTGCACGTCGCATTCTCCACAACACGGACGAACAACAAAATGTACTCACTTCTGGAGTAGATAATGCTCCCTGTGAACCGTTTATATTATTTGTAGAGCCCGATATAAAGAAACTGTTCCACCTTGTAAGGAAATGTGAGAGACGGGGAAATACCATCACATTCCATATAGAATATAGTAACTCCAGATCCAACGAAATCAAGTGCAGTTAATAAGTCATGGTGGCAAAATACTAACAGGCATCGTTTACAGACAAATGGAGGAGGATTGTTCATCGCTGTGGACACAGATATTATTTCCACTGAGATCGAGGTCGAAAGTAACTATGAAGTTATCTGGGCACGTATAACAGGTCTAACAGAAGTGAAGTTAATAGTTGGGTGTTTTTACCGGCCCCCCAGTGCTGCTGTAGCAGTTTTAGAGTCATTCAAAGAAAGTCTAAACCAGGTAATGCATAAGTATCCGGTTAGTCGGGGGTGACTTCAACCTTAAAGTGTAGATTGGGACCTCTCTAGTTACATTTCAGGCGGTACAGACAAGCAGTCTTGTGAGCTACTTTTGGACACAGTCTCCGAAAACTACCTTGAGCAGTTAAACCGGCAACCTACGCGCAATGTAAATATTCTAGACCTTATAGCCACAAACAGGCCTGACCTTACTAACGATGTCTGTGTAGAGACAGGAATTAGTGATCATGATTACGTCATAGCGCCGATGGTGAACAAAGTTCATAAACCAATCAAGAAGGCTAGGAGCGTGTTTTTGTTGGGAAGAGCCGATAAGCAAGTGTTAGCATCGCACTTAGAACATGCATCGTCTAATTCCGGGACTATGGATGTAGAGGAATTGTGGACCAAATTTAAGTTCATTGTTAATAAAGGGTTACAGAAATATGTGCCAGTAAAGACGATTAAGGATGGAAAAGATCCACCGTGGTATAATAATAATATTAGAAAGCTGCTGAGAAAGCAAAGGCTGTTGCACTCTCGATTCAAAAAAGAACACGCAAATGATGACAGGCAAAAGTTAGTAGAGATTCGTTCGTCTATAAAAAGATCTATGCGCGAAGCATTCAATAATTACCACAGCCATACCTTAGCAAAAGATCTTTCCGAGAACCCGAAATAATTTTGGTCCTTTGTAAAATCGATGAGTGGGTCAAAGCCCACTGTCCAGTCACTCGTTGATCATTTCGGGGCAGAAATAGAAGAAAGCAAGCGTAAAGCTGAAGTTCTAAATTTAACCTTTAAGAAATCCTTCACGCAGTAGGACCGCACAAATGTACCATCATTTGATGAACGTACTAATTCCGAAATGGAGGACATAGTAATAGTTATTTCCGGTGTAGAGAAGCAGCTGAGAGAGCTAATGTTTTATATAACTGAATTCGAATGAAAATATCGGTAACAGCGAGATTCGAACCACAAAATCTATGGTTGTGAGGTCAGGACGATACCACCTGACCTACACCGACAGTTGGTGCAACTGTTTTTGTTATTGGTACTTATATGTACTCGCAAAATTTTAAAGCCGATTTTCACGAGAACTTTTTAGAGCTGCCTGAATGGCTTTGGCTGATTGCTATGCCGGCCGCGGTGGCCGAGGTGACTGAGGCGCGTCAGTCACGTTCTGCACGCCCACTACGGTCGGGGGTTCGAATCCCCCCCTCGGGCATTGATATTTGTGCCGTCTTTAGTATTAGCTAGTTCGAAAGTAGTTTGTAAGTTTAGGGACTGATGACCCCGTAGTTAAGTCCCATACGCTCTACAAACTTTTGAATTTGAACTGATTGTTATTTAAGTTCTGAACTTAACGTACACCCATGTGGTGTGGTCTCCTTGTACGTACTCTCATTCTTCAATACTCGATGAATAATTCTATATATTCGCGTGACATTTCTTTTTCATCTCCACCCATTGATGATCATTACAGCAAAGGGGACAGCATATGAACCTCTTACATCGTTCTGTCAAAATTTGAGGGTTTGAAACTGTTCTACAGAGTGGCGGGCTAAAAGGCAGGGGAACCAAAACTCTGTTACCTGCCCAGCACTCTGCCCCGGATGGAATACCAGTTCGGTTTTACAACGAGTACTCTGCGGCATTGGTCCCCTACTTAGCTTGTATTTATCGCGAATCTTTAATTCAGCGCAAAGTTCCTAGTGATTGAAAAAAAGCGCAGGTGACTCGTTTATAAGAAAGGAAAGAGAACTGACCCACACAATTACAGGTCAATATCGTTGACATCAGTTTCATGTAGAATTTTGGAGCATATTCTTAGTTCGAATGTAGTAAATTTCCCTGAAACGGAAAAGCTTCTTTCTGTGAATCAGCAAAGGTTTAGGAAACATCGTTCTTGTGAAACTCAGCTTGCCCTTTTCTCACATGATATCTTGCGAGCCATGGATTAAGGCGGATTGTGTTTTTCTCGACTTCAAAAAGGCGTTCGACGCGGTGACACACTGCAGACTGCTAACGAAGATGCGAGCTTATGGAATAGGTTCACAGATTTGTAACTGGCTGGAAGACTTCCTAAGTAATAGAACGCAGTACGTTGTTGACTGCGAGTGTTTATCAGAGACGAGTGTATCGTCAGGCGTGCCCCAGGGGAATGTGATAGGACCGCTATTATTTTCTATCTAAATAAATGATCTGATAAACAGAGTAAGTTGTAATTTGCGGCTGTTTGCTGATGATGCTGTGGTGTACGGGAGGGTATTGTCTTTAACTGACTGTAATAGGACGACTTAAACGAAATTTCTAGTTGGTGCAAAGAATGGCAGCTAGCTCTCAATTTAGAAAAATGTAAGGTGATGCGCATGAGTAGGAAAAACAATCCTATAATGTTCGAATACAGCATCAGTAGTGAGCTTCTTAATAGAGTCGCGTCATTCAAATATCTAGGCGTAACATGGCAGAGCGATATGAAGTGGATCGAATATTTAAGTTCAGTTGTGAGTTAAGGCGGACAGCCGACTTCGGTTTATTGGGAGAATTTTGGGAAGATGTTCTTCGCCTGTAAAGGAGACCGCGTATAAAACGCTTGTACGGCCACGTCTTGAGTATTGCTCAAGTGTTTGGGACCCGCAGCAGATCAGTTTATAGGAAGACAAAGAGGCAGTTCAGAGGCGAGCAGCTAGATTTGTTAGCGGTAGGTTCGACCAAGGCGCGAGTGTCACGGAAATGCTCCGGGAACGCGAATGGGAATCGTTGGAGGAAAGACGACGTTCTTTTCGAGGAATTTTGTTGAGGGAATTTAGAGGGCCGGAATTTGAAGCTGCCTCTACTTACATTTCGCATAAAGATCACAAATACAAGATAAGAGAAATTAGGGCTCGTTCAGAGGCATATAGACATTCACTTTTGCCTTGTTCCATTTGCGAGTCGAATAGGAAAGTAAATGCCTAGTAGTGGTACAGTGTACCCTGGGCCACGCACCTTGAGGTGGATTGCGGAGAATATATATGTAGAAAAATGTATAAGAAATGCCAGCGGCTGGACCCCATGCGTATGTTTGTGTCCGGAAAAGCCGATATACAAGGTATTACTAAAAGTTACCGCCAAAGTTTCAGGACACATTCCTCACACACAAAGAAAGAAAATGTGTTATGTGGACACGTGACCGGAAACGCTTAATTTCCATGTTAGAACTCATTTTATCACTTCTCTTCAAATCACATTAATAATGGAATGGAAACACAGAACAGACCGTACCAACAAGACTTGAAACACTTTGTTACAGGAAATGTTCAAAATGTCCTCCGTTGGCGAAGATACATGCATCCACCCTCCGTCGCATGGAATCCCTGATGCGCTGATTCAGCCTTGAAGAATGGCGTATTGTATCACAGCCGTCCACAATACGAGCACGAAGAGTCTCTACATTTGGTGCCGGGGTTGCGTAGACAAGTGCTTTCAAATGCCCCCAAAAATGAAAGTCAAGAGGGTTGAGGTCAGGAGAGCATGGAGGCCATGGAATTGGTCCGCCTCTACCAATCCATCGGTCACCGAATCTGTTGTTGAGAAGCGTACGAACACGTCGACTGAAATGTGCAGGAGCTCCATCGTGCATGAACCACATGTTGTGTCGTACTTGTAAAGGCACATGTTCTAGCAGCGCAGGTAGAGTATCCCGTATGAAATCACGATAATGTGCTCCAGTGAGCGTAGGTGGAAGAACATGAGGCCCAACCAAGACATCACCAACCATTCCTGCCCAAACATTAACAGAAAATCTGTGTTGATGACGTGAATCGAGGAAGTACAGTACATACTAACGAAACAATTGGGTATTTTGACAACTGTCTGCACGAATTATTTCAATTTACATTTAAAGAGAAATACTAAAATGAGCTCTAACATGGAAATTAAGCGTTTCCGGACACGTGTCCACATAACATATTTTCTTCCTTTGTGTGTGAGGAATGTTTCCTGAAAGTTTGGTCGTACCTTTTTGTAGCACCCTGTATAGCCCATCGACTGACTTGGAATTTGTAGTTTATGACAATTCAACGGAGTGACATTTCTCTAGAGGTGGAAAGTGTAGTCTCTACTACGGAATACAGGATGCTCGCGTAACGGCTGTTTATAGCTGTTTCACCGACCTCCCGCCGCTACCTGCGACCGCCGTGGTCCTTCGCTGATTGAGCGCTATAAATATACTCCGTCATGCCTGCCGTACAGCGGCGGACAGCTACAGGTAGCCTCGCTGAGAGACATTCAGCCGTTGCGGCCGTATTTCACAATCCATATATTGCTCAGGATGAGAGAAAGTGGCTTTGAACAATTTTATTTTATTTTATTTGTTTTTTCTGTTCCATAGGACCCACTTGAAGAGTAAGACTCCATGGTCATGGAACAAGTCAATACATTGTTACACAAGAATGGTAATAGAAAAATTTTAAGTAGTCCTTTGCACACGACAATCTTAAGACAAAGTGAAAAGAATCAATAAAGAAAAAATGAATTAGCTTAATTGTTTAACTTTTCTAGGAGTTCCTGGACAGAATAAAAGGAGTGAGCCACGAGGTAACTCTTCAATTTAGATTTGAAAGCATGTGGATTAGTGCTAAGATTCTTTAGTTCTTGTGGCAGCTTATTGAAAATGGATGCCGCAGAATACTGCACCCCTTTCTGCACAAGTGTTAAGGTGGTGTGGTGCAAATGTAGATTAGACATCTGTCTAGTATTCACCGAGTGAAAGCTACTAACTCGTGGGAATAAGCCGATATTATTAACAACAAACGACATCAAAGAAAAAACGTATTGTGACGCCAGAGTCAAAATTCCCAGACTACTGAAAAGGGGTCGACATGACGTTCGCGAACTTACACCAGATATTGCTCGAACCGCCCGTTTTTGAGTCAGAAATATCCTTTTTGCATCAGGCGAGTTACCCCAAAAAACAATGCCGTACGACATAAGTGAGTGAAAGTAAGCGAAATAGACTACTTTTCGTGTTGAAAAATCACTTATCTCAGATGTTGTTCTAATGGTAAATATACCAGAATTTAGTTTTGGAACAAGATCCTGAACATGGGCTTTCCATGACAGCTTACTGTCTATATGAACACCTAGAAATTTGAACTGTTCAGTCTCACTTACCACATGCCCATTATGTGTAATCATAATGTCAGATTTCGTCAAATTATGTGTTAGAAATTGTAAAAACTGAGTTTTACTGTGATTTAACATCAACCTGTTTTCTATTAGCCATGAACTTATCTCTTGAACTGCATTATTTGATACTGTGCATAGCATTATTATTGCTAACCCAAATTTTATTATGCGACTTAATAACATTTTTCTGTATTATTTATATGGTAAATTTATTCATCTATCGTCATGTAGTGGTGATTTTGAAACTTCTTGGCAGATTAAAATTGTGTGTCTTAACCGGGATTCGAAGCTGGGAGCTTTGCCTTTCGCGAGCAAGCATTCTGGAAATATTCCTTAGGCTGTAGCTAAGCCACGTCTCCACCATATACTTTCCTCCAGGAGTGCTATTCCTGCAAGGTTCGCCGAAGAACTTCTGTGAAGTTTGGAAAGTAGGAGGCGAGGTACTGTCAGAAGTGAAGTTGTGAGAACAGACCGTGAATAGTGCCGGGATAGCTGAGTCGTGTCCGGGCGCCCGGACAGAGGGCTGAACGCCTCTCTGTAATCAAAAAGCTGAGCAAAGATGTCACGGAACAACAACGAACAAACAGGATCAGCGACCGCAAGGAACGGAACTATCCACAGAACGAAAAAAAAAAAAAAAAAAAAAAAAAAAAAAAAAAAAAAAAAAAGGTCGGTAGAGCGCTTGCCCGACATAGGCAAAGCTCTCAGGTTCGAATCCAGGTTCCGGCACACAATTTTAATCTGCCACGAAGTTTCATATCAGAGCACACTCCTCTGCAGAGTGAAACTTTCATTCTATTATTTTCTATGCAAGACCGTTCGTTTTCACAGCTCTTAAAAAAAATACAGAATGATGAATATCGAAACATTCGACAATAAACGGAAAAACAAGTAAACCTTCGCTTGCCAAGTTGCAATATGTAACCGAAATAAAATAATTAAAGTAAACGGGATATACATGGTAGATTACAGTCTGAATCTATTCTTTATGTTTGACGGACCACGAGTTTACAGAACGACGTATCATGGCTTCCTTCCACAGTTCAGAACTCCTGTTGAACAATCTAAGACAACCGTTGCTCCACGTGTTAACACGCAGTTCACAAAATCGGTCAAAGGGAAATATCTGTTGATTTACAGTGGACTTCAGTATATAATGGACAGTACAACGAAGTAGCAGTGACTTATTATCATTGTGTAGGCTTCAGAAAGAGCAAACACAAAGATAGACTGCCGACTGAAATGTGACAGTTCTAGGTGAAAATAGCGGTATTCGAATTCCAGAAGAAGCAGGAAAGCAAGTGCCAAAACATTTTTAAGCTCCGAAGACACGCATCAAAGGCAAAATCAAGAGACATCGTTATTTCAACAATTTACGTGCAGGCAGGGCAACTAGTCAACTGAGGCTACGAATTAGCAAAATCGCTACATTCACTTGAAGTACAAACATCGCACCGCCGTATTAATGGGACCTTGAGAAATAGTGGGGCAGAGTGCTGGGCAGGTAACAGAGTTTTGGTTCCCCTGCCTTTTAGCCCGCGCCTCTGTAGAAGAGTTTCAAACCCTCAAATGTGGACAGAACGATGCAGAAGGTTCATATGCTGTCCCGTTTGCTGTAATAATCGTCAATGGGTGGAGATGAAAAAGAAACGTTGTTGCGCGAATATATAGAATTATTCATCGAGTATTGAAGAATGAGAGTACGTACAAGGAGACCACACCACATGGGTATCATATATATATATATATATATATATATATATATATATATATATATATATATATATATATATATATATATGGTGTCTCACCTAACGCTGCCACCTCAAATATCTCTGGAACGACAAAAGATGTTCAAAAACGGTTTTCACCAGCATGAGCGTACTGCAGGGGCCTAAGAAACTAAATACTATGCGAAATTTTAAAACGTTTATAAATACTATTTTCAAAACAAACTTGTGTTTTTTTTAATGGACACTCCCTATTTTTTCGTATGTAAACAATAGCATAAAAATCACGTAACAATGGCGTTTATTGCATCGCAATACGCCAATTACATCCCGAGATTTTGGGACGCGAAGTTGTCGCTTGAAATAAATTAAGCGCACAGCTAGCGCACGTCCTAAGACACAGGCGTGAAACTCACGCTGCCTGTGTCAGGGGCTCACACAATGGGAAGGTAAAAACAATCCACGAAAATGAACAAGAAACACTTCCAACGCAAAGTTACGTTTTTCACTTTGTAAATGTATATTTATTGTAACGAAATACAAGCAGAGCTACAATTAGAGGTAAACACATGGTTTCACTGTTCTAAACACATTTACTAGTGCCCTATCACCTACAGAAACTGTATTGTTTTGTATTACATTCAGAATAGAAAATACACCCACATCTTGACCATTGAAACTGTTTTACGTCAATATATGTTCGAAGTGCCGCCCGTTTGCATTAATACACGTTTGGAGACGTTTAACGAAAGAGTGTTGCACAGATTGTAGAGTTTCTACAGATATTGTCACACAGGCCGCAGTAATACGATGTTGCATATCCTCTACTGTCGTTGGGACTTCTTGATACACTCTGTCTCTCACTGCGCCCCAGAGAAAGGAGTCTAATGGCGTCAAGTCAGGGGACCGTGCTGGCCGCCGCACAGTACTCCCCGCCCAATCCACCTATTTGGAAATGTCGCATCTAGAACGTCTCTGGCAACTTTTGCAGTGTGTGCGGGACATCCATCATGTTGGAACCACATTGATAGTCGATTTTCCAATCCTAGATCCTCCATGATGGGCGGTAGTGTGTGTTGATGCATATCGCTCTGAGGTTCACGCTTGAGTCTCAGGACGTGCGCTAGCTGTGCGCTTAATTTATTTCAAGCGTCAACTTCGCGTCGCAATATCTCGGGATGTAATTGGCGTATTGCGATGCAATAAACGCCATTGTTTATGCTATTGATTGCATATGAAAAAGTAGGGGGTGTCCGCTTAAAAAAATACAAGTTTGTGTTGAAAATAGTATTTGTAAACGTTTTAAATTTTCGCATAATATTTGGTTTCTTTTGCCCCTGCCGTACGTTGATGCTGGTGAAAACCGTTTTTGAATATATTTTGTCGTTCCAGAGATATTTTAGGTGGCAGCGTTAGGCGTTGAGGTAAGAACTTAAATAACAACCAGTTCCAATTCAAATGGTTGTAGAGCTTATGGGACGTAACTACGGGGTCATCAGTCCCTAAACTTACAAACTACTTACGAACTAGCTAATACTAAAGACGGCACAAATATCAATGCCCGAGGGGGGATTCGAACCCCTGACCGTAGTGGGGACCGTGACTGACGCGCCTCAGTACATTTAAGTACCAATAACAAAAACAGTTGCACCAACTGTCGGTGTAACTCAGGTGGTACCGTCCTGACCTCACAACCATACATTTTGTGGTTCGAATCTCGCTATTACCTATATTTTTATTCGAATTCAGTTATATAAAACATTTTGGGATCTCTAATTCCACGTGTTGTGTCAGTTTTTGTTTATGTCTATGTAGACCAGCTGAACACCTTGTCGTCACCTAAAACGATGGTTGAGTAGGTTACCTTCTTGTAAAGCAATTAGTAGCAATGGAGATGACTTTCCAAAAACATTGTCGTAGCTGTTCAAAACTGAACAATCAGTGACAACCGTCGTCAACTAATTGTGAAACCAATACTGTAAAAAAAATGTAACTTATGTTTTTTTATAAAATATAGAAAATTACGAATAAACAGCCGCTGCGGATTAGCCGTGCGTACTGGGGTGCTGTACTGCAGTGCGCGTGGCCGATCACCGTCGGAGGTTCGAGTCCCCCCTTGGGCGTGGGTGTTTGTGTTGTCCTTAGGTTAGGTTAACTTAGTTTAAGTAAATTTTAAGCTACGGACTAATGAACACGCTGTTGAATCCGATAGATTTACAAACATTTGAACGAATAAACAAAAATCTCTTATCTAAATTACCATTATATATATAAAAATTGTGTAAGTATTCGAAGATAACGGTGAAAAATTTTCCATGGCGGGATTTGAACCACCGACCGTATCGTTGTAAGACCAGAACACTACCGCTTGAGCTACACCGGCAGATGGTGGAACTATTTTAATAATTGGTACTTGCGTGTACTTACAAAACTACAAAGACGATTTTCTCAAGAATTTTTGAGAGTTGCGTCGAATGGCTTTGGGTGTTTGTCGTTTAAGTTCCGAACTTCACGTACCATAATATACAAAAAAAAAAAAAAAAAAAAAAAAAAAAAAAAACTTAAATCCGATATCGATGTGATCTCCTTGTTAGTGCCTTACAACATAACTTTACGAAACTTTTTGTCTTTGATAACCTCACAAAATGTTAAAAGGAAAGAAGTTTTTCGCTTACCATTGTCACTGTTCATGTTGTATAACTGTCGCATAAGACATAATGTTCACTTGATTACTACGACATTACTAAGTGCATTCGCTTCAGATTTTACGTACTAATTATTTATTGTACGACACATGATTCAGACGATGTCATAAAAACATGTGAAAAATTATCGCATTATGCTTGAGTGTTAAACTTACTTCTTCTTTACTACTCATTCCAGTTGCAACACATTCCCCAGAATGTAATTGTGATACCAATGTACGCCGTAGTAGTTGAGAAGGTATGACTTCTTAAAAATGGAGCTGCTTGAAAACAAAGCGACAGAGCAAAATTCGCTATCATCCCACACGGATGAAAATCATATATACATGTTACTTCCTCTCTAGAGTCATATGATGCAAACCAGCAGACATGCGCTCATCTTCAACATTTCCTCATAAGCCTGTGAAGAGATTCCTGTCAATCTTGTTATACATATTACTTAAAGAGACGGAGGAGATGGCCGCGGTGGAGTAGCCGAGCGGTCTAAAGCGTCTCGCTGCGGAGCGTGCGGTTGCTCGCCGTGGAGGTTCGAGTCCTCCCTGGGGCATGGGTGTGTGTGTTTGTCCGTGGGTTAGTTTACCTAGGTTTAAGTAGTTTGTAGGCTACGGACTGATGACCACGCAGTTTGATCCGATAGATTTACAAACATTTGAACATTTGACGGAGGAGAGGCATGGACGAAGACAGAGGAGGAGATAAATTGAGATGGAAAGTGGAACTAGCGAGAAAGGTGGGGGAGAGGAGCCGGAATGAATAACGAAAGGAAGGGAAAGAGAAGACTGATAGAGACGATGGATGAAAAAGGAGGAGCATGTAAAAAATGAAATGATCTTTGGCATTTTCGGCCGGGAGTTACCGTGTGTGATTATTTGTCCGCCTAGCGCAATTCTTTTTTAATTGACGCCACTTCGGAACTTGCATGTCGATGATGAGGACAACACACAGCATCCATACCCCTGCCGGGAATCGAGCGCGGGCCCATTAGGTGCCGTCTGAGATGCCGGGGACGGACAGGAGGACGTAGATAGATATGGATAGAGGGGAGGACAAACTGCACAAAACGAATTGCTTTTCCCTCATAGGTAGTTGCACGTCGCATGCTCCAGAACACGGACGAACAACAAAATGTACTCACTTCTGGAGCAGATGACGTTCCCTGTGAACCGTTTATATTATTTGTAGAGCCCGATATGAAGAAACAGTTCCACCTTGCAAGGGAATGTGAGAAACGAGGAAATGCCATCACATTCCACGTAGAATATAATAATTCCAGATCCAAAGAAAGCAAGTGCAGTTAATAAGTCATGATGGAAAAATACTAACAGGCATCGTTTACAGACGGATGGAAAAACTGGTAGAATCCGTCCTCGAGGAGATCAAATCAAATGTTCAAATGTTTGTAAATCTATCGGACCAAACTGTGTAGTCATCAGTCCGTAGCTTACAAACTATTTAGACTAAGGTAAACTAATCTAAGGACAACACACACCCATGTCCCAGGAAGGACTCGAACCTCCGACGGCGAGCAACCGCGCGCTCCTCGGGTTCGATCCCCGCCAGGTCCTACGATTTTTATCTGTCACTTTCCATTTCTTTCACCTCTGGCAGTATTGCTCATGTGAAAAGTACCGAGTAGCACCGTGTTCGGAACCCACGTTAAACTGTAGGTCCCCCTATAACTGGCAGGGTAAGTCAGTTCGAAGGTCGGAGGAAGGCAACGGCATACCAGCTCCAAACAGGACCATGCCTAGTAAAGCACTGTGGTGTTCAAACCAATTGTTGACTGCTTTACCTTATTTATATATAATCTAGAATCATATGAGGCAATCAACACAACGCGACGTATCTTAGAAGGAGGTAGGGTAAGGAAAGGCAAACCTACGTTTATAGTTTTCGTAGATTTGAAGAAAGCTTGTGACAATGTTGACTGGAAAGAGAAGGGATAAAAGTTCAGGGCTAAGAAATAAGAACTTTGCAGTTCGCAGATGACACCGTGATTCTGTCATAGCAAAGGATAACAGAAATACCGGGGGATGTTTATTTTGTGGTGAACACATATGGGAAACATTGCACGCAGCAAGCAGCCGGCAGCGTGCAAGTGGGTCGGCCCCCTCTGGTTTTCACAGATACCTGCACCCTGGGTAATACCCAGCGCTCAAGGGACGATGCTGGACAATGGACAGGGCCGTACTCAGGGCATGCAAAGATGGCGGTCAATATGGAAAACGGCCATACTTGCAAATACTAAATTCAATAATAATTCACTCTACTGACATATTGAAAATACAAGTATACTTATGAACGCAGAAAAATTAGACGCACCCCACGAATCAAAAATATTTTACATCATTGATTTGGTGTTTCTTCTTTTGGGACATGTCCGGAAAAAAAAAACATATCAATAATTGTAAATATGCCCCCAACAGGCAATTGACAGTTTCAATACGAACGCATCAATACGGTCAGTCCTTGCGGAAATGGTCAAGGGGCGCTACCACCGTATTCTGCTACAAGGTGAGAATTTGGGTTGTAAGGGCAGCGTGCCTGGATAGCCTGATTGATTAAGGCGACGGCTGACCCGCAGCAGAAAATCCGGGTTCGAATCCCGGTCCAGCACAAAGCTTCAACTTCGCCACCAAATATATTTCAGTGCTTGAAACGGTCGAAATGTTTAAATATTTCGAATTCGTAATTTTTAAATATCTTGAAAACTACATTAAATTAATTTTCACAGTATCTCACTACATCAAAATTTAAGTTAAAAACTACTAACTTTTGAATGCGTCACGCGATTTCAACTAATTATATTTTGGACCTATCCTCTTGAAAGAAACACAAGTTTATCTAGTCCTTTAAGGATTTATTTCATTTGTTATAATAAATTATTATGAAATAGAGTTAGATTATCTATCGTCCACAGAAACCCAGCAGTAGCCAGCAGCGTGATATGCACCTCGTATCCTCATGTTAATATATCTATTTAATGAATAATTGTCTATTTTGTCAGGGAATTTACATAAATATTATGTAATTTGAGGGGTCGAGATCATAAAGGCTGCCTTGTTTAATTACATATATCATACATTATTTGTACCGCTAATAAATAGTCACAAGGTGACTGAATGTTAATAACTTTTCTATTTAAAACTGTAAAATGTTAAATTAGTTTGTAAATGGTCAAAGATAAGTCAAAATAAGTCTTTTATGTTAAGAACTATGCTACTTTTGGAGGGGATGACGCTCTGCCAAAGAGGGTGTGGTTCGAGTACAAAACTGCAGAGGTTAACTTAAATAATTGAAGCAAGTGGAGGTCTCCTCGAGCGCTGGAGTGCATTTTGTCTTCGAAGAAGGAGCACCTGCCTGCTTTGCTGAAGTGATTCGTCAGTTACAATGATAGAACCTGCGTGGCAAATGACCGCGTGTCGGGACACTTCCTTTGTCGAGGGCTAATATGTGACGGTTTAAGAATTTTAAATTTTCTGATTCCATTACCGAATTGTAACTGAACAGTGTATGTGACTCTACAAAAGAATTAACGAGTGTTGATACGTTATTTGTCGAACTAAGACTTCAACCATTTTCAATGACGATTATTTTGTATTGTGTGATCACGAAGTATACTTGGTGACTGAGCATCATCAGTCATCAATCATTACGTAGTTCGGGTTTTAGTACCATTCTACTAATGTAATTAAAGCATATCTTCGAGTAATTTCTAATTTAATACTTTTATTTGTGTAGGACCACTTCCAGCAGAAAAATCTTGTGGTTGATTAAACATTAATCAAATGAATTATTCGATGTTGCATACTTAATTTTCAAACGTTAGAATAAAGCCTCTTTTATTATTTAATTTATATATAATTATTATTACTCAAACGTTAGCCTATGCATAGACAATTTGACTGCAGGATCACAGGTACAAGGTACACTTTGCAGCTATTGTAGTTGCTGGGCAGCAAAGCAGACATATGCGGCTTGGCTCTTAGACTACATCGAGCCATATTCCATTTACTGAGCCGTGCATAGCCCAATACGTGTATTTTGTAATTGACCGATACAACTTGAGAGGTCAAAAAAAATTAAAAAAAAAATAAAAATAAAAAAAACTTGTAAAGTCGCACCTGCAGGATCAACTGAACGGTGTGGACAATGTCTTCAAAGGAGAGTGTAAGCTTAACGTTAGCAACAGCAAAGCAAATGTAATTGAATGTAGTCCAAGAAAATCAGGTGATGCTGAGGGAATTAAATTGATAACACACACTCTGAGTCATAAATGAATCTCAAATTTAGCATTGTGTGGGGTAATAATAGCAAAGGCTGTGCAACAGACGGATACAGTAAGCAGATCCAAAAGAATGTGCGTTGCCGATCTTATTCTTAGATGAAGAGTCTTAGACAGGATAGGGTAGCACAGAGAGCTCAATCGAGCCATTCTTCGGACTGAAGACCACCACAACAACAAAAACGGTACAGCTGGAACTTAAAATTCATGGTAGGGCTACAGTTGCTAAGAGCTTAATAACGAATGCCAACGCAAAGCTGCGAGGAAAATGATGCCACGATCATAATTCCTGGACACTGGGTGATTGGAAGTATGTGGTATGGTCCAATGAAACACCATTTAAATTTCTTCCTGCAAACAACCTGGTTTATGTATCAAAACCCCAAAAAAAACTTACGTCTCGGCATGCCTGCTGCCTACAGTGAAGCGTGGGGCAAGTTTGGCGACGATTTGCGCTTCTGTATCGTGATATTCAACTGTTTCTGTCATTACAGCCACTGGTCGGGAAACTCTACATCTACATCTACATCGATACTCTGCAAATCACATTTAAGTGCCTGGCAGAGGGTTCATTAACCACCTTCATAACTTTTCTCTACCGTTCCATTCTCTAATAGCGCGCGGGAAGAAAGAACACCTAAATCGTTCCGTTTTCGATCTGATTTCTCTTATTTTATTGGGATGGTCATGTCTCCCTAAGTAGGTGGGTGCTAGCAAAATATTTTCACATTCAGAACTAAAAGTCGGTGATTGAAACTTCGCAAACAGATCACGCCGCAATGAATAACGTCTTTCTTTTAATGATTTCCACCCCAATTCGTGCAACATTTCCGTGACGCTTTCCCCCCCGTAACGTGATAAAACAAAACGAGCTGCCCTTCTCTGAACCTTCTCAATATCTTCCGTCAGTCCCACCTGGTGAGGGCCCCACAAGGGGCAACAGTACTCCAAGAGAGGACGCACAAGTGTGATGTAGGCAGTCTCTTTGGTGGAGCTGGTGCATCGTCTAAGCGTTCTGCCAATGAAACGTAACCTTTGGTTCGCCTTCCCCACAATATTTTCTATGTGTTCTCTCCAGTCAAAGTTGTTCGTAATTGTAACTCCTAGGTATTTGGTAGAATTTACGACCTTAAGGTTTGACTGATTTATCGCGTAATTGAAGTTCAGCGGATTTCTTTTAGTGGTCATGTGTATTACTTCACACTTTTCTTTATTTAGTGTCAATTGCCAATTTTCGCACCAAGTAGAAATTTTGTCTAAATCGCTTTGCAGTTGCTAGTGAATGAATGTCTCATCCATATAATTACAGACCAATTTCATTAACATTAGTTTCCTACAGAATTCTGTTACATATTCTCAATTAGAATACAGTGAATTTTCTTGAGATGGAAAAACTTGTGTCCATGAATCAGCACGGGTTTAGGAAGCGTCGATCGTACAAAACTCAGCTTGGCCTTTTCTCTGGCGACATCTTGTTATCTGTGGATGAAGGGCATCAGGCAGACTGTATAGTCTTTGATTTCCGAAAGGCGTTTGCCACTGTATCGCACTCCGGACTGCAAAAGAAGGTACAAGCGTACGTAAAAGGTGCCCAAATATGTGAGTGGCTCGAAGACTACTTTACTAATAGAACCGAGTACGTTGTCCTCGATGGTGAGTGTTCATCAGAGACTAGGGTATCGTCAGGAGTGCCCCAGGGAAATGTGGTACGACCGTTATTTTTTCTATCTACATAAATCATCCAACAGGCAGAGTGGGTAGCAACCACTGGAAATTTACTGGATGCTGTAGTGTAGGTAGGTATCGTCATTGAATGACTGTAGTGGGAAGCAGGGTGACTTGGACAAAATTTCTAGGTGGTGTGGAAAATGGTATGTAGCACTAAATGTAGAAAAATGTAAGGCACGCAGATGAATAGGACACAAGCTTGTAACGCTCGCCGGCCGCGGTGGCCGAGGGGACTGAGGCGCTCCAGTCACCGTCTGCGCGGCCACTGCGGCCGGGGGTTCGAATCCCACCCTTGGGCATGGATGTTTGTGCTGTCCTTAGGATAATCTAGTTGATGAGTAGTTTGTAAGTTTAGGGACTGATGACCCCGTAATTAAGTCCCATAAGCTTTACAAACATTTGAACATTTTTCTTGTAATGCTCGAATACAGCATTAGTAGTGTGCTGCTTGACAGAGTCGCATCAGTTAAACATCTAGACGTGACGCTGCACAGCGAAATGAGATGGAACGAACATGTAAGGCCTGTCGTGGGAAAGGCGAATGGTCGACTTCGGTTTATTGGATGAATTTTGGGTAGGTTGATTCGACTGTAAAGGAGGCCGCATATAAAAGCGCTTGTTCGACGTCGTCTTGAGTAATGTACAAGTATTTGCGGACCCCAAGATCGGTTAATGGGGGACAAAATAATTCAGAGGACGCTTGCTAGGTTTCTTACCGGTAGGTTCGACCAATGCGCGAGCGTTACAGAGAAATTTGGGTAATTCAAATGGGAATCGTTGGAGGTAAGGCGACGTCCTTGTGGAGAAACACTATTGAGAAAATTTAGAAAATCAAAAAATGTTCAAATGTTTGTTAAGCTTATGGGACTTAACTACGGGGTCATCAGTCCCTAAACTTACAAACTACTTATGAACTATAGTTAAAAAGCATTTTACGCCACTCGCCACTGGAGAGCGATCATCAGTTTATATAAAACACTTCGTTCAGCCAAGATTGCTAAAAATTTATTTTCGGCCCTTAACCGGTTTCGGTGAGCTCAGTCACCATCTTCAGCAAGTCCAGTACAATCCAGTGATTGTACTGGACTTCCTGAAGATATTGACTGATCTCACCGAAACCGGTTAAGGGCCGAAAATAAATTTTTAGCAATCTTGGCTGAATGAAGTGTTTTATACAAAAGAAATTAGAGCTCGTACAGACGCATGCAGCATTCGATTTTCCCTCCCCACTACGTGCAAAGCGATGGCAACGAAAATCTACCCGGGTTTAAAAGAGGAGCGATTAAAGGCAAGGATGTCACTTTGGGAACAAATTTCTCCAAAGTATCACGATATTGGCGGAAGTGCTCAGGGGGAGATAAATTTATTTTGCGAAGAATAATCAGTAAGATGCGATCGACAGATCGCGTTTCTTCTGCTAAAAATATTTGACAACTCAGACGGGAAAACTTGATGTAAACGTAAACATTGACTAACAACACACTGTCCTGTATGCAGCCGAAGAAAAATAGACATCATCACGACGCGAGGACCAAGAACAAGTCGACGAAGCTTTAATATCAAAAGTTCAAATTTTGTATAACTAAGGGACCAAACGGCTTAGAACATCGGTACCTTGTCTTACGCACTAATTAAACTAACTTATGCTAAGGATAACACACACCCATGCCCGACAGAGGATTCGAACCTCCGGTAGGTGCGGTCGCGCCGTCTTTGCACATGCCGCTTTAGACCGCGCAACTATCCTCGCGCTGTTACTTTTTACGAATGCTATTTAAACATTTAGACCGTTTCAGAGCATTGAAACAAATCCATCGGCAAAGCTGAAAATGTATGCCGGACCGGAATTCCAACCCCCAATTCCCGCATCGGGCCAGCGGTCTGCCTAACAAATTAAGGCTACCCAGGCACGCTTGCCTTTCAGTCCAAAATCTCATCTTGTAGCACACTACGATGCTAATACCCCCTGACCATTCATTCATCTTGCACGCAGGCTATTCTGGATTCCGCGAAGGGACTTTGTAAAGTTACGGCTGTTGATATCAACAGATGGCGTCTATTCTGTGGAGCATTATTTCCCGCAGTTTGTTCTCATCTAGCGAAGAGAACTGCGCGCACCAATGTGTCACTACATGTCGACAGACATCGACAGATAGATCATCGTAGGGAATAGAACAACTGGCAGGCTGAGAGAAAGTTCTTATTGACCCAAGGTCAACACGGATTTAGAAAATATTGTTCATGCGAAACACAACTAGATCTTTATTCACACGAAGTGGTGGACACTATCGACAAGGGTTCGCAAATCGATTCCGTATTTCTTTATTTCTAGAAGCTTTTGACATCGTACCTCACAAAAGGGTTTTAATCAAATTGCGTGGTTATGGTATATCACCCCAAATTTGCTATTGCATAGGGGATTTCCTGTCAGAGAGGACACAGTTGGAAGTAATCGATGGTATGGCATCGACTAAAACAGAGGTGATATCGGGCGTTCCACAGGGTAATGTTATTGGTCCTCTGCTGTTCCTTATTTACGTAAACGATTTAGGGGAAAATCTAAGTAGCTCTCTTAGGTTGTTTGCAGATTTCGCCGTTATTTACCGTCTAGTAAAATCATATGAAGATCAAAACCAACTGCAGAACGATTTGAATAAGATATCAGTATGGTGTAAAAATTGGCAATTGACTCTAAATAATGAGAAGTGCGAAGTCGTCCACATGAGTACGAAAAGAAATCCGTTAAACTTTGTTTACAAGATAAATCAATCAAAAATGAAGTCCGTAAACTCCACAAAACACCTAGGAATTACTATTACTTCAGACTTAAACTGGAAAGAACACGTAGATAATGTCGTGGGAAAGGCGAACCAGAGACTACGTTTTATTGGCAGAACCCTTAAAAGATGCAACAGAACTACAAAAGAAACTGGATACACTACGCTTGTCCGTCGATTTTTGGAGTATTGCTGCCCTGGTGGGTTTGACGGTGGACATCGAAAGGGTCCAGAGAAGGGCAGCTCGTTTCGTATTGTCACGATACAGGGGAGACAGCGTTACGAGAATGATACAGGATCTAGGATGGGAATCATTACAACAACGGCGGTTATCGCTGCGGCGTGAGCTACTTACAAAACTCCAATCGCCAACATTCTCCTCCGAATGCGTAAATATATTGCTGACTCCCACTTACATACGTAGAAATGACCATCAGAATAAAATACGAGAAATCAGAGCTCGAACGGAGAGATTCAGGTGTTCTTTCTTCCCGCGCGCTATCCGAGAATGGAATGGGAGATAAATAGCATACAGGTGGTTCGATGAACCCTCTGTCAGACACTTATATGTGATTTGCAAAGTATCCCATGCAGATGTAGATGTAGATCTCTCCAGCATCGTCTCGTTGGCCAAGACAGCAATGCTCCACATTTCCCCGGCGGAGCCCGCCTGCGCCTTGAGCTCCGTTGCCCGCACGGCGGCCTTCGAGAGACAAGCCAAGCTCCCACAATCCCATTAGAGGCAGGCGGCGAACAGTGAGCAAACTGAAGAGCGCCTCGGCGGCCATTATGGTAGCAAATTTACGCGCGAACTTTAAATGTGCGTAGGACTCTTTTGTTTAGAGTGTGTATTTATTCGAGTTACGTCGCGAAAACTATGTCTCATCTCTATCTATATAAAAGCGAAAGGATACTCACTCTCTCACTCACTGACTAAACACAAAATCTCGAAAACTACTTCACCTATGAAGCTGAAATTTGGCAGTAATGTAGTTTACAGGTAGTAGACGTCAGCTAAGAAACGATTTTGCGATATGACCGATACCCCAGGAGATATGACGTCATAAACAATGAAAACTTCACGGTCTTGTGGCACGTGATACTGTGACTTTATCAATCCATTATTTAAACATAATTTCAAACCTTTAGGAAACTTTTTCTCGCTGACAGCCATGGCAAAATAATGAAAGGAAAAAAGTTTCTCGCTTACTACTTTTCCGTTGTTCACGGAGTAAAACTACGGCATTCGGTATAATGTTGAAATTTATAATTTCCACACTACATATTGTACCTGCAGGAAATTTTTACTAACAATGTACACACATACAGTTGAATGTACCTGCTAAATTGTATCACATTACGACACATAGTTCATGAGATACGAGCACATAAACAGTAACGTTCATGGAAAACCGCCCTATCAAGCACCAAGTTTTAATCTATTACTTTTTTTTACAACTAATTATATTCGAAACAGATTTTTCAGACATAGAGCACTTATACAAATGAATATATACCTGAAAAATTATAGAACTGTAGAACATATAACTCAATAAGTATGAGATCATATATACTACTATGGGTAAAAACTACTCATAAGGCATCACGTTTATTACATTTTCTATTTACTGCTAAGACCCTCCTGTATTCCACTAAAATCAAGGAAATTCCTGAAAGATGACAGTGCTGTTGAAAACTTTGAACTGTGAAGCGCATACCGCTGTAGGAAGAAGCAGTAGATGTCTATAGAGCTACAAGGAAAGGAAAAGAACGAAACAGAGTACATCCGACGAATACCCATTATTTGCGACAGATCTGGCTTTTAACTTTAAGAGACTGCAGTTTGCAGTGGAACTTGAATTTTCTGTTATTATTAATAAATCACAGAGCAATCTACTCAATACTGCACCGTGTATTTGATATCTCCATATTTCTCACACGGACAGCTTTATATCGCTTCCTCAGGCATGGGATCTCCACAGAAAATTTTCATAATTATTTCCTGGACAAGTCACAATAAATATTGTTTATAGTCAGGAAGGAAGGACTATTAGCGTTTAACGTCCCGTCGACAACGTGGTCATTAGAGGCGGAGCTTACGCTCGGGTTGTTTGGGTAAGGATGGGGCAGGACGTTTTTGTGTATACTATGCTTATAAGTATGGTGTAGTACAGCAAATCTTCAAAAGTACTATACGAACTTTCATGGGGTTTCATAGGTCAACTGAGAGTACCGTAAAACAATATATAAGCTTCATTTCATCAAAATCGTATCAGGGAAAGAAAAGATGTAGTAATTTGTAGTTTATAGTGTATGCTGTGCTTGAATTGCACCGTAGTATAGCAAAGATCCGATAGAGGCGCTGTTACTTACATAGTACACCAAATAACTAATAAATGGCGATGCTGCGTTTTTGATTCACATAACTAAGGTGTAACACACTGAAACAAGGGCTACGATTTTCCTTTTGGCAGCGGTGTAGTGTATTGATGTTGAATCTTTTTTTTTTTAATGAGTCACGTACAATGAGGGGAATAATTATTTGTGTTGATAATGAAATAAGTAATTAATTTTGTTCCAATCAGTAAATTAATTATCCCCCTAAAGTGAATATTTCATTGCCAACGTTAACATACTAAACCGCTGCCACTGCAAGTAAAATTTAACCCTTTCTGATTTTGGTGCGTACTTATTACATCTTCATTCCATTCTGTTTAGGAATACCTAGAAGACGGTGTAGTACAGTACAGAACAAATTGAGGCCCTGTTAGTTACGTAGCGCACCAAAAACGAATAGTTGGCGCTGCTGCATTTTTTAATTTGTTTCGATCGTTATGCCAAAGAACAGCAACGCACCATTAAATGTGCTGTTGGTTTTGTAATGCTGCAAAGAAACAATACATGAATGTGTTGTGCATGTTCCTTCAGTAACAGAAGTATTGAATTAAGACCCGCAATCTTATCTCTGCAAATACAAACTAACATTGAACAGCGAGTTGCTGATTACACTTCGTATATTCACAGCTTAACGACATTTCTTTCCTTCTTTTGACAGGAAGCATTTGTATTTGAAACATAACGACGTTCCTTCGCGTCTATCGATGCTCTAATTTACATAAGATTTCTTTGCGAGGAAAATAGAATTTATGTAGTTCCATTTCTGGCTTCGGTGTATCCTCATAACATTTTGAGTGCGTCCTGTTTAGGATTGCATCGAAAACGCCATAATACTGGAAAGATCAAAGTGGGGCGACGTTAGTTACATAGTACACCAAATAACTAATTATGGCCTCACTGCGTTTTTTTTTTTCTTTCTCATAACTATGGAATAATAGACTAAAAGAAGGGGTACAATTTTACTTACGGCGGTGACGTTGTGCGTTGATGCTGGCAAAGGCCGTTGAATGCTTTTACAAAAATCAGTCACGTAGAATGAGGGGAATAATTCTTTATGTTCACGACGGAATAAATAATTTACGCTGTTCTGGTCAGTAAATTAATCTTCCTCCTAAAGCGAATAGTTCGTTGCCAACGATAGCAAACTAAACCGCTCTCACTGCAAATAAAATTTAATCCAGGTAGAACACAAAAAAATTTTTCTTTTTCCTAGCTGTATCCCATGACATATTATATTATACTTTGCAAAGTCATGGAAAGAAAAGATCTTTCGATGTGTATAACCACTAAATTGTACATAGTGTAGAAATAGTGTAGAAATATCTATGGAGTGAACATTGTGTTCTGTGCATCTTCTCAACATTAAGCTGGAATTACGTGAATTGAGACATCCACTCTTTCCCATTTTTTTTTTTCCTCCTGCGATGCGTCTGTACCGCTTTGGTTGCAAAGAAGCCCCATATCAATTTCGAAACCACATGACGTAAAATAATATCTAAATAAATGTGTCACAGAAGTAACAAGAAATTGAGGCAGCCGGCCGCGCTGGCCGAGGGGACTGAGGCGCTTCAGTCACGATCTGCACGGTCACTACGGTCGGGGGTTCGAATCCCCCCTCGGGCATGGATATTTGTGCCGTCCTTAGTTGTAGGTAGTTCATAAGTAGTTTGTAAGTTTAGGGACTGATGACCCCGTAGTTAAGTCCCTTAAGCTTAACAAACATTTGAACATTTCAACTTTACGTCTTTGCTTGAGTGCTTGCTGTATTCTCCAATATTTGCATATGTTATTGCCTCAAAAAATGAAACAGGGCTGCCCAAAACAGCCAATGTAAAAAAATCGACTGTGAAAGTGAAATATCCCATCAGATACATAAAAGTAAAATAGTGCCTTTACCTAGTGAACAGAGCAACCAAATTCTTTTAAAAACACGAAGTTTGCGGTAAATTCTTCTTAACAAAGTGCATGCAACTTTAGCATTAGAGTTTCTAGCACGAATATTAGCATTTTTAATGCTGTAAGCCAAGTACCTCAAAAGTCAGCAACTACGGTCATAGTTATTACTGTACTTCACGCACCAGTTGTCAATAATAAAATATACATGTTTCGTGCCCTTATTTTTCTACGTTTCCTTGTTTTACCGAAGTTGATAATGGGACAATGTCGTTCCGAAACATGTCGTGTTGACATATATATTTTATTATTGATAACTGGTGCGTGTAGTACAGTAATAATTGTGAAACAGTTGTGTGATGGCGTCGAAACAGATAAACGGATATCGTCATAGTGTTCAACTTCACAATGTGCATCCTATGTGGCCATCCTATCTGTCATTCATACATGGAACCTTACACAGTTCTGCAAACCTCTTTGTTATACCTATATGTAAGGTAGATGACCTTTAAATTCTGTACCACAAGTTGCTAATATTAAATTTATAAACAAAAATTCCAACTGCAGTGAGGCAACCGATCTCATGGCCCCAATATTTATTTTTACACAATAATATTATAAAATGAAACTTTTTGAACTTTCTGTCCACCAGTCATGCCTAAAGTAGCTCGTTTTTAAGAGCTACCGGTAGTGTAAAACCCTGTTATTTATTTCGTTGAAAATCCTACATTGCCTTGGCAAACAGCATGCTAAGCAAGAGTAACTATCTCTGAACACAACTGGTAGGGTTAGTTGTATTCCCGGGAAATATAGATGGGAAGATAGTATTCGTTATTTTTATTCCTTTCTTACATCGATTCGTACAGTTAGATGCTGAACAGCTCTCCACCAACGTGCTTCATGTATACGCAACAGTCAAACAGTACACACGTGCTCTCCAGTCACGGTCTGCACGGCCACTACGGTCGGGGGTTCGAATCCCCCCTCGGGCATGGATATTTGTGCCGTCCTTAGGATAAGGTAGTTCATAAGTAGTTTGTAAGTTTAGGGACTGATGACCCCGTAGTTAAGTCCCATAGACTATACAAACATTTGATTTGAACACACGTGACTACCAACTGAGTATATATACAGCAACCAACATCTTTTTGAACCTGCTTACTATATTCGTCTCTTGGTCTCCCTCTACGGTTTTTACCCCATACACTTTCCTCTAATGGAATGGAATTTAAACTAAGGAGAAGGAAGGAAGATTTGACATCTGCATCCGTACTCCGAAAGCCATCTTACAGTGTTTGGCGGAGATTGCTTTCTGTACCGTTGCCACTTTTTCCCCCCAGTCGGTATGGTTCGGGGAAAGAAAGGAGCCGCGGTGGAGTAGCCGAGCGGTCTAAATCGTCTCGCTGCGGAGCGCGCGGTTGCTCGCCGTGGAGGTTCGAGTCCTCCCTGGGGCATGGGGATGTGTGTTTGTCCTTAGGTTAGTTTACCTAGGTTTAAGCAGTTTGTAAGCTACGGACTGATGACCACGCAGTTTGGTCCGATAAATTTACAAACACTTGAACATTTGAAAGAAAGGCCTCCGCGTGGACCCTAGTCTCTCTAATTTTATCTGTGTGGTCGTTTCGCGAGATATGCGTAGGATGAAGCACTTAAGGGACTTAAGTAAGGGGTCATCAGTCCCTAAGCTTACAAACTACTTATGAACTAGCTAATCCTAAGGACGGCACAAATATCCATGCCCGAGGGGGGATTCGAACCCCCGACCGTAGGGGCCGTGCAGACCGTGACTGAAGCGCCTCAGTCCGCTCGGCCACCGCGGCCGGAAATGTATTGGTTGACTCCTGGAAAAACATATGCTTTCGGAACTTTGACAGAACCTTAATACTAAGCTTGCGATTCCGTGTTGTCTCAGAACGTGTCCTACCTTCCCTCCGTCAAGGTTTACCAGAAATTTGTTTCCTCGCCTATTCTGTTAAGCACCTACTCATTACTCACGCTATCTATCCATCTAATCATCATTCGTCTGTAGCACCACATTCCAGTGCTATCATCTTCCTATATATAAAAAACAGTCTAGAGTGCAATGGTTTATTTATTTAGTTAACTAGTTACTAGTTCCGGTCCTCTCTCTCTCTCTCTCTCTCTCTCTCTCTCTTTTCTTTTTTTTTTTTTTTTTTTTTTCCATGTTACTATTGATGTCGTGGAGCTTGGCAGGTGCCTCCAGTGCGTCACTGGAAGACTCCGAAGCAGCTGCCAAACTCTACCACATCAATGTAGTTACAATCCTGAAGATGGTAAAAAAACCGAAACTAGTAACTACTTAACTAAATAAATAACTCATTTCACTACTCTGGACTGTTTTTTTATATCTAAATTTAAATAAGAGCAACCATTCAAAGTTTCGGGGGCGGAGGCAGCGATAGCGTAGCTCAATGGTCGAGTGGCTAACCCCTGGTGCACGGCCCACTTTCTCATGACTACCAGCCAGTCAGCTGCGCTGTTGTAGCCTCCGCCCCCAAAACTTTGAATGATTGTAGCTGCCAAACTAAACCCAATAAAAATGTCATTCAAAATCATTTGTACACAGCTGGTGTCAAAACTTCCAGTGCATGATAGGAACAACCATTATTCCATTTGAAAAATTGTATGTTTGCAAAAGCAATACACTTTCTAGGTATTTTTACAATCTGTTTATTGACTAACAATACGAGTCCTTGACTACCAATCCAGTCTGTGAAAATTGCACATAAATCACACTTTCCGTTTCCGCAGTGTTTGCGGCACAAGTGTTAGGTTCAAATGTTTGTTAAGCTTAAGGGACTTAACTGCGGGGCCATCAGTCCGTAAACTTACAGACTACTTACGAACTAGCTTATACTAAAACGACACAAATATCCATGGCCGAGGGGGGTTCGAACCCCGACCGTGGCGGCCGTGCAGACTGTGACTGGCGCGCCCCAGACCGCTCGGACACTGCGGCCGGCAAGTATTGGGTGATTCACTCTGTATACTAATGAAATTTAAGTGTAATAATTATTGGCGTATAATTTGCCGACGACATTGTAATAATCTCAGAGACAGCAAAAGACCTGGAAGAGCAGTTGAAGGGAATGGACAGTGTGCTGAAAGGTGTATATAAGATGAACATTAACAAGAGCAAAACTAGGGTAATGGAGTGCAGTGTAAGGAAATCAGGTGATGCTGAAGGAATTAGATTGGAAAACGAAGCAATAAAGGAGGTAGATGAGTTTTGTTACTTGGGCAGTAAAATAACAAATGATTGTCGCAGTACAGAGGATATAAAATGCAGAATGGCAATGGGTAGAAAAGCGTTCTTGAAAAAGAGAAATTTGTTAACATCGAATATTGATTTAATCCTAAGGAAGTCCTTTCTGAAGGCATTTGTATGGAGTGTTGCCTTGTATGAGAGTGAGACATGGACGATAAACAGTGCGGACAGGAAGAGGATTGAGGCTTTTGAAATATGGTGTTACAGAAGAATGCTGAAGATTAGGTGGGTGGATCTGAACAGAATTGGGGAGAAAAGAAATTTCTGGCATACCTTGACTATAAGAAGGGATAGATTGGTAGGGCACATTCTTAGACATCAAGGAATTGTGAATTTAGCGTTGGAGGGAAATGCGTGGGGAAAAAATCGCAGAGGAAGACCAAGAGATGGATACAGTAAGCAGATTCAGACAGATGTAGGTTGCCGTTCTTATGTGGAGATGAAGAGGCTTGCTCAGGATAGGGTATTGTGGAGAGCTGCGTCAAACCAGTCTCCGGACTGAAGACCACAACAACAACAACAACAACAATTCACCTCATTTCATCTAATATTTTCTTCTTGCCTGAAAAATAAAAGAGGCCTCGCAGAGTCTTTTGTTGGGGACGTCGAGTTTTCGTTTAGTGCCGCCACTACTAGTTAGGAGCGGCTGTTGGCGGCTCACAGGCAGAGGCGGGCACCGCGAGGAGAAGCGAAGCGAGGCAGACGCGGCTGCGGTGCCTAGCGGGCCGACAGAGACCGACGCACGCCAATGGAATCCACAGCCTCAGTCCCCGGCATTCCGATGTGACCTGCGACCTACAAGACCGCCGCATTGCCTCATCACAGCGTGCGAGCAGGAACAGAGAACCGCTGGGGTTATTGAGTCACGTCTTATGCAGAGAAATTTCAGAGGAGTGTTTGACCAACTAACTTCACGACCTAGTAAACTACGTGACAATGACAGGAATATCTAGGTCAGCTACCCGTGAAATATAGAAAAAAGGAGACCCCCCCCTCTCTCTCTCTCTCTCTCTCTCTCTCTCTCTCACACACACACACACACACACACACACACACACATTCCTGGAAAATGAACAAATAACATTACGAATTCGTTGTCGCAGGAGAGGAAAATTTGATTGACACATTATTGAGGATGTGTACCTTCTGTACAAGTGGAAGAAAATACCTTATCCAAGCTGAGACTGTGGCGCTGAAAAGCAGACAGTATACTATGGGGTTCAAGAATGTCCCCTGAGAGCTTTCGCTGGCGACCAAACAGAGTTCCTGATGGTTACGGACGTATCACTGGACTACATTCATAGACTTGATATTAGTTTGTAGTTTGTTACACGTGTAATATTATATGTATCTTTGTTATTAAAACATCAAATAACTGTAAATTTTGTGATGTAGCCACACGCTAAATAAATAAATAAATGAGGATGTATACAACACACGATGACAAAGGCAGAGGCATACGTACGTGAGTACAGTCACCAGAGCGTGCGCAATGTCGGCATTAGTGCCTTGTACACACTCCTTTTGCAGCAATGCAAACTGTATTTCTCCCGTGGACACGATCATAGAGGTGCCATATGTAATCGTTGAGAATGCCCTCCCATGCAGTTTCCACCTGGTGTCTCAGTTGAACCAGGTTTCGTGTCGCTGATGGAGACCGCGCAACATGATCTACATCTACATCTACATAGATACTCTGCAAATCACATTTAAGTGCCTGGCAGAGGGTTCATTAACCACTTTCATAACTTTTCTCTACCGTTCCATTCTCTAATAGCGCGCGGGAAGAAAGAACACCTAAATCGTTCCGTTTTCGGTCTGATTTCTCTTATTTTATTGGGATGGTCATGTCTCCCTAAGTAGGTGGGTGCTAGCAAAATATTTTCACATTCAGAACTAAAAGTCGGTGATTGAAACTTCGCAAACAGATCACGCCGCAATGAATAACGTCTTTCTTTTAATGATTTCCACCCCAATTCGTGCAACATTTCCGTGACGCTTTCCCCCCCGTAACGTGATAAAACAAAACGAGCTGCCCTTCTCTGAACCTTCTCAACATCTTCCGTCAGTCCCACCTGGTGAGGGTCCCACAAGGGGCAACAGTACTCCAAGAGAGGACGCACAAGTGTGATGTAGGCAGTCTCTTTGGTGGAGCTGGTGCATCTTCTAAGCGTTCTGCCAATGAAACGTAACCCTTGGTTCGCCTTCCCCACCATATTTTCTATGTGTTCTCTCCAGTCAAAGTTGTTCGTAATTGTAACTCCTAGGTATTTGGTAGAATTTACGACCTTAATGTTTGACTGATTTATCGCATAATTGAAGTTCAGCGGATTTCTTTTAGTGGTCATATGTATTACTTCACATTTTTCTTTATTTAGTGTCAATTGCCAATTTTCGCACCAAGTAGAAATTTTGTCTAAATCGCTTTGCAGTTGCTTTTAATCCTCTGTTGACTTCACTGACCGATAAACGACAGCATCATCCGCGAACAGTCTAAGGGAGCTATTCAGATTATCTCCTAAATCGTTTATAAACACGAGGAAGAGTAGGGGACCTATAACGCTTCCCTGTGGAACGCCAGATATCACTTCTGTTTTACTCGATGACTTACCGTCAATTACAACGAACTGTGTCCTTTCTGATAGGAAATCGTGAATCCAATCGCACAATTGGGGAGATATTCCATAAGCACGCAATTTCATTAGAAGCCGCTTGTGGGGTACAGTATCAAAAGCCTTCCGGAAATCCAGAAATATGGAATCGATTTGAGATCCCTTGTCGATGGCACTTAACACTTCATGTGAATAAAGGGCAAGCTGTGTTTCGCAAGAGCGATACTTTCTGAATCCGTGCTGACTATTGGTTAATAGGTCGTTCTCTTCGAGGTAGTACATAATATTCGAACAAAGTATATGTTCCAAAATCCTACTGCAAATCGACGTCAATGAGATAGGCCTGTAATTTTGGGGATCACTCCTATTGCCTTTCTTGAATATTGTAGTAACTTGGGCAACTTTCCAGTCTTTGGGTACGGATCTTTCGCTGAGTGATCGGTTGTAAATTATAGCTAAGTACGGAGCTATTGCATCAGCATACTCTGAGAGGAATCTAGTTGGTATACAATCTGGCCCGGAAGATTTATTTTTGTTTAGTGACTTAAGTTGTTTTACTACTCCAGGAACATCTACTTCTAAGTTTCGCATGCTGGCAGCTGTTCTTGGATTGAATACTGGAGTGTTCACTTCGTCTTCTTTGGTGAAAGAATTTCGGAAAGCTGTGTTTAGTAATTCTGCCTTAGCAGTACTGTCGTCGGTAGTATTACCATTGCTATCGCGTAGTGAAGGTATTGTTTGTGTTCAATGGAGGACACACGTGGGGATTATATGGGCAGAGTAGTTGACGCACACCTAGAAGAGCACGTTGGGTTGAACGGGACAAGTGTGGACGTACAACATCCTGTTGGAAGATCATATCGCCTTTGTGCAAGAACGCTGATAAAACGGTTTCAATGGTGGTCTGACTATAGCGTGCACTGTTCAGTGTTCTCTAGACGATCACCAAAACAGAACAGCTAGTGTATCATATGGCTCCCCACACCATGATGTCAGCTGTCGGCCCCGTTTGACTCTGCCCCGTACACTCCAGATTTTCGCGTTCCCTACACGACACCACACACGCATACGACCATCACTGACACCGAGACAGCAGCGACCTCATCACTGAGAAATCCGAAATTCTTTCACCAAAGAAGACGAAGTGAACACTGCAGAATTCAATCCAAGAACAGCTGCCAGCATGCGAAACTTAGAAGTAGATGTTCCTGGAGTAGTAAAACAACTTAAGTCACTAAACAAAAACAAATCTTCCGGCCCAGACTGTATACCAACTAGATTCCTCTCAGAGTATCCTGATGCAATAGCTCCGTACTTAGCTATAATTTACAATCGATCACTCAGCGAAAGATCCGTACCCAAAGACTGGAAAGTTGCCCAAGTTACTCCAATATTCAAGAATGGCAATAGGAGTGATCCCCAAAATTACAGGCCAATCTCATTAACGTCGATTTGCAGTAGGATTTTGGAACATATACTTTGTTCGAATATTATGAACTACCTCGAATAGAACGACCTATTAACCAATAGTCAACACTTATCACAAAGTATCGCTCTTGCGAAATCCAGCTTGCCCTTTATTTACATGAAGTGTTAAGTGCCATCGCCAAAGGGATCTCAAATCGATTCCATATTTCTGGATTTGCGGAAGGCTTTTGACACTGTACCCCACAAGCGGCTTCTAATGAAATTGCGTGCTTATGGAATATCTTCCCAACTGTACGATTGGATTCACGATTTCCTATCAGAAAGAACACAGTTCGTTGTAATTGACGGTAAGTCATCGAGTAAAATAGAAGTGATATCTGGCGTTCCACACGGAAGCGTTATACGTCCCCTACTCTTCCGTATATAAAACGCTTTATATATAAACGCTTTAGGAGACAATCTGAATAGCTCCCTTAGCCTGTTCGCGGATGATGCCGTCGTTTATCGGTTAGTGAAGTCAACAGAGGCTCAAAAGCAACTGCAAAGAGATTTAGACAAAATTTCTACGTGGTGCGAAAATCGGGAATTGACAGTAAATAAAGAAAGTGTGAGGTAATACACATGACCACTAAAAAATCCGTTGAACTTGAATTACGCGATAAATCAGTCAAACCTTGTTGTTGTGGTCTTCAGTCCGGAGACTGGTTTGATGCAGCTCTCCACAATACCCTATCCTGAGCAAGCCTCTTCATCTCCACATAAGAGCGACAACCTACATCTGTCTGAATCTGCTTACTGTATCCATCTCTTGGTCTTCCCCTGCGATTTTTTCCCCATACACTTCCCTCCAACGCTAAATTCACAATTCCTTGATGTCTAAGAATGTGCCCTACCAATCTATCCCTTCTTTTAGTCAAGGTATACCAGAAATTCCTTTTCTCCCCAATTCTGTTCAGTACCTCCTCATTAGTTACGCGATCCACCCACCTAATCTTCAGCATTCTTGTGTAACACCATATTTCAAAAGCCTCAATCCTCTTCCTGTCCGCACTGTTTATAGTCCATGTCTCACTCCCATACAAGGCAACACTCCATACAAATGCCTTCAGAAAGGACTTCCTTAGGTTTAAATCAATATTCGATGTTAACAAATTTCTCTTTTTCAAGAACGCTTTTCTACCCATTGCCATTCTGCATTTTATATCCTCTGTACTGCGACCATTATTTGTTATTTTACTGCCCAAGTAACAAAACTCATCTACCTCCTTTATTGCTACGTTTCCCAATCTAATTCCTTCAGCATCACCTGATTTTCTAAGACCGCATTCCATTACCCTAGTTTTGCTCTTGTTAATGTTCATCTTATATGCACCTTTCAGCACACTGTCCATTCCGTTCAATTGCTCTTCCAGGTCCTTTGCTGTATCTGACAGAATTACTATGTCGTCGGCAAAACGCAATGTTTTTAATTCTTCACCCTGAACTTTAATTCCTTCTCCAAATTTCTCCTTGCTTTCCTTTATAGCTTGCTCAATGTACAAATTGAACAACATTGGGGAAAGGCTACAACCCTGTCTTACTCCCTTTCCAACCACTGCATCCCTTTCATGCCCTTCAACTCTGACAACCGCTGTCTGGTTTTTGTACAAGTTGTAAATAAACTTACGTTCCCTATATTTTACTCCTGCTTGCTTCAGAACTTGAAAGAGTTTATTCCAATCAACATTGTCAAAAGCCTTCTCCAAATCTACAAAAGCTAGAAATGTAGGTTTGCCTTTTCTTAATCTATCTTCTAGGATAAGCCGTAAAGTGAGTATTGCCTCCCGTGTTCCTACATTTCTCCTGAACCCAAACTGATCTTCCCCGAGATCGGCTTCTACCAGCTTTTCCATCCTTCTGTATATAATTCGCGTTAATATTTTGCAACCATGACTTATTAAACTGATGGTTCAGTAGTTTTCACACCTGTCTGCACCTGCTTTCTTAGGGATGGGGATTATAACATTTTTCTTAAAATCTGAGGGTATTTCACCTGTCTCATATATCTTACACACCAGGTGAAACAATTTTGTCATGGCTGCTTCTCCCAGAGACTTCAGTAGCTCTGTGGGAATATCATCTACTCCAGGGGCCTTATTTCGACTCAGGTCTTTCAGGGCTCTGTCAAATTCTTCTCTCAGTACAGTATCTCCTATTTCATCTTCATCTACATCCTCTTCCCTTCCTACAATATTGTCTCGAAGTTCATTTCCTTTGTAGAGCCCCTCTATATACTCTTTCCACCTTTCAGCTTTCCCTTCTTTGCTGAGAACTGGTTTTCCATCAGTGTCTTTGATATTCATAGAGCTGTTTTTCTTATCTCCAAATGTTTCTTTTATTTTCCTGTAGGCTGTATCTATTTTTCCCTTATTTATACATTCTTCTACATCCTTACATTTGCCTTCTAGCCACTCCTGCTTAGCCATTTTGCACTTCCTGTCAATCTCATTTCTTAGTCGCCTGTACTCCATTTTGCCTGTTTCATTTACTGCATTTTTATATTTTCTCCTTTCATCGATTAAATTTAATATCTCCTGTGATATCCAAGGATTTTTTGTAGGTCTTTCCTTCCTACCTATTTTGTCCTCTGCTACCTTCACTATTTCATCTCTCAATTTTACCCATTCCTCCTCTACTGTTTTAATTTCCCCTGTTTCTGTCAATTGCCTAAAGCTCCCTCTGAAATTCTTAAGAACCTCAGGTTCCTTCAATTTATCCAGGTCCCATCTCCTTATTTTCCTACGTTTTTGTAGTTTCTTTAGTTTCAGCCTACAGTTCATAACCAACAAGTTATGGTCAGAGTCTATATCTGCCCCTGGGTATGTCTTACATTGTAGAACCTGGTTCCGAAATCTATGTCTTACCATTATAAAATCTATCTGGTATCTTCCAGTGTCTCCTGGTCTCTTCCACGTATACAACCTTCGTTTGTGATTCTTGAACCAGGTGTTTGTTATAACTAAATTATGTTCTGTGCAAATTTCTACCAGGCGGCTTCCTCTTTCATTCCTTTTGCCCAGACCATATTCACCTACTATCCTCCCTTCCCTTCCATGTCCTATTACCGAATTCCAGTCTCCCATAACAATTAAGTTTTCCTCTCCCTTAATTGTCTGAATAATTTCCTTTAGCTCCTCATATATTTCTTCGATTTCCTCATCATCGGCAGAGCTAGTTGGCATATAAACCTGTACTACTGTTGTCGATGTTGGCTTCGTATCTATCTTGACAATGATAATGCGATCACTGTGCTGCTCATAGTAGTTTACCCGCATTCCTATTTTCTTATTCATTATCAATCCTACTCCTGTGATACCCCCAATTGATTTTGTATTTATAATCCTGTACTCACCTGACCAGAAATCCTGTTCATCCTGCCACCGAACTTCACTAATCCCCACTATATCTAACTTCAACCTATCCATTTCCCTTTTTAAATTTTCTAATTTTCCTACTCGATTAAGGGATCTAACATTCCACGCTCCGACCCGTAGAATGCCAGTATTGTCTTTCCTGATGATCACATCCTCCTGAGTAGTCCCCGCCCGGAGATCCGAATGGGGGACTATTTTACCTCCGGAATATTTTACCCGAGAGGATGCCATCATCATATGTTCATACAGTAGAGCTGCATGTCCTCGGGAAAGGTAACGGCTGTAGTTTCCCCTTGCTTTCAGCCGTTCGCAGTAACTGTGTGGCAAAGCCACATTAGCTGATGTTACAAGGCCAGCTCAGTCAATCATCCAGACTGTTGCCCCTGTAACTACTGAAAAGGCTGCTGCCCCTCTTCAGGAACCACACGTTTGTCTGGCCTCTCCACAGATACCCCTCCGCTGTGGTTGCACCTACAAATGTTCGCTATACCAGAAGATTTATTTACTGGCCGGACAAGAGCGCTGTTAATAACAGAGCAGGAACAGCATCTATTATGATTAGATTGAGAACAGTGGAGAGCTTATAAAAATCTACTTCATATATTTCCTTAAGGTCGTAAATTCTACCAAATACCTACGAGTTACAATCACGAACAACTTAGACTGGAGATAACACATAGAAAATATTGTGGGGAAGGCGAATCAAAGGTTACGTCTCACTGACAGAACACTTCGAAGATGCATCAGCTCCACCAAAGAGAATGCCTACATCACACTAGTGTGTCGTCTCCTGGAGTATCGTTGTCCCTTGTGGGACCCTCACCAGGTGTGACTGACGGAAGACATTGAGAAGATTCAGAGAAGGGCAGCTCGTTCTTTCTGCCCGCGCGCTATTAGAGAATGGAACGGTAGAGAAAAGTTATGAAAGTGGTTAATGAACCCTCTGCCAGGCACTTAAATGTGATTTCCAGAGTATATATGTAGATGTAGAAGACGACGCTTGTCCATTCATCCTTTCATAAGCGTCTACCGTGACACCACTGGAGGCGGGCTCAACAATATTTGGGCGCGAGAGCAGGACGCCCTAACGAAACGCACGATCGTGCATAATCGCGTGGGTAGCCATGTCTTACACTGGTCTTCTCCTCTGGTGGTGTTCTAGAGAACACTGAACAGTGCATGGTACATTCAAAGCAACATTCCACCCATGTTGGTATCATTCATGCACCAACAAAGCGATATGCAACAGGACAATGCACGTCCATATGTATACCGTGCCACCCAACGTGCTCTTCAAGATGTACGTCAACCACCCTGGCCAGTATGATCCCCAGATCTGTCCCCCATTGAGCATGTTTGGGACCGCATGAAAGTTCATGTTGGGCGGTAGAGGGGCAACAGTACGTTGGAGGTATGTGGCTGCATCATCTATTTTAACAGATTCAATACCACAATAATAACAAATTACTTTTACACTGCTTTAGAACTTTATTATCTCACTACAAGCTTATTTCGGCCTTAGGCCTTAGGCCGAGTAATATAGAAAAGTTGTTACATATATTCTTATAACATAATTACATAAAATTTTACACAGTTTTACTTACATTACTTACAATATTGTTGTCGTTTATTTGCTGTCCAATTGATTTTAAAAGCTGATCTAATGATTATCTATTGCTGCTTATCTGTATATGTGCAGCAGTACTGGTTATATCATTAGATTTTTATCCGTTTTTTTACAGTAGCAGCCTAAGCAGGATAAACACCAAAGATTCCAAATCTATAGTAAACCTCCAATACAAAACCAATAAATAAATCAAAGATGTTAATGTATAAATTATTGGTAACCATGTAAACTTATAATATCGTTGGATGCTGCCACTACAGACTATGCTAGGCTGCCACTATAAAAAAACTGATGAAAAATCTAATAATATAACCTGTACTGCTGCACATATACAGATAAGCAGTAATAGATGAGCATTACATCAGCTTTTAAAATCAATTGGGCAGCAAATAAACGACAACAATATTATAAGTAATGTAAGTAAAACTTTGTAAAAATTTTATGTAATTATGTTATAAGAATATATGTAACAACTCTTCTGTATTACTCGTATTTACAGAACATCTGATGATGGCCTAAGGCCTAAATAAGCTTATAGTGAGATAAGAAAGTTTTAAAGCAGTGTAAAAATAATTTATAATTAATTGTGGTATTGAACATGTCGACCAAAGACATACTCTACTCTGCGGGCCCCAGATAACGGAAATATTTTAACAGATTTTAAATTTTAACGTAATTATGTATTAACAGTGGACAACGTAGAGATTTTATCAGTCATTTGCTTCATGCAGAGTATTATTACGGTTGGAATAAGGCCAACGGTTTGAAAATGGACAATTAAGTCCGAACCTAGTTACCAACTCCTAAATAGTGCAACGGTGACGGAAAAATAAATTGTTTTCAAACTTATTTTGGCTTTATTCGTGTATGTGTTTAGTCGAATTCTGGAATATGTGAATGTCTTCGTTGGTAATGGAATTTCGCAAAACCGTCTTCATTAACTCCTCTGTCACAAATAACGTTCACACTGCTTTCTTGCAATAAAGGTCTTACGTTAATCAACCTCGAATCGAACAAAAACTTTAAGATTGGGGTCTAGGCCGCTACACTTTGTCAATAACAGGACACGAGTGAGAAATGGAGGGGAATACACTTGTATTATTCATCCATATCTCAGTTTAGTTGAAGAACATGCAAGGGAAACGTTGGTTAGAAAGGAACTAAGACAGGTTTGTAGCCTTTCCCCAATATTATTAAATCTTTACATTGAACAAGGTGTGAAGGAAAGCAAGTGAAACTTGGAGAAGGAATTACAGTTAAGAGCGAAGCGACAAAAGCTTTGCGGTTTGCCGATGACAATGTAATTGTGTCAGAGACAGCAAAGGACCTGGGAAAACAACTGAACGGAATTGACAGTGTCTTGAAAGTAGCGTATAATATGAAAATTGACAAGAGCAAGCCAAAGGTAATGGAATTTAGTCCAAGAAATTCAGGTGATGCTGACTATGTACCGAAACAATAAAGGTGATAGACGAGTAGTGTTACTTGAATAGTAAAATACGTACGATAGTCGCAGTATAGAGGATATAAAACGCAGTATGGGAATGGTGAGATAAGCGTTTGTGAAAAAGCGAGATTTGTTGACAACTAATCTCAGTTTAAATGTTACGAATTATTTAATGAAGGCATTTGTGAAGAGTGTTACCTTCTACAAGAGTGAAACATAACGATAAATAGTTCAGACTACAAGACGCTAGAAGATTTTGAAATGGGGTGGTAGAGATAAATGCTGAAGATAAGCTGTATAAATCGCGTTACTAATGAGGAGGCACTAAAAAGAATTGGAGAAAAAAGAAATTTCTGCCAAGCCTTTGCTAAAAGAAGAAATCGATTGGTAGGACACAGTCTTAGACATAAAGAAATCGTGCGTTTGGCATTGGATGGAGTAAAAATCGCATAGGGAAACCAACAGACGAATACAGTAAGCAGATTCCAATCGATGTGGGTTGCCGTTCTTACAAGGAGATGAAGAGGCTTGCTCAGGATAGAGTAGGGTGGAGAGCTGCATCAAACCAGTCTCCGGACTGAAGACCACAAGAACTCAGCTATTCAGCATTCCATCTTTCCGCGTTTCACCAGTGGTCAAATAAAGTCGCCAGCTTCAACCATGTTAGAGTCAGGTTGTTGAAACTTTCCGCCTTTCCCTGTTTCCGAAGCTCGAGACAACGGTATAATAATATATCAGCATGTAGCTTCCGAAATTGATGACCGTGAGGTAACTGGATTGTACTGTGTATTCGGGCAGCTCCATGTTTCCACATTAGCGAGATCATTTCCGTTGTCTGCAGCTGTTCTGCCGCAGGTCCTGAAATACATTTCCATCCTTTCCCGGAATGGTCTCGAAGCTCACGTAACGGTACAGCAAGTCTGGAACAATTCCACTCCCAACTTTCTCGCTGACGCAACAAAGGGGAGATGTTTCTAGTAAGACTGCGTAGACGCTCTGTTTCTATAATACAAGCGCAACTTCATGTGTTGCCAACTCATTAACGATTAAAGGTACTGGAGGGATTGTAAATCCTTTCCATTATATAGGTACCCCTTCCAAAACAGTTCTCAGGCGGAGTTTGAGTTCACCCTAGACACCCAGTCTAAAATACAAAATTCAATTTTCCTTTGTTCGTAGTTCATTTACTGCGATACCATCCATACAATTTTGATTAAATTTTGCTCACTTCACCTTTAAAACAAGAAGGTCACTATCCACTGTGACGTCCTATATTTGGTTGGTAGTAATTTATGGTTTGTATGTTTTGCTTCTGAATGATAGAGGCGACGTCAGCGGGCGTGTAAGCTTTCGTCGTCTTCACTGCTAGGGTTCAATAGGCTCGTAAAATTTTATTTGAGGCATACGTTGAGTATTTACGTTGGTACTCCTAATGATTGTTCATATATTCAGTTTACTAATACCTTTGGATTAAACCTTCCAGAGCCTAACACAGTTTCTTGAATATATTCCTTACTGTTTAAACATGAGCTCTTTATTTCTCAGGGGCTTATTTAAATTACCAAGTCCTTTTATAATAATATCTTTTCTTTCTCGGCAGTTCCTTTCCAAGAAGCACGTCACATAAACCCTTTATTTCAGAGACAAGTCAAAGATATTATTTTTGAAATGTTCCTCTAATTTCAATATTTAAGGACTGATACTAATTACGAAATACGTGGTCGAGACAAATTTTAATCACCATAGAAACACCTTAGAAACACAATTGTAACATACAATATCCAAGTCACACTTTTTTTTCTAGTACACAGTTCTCGACAGTACATATCATGGATAACAGTTCAATATCTTTGACAAAGCTAGTATTCCGAATATTCTTCCCAATTCAGTTTTAAAGTTGTTAAACTCAAAACTTTCTCAATGAAAAAATCCTTTAACAATATTTGATATTCCCTTGAATATTCACGATCCTATCGGGAGGCATATATATATATATATATATATATATATATATATATATATATATATATATATATATATATATATATATATATATATATATTTTTTTTTTTTTTTTTTTTTTTTTTTTTTTAAGTCCGTAGCCTAACCCGAATTAAAGTCCACAGATAACGTTTACTCACTCGCGTAACAATTCGACCCTTTCATGATAAATAACGAAGTCTTTAAATTAAAAAAAAATGATTCCATCGTAATTAAAAGAGTTCGGAATATTTCCGCATCTGACTTTAACTATTTTGCAAACACGACCACAAAGACTGAGACAAGACAGAGATTTTAATGCAACGGGAAACAAAGACTGAGAGAGCGAGTAGCTATTCTGCGGAACTATTTATACTACTTTTTGCAACAAAAGAGGACTTTGAATTGCAGTGTTTAGACGCGGTTATTCTGTGACTTTACTATTGCGAAACGTCAAAGATATTCTGCTTTTACTGGAATTTTTGAAAAAAAGGTGAAAATTCTGCCTATTACAAAATTATTGAGACTGAAATTGACTGAAAATGGCTAGTTTATGCGATGATTGCGATGTAGTGTCACACCACTTATAATACCATATTGTGCATGCAGATGGTCAGTACAACTAACTTCCACACCGTATGACTGGTCACCATCTTTTCGCAGCGAAGGTGCTTATACGCCGCAACCAACCTTATATTGTGCATGGTCCACGGCAATAAAATTATACACCGTTTCGCCAGTCTCCGTGTATCCGTTTCAGATATGTGTAATTTTTTACAGACAGGGAGAGGAGAAGATAGATAGGAAGAGCAGATGGGGGGAGGGTGCAGGGTTGGTGCAAATAGAGTGGGACGAGATGAACAGAGAGGGAGATTGACGGAGTAATGTGTTCAAAAATTCTGCGGCTGACTGATGTCAGAGATACAGACCTATAGTTTTGCGCATCTAATGACGACCATTTTCATGGAAATGACCTGCGCTCTTTTCCAATCCTTGAAAACACTTCACTGCTCTAGAGACCTTCGGTAAACTATTGCTGCCGCGGCGGAGCGGCCGAGCGCATTGAGGCGCTCTGCTGCGATGCGCGAGTCTGTTCCCTGTCGGGGGTTCGAATCTCCTCTTTGCCATGGATGTTTATGCTGTCTTTAATATAAGGTAGTTCATAAGTAGTTTGTAAGTATAGGGACTGATGACCCCTCAGTTAAGTCCCATAAGCTTCACAAACATTTGAACATTTTCAATACACTACTGCAAGAAGGTGGGCTAGTTCCTTCACATACTCCGTGTAAAAGCGAACTGGTATCCCATCAGATCCAGCGACCTATTGAGCTATTTCAATTACTCTTCTATCCCACTGACTCTTATTTCAATATCTGACTGCCACTTTGTTGTTCGTGCGATTGTTGAGAGAAGGAACTACCGTGCAATTTACTTCTGTGAAACAGCTTTGAAGAAAGATATTTAATATTTCGATCTTTAGTATGTTGTCCTCCGTTTCTACACCATTATGGTCACAGATTGTTTAACTAATTTTGTAATCATTAACCCTGTATATCAATTTGTTTATTTGTAATTTTATACATGTAGCCTCAGCTATTTAATATAACAAAAATATATCAGAGCAATATTATTAATATAGACTTATAATGTAGTCACAGCTATTCATTTACAAATGATTCTGTCCATGCACTGTATCAATTTGTTTCTATATAGCTTTGTATGTGTTGCCTCCAATAGTCAGTAAAATGTCCTTTTATAAACCTTGTAAATAATTTCACTCCAAAAATTCGTTATTTACATTAGTATCTCTGAATAACCAAAGACAAATGTTACCCTTACCAACAGACTTGCGAAGCGTCTACAACCGAACAACTTCACCACTGTAAGAACTTTGTAAACAATATTTCTGTCTCGTATGTGTAGCTTGGTCACTTTTTGTAATTGATTATAGTGTCCATTACGATAAATTCCAGCATGTTGTCGTGTGAAACGCTTACATTAACAGAACTGAAACAGTGCACAGTGTCTTGTGATACTGCACTCATGCAGTGCACACTTAGGAAGTGTAAAATACACAACAAAAATACAGAAAAAGCTCATCACAGGAAAGGACACAACATGTAACTTTTCGTCACACTTCATCTATTTAACTATAAAACTCCTCCATAAGTATGTTCATAAAGACGAACATACAGAAACATAAGTTCAGCAATTAGTAAACGAAACATTTTTTGTCTGTCCTAGGGCTGCGATACCATAACTGATGAAAAACAAGGCTCCCGCTCAAAAGCATCAAAAACTATCTGAAAATGAATTTGTATAAATCCGAAACCGGTCATGGTTTAAGAAAATAAACTTTTTTTACTATACTTGCGGCTGGTCCCAGTTTTAATTATAAACATAATAAATTTAGTGAGATTACAATATAAACTGGTGGCACAATACCGCTACCAGTATTGGAACTGTAAAGAATATTCATATGTTTTAAACAGTCACCGTCCATTAGCATTCATTACGACTTAAAATAGAGCTAGATTCAGGGTTACACGGAGGCCTACTAACAATCGTTCTTTTGCAAACCACGCGCAACTGGTACAGTAAAGGGAGAAAGCAAGAGTATCGTACACAAATTAAGGTGGATCGCAAAGCAGAGACATAATTGTAGAAGTAGATAACAGATTACAGGGCTTCCTAAGATCAACGAGCAACTCAGACAGTTTGTTCTATAAGTGAGCGTGCGGTTGCGTATGCTCTGTTTCTTAAGCTATTGCTAAAACAACGTTGTTTCCGAGCACTGGATTGTCCGCAAGGGGCCGTATGACATAGCTTGTTTTGCGTGGCCTACGCGTTCATCAGATCTGACGACTTGCGATTTTAACTTTGGGGGTTTCTAAAGAACCGGGTGTATGCGCCTCCTATCAGCTGACCTAAACGACTTACGAGATAGGATTGAACCTGCAGTTGCATCAAGTGCACTGAGCCAAGTTTGGATCCAACTCGGCTACCGACTCGATGTATGCCATGTGACGAAGCGTGTCACATTGAACACTTCATTTCATATATAATTTGTAATGGTAAGTCCACTGTAGTAAATTTTACAAAGCTTTAAAATCCCGCTATTCATTATGGTACGCCCTGTAATAAATGCAAATCAATCACGATTAGGCATCTGAGACATGGAAAAAAATGTACATTTGATTAGTTATATAAGTGCTTGTTTTTATATAAGGGAAGACATGGTCATAGGTATTTCCGGTGTAGAGAAGCAGCTGAGGGACCTGAATACGAAAATGTCTTCCGGTCCGGATGGAATACCAGTTCGGATTTACAAAGAGTATCCTGCGCTATCGGCCCCTTACTTAGCTTGCATTTATCGAGAATCTTTAATTTAGCGCAAATTTCGTAGTGATTGGAAAATAGCGCAAAAGACTCCCGTTTATAAAAAAGGAAAAAGAACTGACCCACGTACTTATATGCCGATATCGTTAACATCAGTTTCATGTTGAATTTTAGAGCATATTCTTGGCTCGAATATAGTAAATTTCCTTGAGACGGAAAAACTTCTTTCTGTGAATCAGCACGGGTTTAGGAAACATCGTTCTTGTGAAACTCAGCTTGTCCTTTTCTCACATGACATCTTGCGAGCCATGGATGAAGGGCGACAGGCAGATTGTGTTTTTCTCGATTTCAAAAAGGCATTTGACGCGGTGCCACACTGCAGACTGCTAACTAAGATACGAGCTTATGGAATAGGTTCACAGATTTGTGACTGACTGGAAGATTCCCTAAGTAATAGAACGCAGTACGTTGTTCTCGACGGTGAGTGTTCATCAGAGACGAGTGTATTGTCAGGCGTGCCCCAGGGGAGTGTGTTAGGACCGTAATTATTTTCTATCTATATAAATTACCTGATGGACAGCGTAACTTGTAATTTGCGGCTGTTTTCTGATGATGCTGTGGTGTATAAGAGGGTGTCGACTTTAATTGATTGTAATAGCATACAGTAGGACTTGGAAAATATTTCTAGTTGGTCTGAAGGATATAGAAAACTGTAGGCGATGCACATGAGTAGGAAAAACAATCCCATAATGTTCGAATACAGCGTTAGTAGTGAGCTTCTTGATGCAGTCGATCTGGGCGTAACATTGAAGAGCGATATGAAATGGAACTAACATTCGAGAATAAGGCGGACAGCCGACTTCGGTTTATTGGGACAATTTTGGGAAGATGTACCTCATCTGTACAGGAGACCGCGAATAAACGCTTGTATGACCAAGTCTTGAGTATTGCTCATGTGTTTGGAACCCGCAGCAGATTAGTTTAAAGAAAGACATGGAAACAGTTCAGAGGCGAGCATCTAGGTTAGTTACTGGTATGTTCGGCCAATGCGCGAGTGTCACAGATATGTACTGGGAACTCGAATTGGGATCGCTACATCTACATACATACTCCGCAATTCGCCGTAAGGTGCGGGACAGAGGATGCACTGTAGCACTACTAGGCATTTTCTTCTTCTGTTCCACTCCCAAAGAGAACGAGCAAAAAAGGATTGCTTATATGCATCCGTACGAATCCTAATTTCTCTTACCTTGTCTATGTGACCCCTACGCGAAATGTAAGTAGGTGGCAGCAAGGTCGTAATACACTCGGCTTCAAATTCCGGCCCTCTAAATTTACTTAACAGAAATACACGAAATGAACGTCGTCTTTCTTCCAGCGACCCCCAATTGAGTTGCCGGAGCATTTCCGTGACACTCGCGCACTGAGCGAACCTACCAGTAACGTACATAGTTGCTCGTCTCTGAACTGCTTCTATGTCTTCCTTTAAACCGATATACTGCGGGTCCCAAACTCTTGAGCAATACCCAAGACGCGGTAGTACAAGCGTTTCATGCGCGGTCTCCTTTACAGATGAAGTACATCTTCCCAAAATTCTCCCAATAAACCGAAGTCGGCTGTCCGCCTTACTCACAACCGCCCTTATATGTTCGTGCCATTTCATATCGCTCTGCAATGTTACGCCTAGATATTTGAACGACGCGACAGCTAATGCTGTATTCGAACATTATGGGATTGTTTTTCCTACTCATGCGTATCATCTCCTATTTTTTCTACATTGAGAGCTAGCTGCCATTCTTCGCACCAACTAGAAATTTCGTGTAAGTCATACTGTATGCTATTATATTCAATTAAAGACGACACCCTCCCATACACCACAGCATCATCAGTAAACAACCGCAAATTACAAGTTACTCTGTCCATCAGGTAATTTATATAGATAGAAAATAATAGCGGTCCTATCACACTCCCCTGGGGCATGCAAGACGATACACTCGTCTCTGATGAACACTCACCGTCGAGAACAACGTACTGCGTTCTATCACTTAGGAAATCTTCCCGTCAGTTACAAATCTGTAAACCTATTCCATAAGCTCGTATCTTAGTTAGCAGTCTGCAGTGTGGCACCACATCAAACGCCTTTTTGAAGTCGAGAAAAACAAAATCCGCCTGTTGACCTTCATCCATGGCTCGCAAGATGTCATGTGGGAAAAGGGCAAGCTGAGTTCCACATGAACGATGTTTCCGAAACCCGTACTGATTCATAGAAAGAAGCTTTTCCGTCTCAAGGAAATTTGCTATATTTGAACTGAGAATGTGCTCCAAAATTCTACAGGAAACTGATATCAACGATATTGGCCTGTAATTATGTGGGTCAGTTCTGTTTCCTGTCTTATAAACGGAAGTCACCTGCACTTTTTTGCAATTAACTAGGAACTTTGCGCTGAATTAAAGATTCGTTAAAATAGAAGCTAAGTAAGGGGCAAAGCCACAGAATACTCTTTGTAAAACCGAACTGGTATTCCATCCGTACCAGCAGACTATTTCGTATTTAGCTCTCTCAGCTGTTTATCTACACCGGAAATACCTATTACTATGTCCTCCATTTCGGAGTTAGTACGTTGATCAAATGATGCGGTCCTCCTGCGTGAAAGATTTCTTAAAGGTTAAATTTAGAACTTCAGCTTTCCGTTTGCTCTTTTCTCTAACTGTTCCGGAACGATCAGCCAAGTGACTGGATAGTAGGCTTTGACCCGCTTATCGATTTTACGTAGGACCAGAATTTTTTCGGGTTCTCGGTAAGTTTCTTTGCTAAGGTATGGCTGTGGTAATTATTGTATGCTTCGCGCATCGATTTTTTTAATAGACGCACGAATCTCTGGAGGAAAGAACGCGTTATTTTCGAGAAATCCTATTGAGGAAACTTAGAGGACCGGAATTTGACGCTGGGTGTACAACGAACTTCCTGTCGCCTACCTACATTTCGCGTAAAGATCGCAAAGACAATATAAATTATGTCTCGAACTTATAGGCAGTCTTTTTTTTAAATTTTTTTTTTTATTTATTTGGAAGTGGAATAGGAAGGGTAAAGCCTGGTAGTGGTACAGTGTACCCTCCGCCACGCACCTTACGGTGGATTGCGGAGTATGTACGTAGATGTAGATACCATATCATCCGCGACTCGACTTTTAAGACCTGGTAGTTAAATATTTAAGACAAGTATAAGTTTCATTAATTTTATACGTGCTTGTTTTTATCTAAAGACAAGAAGACTAAATAAAAGCAGCATAATGTGACAAATTGTGAGGGTAACGATTTCTGTAACACATATGAGTAAATTTCAGCCTTCAGAAAGGAATATTCTCTCTGTCGTCGCTTGTAAGTTGGCGGTCTCCTTCGGTCTTTCAACCGAAGATCCCTCGTTTGTTCTTCGTTTGGCCGAACCTCGTGACCGGCACGGCAACACCCCCCCTCTCCCCCACCTCCACAGCTGACATTAATGCGCTGTACAGCTGGGCCCGAAAATTCCCACGGCCCCATTGTCCTCGGGGCTTTCCACGGCTATTATCATCAGAGACGCCGGCGTTTCCCTGCGATGGGCAAGGGTCTTCATCCTTCAGTGTTATCTCGTTTTTCCGGAAGGTGCTGTTTTGTCTGTGGGTCGGTCTCTAGCAGATGTTTGGAACGGTCGTCCGCAGATTAGCGTATGGGGGGCGGGTGAGCTGCAAAGCGAGACAGACTGAACCGCCGCGAGCTTTGCCCTTGTATACGTCCATCACGACATCATGCCATCTGTACCAAAAGATTGGAAAGTTGCACAGGTCACACCTATATTCAAGAAAGGCAGTAGGAGTAACCCACTAAACTACAGGCCTATTTCATTGACGTCAATTTGAAGCATGGTTTTGGAACACATCCTGTATTCAAATGTTATGAATTATCTCGAACAGAACGATCTATTGACCCAAGGTCAACACGGATTTAGAAAATATCGTTCATGAGAAACAGAACTAGCTCTTTATTCACACGAAGTGATTGGTGCTATCGACAAGGGTTCGCACATCGATTCCGTATTTCTTGATTTCCAGAAGGCTTTTGACACCGTACCTCACAAACGGCTTTTAATCAAATTGCGTGGTTGTGGTATATCGCCCCAAATTTGCGATTGGATAGGGACTTTCCTGTCAGAGAGGACACAGTTCGTAGTAATCGATGGTGAGCCATCGACTAAAACAGAGGTAGTGTTATTAATCCTCTGCTATTCCTTAATTACATAAACGATTTGTGAGAAAATCTAAATAGCTCTCATATGTTGTTTGCAGATGACACCGTCGTTTACCGTCTAATAAAATTATCTGAAGATCAAAACCAACTGCAAAACGATCTAAATAAGATGTCACTATGGTGTAAAAATTGGCAAATGACTCTAAATAATGAGAAGTGTGAAGTCGTCCACAAAATACCTAGGAATTACTATTACTTCAGACTTAAATTAGAAAGAACGCGTAGATAATGTCGTGGGAAAAGCGAACCAGAGACTGCGTTTTATTGGCAGAACCCTTAAAAGATGCAACAGAACTACAAAAGGAACTGCATACATTACGCTTGTCCGTCCATTTTTGGAGTATTCCTGCCCAGTGTAGGATCCTTATCAGGTGGGTTTGACGGAGGACATCGAAAGAGTCCAAAGAAGGGCAGCTCGTTTCGTATTATCACGATACAGGGGAGACAGCGCTACGGAAATGATACAGGATCTGGGATGGAAATCATTACAACAACGGCGCTTATCGCTGCGGCGTGGGCTACTTACGAAACTCCAATCGCCAACATTCTTCTCCGAATGCGAAAATATATTGTTGTCTCCCACTTATATAGGTACAAATGATCATCAGAATAAAATACGAGAAATCAGAGCTCGAATAGAGATATTCAGGTGTTCTTTCTTCCCGCGCGCTATTCGAGAATGGTTCAAATGTTTGTTAAGCTTAAGGGACTTAACTACGGGGTCATCAGTCCCTAAACTTACAAACTACTTATGAACTAGCTAACACTAAGGACGGCACAAATATCCATGCCCGAGGGGGGATTCGAACACCCGACCGTAGTGGCCGTGCAGACCGTGACTGAAGCACCTCAGTCCCCTCGGCCACCGCGGCCGGCATTCGAGAATGGAATGGGTGATAAATAGTATATTGGTGGCTCGATGAACCATCTGTCAAGCACTTAAATGTGATTTGCAGAGTATCTCATGTAGATGTAGATGCTATTTTGGTTGATTCATTAGCGTTTCTAAACGCTACAGGTTAAAAAAATTAACTGTCTGAGAAAATTATTATTGCCCCACGTCAACGTATTGTTTGGTATGAACAGTAGCTATTAAAAATACGCAACACTAAACTATGCCTACACAGTGGAAATCCTGATTTTATATCCAACGGAATCCACCTTGAATAGTATATTCTAACTAACTATTCTACTAAATACTACTGACTATTCTACTAAATAGGTATATTTCCCACTGAACATAAGTGTCACTAGATTCAAAATATTCAAGCGATCGAAAGTTGTTGTTGTTGCGGTCTTCATTTCGGAGACTGGTTTGATGCAGCTCTCCATGCTACTCTGTCATGTGCAAACCTCTTCAACTGAGAATACGTTCTGCAACCTACATCCTTTTGAAACTGCTTACTATATTCGTCCGTCGGTCTACCTCTACGATTGTTGCCCCACACACTTCCTTCTAATGCTAAGTTGACAATTCCTTGATGCCTAAGAATATGTTCCACCAACCTATCCCTTCTCTTAGTCAAGATATGCCAGAAACTTATTTCCTCCCCAATTCGGTTAAGCACCTCCTCATTAGTTACATGATCTACCCATCGAATTTTCATCATTCGTCTGTAGCACCACATTTCAAAAGCTTCTATAATCTTTTTGACTGAAATCCTTAGCGTCCACGTTTCACTGCCATACAATGCTACACTCTAGACAAATGCTTTCAGATAGGACTTCCTAACATTTATATCAATATTGAATGTTAATAAGTTTCGCTTCTTAAGAAACGATTTTCTTCCCATAGCCATTCTGCTATTTATATCTTCTTTACTACGGCCATCAGAAGTTATCTTGCTACCCAAATAACAAAACTCATCTACTATTTTTATTGTCTGATTACCTAATCTAATTCTTTCAGCATCACCTGATTTTCTGACATTACATTACCCATGTTTTACTCCGATCGAAAGAATGTTACCATATTCTGGAAAGTTTGGCTATGGCGTTCAGTGAATGTTTAGACCTGGTAAAATATTATTACTACTAATAACTTTTACAGTAATTAAATTTGGGTTATAGAAAATATGTTACGGAAAAGAGTAAAATTTGCTCTTTAATTTAATGCTGGTCTTTCCTTCGGAATAGAAAAAATGTTCAAATGTCTGTAAATCTATCGGACCAAACTGCGTGGTCATCAGTCCGTAGCTTACAAACTACTTAAACCTATGTAAATTAATCTACGGACAAACACACACACCCATGGCCCAGGGAGGACTCGATCCTCCTCGCCGTGCGCTCCGCAGCGAGGTGCTTTAGACCACATTTTTTTTTTTTTTTCTTTTTTTCCTTGCTCATCAGGTAGATCTATGGATCAAGGTCGTTCGTTCAATTCGTTTGTGATTGTTCGTTGAATAGTTTGCTCAGCTTTTTGATTACAGAGGGCGTTTAACCCCCCGACCGGACGCGCTGAGCCACGGCGCCCGGAGACCGCTCGGGTACTCCACCGCGGCCTTCGGAATAGCTGCGTGGTCTAAGGCGCCATGCTACGAATTGCGCAGGAGTGATCGTGCGCGCAATCGCTGGTTAGACACAGCGATTTTGGACGGCCGGTAAAATATCGGCCGTCCACATTACAGCAGCGGAACACTGTAGAGCATTGCAGCTAGTACTCTGACGGCCACGGACCGGCACCGGCAAAAAGCCGGTCAGCTGCCGGCGACTGACACTGCAGACGCCGGCGCCGGGCACACAGTAGAGAGGCGCACGTGGTCAAATGGCAGCTCAGCTCTACTGCACACGCACCGATTTTTACCGGCCTTCCTCCCAGAAAGTTCTCGCTGTGCCTTCTCGCCATAAAACGACTTTGAGCATAAAAGTAAAGCAGTCAACAATCCAGAGATTGGTTTGAACACCAAAGTGTTTTACTAGGCATAGTCCTGTTTCGAGGTGGTATGCCGTTGCCTTCCTCCGACCTTCGAACTGACTTACCCAGCCAGTTATACGGGGGACCTTAGAGCATGTTCTAGTAGTAGTAGTAGTAGTTGTTGTTGTTGTTGTTGTTGTGGTCTTCAGTTCGGAGACTGGTTTGATGGCCGCGGTGGAGTAGCCGAGCGGTCTAAAGCGTCTCGCTGCGGACCGCGCGGTGCTCGCCGTAGAGGTTCGAGTCCTCCCTGGGGCATGGGTGTGTGTGTTGTCCTTAGGTTAGTTTACCTAGGTTTAAGTAGTTTGTAAGCTACGGACTGACGACCACGCAGTTTGGTCCGATAGATTTACAAACATTTAAACATGAATATGAACCAGTTTGATGCAGCTTTCCACAATACCCTATCCTCACCAAGCATATAAACGCCAACCTACATCTGTCTGAATCTGCTTACTGTATCCATCTCTTGGTCTTCCTCTGCGGTTTTTACCTCACATGCTTCCCTCCAGTGGAGTACACTACGGGGGGGGGGGGGGGTGAGGGGGATATAACCACCCCCCCTGAGCCCGAAAAAAAAAAAAGAAATCGTATAACATCAATCTGGTAAAGGTAAAGATTGGAAACTTGGGGTGTTTTACCATAAGCTTTCATTGGATGGGAGTGAATTAGTTTCTTCAACGGAAGTGGTAGATGGTAGTCTGTCTGGAAACTGACTAAAATTTTGCTCGTCAAGCAGATCTATCCCCCCCCCCCCCCCCGCCAAAGCCAAGTCCTAGTTACGCCACTTCTTCCCTCCAACGCTAAATTCAGAATTTTTTGATGTCTAAGAATGTGTCCTATCAATCGATCCCTTGTTTTACTCAAGGTATGCTAGAAATTCCTTTTCTCCCCAATTCTGTTCAGTACCTCCTCATTAGTTACGCGATGCACCCATCTAATCTTAAGCATTCTTCTGGAACACCACATTTCAAAATCCTCTATCCTCTTCCTGTCCGCACTGTTTATCGTCCATGTATCACTCCCATACAAGGCAACATTCCTTCAGAAAGGACTTCCTCAGCCTTAAATCAATATTCGATGTTACCAAATTTCTTTTCTTCAAGAACGCTTTTCTACCCATTGTCATTATGCATTTTATATCCTAGGTACTGCGACCATCATTCGTTATTTTACTGCCCAAGGAACAAAACACATCTACCTCCTTTATTGTTTCGTTACCTAATCTAATTCCTTCAGCATCACCTGATTTTCTTACCACTTTATATGCATCCCGGGTAGCGTCAATCACATTTTGGGCAGAGCATCTAGTTCGACACCGTTTGCATTCGAGAAGATGGCTCACTGTCTGTTCTTCGTCACATTCACATATGGTCGAGTTGTAGGGATATCCCCATTTTCTCATGTTGATCTTCGTTCTTCCAACTCCTGAGCGTAGTCTGTTAAGTGTGTTTATTTTACTGTAGTTTTCTTCTTGTTAATGTTCATCTTATATGCACCTTTCAGCACACTGGCAATTCCGTTTAACTGCTCTTCCAGGTCCTTTGCTGTCTTTGACAGAATTACTATGTCGTCGGCAAAGCGCAAAGTTTTTAATTCTTCACCCTGAACTTTAATTCCTTCTACAAATTTCTCCTTGCTTTCCTTTATAGCTTGCTCAATGTACAATTTGAATAATATTGGAGAAAGGCTACAACCCGTCTTACTCCCTTCCCAACCCACTGCATTCCTTTCATGCCCTTCAACTCTGACATCCGCTGTCTGGTTTTTGTACAAGTTGTAAATAACCTTACGCTACCTTTGAGCATATAGAACTACAATATAAACTATTGATTCGGCAGTGTGTTCTGAACACAATAAATTAAACATATTTCAACTTCTCGTCTGTTGAGGGCATTGAATTAATTTCAATGACGAAGTTGAAAATTTGTGCCAGACTGGGAGTCGATCCTATGTTTTTAATGGATGTTCTTGAGATCTTTACTCTCATTTATTATATCGGGCGGCTGGCTGGCCCTCTGTGCGATCGTCTCTCCAGAAACGTTTCCCGACCTGCTCAAATCATCGACTTTTCGCGTACTGCGACTGTCTGTTATTTCACGTTTTCGCAGTTTTATCTGTATTCTCGCAAAAGGTCGAACTTGTTTCTATATCTGCACACAAAAGGTCATTTGCTTGTTTGAAGCATACATACAATTAGATATCTTTACGTTTGCAGTGGTTTAAGTGATTAAGAGATAAATGATTATATACTTATTTCGATAGAGGAATAAACAGATTTGTGGAACAAAAAACTGTGGCCCCGTTGACAGATAGTAATGCGACTAGACATGCATGGAGATAAGTTTCCTGTATAGCTATCACACCTGACAAACAGGAATTAACTGATGAAATTGTAAATAATATCTTCCAGAAAGCTATTAAGTGGTTCTCTGCAGATGGACTCTCATTAAACTTTAATAAAACCCAGTATATACAGTTTCATACACTAAATGGCATGTCACCATTAATAAATTTAGACTCAGTAAAAAGCTTACTATGCCTATTTTGATTCACTGCTTTCATATGGGATCATATACTGCGGCAATTCAACATTAAGTAAAAAAGTATTCATTGCACAAAAGCGTGTAATCAGAATAATTGCTGAAACCCACCAAAGTCATCCTGCAGACATTTATTTAGCGATCTTCACTGTAGCTTCATAATATATATATATATATATATATATATATATATATATATATATATATATATATATATATATTCATTCATAAAATTTGTTATTAACAATCCGACCCAATTAAAAAGTAATAGCAGTGTGCATAGCTTCAACACTATTCAAGGTTAAATCTAACTACGGCACAAAAGGAGTGAATTATGCTGCCACAAAAGTCTTCGGTCACTTACCAAGTAGCATCAAAATTATGACAGATAGCCAACTAGTATTTAAAAAGAAATTAAAGGAACTTCTGAATGGCAACTCCTTCTACAATGTAGATTAATTTTTAGATCAAACCTTAAAGAATAAAAATTAAAAAATGTAAATAAAATATCCTCAAAATATTGTCATGTATGGACAAAATTTAATATACTGACACGTTCCACATTATTACGAAATGTCGTATATATGATCTATGGAACAAGTATTAATCTAATCTAATCTAAAACCAGCGAATTCAATGTGGTTTGTGCCGAAATTCAGAGCAAAGGAAAAAAAAATATTTTGTAAGAGGTATACTAATGTGTGATACAATACTGTATTAGTTCTTCGTATCATGTCACCAATATCTGTCATACAGTATTATGCAAAGTCGCTTAGGATTCATTAATATATGTTTGGAATCAGCTTCATTCGACCACAACAGTCAAGAAACTGATCATTTGACCTGTAAAATGCAAGTGTGTGTGCAAGCATCGCTCCACCGATAAAATACAGGCCGTTATTTTATCGGCCTTCCGAAATCGGTGTATGTGTAACCAGCCTAAAGCGCCTTGCTGCGGTGTGCGTGGTCATCCCCCGTCGGAGGTTCGAGTCCTCCCTCTGCCATAGGTGTGTGTGTGTGTGTGTGTGTGTGTGTGTGTGTGTGTGTGTGTGTGTGTTGTCCTCCGCGTAAGTTAGTTGAGTGTGTTAATCTAGGAACATATGACATAAGCAGTTTGGTCCCATGTAAACATTTGAACATTTTTTAATTTTTTCTTCGAAACTCATACATTAGCGCACGAGACTATCCCTGTAATGATTGAGATACCTTTAGACTCACACATTTTCCGACGACCAAGTAGTTCATTACAATCCCAATAGTAAACTACAAGGCCTGAATAATATAGTTTGCTGTGGGAAATTTGTCTCTACCGCTTTGACGATGTCTGTAACTTGTATGTCATGTAGTAACGATAACAGTTTAATTTTGGAAATAATATTAGCAAAAATTGTTTTTGGACCTTACTATTCAAAATGCCCACCTAAGCATAAACGTGGAATCGCTTCGTCAGTGCTCTGAGAAAGGGTTTCAGCAGATACGACAGACGCGTGGAAGATGGGAACGAGTCAGACAGTCTACGATCCAGAGCATAGACACCTACATTACAACTCGTGGAAACCTTCTTCAGAACCTTATGTAGACGACTGTACATAGTACACTACACTGTACCAACATAAATGACCAGTAACCAATTAATATTTCGTCCGTTTCAGGGCAATGCAAAAATTAAATAGCAAAGTTGAAAATTTGTGCTGGACCAAGATCAGATTCGGATTTCTCGCTTCGAGCCAGCGATCGCCTTAACCAATTGAGAATCCAGTCACACTTCCCTTCCTGACCAAATTCTCAACTTTAATTTATTTATTTTATCGTGTCAGAAACATGCATACTTTCAGTGTTACATACCGCAAGAAAACAAGGCAGTAAAAGCACAAAATAAAGTAAAAATCCAAACTTTGGTACTGTGAACATTATCAGTTTTAGGCATAATTATAGCTGAAACAAACGTAATTAAATGTGCCGCGACAAGTATGCGGCCACTTCACATGCCTCCCTGGTAGCGTCTAACACATTTTGGGGAGAGCATCTAGTTCAACACCGTTTGCATTCGAGAAGATGGCTCACTGTCTGTTCTTCGCCACATTCACATACGGTCGAGTTGTAGGGATATCCCCATCTTCTCATGTTGATCTTCGTTCTTCCAACTCCTGAGCGTAGTCTGTTAAGCGTCTTCGAGGTTGACCAGCTTTCCTTGTGACCTGAGGGGGGTGGGGGGGGGGGTTCAGACGGCACCATCCACCCTGCGAGGTGGCTACATCTAGAGCGCCACGACTTCACTCTGAACTTTCATGGTGGTTCATTGAGGCTTTCTGTTGAATGAATGAATTCCTCTTGCTTATAACCTATACTGAATTCCCGCAAGATATCGAACATATTTGTACATCTGCACAGAAATTGACAATTCCCTGTTGGGGTATAGATACAATAGATATAGTGTCTGTTCTTTCGGACATGTCCTAATGTTTGAGAACTGAACTAACAATTGTCATATATGGTATGTGACAAGATGCTAGCTTAGGCAGCAGAAACAATAAGAATAACATGTCGGACTTGGAAGATACGACTGCTTCTACATTAAGGAAGGCGTCCTCAAATTATTACGCAAAAAGACTTTGACTCACAGAGAAACCGGCCGGCCGTGCTAGATGAAGAAACTGGTTGATAAAGTTAAGGACAGCTAATATTATGTTTAGGTATGTGGCATTGTTGAACGTACGAAAGCAATGATCACTGCGTATTCTAATAGAAATAAATAACTATTTGGCGAAAGTACCTCAGCAGGGAGATATATTTTTAGACTGGAATAAAATCTCGAGCTTCCGATGAAACCACCTCAGTTGAAACCGTCTACGTTCATCCGATTCGTCGATCTTCTTTTTGTGTGGTTCGAACACAAAAATTTAGATAGCCTCGTTGTAAGCTACACATTAGAACTGATAGCACCAGTAGCAATGCTGGTACCATTATTAGACAAATATGTTCGAAGACTGTTACATCAGCAGCACAATATTATCACATTAAATCTTCTAGGTTAATGTAGTTCCCTTTCTCAATTTGGTATGCTCCTAACAGAATAAACTAAAGTTGAAGATTAAATGACTCATAGTGTTCTGAACTTTTTGTCCGGTACACATAATGCAGAATCGGAGGAATCCATCGGTTTTGTGCAATGCAACTCATGGGGCAAATCCGGAATCGAGTCCCGGTCCGGCATAAATTTTAATATGTCTGCTGAAGCAGTATTGTTTAACACAACCTTTCGAAATTCCTTCACTCCAGGATTCGTATGAAGGACAGCTGCCATAATACGTAATTTAGAAGTTGTTACCCCTGGTGTATCAGAGTAAATTAAATCACTTAACAAAAGTAAGTCTCCCGATTGTAAACCAGTTAGTTTCCTTTCAGAGTACGCTGATGCAATAACCCTATACCTAGCTATCATATACAACCGCTCGCTCAGCGAACGATACAAACAAACTTAAATTGGAAAGAACACACAGAAATATTGTAGGAAAAGCATACCAAAGACTACGTTTCGCTGGCAGAACACTTAGAGGATGCAACACTACAACTAAAGAAACTGCCTACACCACACTTGTGCCTTCTATTATGTACTTGCGAATTGTGATATCCCCACCAAGTGGGACTGACAGACGATTTAGAGAAAGTTCAGAGAAGGGAAACCCGTTTTGTATTATCGCGATATAGGGAAGAGAGTTTCATGGGAATGATGCATGAGTTGGGGTGGAAATAATTAAAACAAAGACGTTACTCGTTGTGACGAGATCTATTTGCGAAATTTCTTTGACCGACTTTCTCTTCCGACTGTGAACATATTTTGTTAGCATCCACTTGCACAGGAAGACATGATCATCAAAATAAAATAAGAGAAATCAGATCAAAAACTGAAAGATTTATGTATTCCTTTTTCCCGCGAGCTATTAGAGAGTGAACTGTAGAGAAACATCGTAAAAGCGGTTCGATGAACCCTCTGCCATGCCGTTCCATGGAACTTGCAGAGCATTTGTGTAGATGTAGATGAAGAAACTGTCCAGCATGCTGAAATACACAATTGCGATTAGAGTACATTTCTTATATTCAAGACCAAGCCGCCAATGAAGTTAAGGACTTGAATTTTTCACCACAAATCAAGCAGTTTTTCGATGAGGGAAAGAGTGATTTTAAAGCTGATTTACGGTCAGACAAATTTGCCAGAGCCCAGTATTTGACGTTAACTCCTCAATACATAAGCAAGCATTTCTAAATGAAGACTTGAGTTTTATGTACAGCCGTTATTCTTTGTAAGGAGGTTAAAACTCGATCGCCGCGTGGAAATGGCCGTGTTTCCTAAGGGGCCTTGCTGCGGAGAGCGCGGCTGCTCTCCGTCAGAGGTTCGAGTCCTCCCTCGGCCATGGATCTGTGTGTGTTGTCCTTAGGTTAGTTTAAGTTCGTTTAAGTTGTTTGTAAGTCTAGGGACTGATGACCATTGCAGTTTGGTCCCACAGCTTCATAAACATTTGAACACTGAAAATCATGATCTAAAATTAAAACAGAAATAATTGCAGAAACGAAGTAATACGATACTACTTGCAAAAGTCTGTGTTTTTTATGGATCAAATGTGAAAGTTGCTACATCAAATGTTTTGAAGACTTCGTTGTGTTTCGGATATTTTTAGAGAAGCTTTGCAAAATGTTCAAATGTTTGCAAATCTATGGGACCAAACTACTGACATTATCAGTCTCTAGACTTACAAACTACTTAACCGAGGGACAACACACACACACACACACACACACACACACACAAGCAAGTAAGGGCGCGCGCGCGCGCGCGCGCGCCCCTCAAACAGGACTCGAACCTCGGACGGGGAGCAGCGGCTCGCTCCGCAGCAAGGCGCCTCAGAGCGCTCGGCCGATGCGAAAGTTTTGCATCACACGTTGAAAGATGAGACGTTCCACATAGAGGGACCTCCAAGACTGCTAAGTTTGTTGCAAACATGCAAAAACTCGATTGTCCATTTAAAATGAACTGACAACGAACGCGCTGATGGTGGTGGTGACACACTGGAACACACTTGTTGATAGGATCAAAGAGTTCATAAAGCGATCGCTCAGTTAGGACTACATCGTGCAGAAGAGTACTGCTTTGGTCGGTGGAACGGTGACTTGGCTACACAGTTGATTTATCGCCAAACCTTGCCACGTTTTGGAAGACGGTGTAAGCATTATGTTATCGTGTTCGTTTTAATACATTACTCCTGTGAACATATTGCAAAATTCCATGTATGTATAGATTTATCTATATGCCTTTTTAAAATCTTATAATACAAGAGTTGGAACTTAAATAGTGGCAACTATTTATCCAAGACCGATGCAAAAGCGTTACATGTTTGCACCTGCTACTGCCCTTCAAAGTAGTCATCAGCGATGTTTTAGAACGCGTTGCCAGCGATGTGGAAGGCGTAATATACCATTAGCAGAGACCAGTTGACGGTACGAATGGAGCGGTCTACTGCTTGTCGAATATCTGGAACAGTTGTAAAGCGAATGCCACGAAGTGGTTCCTTCATCTTCGAAATCAAATATAAGTCCGTGTAATACGGTGGATGGTAAAGTACTTCCCAGTCTCATCGACCGAACAGAGCAGCCACAGCTTGCGCTGTATGCACTCGCGCAATGTGGTGCAAAATCAGGGTGGGTTGCCAGAAAGTGTTTCCATTTCCTTCCCAAAGCTTAAGTACTTGTGACTTTGATATGATTTCGAAGATGAAGAAACTGTTCCAGCGATTCGACAGGCAGTAGACCTCTCCATTCGCACCCTAAACGGAACACGCTCTGCTAACGGTATAAAACGCCTTCCTCATCGCTGGCAACGGGTTCTACAACATCGTTGGTGACTACTTTGAAGGACAGTAGCAGGTGCAAACATGTAGACTTTGGTAAACATACTGGGTTTAGGAGAAATGTTGGAACAAATTATACAATACAAACATTACTAATCCCCTTAGAAGATAGGTTAACGAAAGGCAAACCTAAGTTTTCAGCTCTTGTAGATTTAGAGAAAGCTTTTTACAACATAGATCGGAATACAATCTTATAAATTCTGAAGATGGCAGGGGTAAAATATGGGGATCGAAGGTTTATATAACTTTTACAAAGGCCAGATAGCAGTTGTAAGAGTCGAAAGGCATGAACGGGATGCAGTGGTTGGGGAGAGCTTGTAGCCTTTCTCCAATGTTATTCGATCTGTATATTGAGCAAGCTGTGAAATAATGCGAGGAGAAATTTGGAGAAGGAATTCAGAGAAAATAAATAAAAACTTTGTGGTTTGCCGACAACTTTGTAATTCTCTTAGAGACAGCAAAGGACCTGGAAGAGCAGTTGAACGGAATGAACAGTGTATTGAAAGGAGGGAATCAGATGAACATTAACTAGAGTAAAACAATGGTAATGGAATGCAGTATATAAAAACATGTCGACGCTGAAGGAATTACATTAGACTATGAGGCAATAAAAGTAGTAGATGAGTATTGTCAAATGTTCAAATGTTTGTAAATCAATCGGGCTCAACTACGTGATTATCAGACCGTAGCTTACAAACTACTTAAACCTAGGTAAACTAACCTAAGGACAACACAAACACCCATACCCGAGGGGTGACTCGAACCCCCCGACAACGAACGGCCGCGCGCACTGCAGCACGGCGTCCGATTGCGCACAGCTAATCCGCCGCGAATCACTTTTGTCATCTGGGTAGCAAAATAGGTTATGATGACCGAATTAAGAAGATATAAAATACAGAATGGCTATGGAAAGAAAAGCGTTTCTGAAGAAGCGACTTTTGTTCACATCTAAAATGAATTTGATGGTTACGTAGCCCTTTCTGAAGGTACCTGTCTGGAGTGTAGCATTGTACGGGAGTGAAACGTTGATGATAAGGAGTTCTGACAGAAATATGATAGCTTTTAGATATGGTGTTACAAACGAATGCCGAAGTTATGTGGTTAGATCGTGTAACTAATCAGGTGGTACTAAAGAGAATTGGGGAGAAATAAATTTCTGGGATATCGTGACGAACGGAAGAGTATTGGTAGAAATTATTCTGAGACATCATGGAATCGTCAAAATTAAAATTGGAGGGAAGTGTATGACGTAAAAATCGCAAAACGAAAACGTGAGACCCATATAGTAAGCAGGTTCATAACGATGTAGGTTGCCGTTGTAATTTGAAGACCACAAGAACAATAACATATCGTGTGAAAATTTCATCTAAAGTAGTCAAGAAGTTTTCGCGATTTTTAATTTACATCTACATGGGATACCCTGCAAATCACATTTAAGTTCCTGGCAGAGGGTTCATAAAACCACTTCTATACTATTCATCTACCAGTGAATTCTTGAATTGCGAGCAACAAGAATGAACATCAGAATCTCTCCGTTCGAGCTCTGATTTCTCGTAATTTATTCTGATGATCATTTTTACCTATGTAGGTGTCAGTCAAGAACATATTCTCGCATTCGGAGGAGAATGTTGGCGATTAGAGTTTCGTAAGTAGACCACGCCACAGAGATAAAACGTCGTATTGATTCCCATTCCAGATCCTGTATCATTTCCGTGACACTGTCTCCCCTGTATCATGACAACACAAAACGGGCGGCCCTTCTTTGGACTCTTTCTATGGCTTCTGTAAAACCCAGTTGATAAGGATCCCACAATGGGCAGAAATACTCCAAATAAAGACGGACAAGCGTGGTGTATGTAGTCTCTTTAGTAGTTCTGTTGTATCTTTTAAGTGTTCTGCCAATAAAACGCAGTCTCTGGTTCGCCTTTCCCACGACATTATCTACGTGTTCTTTCCAGATTCAGTCTGAGATAATAGTAATTCCTAGGTATTTAGTGAAGTTTACGGCCATCACGTTCGATTGATTTATCGTTCTGCAGTTGTTTTTGATCTTCAGAGACTATACTAGACGATAAATAACGTCGTCATCTGCAAATAACCTAAGAGAGCTGCTCGGATTTTCTTACAAATCGTGTAAGTAAATATGGAACACCAGAGGACGTATAACACTTCGCTGTGGAAGCCCGGATATCACCTCTGTTTTACTTGATTTACCATCGATTACTATAAACTGTGTCCTCTCTGACAGGAAATCTGCTATCCAGTCGCAAATATGGGATGACATACCATAACCACGTAATTTGATTAAAAGCCGTTTGAGAGGTATGGTGTCAAAAGCCTTCTGGAAATCAATAAATACGGAATCAATATGAGAACCGTTGTCGATGGCGCTTATGACTTCGTGTGAGTAAAGAGCTAGTTGTGTTTCAAATGAAAGATATTTTCTAGATCCGTGTTGACCTTGGGTCAATCGATCATTCTGTTCGAGATAATTCATAATACTTCAATACATGATATGTTCCAAAACCCTGCTGCAAATTGACGTCAATGAAATAGGCCTGAAGTTTAGTGGGTTGCTCCTACTGCCTTTATTGAATATTGGTGTGACCTGTGCAATCTTTCAGTCTTTCGGTACAGATCCTTCTTCTATATGGCTGGTAAGTAAGGAGCTATCGCTTCAGCAAAATCAAATAGAAATCCGGACAGAAGACTTGTTCTTGTTAAGTGATTTCAGTTGCTTCACTACTCCGATGATATCTATTTCTACGTTACTCATTTTGGCCTCTCTTCGTAATTCGAAATCTGGAATATTGGTTTCGTCTTCTTTGGTGAATGAGTTTCGAAAAGCTGTGTTCAGTAACTCTGCTTTAGTAGCGCTTTCAATGGATCGCCATTTCTATCACGTAGTGAGAGTATTGTTTGTCTTTTCCCTGTAGTATATTTGACATATGGCCAAAATCTCTTTGGTTCCGCAGTCAAATATCGAGAAAGAGTTTCGTTGAGGAAAGTATTGTAAGCATCTCGCATTGCAATCCTCGCTAAATTTCGAGCTTCTGTGTAGGATCGCCAATCCGGGGATTTTTGGTTCGTTTAAATTTTGCATGCCTTTCCGTTGTTTTTGCATCAATGTCCTGACTTGTTTTGTGTACCAAGGGGGGATCACTTCCTTTTATTAATTTATTTGGTATAAAACTGTAAATTTCTGTCGATACCACTTCTTTGAATTTCAGACACATCTGGTCTAGATGCTTGTTCAGTGTATGGAATGAGTGGAAACTGTCTTTCAAGAAGCAGGTTAGTGTATTTCTATCTGCCTTTCTGAACAAATATACTTTTCGTTTACTTTTGGTAACTTTGAGACTTTCGATATTCAGTCTCCCTACGACAGCCCTGTGTTTACTAATACCAGTATCCGTTTTGATGCTGGTTATGAGCTCGGGATTATTAATTGCAAAGAGATCAATTTTGTTTTGACATCAATTTACAATTCTAGTTGGCTCATGAACTATATGTTCGAAGTAATCCACAGAGAAAGCGTTGAGTTCAATTTCGCACGATGTTTTATGCGTAACTCCTGATTTGAACATATAATTTTGCCAATAGATTGAGGGTAAATTGAAATCACCGCCTACTATTATTGTATGACTCGAGTACGTGGTTGCAATTTGACACAAGTTTTCTTTGAACCTTTAATAACGACATTTTCCCGTGGATGTATTATATATGTGTATGTCATACATTTGAAAAAATAAATAAATCATTTTCTCTATGTCCGTTTGAATGCTTAGAATATTGTGTAAAAATCAACGAAGATTTTTTCGAGATTTTATGTAACATAATTTTCCTTATGTTTATGTTTGGTTATTTAAAAAATCGTTCGCAAACTTCGAAGACGTGGAGTGAGTAAATACTATTTTGAATAGGAACCCATGACCGGAAATGTCAAAAATGTTCAGATGTTTGTAAATCTATGGGACTTAACTGCTTGGTTATTAGTAGCTAGCTTACAAACTACTTAAACTAACCTAAGGACAACACACACAACCATGCCCGAGGGAGGACTCGAACCTCCGACGGCCCAGGGCCGCGCGCACCGCAGCATGCCGCCTGTCTGCGCGCGGCTATACCACCGCGGCACAAATGTCATTCAACGATTTAAGTGTAGTTCTTCATTTTTGACTCTGTTAATCACATCTCTTTAACTCGTAAACTGGACATAGCTCTTAAGGTACACATTTTGGAGCCCATGTTTATTAGACATGTTGTTGTTCTTTTGGTCCGTACTACCTCCTCCTAAAATATGGGAAGCAAACAGCTTGCAGTAGATGAGTTTTGTTTCAGAGTATCGAACATGATGAATCATTATAGTATCCTTCGGTGAGATTTTCTGACATGGTTTCATGTTCAAAATACGAGGGCCATTTTTAATATAAGAACTTACTGGTAACAGAGTAATAGAAACTTTATTTATGAAATTTAATCTACATCTAAATCCACACTCCGCAAGCCACTAGACGGTGTGTGCCGTACGGTACCTTGAGTACCACTACCGGTTTTCCCTCCTATTCCAGTCACGTATTATTCGCGGAAAGAAAATTGTCGGTACGCCTCTGTGTGTGCTCTAATCTCTCTCATTTTATCCTCATGATCTCTTCGCGATATATATATATATATATATATATATGAAGGAGCAATATACTGCTAGACTCCTCGGTCGAAACTTCGACAAAAGTCCGTACCGAGTAACAGAACGTCTCTTCTGCAGAGGCTTCCACTAGAGTTAATCGATCATCTGCGTAACGCTTTCTCGATTACCAAATTATCCTGTTATGCAGCGTGCTGCTCTCTGTTGGATCTTCTCTACTTTCTCTATCAACCCCACCTGGTACGGATTCCACACCGATGAGCAGTATTCAAGCAGTGAGCGAACAAGTATACTATAACCTACTTCCTTTGTTTTCGGACTGCATTTCCTTAGGATTCTTCCAATGAATCTAAGTCTGGCATCTGCTTTACCGACGACTGATTTTATATGGTCGTTTAATTTTAAATCACTCCTAATGCCTACTCCCAGATAATTTATGGAATTAACTGCTTCCAGTTGCTGACCAGCTAAATAATAAAGGCTCTTTCTTTCTATGTATTCGTAAAATGTTCAAATGTTTGTAATTCTATCGGACCAAACTGCGTGGTCATCAGTCCGTAGCTTACAAACTACTTCAACCTAGGTAAACTAACCTAAGGACAACACACACACACCCATGCCCCAGGGAGGACTCGAACCTCCACGGCGAGCAACCGCGCGCTCCGCAGCGAGACTCTTTAGACCGCTCGGCTACTCCACCGCGGCTATGTATTCGTAGCATATTACATTGTCTACATTGAGATTCAACTGCCATTCCCTGCACCATGCGTCAATTCCATGCAATTTTCCATTGTTACAACCTCTCTAATATACTACAGCATCATCCGCAAAAGCCTCAGTGAACTTCCGATGTTATACACAAGTTCATTTATATAAATTGTGAACAGCAACGGACCCACGACACTCCCCTGTGGCACACCAGACATCACTCTTACTTCTGAATAGCTCAATCAACAATAAGCACATTGTTTCAGTATTCAGTGTAATCACCATGATCAATTATACATTTATGGAATCATGGCACCAGGTAAAGGATCTTAGTATCGAAGACATGTATCGCCCTACCGTCATATTTTGCATATGTTGCAAGTGAATTATGTGATCAACTAATCATGTTGAAACTTGAGGACGTAAAACGGAGTGCTGTGTAAAATTTGAAGTTACTCAGTGAAACAATTTCCGAATTTTTGGTAACAAACTTACATAACGATTTGTCTTTATATACATATACAAATTAACAACAGAGCCCATCTTTTTCCTATCTATTATTACAGCATCATGCAAAAATTAAAAGTTTCAAAGATTTTCCTAGCAACTTCCTTCGTATTGTAGATTGTAGATTATGAATATGTTTACATAGTTGATTTATTATAAATAATATAAAGCCTGTCTCACTTCGTATGTTTATTAAAGCTACGTGTAAAAATTGAATTAAACCGGTCAAGCACTAACAACTTCATCAACGACTGCTGTTACTGCAGTGGTGTACTTGACCCCTCTGAAGGCATGCTGCGGGCACGCTTGTGCTCCAGCTTGGCCAGGAGAACAGCTATAACGGTAACGCCTCTAGGCCTCTCCACCGACATTTCCTTACACTGAGTCACCAACAGTGGCTGCTGCTACAAATCGCCCGGTACCACAGGGTCTACTGGCCTACTACCAGACCAGACTGACAGGTCATACCTCTTTCGTTCTGTCCTTAACACAAGAACCGCCAAACATTCATTCCTAACCCTAACAACCACCAACGGCATAAAAATGACCCAACTCTAGTCAACCTGTTTGCAGCTTCGTCTTAGCCTTTAATAAATCAGATATTGACCTTTTCATGTTTATTTTATTGTTTTGAAAACTTGTTTATTTTACAAAATTCTGTTCATTCGCGCAGTACACAATACTTGCTTGAACAAAGTTAACAATTCCAACAGCTGTTGTGCATCAACGTGTGAAACATAAATCTCGTTATAAACTAGACTTGCGTAAGGAATTTAAACAGCTGCAAGAGCTGTCGTGCCTGTTACTTAAATTAACCGAAATGGTGCGATAAACTATGCTTTACGTCGAGGTATATAATCGAAATCGCGTGATAAACTATGCTTGCTTCAAAGAAGGTATTTGGCCTGCAAAAAGAATAAAGAATCTAAATAACTGCAAGAGCTGTCCGTTGGATGATGGGAACAAGAGGGATAGGGTATGGCATAATAATGTCGTCTCTGCGGTTCTAGTGTTCAAACCTTCCTATCTTTTGTGCCTGTTATTTTATCGATGGGATCTTATTTGTGAGAGATAGAATCCATCACAGTCGCGCATCATGAGACTTTTCCATTAGAATACTAATCTTTCACAGATGTACCAGTAGATTTTTTGCATTGGCCTCCACGTATGTGAGGGTATGGGCAGGCTCCATTTCTTATCCACAGCAGATCAGACGCGTCGATGTATTTCATCGTATAATTCGTCGTATAATACTTGTTCACCTAACCACAATAACATTCTTCTGTGATGCTTTGAAAGATTCTAATTGTGATTTCAGAGCCTGTCTATGAAACTACTCGATAAAGAACTCTGCAGAAATTATACCTAACCTATTCGATATACGAGGCCTCTCCAACTGGAGCACTTGGTGCTTGCGCGCCCCAGTGCCGCGCCGTGCGGTCCCGCCGCTTTCCCCCACCACTCTGGCCTCAGCGTCTCGCAGCACGCGTGTGACAGAGACAGCGCTCGCTCTCGCGTCTTCTTAGATGCAATGAATATCCGTTCTGAACCTCATCAAATAGGACACTGTTAATCTAGCTTGCGAACGTTTAGCATGAGCACAAAAGGTTAGGATTTGTGTGTGGCACAAAGCTTAATATGCTGCTCTACCGTAAATATTAAAGCAGCGGTAAAGCGCCGTCACTACAAAAATAAACATTCCGTAACACACGAGGGAATTATCGGACCAGACAGATTACTGAATTAAAAGCATAATTGCCACAATCCGAAATTAATTATTGTAAATACCTTTTTTGAAATTGTAATTATTACGGATCATGCGGCCCCTCCAGTGGAAGGTTCGAGTCCTCTATCGGGCATGCGTATGTGTGTTCTCCTTAGTAAAGTTAGCCTAAGTTCTTTGTAAGTCGAGGAACCGATGACGACACAAGTTTTGTCCCGTAGGATTACAAACGTAAGAACATTTGGATCCCTGACCTCGTTTTCAAGAAAGACATAGCGGGTTATTTACACGACTTAAATCAGTCGTTGCTGGGTAAAAATAAATTAATCGGTACGATATGTGACCATACTGGAAGTTCCAAATTGCATATTTTGCTTTCTAGAAGATTCAAGAAGAGTATATGGAAAAATTTTCCTCTCAAAATCCTTTAAATTAAGTATTTATGTCCATATCAGGAAATACACGAAAGCGTTACATTCATTTCATAAAAATTTTGAAGATTGGTTTGAAGAAATAACTAAACCTGCACTCAAATGTTCAGATGTTTGTAGAGCTTATGGGACTTAACTACGGGGTCATCAGTCCCTAAACTTACAAACTACTTATGAGCTAGTTAAGACTCAGGACGGCACAAATATCCATGCCCGAGGGGGGATTCGAACCCCGACCGTAGTGGCCTTGCAGACCGTGACTGACACGCCGCAGACAGCTCGGCCACCGCGGCCGGCAAACCTGCACTCGATAGTTATTACAATGTCTTTTTCGGTGCACCCAAAGGAAGCCCCGTTTTGTCTCCAAATTAAACTGATAAAACTACATTACAATATTGATATTAATTCCACTTTATAAAGGCGTTCATCGACAAGAATCGCGAGGATTCATGCCCTTGTCGTAAAATTCGTTGCAATGTCCTGAACAACGATCATTTTTGAACAAATATTTTCAGTTACGAATATTAACGAAATAAAAACAAGCTCAAACTTAAATCATCGTTGCAAGCTGTATTTTGAATGACAACTGCCAAAACGATTGTGCGTAATATCAGAAAATTTGTGGCTTCAAAGCAATGCCAAAGATGAACAAAGAATGCTGAAAATTTGTACAAAATAAGGAGCACAATAAAATTATTCTTTCTGGTTATACACAAAAATTAGCATTATTATTACTCGATTCACTAATTGACAACAACACGCTTCCGGCCTCGCTACGCGCGTCGACAACACTTCCCCCTGCTACCTCTGCCCTGACAGCGCTGTGCCCGCCGCGCTCACATCACGTGCCCCATGTTACTCTGTGCCCATACCAACGGCGCTGCAGCAGAGCAACGGTGCTTTAATCGCGGTGCCCGGCGGTGCTAGCGAAGCACTCGAGTTGGAGAGGCCTGCAATAGACGGAAGTCTTGTAGCTGACAATAAAAGTGATTATTCCGTAAGGAATTTTCTTCCGACGGTGAGAGCGATGTACTGATAAACCAAGTATTAAAGCTTCAGTCTTCTTTTCTATGCAGCTTAGATACTCCTTGTATGAGTCCTCTCTAGCATTCTACATGTTTACTCTGCAAGTCACATTTAAGTACCTTGCAGAGGGTTTATTGCACCTCTTTCATAATATTTCTCTACCGTTCCATTCTCTAATAGCGCGCGTGCAGAAGGAGCACCTAAATCATTTCGTCATCGATCTGATTTATTTTACTGATAGAAGGAAACACGCAACCCCACAGTTCATCCATATTTCGACACTATCTAAGGGTGTCTTCAACAGAGACGTAAAGAATAAGAGCATGTTGGACTCAGGACGTATAAAGTAACATCAGGTTTGTTCATAAAAACGATATTCCAGGTGATAACTACCGAGTTTAATGAATCAAGTACCGGTCGCTGTTTCGGTTTCAGTTTCGGCGAACGTGTTGCGTTCAGCCGTAGTTTGGGTTTCGTTCAGAAATCAGCCGAAACCAGCTATCGTGAACTTACGGACGAAGTCGGGTCGCGTTCAGGATAGATTCAGTCAAAAACAGCGCTTTACCTCTGTTGACGGCGCGCCTTTTAAATACTATAAGTCTTGCCTCGCGTGTAAAAATTGTATTTTGTTGTTAATCGCAGTATAATGCAGTCTTATAATGATATTCTTATACTGTGTTTGTAATAATTTAACTTATACAGTATTGTACTTAATTGAACGGGTTCTCAAATGGAACAGGTTTTCAGCATGGAAAAGTTTTATTAATGTGTTTCCTTATATGTAATTTTTTTTAAATAACCAGTATGGGTTTAAGAAACATTCATCATGTGGTACACACCTTTCCCGTCGAGTTTGCGTGACTACCCAGTGCCGCCGGCGGTGGCCGAGGGGACTGAGGCGCTTCAGTCACGGTCTGCACGGCCACTACGGTCGGGGAGTCGAATCCCCCCTCGGGCATGGATATTTGTGCCGTCCTTAGTTGTAGGCAGTTCATAAGTAGTTTGTAACTTTAGGGACTGATGACCCCGTAGTTAAGTCCCTTAAACTCTACAAACATTTGAACATTTTGACTACCCAGTCACTCGTTGATCATTCCGGGGCAGTAATAGAAGAAAGCAAACGGAAAGCTGAAGTTCTACATTCAACCTTAAAGAAACGTTTCACGCAGGAGGACCGCACAAATGTACCATCATTTGATCAACGTACCAATACCGAAATGGAGAACATAGTAATAGGTATTTCCGGTGCAGAGAAGCAGCTGAGAGAGCTAAATACGAAAATGTCTGCTGTTCGGTTTTACAAAGAGTATTCTGCGGCATTGGCCCCCTACTTAGCTTGCATTTATCGCGAATCTTTGATTCATCGCAAAGTTCCTAGTGATTGGAAAAAACCGCAAGTGACCCCCGTTTATAAGAAAGGAAAGAGAACGGGCCCACATAATTACAGGCCAATATCGTTGACATCAGTTTCCTGTAGAATTTTGGAGCATATTCTCAGTTCGAATATAGTAAATTTCCTTGAGGCGGAAAAGCTTCTTTCTATGAATCAACACGGGTTTAGGAAACGTCGTTCATGTGAAACTCAGCTTGCCTTTTTCTCACATTACATCTTGCGAGCCATGGATGAAGGGTAACAGGCGGATTTTGTTTTTCTCCACTTCAAAACGGCGTTCGACGCGGTGTCACACTGCAGACTGCTAACTAAGAGACGAGCTTATGGAATAGGTTCACAGATTTGTGACTGGCTGGAAGACTTCCTATGTAATAGAACGCAGTACGTTGTTCTCGACGGCGAGTGTTCATCAGATACGAGTGTATCGTCAGGCGTGCCACAGGGGAGTGTGATAGAACTGCTACTATTTTCTATCTATATAAATGATCTGATGGACAGACTAACTTGTAATTTCCGGCTGTTTGCTAATGATGCTGTGGTGACGTCTTCAAGTGACTGTATAGTATACATCATGACTTAGACAAAATTTCTAGTTGGTGAGAAGAATGGCAGCTAGCTCTCAATGTAGAAAATGTAAGGTGATGCGCGTAAGTAGGAAATACAACCCCATAATATTCGAATACAGCATTAGTAGTGTGCTTCTTGATGCTGTCGCGTCGTTCAAATACCTAGGCGTAACATTGCAGAGCGATATCAAATGGAACGAACATGTAAGGACAGTCGTAAGGCGGACAGCCGACTTTGGTTTATTGGGAGAATTTTGGGAAGATGTACTTCATCTGTAAAGGAGACCGCGTATAAAACGCTTGTACGACCACGTCTTGAGTATTGCTCAAGTGTTTGGGACCCGCAGCAGGTCAGTTTGAAGGAAGACATAGAAGCAGTTCAGAGGCGAGCAGCTAGGTTTGTTACTGGTAGGTTCGACCAATGCGCGAGTGCCACGGAAATGCTACGGCAGCTCAATTGGGGATCACTGGAGGAAAGACGACGTTGTTTTCGTGAATTTTTGTTGAGTATATTTAGAGGGCCGGAATTTGAAGCTGAGTGTAGTACGACAAATTCTACGTCAAATAGTGACAATTTTTCACACGTACCGATAAACACTAACACAGCTGGTATAAGACGTGCAGGATTTGGGAATTGGCTCGTTTAACGCAAAATTTTATAGGAAATAAATTATAGAGCACCTAATTGCGTTTCTGAAATGTCAATGAAACGGACAAAAAACCTTGCTGATCAGGAAATATCGACATTATTCGCTGCCAACAATCATACCGCTAGTCGGAACTGTGAGGTTATTTTTCGAAATACTTTATGGAGAAACGAAACTTCCTGGCAGATTAAAACTGTGTGCCGGAACCGGGTCTCGAACCTGGGACTTTTTGCCTTTCGCGGGCAAGCGCTCTACCGACTGAGCTATCCCGACACGACTCACGATGTCGCCTCACAACTTTACTTCCGCCAGTACCTCGCCTCCTACTTTCCAAACTTCACAGAAGCTCTCCTGCAAACCTTGCAAAACTAGCACACCTGGACTAGCATTCTGGAAACATCCCTTAGGCTGTGGCTAAGCCATGTCTCCACCATTCCCTGTCTTCCAGGAGTGCTAGTCTTGCAAGGTTTGCAGGAGAGCTTCTGTGAAGTTTGGATAGTAGGAGGCTAGGTACTGGCGGAAGTTGTGAGGCGGCATCGTGAGTCGTGTCAGGATAGCTCAGTCGGTAGAGCGCTTGCCCGCGAAAGCCAAAAAGTCCCAGGTTCGACTCCCGGTTCCGGCACACAATTTTAATCTGCCAGGAAGTTTCATATCAGCGCACACTCCGCTGCAGAGTGAAGTTTCATTCTGGACTTTATGGAGTACTGATTGAAGCTCATTTACTGACAGGAACAAAGTCTATACGTCATCAGCTGCATATAACGACAATTTTACTTCGCTTAGTTCTAATTACTGTAATACACAAATGAGAAATAGTAATGTTAACGCATAGTAAATTGTTGGGAGTAGGTATTCTCCTTAAAATACAACCAAAAAAATTACGAAGTATATACGAGGTTCTGACTGCGCGCGAGTCCAGTCTGTCGACGACAGGACCTCATCTGGGTCTGTCATGCAGTGACCATGCTACACAATTCTGCATACATATCAGTGTTAGGGTAAAGTGTAAGTGTTATTTCTGTGTTAGACCGTCGTCAGTAATAAACATATCGTAACTGCGAGCCCGGACTTTATTTTGTGAGAATACCTACTCCCAACACCTTACTACATTTTTAGCTATTTTGCTTTGCACTTTCTTTAGAAATAAAATGCGCTACGAGAAATGCAGGGAATACGACACAGCTTCACAAACAACAAGTATGAGGTTTTGTATGCGCTGGCTCACAAGTCCAACTTAAGGGGTGGTTGGTTAATAATAGCAACTGCCGGATGCAAAATTGAGGCTAGTAAATCTGTACGCCTCCTGTGTCATCTTTTACGGAGTGGTTCCGCTTACACACACTCAAGAAGGCTTAGTACAGGACGAAGATCTTGCATAATGTGGGAAAACTAGCGTCTTGTGGTATAATGTAAATTTATCGAAATTTTAACTAAATTGCGTCAGTTTCGGTTTCAGCCGAAAGTGGAGGAGGAGCCGAATATTCGGTTACGGATCGGTCGGAAATTATGTTTCGATCGGACTCAAAAGAAAAAAAGAAAAAAAATTAAAGCACAGTGGCTAGCCGCTTTGTGTGGCCGTAGTGGTTGCAGTCAGGAGCGGATTCAAGACTGATGTTCTACCATAGCCCATAGCGGCTAGGGAAGTGAGGACGGAATATATTTGAATAGGGACCCATGTACGGAAACGTTACCCAACTCTTCATCTTTGACACTGTGAAACAAATCTCTTTTTCTGCAAACTCTTTGTCTTGCATAATTTGGCATGAGTTAGTACTGACCAAAACAGAAAAAAGTCTGTTAAACAATGGGCTCTAAAATGCTTATGTCAAGAGCAATGAGCACTTGCCCAGTGGAAGAGCTGTGTTTTACAGAAGCGAAAAAGAAGAAGTTTCATAGCGCTTAATTTGTGCATTTTTGAGCCCATGTTCAATGGACATTGTTTTCATGTTTCGGTCCATATTACTTCCTTGGAAAATATGGAAATCAAAGAGCTTCCAGTACAAGAGATTTGTTTCCCACTGTCGAAGATAAAGAAGTGGATCGTTGGATGACATTTCCAGACTCGGGTTCTCTTCAATAACGTATGTACTCATTCTCGTCCCTCTACAAACATGAAAATTTGTAAAAGATTGTTTTCATCACTTTGAATATACACAGTTGTGGCAAAATTGCAAGAAAGAGAATGTTAAGATTACCTAACATAGTCAGGTCTGGAGGCGATCTAATCGTTTTATAGTTTTCAAAATGACAAGCCAACATCGCACACTAACAATTTATTAAATGACGACCGGTTTCGGTGCACTGTGTCACCATCATCTGGTCACATATACGTTATAATCTGGTCATCTTGTTAAAAAAAATTGGGTATAAAATAACAAGTGCAACATTGTACTTAGTCACTATATAAAAATATATATACCCAATTTTATTAACAAGATGACCAGATTATAACATATATGTAACCAGATGATGGTGACACAGTGCACCGAAACCGGTCGTCATTTAATAAATTGTTAGTGTGCGACCTTGGCATGTCATTTTGAAAACCATAAAGAGAATGTTAATATGAAACGATTATCTTATGACGGTGCAGCTTGAAACGATACAAATAAAATTATTAATTAGCCGAAGAGATATTTTATTCAAGGAGCGTCTCTCTCTCTCTCTCTCTCTCTCTTCCCTTGTTTTTCTGATCCGAGAGAAAGAACAGCGTTCGACTTCGTCTGTCTGTACCGGCCTCTGATTAGTTAAGACGTATCTGTAGCGCCTCCTGTTATACATGTAATGCATAAAGTGAGTATACTGATCTTATAAGTGAAATATACCGTGAGGTATCTTAAAAATTTAATATGTCGGGTTTTCATTTATTTAGCATCACGCCATTTCATACTGGCAAAAAAAATTCGGCCCATTGAAGTTGTGTGGTGTTTGGACGCCATTACGGCTGACGAGATTTCGTGCAGTGATTGTCGCAAATTTCATTAATTTACAAACTAAATAATTCTCCTTCAAAAATTAACCGGCTTTTAGAACCTGCAATCGTGTTTCATATAGTAAATCTTAATTTTTGAAGTCCAATAATTTTCCGCGTAATATTTTTCCCGCAACTCCGACTGGACACTCAAGAGAAATTCAACGTACGGTCCGCTGGACGAACAAACCACGTAACAAGTCCAACCCCATATCACGACGGTGTTTTACCTTAATTAACATAAATTTTTATTACAGCAACCACCACAATGAGCTGATGTATGTTTAAAAAGGTAAATTCCGTCTCTTTTTATAGTGCAACTGCCGCCAACATATATCATTCTATTTTCCAAACTATTTAAAGAATCATAATTATTTCCACTATTTATTCAGAAATTCCGACCTCTGAAAGTATTAGTTACGAAATTTTGACCATTTTGAGCCGATTCCTGACTTACAAGCTATTTACGAAATTAATTCTGAGCTGAAAGTTAAACTTTTTCATAAACCTAAATCCCCAATGCAGTTTCATTATAAGCTCTTGTTTCTTCCGAGCTTGTTACAATAGATTGGTGAAGAAATCCGCCTTATGCAATACACCTTGCTTCATTTTTATCACCCAGTTACGTTTCGGCATTTATAGTGCAATATTCTGTGGGCTATGCCTTTTATTTCCTGAAATAACCTGTTTCAGGTGTTTTGATTGTATAGTCATTTGGAAAGTTGTTTAATTTGAAAGATATATATTCAACGTATTAGGCCTATGTTTGTTTATGCTGCTGAATAAAGGCAGCATGCAAATCCCGCCGAATACATTAATCTAAAAGAATTCTTAAGAATCAACTGCGGGAGAGTAGACGGTATCACATGATAGCATTATAAATTGTACTTTGATCGTTCTAATCTGATAGGTATTTATTTGAGGTATTACCGATTTTCAGCAATTTTCAACTCATTTTTCATTTTTGCCAATTACGACGCCATCAATCTTAAAAGCAGTTTCCTACAAAAGTTACATATTACTTCACGGAGAATCCTGATCCGCAAAAACATGTTCAAAAATCATCCCTCCTCCCGCATGCAGGGATGCGGCAGGAGGTCGAGCTTAATGTTGATGGATCCCCCTCTTCGAGATGAAAACATTTTATTGGAATTTTCTTTAAATCTGATTTGTATTTTTCCAAATATTCTGAAAAACAATTTTAAGTGCCTCACCCTGTATATAAAGTTCCAACCAAACGCTTCCAAATCCAAAACGATTCCTCCAGTCGGGCCGACTACTGACCCCAAAAGAAACACGTTTGTTTGTTTCCTTCCCACTGCAGGTAGTCGACCCATCCGAACAGAGCCGTCGGCGGTGGCTTTGTTTGCCCTCTCACCAGGGTCAGCACCGGTCTGAACCACTGGGGTCAGAGCCCGCAAACAGTGTTAGGGCATTCTTTTCAGTTTTAAGCAGTAATCCGTACACCATGGCGCCGAAGCCAGGGTAAACCCCAAAAGGATTAGTGGTGTGCGTCTGTTTCCGAAAGTTCAGGCTAAAGGCTGAAAAACAGGCAGCCACTAGTAATGGAGGATACTTCTTTGGCAGTGCCAACCGCTTGTGCAGCTTGCTCCACGAAGCATAATTTCCACCTAAACTGTATATAAAATCACCCTAAGTCGTATCTAAAAACCTAAATAGAGCAACACTTCTTGCATTGTGATTAATTAAAGAAAACGAGATGGTTTTATCTAGCAATTCCGTGTTATGAAAATTAACCGCGGAATGTGAATATTTGCAAAATGGTCTACATTCTTGACTGAATGGGTCAAGGCCAATGAAATCAGAAAATCAGCATGGCGAGGCGATGTGAGGAGGGCAGTCAAAAATCAAATGAAATAGATCTCGGGTGAAGAGCCTGTCGTATGTGTGCATAGGACACAATATTTCGACAATCGACCACGTTGCCATCATCAGGTGTGCTGATGTACTGTACATCAGCACACCTGATGATGGCAACATGGTCGATTGTCGAAATATTGTGTCCTATGCACAAATTCTCACATGACATCTTGCGAGCCATGGATGAAGGGCGACAGACGGATTGTGTTTTTCTCAACTTCAAAAGTGCGTTCGACGCGGTGCCACACTGCAGACTGCTAACGAAGATACGACCTTATGGAATAGGTTCACAGATTTGTGACTGGGTGGTAGACTTCCTAAGTAATAGAACGCAGTACGTTGTTCTCGACGGCGAGTGTTCATCAGAGACGAGTGTATCGTCAGGCGTGCCCCAGGGGAGTGTGATAGGACCGCTATTATTTTCTATCTATATAAATGATCTGATGGACAGAGGAAGTTGTAATTTGCGGCTGTTTCCTGATGATGCTGTGGTGTATGGGAGGGTGTCGTCTTTAACTGACTGTAATAGCATGCAGGATGACTTAGACAAAATATCTAGTTAGTGCGAAGAATGGCAGCTAGCTCTCAATGTAGAAAAATGTAAGGTGATGCGCATGAGTAGAAAAAACAATCCCATAATGTTCGAATACAGCATTAGTAGTGAGCTTCTTGATGCTGTCGCGACGTTCAAATATCTAGGCGTAACATTGCAGAGCGATATGAAATGGAACGAACATGTAAGGACAGTTGTGAGTAAGGCGGACAGCCGACTTCGGTTTATTGGAAGAATTTTGGGAGGATGTACATCACCTGTAAAGGAGACCGCGTATAAAACGCTTGTACGATCACGTCTTGAGTATTGCTCAAGTGTTGGGGACCCACAGCAGATCAGTTTAAAGGAAGACATAGAGGCAGTTCACAGGCGAGCAGCAAGGTTTGTTGCTGGTAGGTTCGACCAATGCGCGAGTGTCACGGAAATGCTCCGGCAACTCAGTTGGGGATCGCTGGAGGAAAGACGACGTTCTTTTCGAGAATTTCTGTTGAGGAAATTTAGATGGCCGCAATTTGAAGCTGAGTGTGGTACGATCTTGCTGCCGCCTACTAACATTTCGCGTGGTGATAACAAAGAAAAGATAAGAGAAATTAGGGCTTGTACGGAGGCATATAAGAATTCTTGTTTTCCTCGTTCTGTTTGGGAGTGGAATAGGAAAGGAAATGCCTAGCAGTGGTGCAGTGTACCCTCCGCCACGCACCTTGCGGTGAATTGCGGAGTATGTACGTAGATGTAGATGTAGAATACGATAGGCTGTTCACCCGAGATCTATTTCATCATGAAATACGTCTGGAAAAATTGATGAATCATAAAAATCGAATGTTTGTAAATGTATGGGACTTAACTGCTTTGGTTATTAGTCCCTAGGCTTACAAACTACTTAAACTAACTTAAATTGACTTATGCCAAGGACAACACAAACTCCAATCTCCGAGGGAGGATTCGAACCTCCGACGGCGATAACCGCCCGCTCCGCAGCGAGGCGCCTTACGCCCGCTGCACACTTACGCGGATGGTCCACGTTCCGCGTGCATTGCTCGTCACGTATTCAAATGGGGCGCCACACCACACAGTTGTGTGGATGGTACACACGCGGTAGAGCCGTCCGCGCAGTCATTCCGTGCCGGGGACCGTCCGTGTCAGATAAATCCACAGAGGCAAGTTAGTGCGTGCACAGTCCTGTGGGTACCGCGCGCGGCATAAGCACAATACCTCATTTCAGCCACATAATTCCACTATCGTGCTAATAGGAGTCTCCACAATATCTTGTGATCTCTTTCACCTATACTCCACCTTCAGTACATCAACAGCATCCTAACCGATCTATGTCCCGACTCCCATGCCTCTCCAGCTGAATCAATGTCGACATCATCTTGGGAGACGATATAGTAACTATAGGAATTCAGTTGTAATACAATGCAAACGTAAAATTATCTATGCTCAATGAGGATATTGTAGTAAGGCTATGAATGATTTAATATACAGGGTGTTACAAAAGGGTACGACCAAACTTTCAGGAAACATTCCTCACACACAAAGAAAGAAAATAGGTTATGTGGACAACATGTGTACGAAAACGCTTAATTTCCATGTTAGAGCTCATTTTAGTATTTACGGATCAGGCTTCATTCCAACGTAATCAAATTATAAATTTTCACAATCAACATATGTGGGCTGACGAGAATCCGCACGAGAATCCGCACGCAATTGTGCAATCACGTCATCAACACAATTGTCACAATACCCAATGTTTCGTTAGTATGTACTGTACTTCCTCGATTCACGTCATCAACACAGATTTTCTATGAACGTTTGGGCAGGAATTGTTGGTGATGTCTTGATTGGGCCTCATATTCTTCCATCTACGCTCACTGGAGCACGTTATCATGATTTCATACGAGATACTCCACCTGTGCTGCTAGAACATGTGCCTTTACAAGTACGACACAACATGTGGTTCATGCACGATGGAGCTCCTGCACATTTCAGTCGACTTCTTCGTACGCTTCTCAACAACAGATTCGGTGACCGATGGATTGGTAGAGGCGGACCAATCCCATGGCCTCCACGCTCTCCTGACCTCAACCCTCTTGACTTCCATTTATGGTTGCATTTGAAAGCTCTTTTCTACGCAACCCCAGTACAAAATGTATAGACTCTTCGTGCTCGTATTGTGGACGGCTGTGATACAATACGCCATCCTCCAGGGTTGCATCAGCGCATCAGGGATTCCATGCGACGGAGGGTGGATGCATGTATCCTCGCTAACATTTTGAACATTTCCTGTAACAAAGTTTTTGAAATCACACTAGTACGTTCTGTTGCGTTGTGTTTCCATTCCGTGATTAATGTGATTTGAAGAGAAGTAGTAAAATGAGCTCCAACATGGAAATTAAGCGTTTCCGGACACATGTCGACATAGCATATTTTCTTTCTTTGTGTGTGAGAAATGTTTCCTGAAAGTTTGGCCGTACCTTTTTGTAACACCCTATATAGTCGCTTTCTGCGCACTTATTCATATTCTTACCTTAAGATTACTGCTACTCGTTCTGTCGGAGTAATAGGGATCCTTTTGAGATTTTCAAGTATCAAGCTCTCTTGTATTCTACCGACAAGCTCGTCAAAGAAACGAATAGACACAGGAAAATATGTATAAAATTTATCTTGGTCGTTGCGCAAATCGGAATACATCGTGACGAATGCTCCTTTCATACATATTTGCTCCACCTCTCTCGAGTATACTTTCTCTTCTTGTATACCAGATAGGCTGAAATGACTTTTAGTTGTAGAGAGCTGATATTTATGCATGCCATCTACATCTACATGGGATACTCTGCAAATCAAATTTACGTGCCTGGCAGAGGGTTCATCGAACCACAATTATACTATTTACCTCTCATTCCATTCTCGAATAGCGCGCGGGAAGAAAGAACACCTGAATCTCTCCGTTCGAGCTCTGATTTCCCGTATTTTATTCTGATGATCATTTGTAGCTTTGTAAGTGGGAGTCAACAATATATTTTCGCATTCGGAGGAGAATGTTGGCGATTGGAGTTTCGTAAGTAGACCACGCCGCAGCGATAAGCGCCGTTGTTGTAATGATTCCCATCCCAGATCCTGTATCACTTCCGTAACGCTGTCTCCCCTGTATCGTGACAATAAGAAACGAGCTGCCCTTCTTTGGACTCTTTCGATGTCCTCCGTCAAACCCACCTGATAAGGATCCCACAATGGGCATCAATACTCCAAAAATGGACGGACAAGCGTAGTGTATGCAGTTTCTTTAGTAGTTCTGTTGCATCTTTTAAGGATTCTGCTAATAAAATGCAGACTCTGGTTCGCATTTCCCGTGACATTATCTACGTGTTCTTTCCAGTTTAAGTTTAAAGTAATAGTAATTCCTAGGTATTTTGTGGAGTTTACGGCCTTCACATTTGATTGATTTATCTTGTAAACAAAGTTTAACGGATTGCTTTTCGTACTCATGTAGACGACTTCACACTTCTCATCATTTAGAGTCAATTGCCAATTTTTACACCATACTGATATCTTATTTAGATCTTTGTGCAGTTGCTTTTGATCTTCAGATGATTTTACTAGACGGTAAATGACGGCGTCATCTGCAAACAACCCAAGAGAGCTACTTAGATTTTCCCCTAAATCGTTTATGTAATTAAGGAACAGCAGAGGACTAATAACACTACCTCTGTTTTAGTCGATGCCTTACCATCGATTACTACGAACTGTGTCCTCTCAGACAGGAAATCCGCTATCCAATCGCAAATTTGGGGCGATATACCATAACCACGCAATTTGATTAAAAGCCGTTTGTGAGGTACGACGTCAAAAGCCTTCTGGAAATCAAGAAATACAAAATCGATTTGCGAACCCTTCTCGATAGCACCCATCACTTCGTGTGAATAAAGAGCTAGTTGTGCTTCGTATGATCGATATTTTCTAAATCCGTGTTGACCTTGGGTCAATAGATTGTTCTGATCGAGATAATTCATAATAGTTGAATACAGGATAGGTTCCAAAACATTGCTGCAAATTGACGTCAATGAAATAGGCCTGTAGTTTAGATGTACTAGAACACGGATTTCAGGGCAAAGAGCACAGTGCACTAAAGTCTACTTTGGCTCGACTGTACAAAAGCGCGCGCATCCGCCTGGCTGTGCAGACTACTGACGCAGATCCGCCAAACGCGCGATAACGTGAAACGCGGACCGTCCGCTTAAATGTGTAACGGGCCTTAGGCCCCTCGGCTATAGATTTATAAGAATTCCTTTATAACATCCATTAAACACACAGAGAGCAGTAAGTACGAGGGTAGTCAAAAAGTAAGTTCCACTTCCACGTTATGACTATCTAGTAAACCACCCATACAAAAGCAACTCAGATATGACAACATACGACTACAATGTAAGTTCACCTTTCCACACAGTCTCCAAGAGACCGTAAACATTTATCGGACAGTCAACTAACTTTCCGATTCCGGATGCATAGACATCTCCTCCGGCGTTTTGTAAGCACGCGGAGACACCCGTTTTTGAAACCGTTGTCCACCGACATCCGTTTTTAGCTTACCAAAAAGATGAAACTCGCATGGCGCTATGTCGGGACTGTATGGAGGGAAGATGTTGCCAGATGTCCCACTTGAATCGCTGGGGCAGTTTGTTGCACGTTTGTGGGTCTTGTGAGATGCGATTTTCATCTTTTAGGTAAGCTCAATACGGATCTCGGTGGACAACGATTTAGAAGGTGAAAGTGGCTGTCTTCTTGTGCTTACAAAACTTTGGAGGAGATTGCTATGCATCCGAAATCGAAATGGTGGTTGGCCGTTCCGAGAAATGTTAATATTCTAATGGAGACTATGTGGAAAAGTGAACTTGCATTGTATGTTGTGATGGTCGTGTTGCTTTTGTATGATGGCGTAATAAATGGGCGTAACGTGGATGTGGGACTTACTTTTTGATCTGCTCTCGTATTTTATCATTCTGTTAAAGCTGTGCATGACTAGTCACACATTCATGCATTCATTACAAATGTCCATTTCCGAAAACCAAATACTTTTAACAATCATCACTTTAGTATTCATTAAAAGAAAAAAAACTATAGTTTCTGCATGACATTGCAAGATGTAAACCGTAACATACAGGCTGCACTAAAAAGTAAGGCTATGCGTGCGAAATCTAACAAAGTGGAAATAAATTGCACGTTTCAGCAAGGGTACATATTTTTCAAATACTTTTTCTCTCGTGATGGTATATTTACTTCAACACACACCCACACAAGTTCAGGGTATTGTACTATCAGTTGAGTCTAGAGCAACGGGTACACACAGTCGAGCTAAATCCCTTCGCAGCAATCGTTGAAATTTCGGCAGTGTTCATAAGCGAGGGCTGCCAATGAACATTCAACAGTAAACTACTTCATGGTTCGTTAGGGCTAAATAATTTTTAATAGATATGCATAATGCATACTTGAGAAAACCCCTAAAAATTCCTCACAATCACACTTCCCCTTAAATTTCTCCCCGAAGTACTTATTTCTCTAAATTCCCCATATAAGAAAGCAGATTTCCCCTAAATGTAAGAGGAAAACATCCAAGTAGGCAACACTGGTTTGCTAGCCCAACACGAGAAGAGCGGATCTTAGCGATTCTCCGTTTGCGATACCACTTGAATCGGTCGCTCCCATAGACCCCTTCAGACACAAGCGATTTGCCAAGCAATTTCAAGTAGTATTACGAACGCAACTTTGTCGATAACCTGCTGTGTACACTGAAATACTGTGTTTGGTATAAATAGCAATTTATCTCTACATGTCTACCAATTCTTGTAGACGATGTAATTTCTAAATAATAATTGTAGTTTACTAAATTTCTTTTCAAACTCTCCTTGGGAACTGTGGAAATACTTTAGAAAAAAATATCGTATCACGTTTCTGACAAATGCGTGAGTGAATAGCGTACGTCTTTCCAGGTTTTTAAATGCATTCCATTTTCGTTCATTACTCCTCAATTCCTTTTCCATTCGTCAGTATTTCAGTTATTTAGAGATTTTTTTTTCTGATCTAGACATGTCGAGTTGTGAAATCAAGGTTATCGCGAGACTTCTGAATGCAGAGTGCGAAACAAGTTAATTACGTGTGAAAAAAATGCAAAACATCTTCCTCGTCGTTCATTGTGTATTGTAGGCGTACTTGGAAATCATTTAGGATATTAATATTTCCTTCAAGTATGAACTGCTACAACTGGATCTATCTTATTAATATAACTGTATGTATTTGCGGAGTGTGGACATTAGGAAAAGTACGGCAGGTCCTGGTCTACAAAAACGTTGTCAATAGCAGCACTTTTGATTACCGTAATTTCTCTTGTAAATTATATTGAGACTTAAATTGTATGAAATGACAAGAGACTTCAGAATGGCTGTGTAATATATTTTCCCTTGAACATTCAAATGAAATTTCGTCACATTGTCCTAAGCGATTCTTTTGTCGTACATAATCACGGTGAGAGGTAACTCCTGAGAATTTGTTATTCACGTCACACTTTTGACACTGTGGATGTAGGAATATTGAATTCGCTAATGACTTCCGAAATGGAATGTTCCACTGCCTCTAGCTCCAACGACTGAACGCTGGGCGATGAGACACTTAGATGATGAGCGTCTTTGCTGCAGCTATAGTGTGCGGCAGAGCACTGTCGTGAAGGTTTTCGTTACGTACTCGCGCTGTCGCCTAATGAACAAAACACGAGCGTATGGAATATCAGAAGAATTGCATGTGATTGAACTGAAGATTTTCTAACGAAGAGAACACAGCATGTTATTCTCAATGCAGGGAAGTTTTATGGTGTGAACGTAATTTCTGGGGTACCCCTAGGGACCATTACTTTTCACAATTTATATAAACGACCTCTTAGAACACGTTGGGATTTCATTGTGTCTTTCAGCGGATAATACTATAGTATATGTGAAAGTCGTAATGCTGGAAAATTATAGCTGAATACAGGAGAATCCGTAACGTATCGACGCTTGGTGAAAGGAGTGCCAATTGAGCCTCATCATAAACCGATGTAATGTTTTGCGAATATGTACAAACAAATAGCCTTTACTTTGAGATTGTGCAATTGCAGCACAGTCACCGCAAGCAGTTACTTTATTAAACTATCTCGGATAATGCATGAAAAGTTATTTAGAGTGGAGTGACCTCTTGAAATTATTTGTGGATAACCTAGATCAAAAACTGAGATTCAATGGAAGAAAAGAAGTGTAGACCATCAACAAACTAAGTACTCGAATGCTAAGTACTTGAATAATAATTCTGAAGGTGGAATCAGCAGCAGGCGGGAATGGTAGAGGAGTTATAGAAGATTGTTACACAATCATTCGGCAAGCGGAAAAGCGTCATGGAGACGATTGGCAAGCTCAAGTGGCAGACATTGCGAGAGATGAGTTCTGTATAACAGTAGGGGATACTGTGAAAGATTGGACAGTGGAAAAGACAATTTAGAGATATGGGAGTCCACAAGGAAGCTTACCGGCGGTCGTTTTTTACGCGACTTTAACAGGGAAAGGAGGAAGTGACACTCGTGCACAAAGTACTCTCCGCCACTCACCGTGGGGTCGCTAGCTGAGTATACAAGTATATGGCCGCGGTAGAGTAGCCGAGCGGTCTAAAGCACCTCGCTGCGGAGCGCGCGGTTGCTCGCCGTGGAGGTTCGAGTCCTCCCTGGGGCATGGGTGTGTGTGTTGTCCTTAGGTTAGTTTACCTAGGTCTAAGTAGTTTGTAAGCTACGGACTGATGACCACGCAGTTTGGTCCGATAGATTTACAGACATTTAAACATTTTTACAAGTAGTTTCAGTAGAAGGACAGTGCCAACATTCTTCATTGTCTGCATTAATATGCCTACTCTGTGATTCAGAACTAACTGCCTGCCACGTGGATTATCGATCTACTTCCGACGGTCGCGGTGGCCGAGCGTTCTGCGGCGCGTCAGTCACAGTCTGCACGGACACTACGGTCGGGGATTCGAATCCCCCCTCGGGCATGGATATTTGTGTCGTCCTTAGTATAAGCAAGTATAAATCGTTTGTATGTTTAGGGACTGATGACCTCGTAGTTAAGTCCCATAAGCTCTACAAACATTTGATCTACTTCCTATTTCTTTACCGTTCCACTCTCTGGTACATCGCGAGAAAAGCAAACACCTCTTAGATCTTACAGTGCGTCCTCTGATTTCTCTTAATTTTTCCGTATGTACGTGAACGAAAAGAAAGTATTTTCGCATTCGGAGGAGAAAAATTGACGATTGAAACATAAAGGTCTTGTCGCAACGAATAAAACGCCGTTGTTTTAACAATGTCCCGATCTCATTTATCATTTCTGTGACTCTCTACCCTCTAACTTTGGTCTCTGTGTCCTCCATCAATTCTATCTGGCAATGAATGCACGCAGCAATGCTCTCGCACAGCGTTTCTCAACCAGCCTAGTCGCAACAATTTGGTGTATCACGAATACATATCAAGTGTGCCGCGAAATTTTTTATGGCTTCTAATCTTCCGCAGATAAAATATGCGGAGTTTAAAATTTTGTCACTAATTCGTTTCTTGGAGTAGCCCAATTTGAAGTTTCAAAAATATGTTCAAATGTCTTTAAAGCCTATGGCACGTAACTACGGGCTCAACAGTCCCTAAACCTACAAACTACTTATGAACTACTTAATACTAAAGACGGCACAAACATCCATGCCCGCGGGAGGCCGAGCGATCAGCAACTAACGCTCCGGACCGCTCAGGTACTTCCGCGCGACTTGAAATTTCAGTCGTGTTCGTTATGAGCTTGGGTTTTTTGAAGTAGGAAAAAAATACTTTTAGAGATGTGATGAAAGTTTCGAACGCACTTCGGCGTAATCAATGAAATTCAAAGAAACTAACCGACGTTTCGGCCACTGAGTCAGGCGAATACGCAAAATAAGGCTAGTAGCAACAGTGGCGAAACGTTGGTCAGTTTCTTAAAGACTGACTATGCGGTCTCACACCGAGGAGAATTTTATTGATTGAGGTAGAGAAAGGTTGGCCCAGCCGAGGCAGCTAAAGTCAGTATAGACAGAGTCGCTAGTGGAATTGTTGCCTCTTCTATCTTTTGTTCACTTTCCCCAAAACATTATCTACATGATCGTTCCAATTAAAGTTATTCGTAATCTTCATATTCACAGAATATATGACTTCAACTGCGAATGAGCAAAGCTGAAAATGTATACCCCGCAACGGATTAGAACCTGGGTCTCCTGGTTTCTAGGCAGTTGCGCTGACCCCTACACCAATGGGGGACACTGTGAGCACGGCACCTGCAAGAACTACCTAAGCACGCCTACCGTCAAATACAAATCTCCAGCTCTACCGTGCCCACAGTACTCAAACTCGTGATCACTGTGTCCCCACTGCATAGAAAGCAAGAGACCCGGGTTCGAATCACGGCTGGGTACACAATTTCAGCTTTGCCCATTCGCAGTTGAAGTCATATATTCTGTGAATATGAAAACAATAATAACTGCAGGATCAGAAGTGACGTCTATTCTTTCGGAATAGAGGCCACATGTATATATTATTCGTAACCGTAATCCATGGGCATTTAGTTGAATTAACATGCTTAAGATCTGTCGGCTTTATTGCATAATCTATATTCAATTCCTTGTAGTACTCCCGGTCATGAACACACAACTCTATCTATTTTTAGCACCAAACAGATACATCCTCGAGATCATATTGAGAGTTAGTTTTGATCTTCTGATGAATTTTCTTGTCGGTAAATGACAGAATCATCTGTAGACAATCTAAGCGAGCTGCTCACAATGTCTGCAGAATCATTTACCCAGACTGGAAACAGCAGTCGGCCTCGGACACTTCCTTGAAGAGCGCCAGGTACCACTTCTGTTTCATTTGACAAATATCTATCTACATCTACATGGGATACTCTGCAAATCACTTTTAACTGCCTGGCAGAGGGTTCATCGAACCACCTTTATACCAGTCATCTACCTGTCAATTCTCGAATAGCGCGCGGGAAGAAAGAACATCTGAATCTCTCCGTTCGAGCTCTGATTTCTCGTATTTTATTCTGCTGATAATTTCTACCTATGTAGGTGGGAGTCAACAATATATTTTCGCTTTCGGAGGAGAATGTTGACGATTGGAGTATCGCAAGTAGCCCACGCTGTAGCGATAAGCGCCGTTGTTGTAATGATTCCCATCACAGACCCTGTATCATTTCCGTAACGCTGTCTCCCGTGACAATACGAAACGAGCTGCCCTTCTTTAAACTCTTTCGATGTCCTCCGTCAAACCCACCTGATAAGGATCCCACACTGCGCAGCAATATTCCAAGAAAGGACGGACAGGCGTAGTGTATGCAGCCTCTTTAGTAGTTCTGTTGCATCTTTTAAGGGTTCTGCCAATAAAACGCAGTCTCTGGTTCGCCTTTCCCACGACATTATCTACGTGTTCTTTCCAGTTGAAGTCTGAAGTAATAGTAATTCCTAGGTATTTTGTGGAGTTTACAGCCTTCACGCTTGATTATCTTGTAAACAAAGTTTAACGGATTTCTTTTCGTACTCATGTGAACGACTTCACACTTCGCATTATTTAGAGTCAATTGCCAATTTTTACACCATAGCGACATCTTAATTAGATCGTTCTGCGAACTGTGACCTTTCCGACAGGAAACTACGAATCCATTTGCACATCTGTGCAAGAAATGGTATTAGCTAAGCCACTTGTTAGGAGGAATATCAGAAGCCTTCTTTAAATCTATAAATATAGACTCGATTTGAGATCCCTCTCTCATTATTTTATGAGAATAAAGAGCTAGTTGTATTGCACGTGAATGATTTTTTTTTCCGAATGCGTGTTGTTTCTAGGAGGTTTCCACATCCCACTGGGCGAATACCGGACTAATCATCACGTTCCGCCTAAGTTAGACCAATTGCAAACACAGAAACGTTGGCACACTTCCGAATGTCTACTACTACACACTCTTGTGATGCATATATTTCCTACCAGACGTTGGAAGGTAATGCCGTGGCCGTAGGAAGAACATCCGGCTCCCGCATAGAAGTAACCAGTCTATAAAACAGTGGCGGTGCCGATCGGCCGCCTGTCTTTCAAAATATCATGCCAAAGCCAGAATTAACCACGACGGCTGTGGTCATGCGGGACACCGACAAAGAGGTACACACACTGGCGATTAATTTCGGTATAAATACGGAACCAGCCACTTTTATGGATGTTTTAATTCTTCCACAATTACACTACTGTCCATTAAAATTGCTAGCACAAGACGAAATCCAGATGATAAATGTGTATTAATTGGACAAATGTATTATAATAGAACTGGCATGTGATTACATTTTCACGCAATTTGGGTGCATAAATCCTGAGAAATCAGTACCCAGAACAACCACCTCTAGCCGTAATAACGGCTTTGATACGCCTGTACATTGAGTCAAACAGAGCTTGGATGGCGTGTACAGGTACAGATGTCCATGCAGCTTCAACACGATACCACAGTTCATCAAGAGTAGTCACTGGCGTATTGTGACGAGCCAGTTACTCGGCCAACATTGACGAGACGTTTTCAGTTGGTGAGAGATCTGAAGAATGTGCTGGCAAGGACAGCTGTCGAACATTTTTCGTATCCAGAAAGGCCCGTACAGGACCTGCAACTTGCGGTCGTGCATTGTCATGCTAAAATGTAGGGTTTCGCAGGGATCGAATGAAGCGTAGACCCACGGGTCGTAATACATCTGAAATGTAACGGCCACTGTTCAAGCGCCGTCGATGCGAACACGAGGTGATCGAGACGTGTAACCAATGGCACCCCATACCATTACGCTGGGTGATACGCCAGTATCGCGATGACGAATACACGTTTCCAATGTGCGTTCACCGCGATGTCGCCAAACACGGACGCGACCATCATGATGCTGTAAACAGAACCTGGATTCATCGGAAAAAATGACGTTTTGCCATTCGTGCACCCAGGTTCGTCGTTGCGTACACCATCGCAGGCGCCGCGTCAAGGGTAACCGCAGCCATGGTCTCCGATCTGATAGTCCATGCTGCTGCAAACGTCGTCGAACTGTTTGTGCAGATGATTGTTGTCTTGCAAACGTCACCATCTTTTGACTCAGGGATCGAGACGTGGCTGCACAATCCGTTACAGCCATGCGGGTGAGATGCCTGTCATCTCGACTGCTAGTGACACAAGGCCGTTGGGATCCATCACGGCGTTACGTATTGCCCTTCTGAACCCACCGATTCCATATTCTGATAACAGTCATTGGATCGCGACCAACGTGAGCAGCAATTCGCGATACGATAAACCGCAATCGCGATAGGCTACAATCCGACCTTTATCATAGTCGTAAACGTGATGGTACGCATTTCTCCTCCTTACACGAGGCAACGTCGGTCAACTGCTGTTTGTGTATGAGAAATCGGTTGGAAAATTTTCCTCATGTCATCAAATTTCAAATTCAAATTCAAATGTTTGTAGAACTTATGGGACTTAACTACGGGGTCATCAGTCCCTAAGCTTACAAACTACTTATGAACTAGCTAAGACTAAGGACGGCACAAATATCCATGCCTAAGGGGGGATTCGAACCCCTGACCGCAGTGGCCGTGCAGACCGTGAATGGAGCGCCTCAATCCCCTCGGCCACCGCCGCCGGCCCTCATGTCATCACGTTGTAGGTGTCACCACCGGCGCCACCCTTGTGTGAATGCTCTGAAAAGCTAATCGTTTGCATATCACAGCATCTTCTTCCTGTCGGTTAAGTTTTGCGTCTGTAGCACGTCATCTTCGTGGTGTAGGAATTTTGATGGTCAGGAGTGTAATTATTTTCGAGTCACTTCAGGCTCATCATGAGTGGGGATGTTACAGAAACATATTTTCTTAGTAGCTTTTCATCAGGTAAATGCTTTTACACATTATACCTTAGCACTGGCAATATTCACACATCACACTGTGTTACTACATTTTCAGATACAATTTTTTACTTAAAGTAAGAATCCAACGTTTACATTAAGTGGAAAATGTCGACGTCAATTGTAGTAAAGCAGTGAGAAGTCTTAATATTGTCAGTGCCAAAGATTGAATATGGAAAAAAATCCATTGCATCGTCTAACTAAACTTGGTGTAAGAATACATAATATTCATGCACTGGTGATGAGACTACAGTGGCTGGAAAACTAGTTATGCAACGATAAAAATATCCATTAAAGCTGCTATTGCATATTTATACCAAATTAAATTGCCAATTTACACTACAGTTAGCAATCCAGGACGGATATATGTTGAGAGTACATACGTTCATAATGCAGGCGGCTAGTGCATTGATCTTGCTTGGCAAATGTGTCAGACCATAATATTAAATCGCCTACGAAGGGCAAATCAGACTTGCTGTATTTTAAACAAGAATATCAGTCAACCTGAGTAACTTTAAATACCCCAGCGTAGCGAAGCCGCTCAAGTAAATTATAGGCAAGTCTTCTTGTCCAGATTGCGTTTCAGTTAGGTTCTTTACAGACTATGCTGATGTAATAGCTCCGTACCTATCAATGATTAATATAACTGCTCCCTCGACGAAAGAACCACACGGAAAGACTGGACGACCCATGTTGTTAATCCGCCAGACGGGTTCGAACCAAAGCCGAAACATCTCGCCATTTCGGATAGTAACACTATAAACCGAGCAATCAAGCGGACAAATGTAATCATGAACGTACGTGCGTACTGCTTCGAAACGTATCATAGCTGCACTGGCATTCAGGAGGACGGTGGTTCAAATCCACATCCGGCCATCCAGATTTACATTTAGACAACACGTCAGTGACTCGACTGGCTTATACGGATGATGAAATCCGGCAGTAGGGAAGAGTTGAGAGGAATGGCAAGCTCGTATTGCCAGACTGACAGTAAAGCAGACTTGCAAGTCAGTGAAGACAAGACGCAATACATAGTTCTAAGCAAGTCGGCTGGAGATGGGGACCCGGTCACGGTGGACCATCTCCGATTCAAAAGGGCGAGTACTTTAAAATATCTTGGTAGCCTCTTTAGTGATCAGAACCTCTGTGAAATTGGAAGAAATGCAAGAATTGTTGTAGGCAATAGAGCATACTTTAGCCTTCAGGACGTGCTAGAGAAAAGGTCCATGACAAGAAGTCTCAAGACCAGGTTGTATCAAAGTATGATTATGGCAGTGGTTATGTACGGTTGTGATAGCCTCACCCTCAGAAGAACAGATGAACAGAAACTATTGGTTTTCGAACGAAAAATCCTCCGAATAATCTATTGTCCTGTGATAGATCCACAAACAGGAGAATGGAGAATTAGGAAAAAAAAACAAGAATTAAAAGAGCTTTACGCACAGCCGAACATTATAAAAAGAATGAAGAGAAGAAGGCTGACCTGGGCTGGACATGTAGCAAGGATGAATGAAAGGAGGATACCCCATGATGTGCTGTTGGGAACGGTAGCTGGAAGGAGATACCGGGGATGACCACGGTTAAGATGGAAAGACAATGTTGACAGAGACACCGAGGACATGAGACTAGGAGCAGGTGATTGGTTGCAAAATGCTCGCAACCGGGAGCGATGGAGGAGTAGTGTAGAGCAGGCATTGGTCACTAAGACCCAAGCTACGGATAAGAAGAAGAATGATTCCCCTAAATCACGTCAGTCAAACTTCGGCTTGATTACTCTCAAATGGTACGGCCAATTTCCTTCCCCATCCTTAGGCCGGTATTACGCGATCATATTTCTTTGTCAAAATTTACATAATAAAAATTTGATAGTGTATTCGGGCACTTTGACATATCCCTGCTTTCGTCAAAAAAAAAAAAAAAAAAAAAAAAAAAAAAAAAAAAAAAAAAAAAAAAAAATGATTATATCTAGTGCCTCGCAGTAGATTTGATTATAAAAGTCGTTTGTCTTCTGTTCAGTGCAATACGAAATGTAACTGCTTGGACCGCGCTTATTTGAAAACAAACCTTGTTTGAAAACATGGCGTCGAATTTTAGTTGGTGTGTGCCGTCTGCGACAAAATTAACTGAAAGTTATGTAGCAGACGAAGCACTGTATAATCCCAGACACCATGAATGTAAGAACAGATTAAGGAGTCTTCAGACTTGCAAGAGTCGCGGTGGAGTAGCCGAGCGGTCTAAAGCGTCTCGATGCGGAGCGCGCGGTTGCTCGCCGTGGAGGTTCGAGTCCTCCCTGGGTCATGGGTGTGTGTGTTGTCCTTAGGTTAGTTTACCTAGGTTTAAGTAGTTTATAAGCTACGAACTGATGACCACGCAGTTTGGTCCGATAGATTTACAAATATTTGAACATTTTTGAGACATGCAAGAGAATGGTGGAGGTACTGAACAGTGAAATTTGGCCTCGGTGTACAGCCGAAGATTTGAGATTAATGGACTCGTGTGTTGCATCAACCACAAAATTAATAGACTATATGAAGCAGGTTTTTATAAGCTCTCCACTCTTCTCAGTATAATAATTATCAAATCTGTTTCTGCTCTGTTGTTGACAGGTTCTTGTGTGCACTCATGTCCGGCCAGTAAGTTAATCCTTCTCGTGTAGCGAACATTTCGTTGCCAACATGAGCACGTTACGCCGCTGCGCCGTAACTAAAATTTAACCCCAGAAGCAAGAAATAGCTGTGTCACTGTAAACCTGTCTTCCGCCGATATAGTCTTTTCACGTGAGTATACTGATTTTTAATGTGTGGAGCCACTTTACTGAGTAAATACCGATACGTTGTATCATCCATTCTCCAGTAATTTATATGTGACTTGGCGCCCTCCGCTTGCAGCTCCCGCAACAACAAATGATTCCCACACTTTCACTCAAGTAAGTCCCTCTTTTTTTTCAAAATGCAGTTTTCGTAGCAGCAATGACAGCGTGTGATAACATGTGTTTACTGTCAGCCATGTTGAAATATGGTCAAAAATACGACGACAGTGTAATACCGCTTTTTAGCCTCACACAAAGATTACATTAACAAAAAATTTAACGAACTTTTGATGATATGTGTATGTCAAAGATTTGATCAAAAATTTGACCGTGTAATACCGGCCTTAGCCGAGCGTGAGCTCCTTCTCTAAATGACTCCCGCTGTCAAATCATATGTTCAAATGTTCGTAAATCTGAGGAACTACTGCGGTTATCAGTCACTAGGCTTACAAACTACTTAAAGTAAGGACAACACACACACCCATGTCCAAGAGAGGTCTCGAACCTCAGAAGGTGAGCACCTGCGCGCTCCGCAGCAAGGCGCCTAAGAACGCTCGGCCATTCCGGCGCTACGAAGTCGAGGGGACGTTAAACCAGTCTAAAACAGACAGTCGCGAAACTCAGTAGGGGAAAAATTCAACCATTTGACTGCTGAAGCTGTGTTAAGTTCAAAAGAAACTGATTTATAGTTATATATAACGTACTGGTACGTAGTTAAACGTTCCACATGCATTTTTTCTGCAGTTTTTCAACATCTTAATACATTTGATACTGGTACTAGACACGATTTATACATGCTTATAGACTAAGTGTTACATCTCATAAAAGCCCTTTTCGCTTCATTCTTGCTCAGATTGCTTGCATGTTCCGTTCCTGTCATGTTTTCATCGTACCTACTCCCCGGGAATGTAAAGGTACTGTAAATCTTTAAGAATCTTCTCCTGCTAAAATCTCAGTTTGTCTGTACACGTTAAACTACAGTTGTCAAGTTTTATTCTACATTTTGTACAAACAAAACTTTCGACTATCATTGCTGCATCACCAATAGTAGACTACTGTGCAAAAACTTGTTTTGACTTCCACAAACCTATCAGTAGACTATCAAAAATACTGAGTTAGTTACCTCTGTCTCTGTTACAGATTCCACACACCCTCAAAATTTAACACACTTTATTCTCAGAATGAAACTTTCACTCTGCAGCGGAGTGTGCGCTGATATGAAACTTCCTGGCAGATTTAAGTTGTGTGCCGAACCGGGACTCGAACCTAGGGCCTTTGCCTTTCGCGGGCAAGCGCACTACTGACTGTGCTATCCCGACACGACTCACGATGCCGCCTTACAACTTTACTTCCGCCCGTACCTCGCCTTCTACCTTCTCTCTCTCTCTATATATATATATATATATGTACATATATATGTTGTTGTTATGGTCTTCAGTCCGGAGACTGGTTTGATGCAGCTCTCCACCCTACTCTATTCTGAGCAAGCCTTTTCATCTCCTCATAAGAACGGCAACCCACATCCATTTGAATCTGCTTACTATACGCGTCTCTTGGTCTCCCTCTGCGATTTTTACCCCACACACTTCCCTCCAATGCTAATTTTACGATTCCCCGATGTCTAAGAATGTGTCCTACCAAGCGATCCCTTCTTTTAGTCAGGATATGCCAAAAATTCCTTTTCTCACCAATTCTGTTCAGTACCTCTTCATTAGTTATGCGATCTACCCACCTAATCTTCAGCATTCTTCTGTAGCACCACATTTCAAAAGCCTCTATTCTTTTCCTGTCCACACTGCTTATCGTCCATGTTTCACTCCCGTACAAGGCAACACTCCACACAAATGCCTTCAGAAAAGACTTCCTTACACTTAAATTAATATTCGATGTTAGCAAATTTCTCTTTTTCAAAAATGCTTTTCTTCCCATTGCCATTCTGCATTTTATATCCTCTGTACTGCGACCATCACATGTTATTTTACTACCCAAGTAACAAAACTCATCTACCACCTTCATTGTTTCGTTACCTAATCTAATTCCTTCAGCATCGCCTGAATTTCTAAGACTGCATTCCATTATCTTTGTTTTGCTCTTGTTAATGTTCATTTTATACGACAGCTTCAACACACTGTCCATTCCATTCAACTGCTGTTCCAGGTCCTTTGCTGTCTCTGACAGAATTACAATGTCATCAGCAAAACGCAATGTTTTTATTTCTTCCCCCTGAACTTTAATCCCTATTCCAAATTTTTCCTTGCTTTCCTTCACCGCCTGATCGATGTACAAATTGAATAACATCGGAGAAAGGCTACAACCCTGTCTTACTCCTTTCCCAACTGATGCTTCCCTTTCATGCCCTTCGAGTCTAATAACTGCGGTCTGGCTTTTGCACAAGTTGTAAATAACTCTCCTTTCCCTATATTTTACCCCTGCTGACTTCAGAATTTGAAAGAGTGTATTCCAGTCAACATTGTCAAATGCTTTCTCCATGTCTACAAAAGCTAGAAATGTAGGTTTGCCTTTCCTTAATCTATCTTCTAAGATAAGCCGTAAAGTGAGTATTGCCTCCCGGGTTCCTATGTTCCTCCTGAATCCAAACTGATCTTCCCCGAGGTCAGCTTCTACCAGCTTTTCCATTCTCCTGTAGATAATTCGTGTTAAAATTTTGCAACCATGACTTATCAAACTGATGGTTCTGTCATTTTCACACCTGTCTGCGCTTGCTTTCTTTGGAATGGGGATTATTACATTTTTCTTAAAGTCTGATGGCATTTCGCCTGTCTCATACATCCTACATACCAGTTCAAATAGTCTTGTCATGGCTGGCTCTCCCAGAGACTTTAGTAGCTCTGAGGGTATGTGATCTACTCCTGGGGCCTTGTTCCGACCCAGTTCTTTCAAGGCTCTGTCAAATTCATCTCTCAGTATGGTATCTCCTATTTCATCTTGATCCACTTCCTCTTCCCTTCCTACAACATCGTCTCTAAGTTGATTTCCTTTGTAGAGCAGCTCTATGTACTCTTTCCACCTTTCAGCTTTCCCTTCTTTGCTGAGAACTGGTTTCCCATCGGAGTTCTTGATATTCGTAGAGTTGCTTTTCTTATCCCCAAATGTCTCTTTTATATTCCTGTAGGCGGTATCCACTTTTCCCCTTCTTATACATTCTTCTACAGATTTGCATTTGGCTTCTAGCCACTCCTGCTTAGCTATTTTGCACTTCCTGTCAATCTCATTTTTAGTCGTCTGTACTCCATTTTGCCTGTTTCATTTACTACATTTTTATATTTTCTCCTTACATCAATTAAATTTAGTATTTCCTGTGATATCCAAGGATTTTTTGTAGGTCTTGCCTCTCTACCTATTTTGTTCTCTGCTACCTTCACTATTTCATCTCTCAATGCTACCCATTCCTCTTCTACTGTTTTATTGTTAAATCTCCCTCTGAAATTCACCAGAACCTCACTTTCCTTCAACTTATCCAGGTCCCATCTCCTTATTTTCCTACCTTTTTGTAGTTTCTTCAGTTTCAGCCTACAGTTCATAACCAAGTTATGGTCAGAGTCTATATCTGCCCCTGGGTATGTCTTAGACTGTAAAACCTGGTTCCTAAATCTATGTCTTACCATTATAAAATCTATCTGGTATCTCCCGGTGTCTCCGGGTCTCTTCCACGTATACAACCTTCTTTTGTGATTCTTGAACCAGGTGTTTGTTATAACTAAATTATGTTCCGTGCAAAATTCTACCAGACGGCTTCCTCTTTCATTCCTTTTGCCCAGACCATATTCACCTACTATCTTCCCTTCCCTTCCTTGTCCTACTACCGAATTCCAGTCTCCCATAACAATTAAGTTATATTTTTCTTCGATTTCCTCATCATCGGCAGAGCTAGTTGGCATATAAACCTGTACTATTGTTGTTGGTGTTGGCTTCGTATCTATCTTGACAATGATAATGCGATCACTGTGCTGCTCATAGTAGTTTATCCGCATTCCTATTTTCTTATTCATTATTAGTCCTACTCCTGTGATACCCCCAACTGATTTTGTATTTATAAGCCTGTACTCACCTGACCAGAAATCCTGTTCATCCTGCCACCGAACTTCACTAATCCCCACTATATCTAACTTCAACCTATCCATTTCCATTTTTAAATTTTCTAATTTTCCTACCCTATTAAGGGATCTAACATTCCACGCTCCGATCCGTAGAATGCCAGTATTGTCTTTCCTGATGACAACATCCTCCTGAGTAGTCCCCGCCCGGAGATCCGAATGGGGGACTATTTTACCTCCGGAATATTTTACCCGAGAGGATGCCATCATCATATGTTCATACAGTAGAGCTGCATGTCCTCGGGAAAAGTAACGGCTGTAGTTTCCCCTTGCTTTCAGCCGTTCGCAGTAGCTGTGTGGCAAAGCCACATTAGCTGATGTTACAAAGCCAGCTCAGTCAATCATCCAGACTGTTGCCCCTGTAACTACTGAAAAGGCTGCTGCCCCTCTTCAGGAACCACACGTTTGTCTGGCCTCTCCACAGATACCCCTCCGCTGTGGTTGCACCTACGGTACGGCTATCTGCATCGTTGAGGCACGCAAGCCACCCACCTCGAAAGAGAGAGAGAGAGAGAGAGAGAGAGAGAGAGAGAGAGAGAGAGAGAGAGACCTGTCATGTTAAGAGTGATCTACCAAACCTTATGCCTAACGTCACTCACATACCGGAAATTCTGCATTTTACTACATTATTCTGGAGCTGAGACATCACTATATTGTAATGTGTGGTTTACGATGGGCCATACTGTTTATAGGAAACCAACTCACACAGATTTGTATATCTCTGATAGTTGTCGCACCCAGCTTAGCGTGCAGGAGTTCGTAGCTCAGTGCACAGGACTCACGTCATTTCAGACCCGAAAAGTTTATCAACCGAGCTTTCCCAACTAGAGGTCACTTTTCGCCAGAATGGTTATAGTGAAGGGCAGATTAAAAGAGTGGTGTGCTATCGAACACATGTACAACGGGCTTGAGATAGTAGCACAGAGGTGGCTCCCAAGTCAGTGGACTTTTTTATGGCATTCGTTGGTAGCATTTCCAAGAATATTTGCCGTGTTTTGCGTAAATATAATGTGAAATGTGTTGCTCGACCACCACATAAAATTAAGGCGCCGTTAGGGTCCGTAAAGGACGATCTTGGTTTGCACAAGGCTGTGTCATGTCATATATTGTTCAAAGAGTTAGGACTGTTGAGGAGGATGTATTGAGCAACGTCACACACATTTACAACAACCTAGCAAATCTGCTGTTGTCGAACATTTCCTAGACGCAAGTCACCATATAGAATACAACAAAATAGGTATTTCGGCATGCACTGCTAGCTATTGAGATTTATCAAGGGAGCTGTTGAAATAAAACTAGCGGATAACCTTATGAATAGGAATGGAGCTTTTTGCTTGAATTATGCATGGAATCCTGCTCTCTAGCTTGTCAAAAAACAGAGGGACAAATTAATGCCACCTCATCCGTTGAAAATTGATATTTGCTACTGACATTTCTGATTATTTTCATCTTTGGTAGTCTGATGGCGCTGTTCGCTTGCTTTTTCGGTGTGTGTTTGTTTTCTTCCCTGTTGTCGTTGAATACCGAGGTTTTATATATGTCGTTGCGGATTGCTTCAAAACATTTTCAAATGTCTGTAAATCTATCGGACCAAACTGCGTGGTTATTAGTCGGTAGCTTACAAACTACTTAAACCTAGGTAAACTAACCTAAGAACAACACACACACCCATGCCCAGGGAGGACTCGAACCTCCACGGAGAGCAACCGCGCGCTCCGCAGCGTGGTGCTGTAGACCGCTCGACTACTCTACCGCGGCGCGGATTGCTTCCTCGCTGCAGTATTGCGATGTGAATGGCAGGGTGGACTCCTGCCGAAATATCGGCCGACGTCGATTTCTGTTCCTGGCGGCATACTCGTAAGTTTTTCGAATCACTACAGTGTGTTACAAACGGAATAGCCATTTCTAGGAACAAACATACATCAAATTTTAATTATTTATTACAGACAAACAATAATGAATACACACTAATGCGCATGTCACTGGGTAGAGAAAACTACGCTGCTGTTTGTAGCAACGCTACCAGATACACCACAAGAGAAATCACTTGGTCTGTTGGAATTTGCGTGAAGCCAATCCATTGTTGTAACGCAACGAGTGCTCCGTCACCGAGCAAGTAGCCGCCAGCCTCTGCACAAAGAGATTTATGACTGGCATAAAAGATTCTTGGAAGTCGGTTGCATATAGAATTCTTACCAGAACCGGTAGACAACACATGTCTGAAGAAAATGTGCAGCGATTCCGATATGTTATCGCACGGACTCCTCGCAAATCTCATAGATAGGAAGTGCAGGATTTCTACTTCCTCAAACAACGACGCCTTTGTTCCGAAATTACGCCTGCGTATGAAGTCTTAGAATTTGCAGTTCCTGCAGTAACAGGTTCCGGACGGCCGTAACACCATGTCCAAATTTTCCATTACACTTCTGCATGACACGCCAGCGGAATGAAGGATTAATCTTATAAAAGTGATAGACATCTATCGAGTAAGATAAACCGCGATAATGTACGAATTTGAAAAGTCACAAGTTCCTTCCAACATTAAGGAGACTCATGGAAACTGAATGCGTATTATTCTGATTCTGTTGACAAAGTATATGGAACTTTGCTTTGTATGTATGGAAATGTGACAGGAATTCATCCTTACCCTCGTTGCAAAACTGGTTGTTTCCGAACTTCACAGTAATTTCAATGTTTTCATATTTAAGCATTACGGCGCCGAGCCTCACTTTCACTTTGGGTTACCTTAACATCATTCCTAAACGTTGGATTTTTTTTTTTTTTTTTTTTTTTTTAATTTTATCATTATTTTTTAAGCTTGTTAAGTCACTAGAGTCCACATCACACTTTGCGATTTTTTACTGAGGGTGATACATAACAGAGATTTCGTCCCATTTAAGACAGTTACCCTTCAAGATACAAAAAATCGAATTGTTGATGTTGTAGCTCCAATAAATATAGACACGCTAACTCGTGTGTGAAATAAATTGATTACCATTTAGAAGCTTCTCGACCGACGCCAAGTGCTCATGCTGAGTGCGTGGTATAGTGTCAGAGAGCATAAACCAATCTACTTTCCTTTAGCCATTGGCAAGTGCAGTGTGTTCCATCTTTCATAATTTGTAATAAATAAATTAAATCTGTTCTATCTTTTTGAATCACCCTGTATAATGAGTCAGCTTCCTGGTGAATTACATTTACTGGTTGCCAAACTCTTTAACATTTTACAAAAGCAGGGTCTATTGTCGGCTCCTTGCAAAATGTCACTGGTCGAACAAGACCTTAGACGACAGGTCACAAACATGAAATTGCGTCACCCCGTTTTCGTAAAGCATTTTCGAGACAAAAGAGCGCGTGGTCAAATATACCATCCTCATTTACTTTTAAAACATGGCAACAGAGAAGGGGGAGAAAGAGAGACAGAGAGAAGAGAGCTTTCAAAATGGCGGAGTTTGGACTCGCTTCTCGTCGAAAACGTCTCCCATAGGTAGCCGTTAGAAAGTAGAAACCACGTTAATAATCGTACGGGGAAGACCCGAAGGCTTAGTTGGCTGTTTTCCAAACGTGCAGGTGGAGTGGTTCCAGCCAGCTATCGGGCACTTGAGGCCGAATCTCTGACACTAACAATCTGCCCGGACGGCTTACCGTCAGACAAGCAAACAACTTTCGGTAGAGGAACTAGAGAAAAACGACAACTTCCTGCCCTTTCATTTCGTTCCGAAACTTTCAAAATATCTATAGGTGGCTGTGATTAATAGCGGTATGAACTACCAAATAATTTAATCCTTCGACACCGACTGTACGTGAGACTGGCGTTTATACTTGTGAACAGACATCACAAGAAACTAGTGTGCGAACACTGACATTAAGGGAGTTATATCCATCTGTCACAGCATATAAAAGGAAAACATTTCTATTATAAGCATCTCCCTTTACTTTTGAAACTAAATCAATCCTTACCATCCTGATCTCTCGACGCTTCAGATAAAATAATTGTCAGTTTACTTACTAGGTGTTTATATGACACTAGTTGCTAAACCCGGTATTTCCCGGGTATATATGCACTTTACCAGTCTTATATTAAAAACAAAAAGAAAATTCGGAAAAAATTTCGTCTTCATGTATTCTTGAAAACAGCTTAGAAATTATGAAACTTGAAATAAAGAAATATGCACAATGTACAAAATCATAAGTAAAATAGTAATAAGTGAACAGTAATAAAATTCAAATGATATGTAAAATTAATTTAATTCAAAACGTGACTATAAACAATATTTCTTGTTACTTGTCCAGGACCTATTATGAATAAATTCTTTGGTGAGCTCACCCTTGAGTAGGTGACATAGAGTTGTCCATGTGAGAAACACGGAGATGTCAAATCCACTCCGCAGTATTTAACAGATTGTCCTGTGATTTGTTAATCGTAATAGAAAATGTAAGTGACTCTGGAAACTGCTGTCTCTTGAAGTTTAAAGGTAGTTCTGTCGGAAGAAGGGATATGAGTGGGATGTACATGTATTTATTCGTTTCTTATCTTAAAAGGAGACCACATGAGTGTCGGATTTTAGAATTTCTTTATATTTATGGTACGTGAAGTACAGAACTTAAATAACAACCAGCCAAAGCCATTAGACGCAACTCACAAAAATACTCAAGAAAATCGATTTTGAAGTATTGCAAAGTACACGTAAGTACCAATAACTAAAACAGTTGCAGTATTTGTCGATGAAGCTCAGGTACTAGCGTTATGGCCTCGCAACTAACGTAGCAGATTTATTTATTTGTTTATTTTTCGTGTTAGAAATCAGTTATATAAAATACAAGGTCATGCCTGATGCGACAGTTTTACGACATCTACAGTGAAACTGTTGTGAGCGGTAGACTTCTTTTCGTTTCATCATTTTGTGGGGAGGGAGGGGGGCAACTACAACCATTTTTCAATAATTGACGCATAAATCTGGGTATTCTCACGCGTTTGCCTCTCATTATTTATGACGTCATATCTCCTGAGCTATGTGATCTGCTCTTTTGTTTTTGGTTCAGGAACCTTCGTGGGTTCACCAATGTTTCATTGCAATCGAATGAATGGACATACAGACAAACATGGATGTAATTAACACGATCACAGTACTGTATTAGTTACTTGTAAAACTGTAAAATAAGATGAATTCGCTTTCAGTCACAAAATTTTGTTTTATTTTACAAAATGCATTTCGAGCCCTGGGGGCTCATCATCAGGTGCCTCTATGATTTTTATACATGTTTAAAGACCTGGGCTTATTAAAAAGTGGTGCACAAATAAGTCTGGTGCAGCATGATAATTGTAGTACATTTGTGTATGTATAAATAATCACCAACACACGCAGTTCTCAATGTGTCTCAAGATGACCAAGGTCTGCGGACCTGGGAGGCCAAGCATTACGAAAGTGGCGGCTGAACACACGATCATCACCAAACGACGCGCGCAAGAGATCTTTCATGCGTCTAGCAATATGGGGTGGAGCGCCAACCTCCATAAAAATCGTACGTTCCAGCAGGTGTTTATCAGCCAGGCGGAGGATGATGCGATTCTGTAACATATCGACGTACCTCTCACCCGTCACGGTAGCAGTTACGAACCCAGAAGCACGCAACTCCTCGGAGAAACAAAGGCCCGATAACGGTAGATGTGGTTTTAATAAAATCCCATGTCATTCCAAGCATGTGTGTCAATTTTTACCTCTCTAACTAAATTATTCCGTGATTTATTAAGTTTTCAAATTTATACAGACTTTTTGATCACCCGGTATATCCATGTGTGTGTCGCTTTTGGAAAACATTTTGCAAATGCCACTACACTGTACAGACATTTCCACAGAAAGCAACTTCCACAACTTTAACTGTAAGAAAACAAAAGAGTATGGTTAGACTACAGAGATTTAGTGTGAAGCCTAACTGGAAGAAGTTTTAAAATCCGAAACAAAGAGCACACTGATGCACTCCGTTTTAGCAACTTACAAAAATGCTCTTTTGCCACACACCTTCCAGAAAACAAACATTCCAGTACAGACAAAAAAAAGCCTCCATATACAAACATAAATCATCACACACGAATCTAAATGAACAACAGAAATACCAAACACCTCATTCTTCCAGAATTTCGAAGACTGCTTAAATTTGAAGAATTGAACATTCATTCACAAACAAAACCCAAGACACTCACACAATCTCTTCGCACTTACCTTCTCTCTTTCCTGCTCCTACCCTCTCACTTCCTCTTCACCCCCAAACCATCGCCTTCTTGCCACGATTAACATACCAAATTCAAATGTCTTATGACACCTCAAACAATATATGTCAAGCATGGAAACTGCTCTTAAAAGTAACCTTAATACCAATACTAACGTTAGCATCATCCACAAATTTTATGTTATACACTTTGTACAATGCAAATGTTAAATAATTAAACTTTTGTTCTTATTTAATTTAAATTGGCATTATACGAGGGGAGTTGGAAGATAAGTTTCCCCTGTCCACCGTGGTCAGAGTTGCGTATAAAAGGAAAAAAAAAATAGAATGAGACATTAAACATAAGGCATATCTTTATTTTTCTACATAATTTTCAAGTACAGTGAGACATTTAATTATTCAACACTGTTGCTGCACCAGTCGCCACCACCACCATCATGGAATGGAATGAAATGTACACCGAGACATTTGTAAAATGTAAACTTTCACGGCCGGAATGGTCAAAATTACTAAAAATTTCCGGGAAATTATGCCTTGGTCTTGTGGATTTATACTGAAAACCCAACGTTTCGTCCCCGACTGCGGAGGGCATTTTCAAGGGGTGTCGTGGCACTTTTGAATGTCCGACGCACACCCTACAGTCAGTAGCGAGCCAGGGTGTGCGTCGGACATTCAAAAGTGCCACGACACCCCTTGAGAATGCCCTCCGCAGTCGGGGACGAAACGTTGGGTTTTCAGAATAAATCCACAAGACCACGGCATAATAGCCCAGAAATTTTTAGTAATTTTGACTGGGACATTTGTCATACCGCTTTATAAGCTTCAAAAAGCCTTCCAAGAAAAAATCAGGGCGTTGCAAACGGAGGAAGCGTTGAACGGCTTATTTGACGTCAGCATTGCTTCCAAAGCGCCGATAGTCTTCTTCAAAACTGGAAACAGATGGAAGTCACTTGCCGTGAGATCAGGACTGTAATGCGGATGATGTAGGCGCTCCCAACCAAGAATTGCAATATAGTTTTGCGTTGCCGTCGCCGAGTTTGGTCTGGCATTGTCATGCAACAGCAGAACGCCAGATCTGAGAAGGCCAGGCCTCTTTTTCTGAATCACCACTTTCAATTTCGACAGAGTGGCGCAGTACCGTGGTTGCACCCTCCAAAACCCCCAGGACCAAAACTCCTTGGGCGTTCAAGAAAACGGTAAGTAGCAGTTTACCTGCCAACGGAGTGCTTTTGCTCCTCTATCGGACAGGTGATGGGATGTTTCCACTCCATAGTCGTTCAACGCTTCTTCCGTATGCAACGCCCTGATATTTTCCTGGACAGCTGTTTGAAGCTCATAAAGGGGGTTGTCAAATGCCCGAATGTACTTGGAAATAATCCAGAAAAATAAAGATATGTCTTGTTTTTAATGTCTCGTTCTATTTCTTTTCTTTCATAGACAACTCTGCCCACAGTCGTCAGGGGAAACTTATTTTCCAATTTCCTCTCGTATTAATACCCCTTAAATAACAGAAAACTTTAGTCAACCTTTTGAGTCACACAATATCTCTTAGCCCTCTACTCTAACCATACTCTTTCGTTTGTTTACAATTTGTAAAAGATGTGAGTGTTGCTGTCTGTGGAAATGTCTGTACAGTGTTGTATTTGGGAAATGTTTCCCCAAAGCGATACACATATGGATATACTTATAAGAAAGCCCTAACGACCAGTAACATCTTGAGATGAACCTATATTATAAATATTCAGTGTAATATACCACATGTGTTTACTTGTTCCTGTTTACTGTGCTGCCATAGATACACAGCAATTCTCACAAAGAAACTTAATTGCACTGAAATGTATTGTACGCACCATCTGATGATGAGATGCTAGGCAGCTCGAAAATAGTTACGGTCTAATAATTAACTCCATGGAAAAAAGATCACTGGTTGCAATAATTTCTGGGACCTATTTTAAGTTGCAGTCGCAAGTTCCACATCCATAATGGATAAAAAGTTTTACTTCGTAAATGATATTTAGGAGAATAAAATGTTGAAGAATATAAAACTGTTCCTATCTCAAACCCATTATACGAACCTCCTTGTTCAGACTTTTAGATAATTATGAAGAAGGTGAATACTTCACTAGGAGCAATTTGTAGCAATGGGGATGCTGAAAATAAAAATAAATTTGGTTTATTTTTAGGCGTTGTGTGATTCAGTACAATGACAAGTAGAAACAGCTCAGATTCGGGCAGGGGCGCTTGGTCCGCATCGAATCCCAGCGGATTATGAACGAGGACCAGCGGGCCAGCAGAACTGGGTGTTGTTCTAGGTGGTTTCACTCATCTGGCTAGGTAATACCTGGCTGTACCCATGTATCTGAGTGGGGCTGTGCCATTGATAATACAGGGATGGCCATCAAAATTGCAACACCAAGAAGGACCGGAGATATCAGAGTCAAATTAATTTGGCACTTAATACACTGTACAAAGATAACATGATTAAAACTGCAGCCCCATCAATACTGCGAGTTGCTTTTCCTTGGTATAACCGCTCCTATTCGGCTCGTCATTGAATCTAAGAGGCTCTATCATTAACTATTATACACAATTCTTTGTTTTTTGGCCTCCTTCTCCGCAGTTGCAGTTATACAGTTTCTACAGGTTTAGTTACCAGCTTTTTCAACTGTAAATTAGTTTACTTTAGACCAGACGCGTTTCGCTTTATGTTAAAGCATCTTCAGTGGTCAAATTTTTATGTTGTCCTCTTCATGTGTTTCTGTAGAATTCACATTGCCACTTGCTGTCACTATTTACAATTACACTTTTTCTTATAAAAATTGTCAAAAGTTCGCCATTTGTGTAGCCTGGAAGACTACAACATAAAAACTTGACCACTGAAGATGCTTTAAAATAAAGTGAAACGGACTGGTCTCACGCAGACTAATTTACAGTTGCATTCAGACTTATATCCTGTTTTTGTACTGGACGTTATCAAAATGGTAGTGAGTTTTTTGTTCAAGACAATTTTCATGAGAAGGATTTTACATGTTTGGCAAAACGTGAAAAATACTTAAATGCAAATACCGCCATGTGAGAACTGAGCCGGCCGCGGTGGCCGAGGGGATTGAGGCCCTCCAGTCACGGTCTGCACGGCCACTACGGTCGGGGGTTCGAATCCCCCCCTCCGGTATGGATATTTGTGCCGTCCTTAGTCTTAGCTAGTTCATAAGTAGTTTGCAAGCGTAGGGACTGATGACCCCGTAGATAAGTCCCATAAGTTCTACAAACATTTGAACATTTTTGAGAACTGAGTGGCAGGGAAAGGTCACGCGTCAAAACAACAACTATAATAACGATAAACTAATGATGATGATGATGAGAAAGTTCATGAACTGATACCTACCCGATTTGTATGATTGGTATTACCGCAGTTATTTTCGTAATGTCATTAAAAAGAGACAGACATAATTTTATGTAATTAAATGTTGCTAGGAGGGAAGCTAATTCCTTCACGGTTGCCTTACCGCGGTCGAGTTGCCCAGCGCTCCAAGGCGCCTAGCTGCGGACCGCTCCGCTGCTCGCCGTCGGAGATTCGAGTCGTCCCTCGGCCATGGATGTATTTGTTGTTTTTACCATAAGTTACTTCAAGTAGTTTGTAAGCCTAGAAACTAACAACCACAGTAGTTAAGTCCCATAGATTTACAAACATTTGAACATTTTTGCCTTCAATCCACCATCCCATTGTAATAATAAGAAAAGACACAGACCTTGTGAATAACGTTTATTCGGACATTCGTATGTTGCCAAGAATCACGTGGCAGGAATTTTAAAGCTTCTAAATAGTTATCTACTCATACCACGTGTCAGGTATTAATAGCAATTACAGCATGAAGTTTTGGGATGATGTTTCGAAGTTATTCTCTATTTACATGTGCGCGGAGTCGACACAAACGACGCGCAGTTGCCAAGGAGAAGCCCCGCAGTATCTTTTCGCAATATCATCTAATTTATTTACTTAAAAATTAGAATCTTACTGAATATCCTTTCCGTATTCAGTCTATTAATTATTATTTCCGTATTCGCCATGCAAAGTGTATACCGTAATGAGGTGGAAAGAATGAACGTTTTTGAAAAGTGGAAATAAAAACTAGCGAAATTATTGACGAAATAAAATAAAAAATCGCGAAACATATACCGAAATAACTATTCAAAATTGAAGAAAAAATAGGTGCCTCTAACCATAGGTAAATCGAATGAAAAGGGAAGGTGTTTTTTTTTTTTGTTTTTTTTTTATGGATGGTGGGATATTTTGATCCAAAATTACCCGTTGTCTCCGCATCGGCTGTATTAAATCACGTTTGTGCATTTCCGCACGTAAATTCTCGTGAAAAGCTACGAAAACATTTCCCACAGTCGGCCCCCTGCCGGAGTCCCCGTACGTTTGGTTACATGCCGAGTAGCGGTCCTGCTCTGAACGGACGAGGCGCATAGGGGCGGGTTGGACCCGTGGTCATTAGAGAACCGCTACCCGCTACCTGCCTCCTCGCGGCAAGTGAGCTGGGGAAAACCATGCGTGAAAATATATTGCGGGTGGCCATAATGCAGCCAGAAATAATTCTTATTTCTTTTACCCGCTCAAATCGCTTACCGCTCACGGTGTTCGGAATCATCATCGATGTGCGCCGTGCGTCGTTCGTGTAATGGACGTGGAAAAACTTGCATTAAAAATCAAAAGTATGTTTGAAAACTACGATTTCAAAAAAATCTTCAAATGTTTGTTAAGTGTCATCTGTCATCAGTCCCTAAACTTACAAACTACTTATGAACTACCTGATACTAAAGACGACACAAACATCCACGCCCGTGGGGAGATTCGAACCACCGACGGGGAGCGGCCTCGCGCATCGCAGCATAGCGCCTCAATGCACTTGGCCACTCCGCCACGGCTACGATTTGAGACAAAACACTGAAAGATCATGCAAATCGCAAGCTTCTAGACAAACCTTCATTGGTACTTTCACAACGGACGTGCAAATAAGCAATTGTCATCTTTCAGATGTATGTAAATCTATCGCACCAAACTGCGTGGTCATTAGTCCATAGGTTACAAACTACTTAAACTAAGGAAAAATAACCTAAGGACGACACACACACACACCCATGCCCCAGGGAGGACTCGAACCTCCGACGGCGAGGAACCGCGCGCTCCGCAGTGAGGCGCTTTAGACCGCTCGGCTACTCCACCGTAGCAATTGTCATCTTTCGTTGAATTGATGTAAAATATGTATAAACTTTCAAAATGCAGTACAAAAAGAACCACAGGGCAGAATGAATGCAGATCTGAACTAAGTGTACTTGACGAAGTGAAAAATAAAATGGCATAAAAATAGCTCCTAACTTTATTAATAGCTGGCGCTGTAAGCGGCATACAATGTAAATCACGGGACATGCCCACGATACATTGCAATAAGGCATAAACCCGTGAATTTTGTGTCGCTCGCCTCCTATTGCATATTATCATGGGTCTCTCAGTGCAGGATAGAGCTCTGCTCGAGAAGCTTTCTTACAAGAACGACGACTCTGCGCTTGCAGCTTTCTACATCTACAAAAATACTCTGCAAGTCACATTGCGATGCATGGCAGAGGATCGAACCGCTTTTACGGTGTTTCTCTACAGTTCCATTCTCTAAGAGCTCGCAGAAAAAAAGGAACACCAAAATCTATCCGTTTTTGATCTGATTTCTCTTATTTTATTTTGATGATCATCTCTTCCTATGTAGGTGGTTGGTTACAAAATATGTTCGCATTCGAAAGAGAACGTTGCTAAAAGAAATTTAGCAAATGGATCTCGCCGCAACAAATAACGCCTTTTTTTAATGATTTCCACCCCAACTCGCGCATCATTTCCGTGACACTCTCACATATACACTCTCTCACATACATTGCGAAAATACAAAACGAGCCGCCGGCCGCAGTGGCCGAGCGGTTTTCGGCGCGCCAGTCACAGTCTGCACGGCCACTACGGTCGGGCACTCGAACCCCCCCCCCCCCCTCGTGCATGGCTGTTTGTGTCGTCTTTAGTATAAGGTAGTTCATAAGTCGTTTGTAAGTTTAGGGACTGATGACCCCGCAGTTAAGTCCCTTAAGCTTAACAAACATTTGAACATTTCAACAAAATCGAGCAGCCCTTCTCCTAGTGTGAATCCCTTAATGCGCAGCAATACTCCCAAATAGAACGCACAAGTGTAGTGTAACAGTTTCTTTAGTAGAACTGTTACTACCAAAGAAACGTAGTCTTTGGGTTGCTTTCCCTACAATATTTTCTATGTGCTCTTTCCAATTTAAGTTATTCAGTTTAGGTATTCAGTTGAATTTAAGGCCTGTAGTTTTGACTGATTCATCGTGTAAATGAAGTTTAACGGGTTTCTTTTAGTGGTCATATGGATGAATTCACACTTCTCATTATTAAGAGTCAATTGCCACTTTTGCACAATGCACATATCTTATCTAATTCATTTTGCATTTGCATTTGATCATCTGCTAACTTAATTAACCGATAAGTGATAGTATCATCCGCGAACGGTCTAAAGGAGCTACTCAGATTGTCTCCTAAATCTTATAAAACAAGCTGAATGTGTGTATGTAGGTTCCACATCTCCTCCTAAACTACTGAACTGATTTCAACCAAACTTGGTACACATTTTCCTTAATATCAAGCAACAATCGCTGTCGGGGTAAGAATCACCTGCGACACATACGTAAGGAGATATGACGTCATAAATAATGAAATGCGCGAAAAACTGCTACGTCAAACGATAATGTTGCACATTTTCTCCTAAACCACTGGATCGATTTCAACCAAATTTGGTACACATATTTCGTACGCGAGGTAACAACTGCTGTAGGAGTACGAGCAACGTACGACACATGGTTCAGGAGATATAACAATAGAAATCGCAAAAATCTGCTACATAATGCGACGAGACTTTATAAATACACTGCATGAGAATGACAGTACTTGGCGACTTGCAACAAACTTTAAACATAATTTCAAACCGTTATTAAACTTTTTCTCACAGACAACCACATCAGAATATTGAAAGGAAAAAGGTTTCTCGCTACTACTTTTTCACTTTTTATGAAGCAAAACTATGGCATTCGGCATAAAGTTACAATTTATAATTTCTACACTACCAATAGTACTCGCAGGAAATTTTGCAGACAGAATACACACTTAAAGCTGAATGTACGTTCGAAATTGTATCACAGTACGACACGTAGTTCATGAGATAAGAGGACGTAAAGAGGAACGTTCATGGAAAACCGCCCCATCAAACATCACGTTTTAATTTATTACTTCTATTCTGCTAACCATATTCGCAATAGATTTTACCGACATACAAATCAAAATATTCCTGCAAAATTTTACAATTGTACAACGTATCTATACTAATAATAAATCTGTAAATGTAGACCTGTCGCTGTTCGCTTTAATCTTCAAAACTACTGGACGATTTTCATGCGGTTTTCACAGGAAACGTGAGCGAAGATTGCTTCAGAATCTAGGCTATGATTTCATCAAAATAGAATCACGAAGTGTTTTCATAGACCGTAGTGTCTGTCTGTTCATCTATTAGAAACCACTCTTCAAAACTACTGCACGAATTCGCATGAGGTTTTCACAGTTAACTTCATCGTACCTTGGGACAACATATCGACTTAGTTTCATAAAAATCGGATTACGGAAAGAAGAACATCACAATTTAACGTTTTTCATCTACAACCGTCATGTCTATCTTTCTCTGTCATCTCCAAAACTAATAGACGAATTTTCAGGCGTTTTTCACAGGAAATGTGAGGGTATCTTGCGGTTACAGAAACGCTTCATTTCACAAAATCGGATCAGAAAAAGTAAGAAATCTCAGTTTAAACATGTCTCTGAAAGCAGTCGCATGTGTCTATTTGTAAAGAGTAATCTCTAAAAGTACTAAATGAATATTCATGGGGGTATCACAGATAAAATAGAGAATATCCTGGGGTAACATATAGGCTTCATTTCATCAGAATCAAATCAGGAAAGTAAAAGATATCGTAATTTGAAGTTTTATGTGTATTTCATGCTAGGAAAGATCGGCGTAATGTAGCAAAGAACTAATAGATAGCGCTTCGGGTGTTCGTGTGAAGTTCGGGGCAGCGATCGGTTTATTACCCTCTGAAAATACTACTTACTATTTCAAATTTACCATATTTCTGAAAATCGTTTCTTGGTTGCTATGTTCTACGAAATATGATTCACCGCAATGAATATAAAGCTGATACTATCCTCGCCGTGTTTAATCCATATATTTACTTACTGATATCACAGTCTAACGTATATGTACAGCTGCTATGGAAGTTTAAGTCTCACGTTTGGAGCGACAATATTGCAGCTGACGGAAAGAGAGCCGACCGTAAGAATAATATTTGTTTACAGTGATTTTCCTACTTCCTTAAGGAAATACTTATTACTTATTATATTTCAGCTTTCCATGTCTCAGCCCATTGTCAAAATGTTCAACTGTTTGTTAAGCTTATGGGACTTAACTGCGGGGTCATCAGTGCCTAAACTTACAAACTACTTATGAACTAGCTAATCCTAAGGACAGCACAAATATCCATGCCCGAGGGGGATTCGAACCCCCGACCGTAGTGGCCGTGCAGACCGTGACTGGAGCGCCTCAGTCACCTCGGCCACCGCGGCCGGCCGAAGACGATCACTGATGCGCAATACATCAGTGCACGTGGAATTGCCCGATCGTTAGAAATGCCTCCGGCACGACAGGTAAAGTTTTACGCAATATTCTGTACTGCTTTTCGTATAAAATTACGCATATGCAGGAGCAGCTTCTTGATAACCTGCCAGCGAGACTCACGTTCGCTCTACGATTTCTTGGGCGTATCGAAGTGGATAACGACTGGCCATCGAATACTCTGTGGACAGATGAAGTCCATTTACTGCGCCATCTACTGATAACGTTAGGAACTATTTCATTTGTTGTGCGTGCCATTGCGTTTCCCCCTCCGTCATGTATATTCAGTTCCAATCTGCAGTTATTCTACCGTGAGGTTCTTATTGTACAGCATTTGTAAAGTGCGACTTTTATTAGGGACTCCCTGTACTTAGAAGTTTTTCTTTTATATTTTTAAGTAGAGTTTTACCAGCTGAAAAATGCTCCTGTCGGAGCACAGAAAAAGCTAATATGTTCTCTGACACAAAGGTATGGAACCAGCTGCCTCAATCCTCATTCCGACTTTCTCGCCAAAAATTTTGTCATGGGAACATATTCGCGCCATTCTAGCGCATAACTTTGTAAATACTTTTGCCCAGTTAAGCCGTCGTAGTCAGCAATGTCGTCTCACTGTCAGTGTCTATATATGTCTCTGTCCGTTTGTTTGCTGTCTCTCCCACTGCCGCTTTCTGTCTGTGTGAAACTTTCAATTTCTTCATCCCTTTCCTTCGCGATTCCTCACCGCTGTCTGTTTCTGCCACTTTCATCGTCTCTCTGCCCCACTGACGTTGTCCCATTCACTTCCTGTCCTGTTGTCAGTATCCTTTGTTTCTCACTTAGAGTCGGCTTTCATTGTCTTCAATCACGATTGCCTCCTTTACACATATGTCCATGGGGACGGTTTGCTTGGGGTTTGACCTGTAGACCTGAAAACTTTAGCACGCGGGCACTGGGGATGAGAAAAATTGGACAAATTGTTTCGTGCTGTAGTAGTGGAGAGCCGCACGCTCATGCTTATGTATGGTCCCCATTCGTCACAGTTTCCCACTGTGTTCAATTTTGCTCCAATTGCTACTATCTGCGTCTGTCTTATTTGTTGTTGCCACTGTTCCTGACTTCCGACATCTCGCTTCCCACTGCTGTTTTCATGAGTATGCCTTTCTCCTGAACAGACACTTTCTCTGTTCCATCATATATGGCTCTCTCTGCCTGTTGCACTGTCTCTAACCTACTCACATTCAGCCGAAAAAAGCGCGAATATGTACGCATTCGAAAATTTTTGGTTAGAAAATCGGAATGGGGTTTGAGGTAGCTGGTTCCACACTTTTGTGTCAGAGAACATATTCGCCTTCTCTGTGCTCCGGCAGGAGCATTTTTCAGCTGGTTTCCGTCATTTTCCGGTTACATCAGAGTGCAATGCTTATATAACATGAAATCAATGGTGAGTAAAATTTCGATGGTATTTTATATTATATATTACAACGCATCCTAAAAATTTCGACGATTTGCCGTGAATAGAAGAGTAGATTTGCCAATGCACGCAGCTGGATCTTTTAATACAAAAATATATGATTTTTGTAGCGTATCGCGATAACGAATACACTTTTCCAAAAACGGAAGACGGATTTTCCAGATAAACACCTAAACAACATACACATAATATTCCACGAGATACGTTACCTCACAATCAGAAATAGCGTTTTCGGACCTATTACTGTCGCGTGCTATCATTCACGGACCGATATCTCAAGAACCACATAAGATATCATTCTGCTCAAAACTTTAAATAAAATTTCGATATCTTATCTACATTTCATACACAGCTATGTGTAACCTAAAATCAACCATACGAGAAGTCTACGCAATGTGTTTTTACCTCTGCAAACTCTTTAAAATATGTTGCAATAGTTCACTAAACTGGATGCTACATATTAACTGTAAATTAAAGGAAAACAAAAATCGCCCCTTCATCGACTGAAGCTTTCAGTCTTCAAGATGTACAAAAATCAATTTTTTTTTGCTGAGTACCTTTTTTCAAATCGCGTGTTAAGTTTCAGAGCTGTCCGAACGACGTCTTTCAGCACAGTACGCACTTTTTCTAGCAAAATATCGCAGTTTTTCGGCTATATCTTGCTAACGGACTAAGATTTACGAAAACTGAAAAATGCCCTTTATAGGTAAATGTCTACATGATGCCTCACTAACATCTGTCAAGAATGTAATGATATTGATACATTAAACCATAGATTCGTTTGTAAAGGCTTTCAGAACACATGGATTGCAGTGAAGAAGCAGATTGCATTTCTCAAGCAAAGCGATGGAAGAGAAATTACCTTAAACAACATATTTTACCCAGAAGAAGTATATTTTCCAGAACAAAATAATAACGTTATACTATGTCTGTTAGGCATTTACGTACATCACGTAATAAAAAAGAAAGAGAATGGCTGTATACAGGAAAACCAAGAATTTATAAAGGGCGAATTGTGTATGTACAATAAATTGTATATATACAATAAATTTGGCAACATGTTAAAAATTTTGCTCCTTGAACATAAAATAACATAAAGACCTAAAGTGAAGTCGGTTAGCTGATTATGGCTTAAATGCCGAAGTAGGGCATTGCTGCTGAGGGTGAAGTACGGTGGGGATCTCGTGTGCCCCGTGGCCGCTACGGTAGCAGTTAAGGCCTCAACACAACCCTGAAATAGCATTGTAAGCCATCATTAGCGGGCATCATACGTCGATAAATGCGTTCGATATAATATTAGACAAAGAAAATAAGAATTAAGATCAGTCAAGGAATATTGAAGTATGAAAAAAAAAAGAAAAAAAGAAAAAGAAAGAAAGAAAGAAAGAAAGAAAGGTAGTTAAGCCGTTGCAATGATTTTCGAAGGTGCTCTGCAAGTGTGGGCCATGGAGGAAAACCAAGTCTGGATAACCTTTGCGAGAAACTGAAGTCAAGTAACCCTTGTTACCAAGGAAGGAAACAAGTGAGGAAGAGTGCATGGTTCTCGTGTGTTAACTGTTAACATAAAAGTTATGAAACCAATGTAATAATGAATGTACTTCAAATGTTTAATGAATGCATTTTTTTAAATTTTTTTAAGCGGTATAAGATCGGATTCCTATTGAGAAGGTCGCGGGTTCAAATTCACTCGGTGGCAATTTTTTTTCTGCACCTTGGCACTGCGTACACCTACATATTGTTCCCGTAGGGATCGTGAGGACAAGATTAGATTAATTACAGCACACACGGAGGCATTTAAGCAAACATTCTTCCCACGCTCAACACGTGAATGTAACGGGAAAAAAACCATAATAACTGGTACAGTGGGACGTACCTTCTTCCATGCACTTCACAGTGGTTTGCAGAGTATTGATGCAGATGTAGACTGACGTCACAATTAACCGCAACATCGAATACGTTATTTTTTTAATTTATATAAGCAAAAAAAGAAAGGCCATTGGATGAAATTCGGGACTACAGACATTTAAAAAGGGATTGTAGTTAACGTATAACGTATAAATAAACCAATACTTGCATTCTTTTGCCATTGTTCGATTACATGTACAGAGGTGATATTCATCATCAAAGAAGCAGGAAAAGCAATAATTTTCCACGAATCTTGCGCACGTAATGAACGCCGCCCTTTTGCAAGATAATATGCTTCGTAAATAGTGATGTACCATGCTGATGTTGTGCACATATAAATACAAAATAACATGTATAATGTTGCGGTTAATTGTGAAGTGAGCAGTGTACGTATTGCAAAGGAGCAAAAAAAATATTTGCCGTCGGGCGGAATCGAACCCGTGTATCTTTCAAGAACACTCCGATCTCTTACCGCTGAACCAAACACCGCTTTCTGAACAGACTATGTCAGGGGCAGTTGGTGAGGAGCATATCGTTACAGATCCGTATCAAAATTCCTTTTATTTCCTAGGCGCTTCGTTAATGTTTGTTAAGCTTAAGGGACTCAACTGCGGGATCATCAGTCCCTACACTTATAAACTACTTATGAACTACCTTATACTAAAGACGGCACAAACATCCATGCCCGAGGGGGGATTCGAACCCCCGACGGGAAATGGCCTCACGCATCGCAGCATAGCGCCTCAATGCGCTTGGCCACTCTATATATAGTATGCAAGATGTATGACACAGAGGAAATACCCTCCGACACCAAGAAGAATACGATAATTTCAATTCCGCAGAAACCAAATGCAGACAAAAATTTACAGAATTATCAATTTATAACTTATGTATGGAAAAAACTTACACGAATTATTTACAGACGAATGGAAAAACTAGTGGAATTCGATCTTGGGGAAGATCAGTTTGAATTTAGGAGAAATGTAGAAACCCGCGGGGCAATACACACATTACGAGTTATCACAGAAGATAGGTTAAGAAGAGTCAAACGTCCGTTTTTACCTTTTGTAGATCTAGAGTTTTGACTATGTTGACTGGATACACTCTATGAAATTCTGAAGGTAGCAGGGGTAAAATATAGGGAGTGAAGTGTTACAACCGGCCGCGGTGGCTGCGGCGACTGAGGCGGTCCAGTCACCGTCTGCACGGCCACTACGGTCGGGGGTTCGAATCCCCCCTCGGGCATGGATATTTGTGCCGTCCTAGTTCGTAAGTAGTTCGTAAGTAGTTCATAAGTAGTTTGTAAGTTTAGGGACTGATGACCCCGTAGTTAAGTCCCATAGACTATACAAACATTTGAACATTTTTTTGAAGTGTTATATTCAACTTGTACAAAAACCACATAGCAGTTACTAGAGTTGAAGGGCACGAAAGGGATGCAGTGGTTGGGAAGGGAGTAAGACAGGGTTGTAGCCTTTCCACAATGTTGTTCAATCTGTAAATTTAGGTAGGTGTAAAGAAATGCAACGAGGAATTTGAAGACGGAATTAAGGTTCAGGGAGAAGAAATAAAAACTTTACGGTTTGCCGATGACATAGTAATTTTGTCAGGGACAGAAAAGGACCTGGAAGAGCTAATGAACGGAATGGACAATGTCTTGAGGGTATAAGATAAACATTAACAAGAGTAAAACAAGGGTTATGGAATTTAGTGTAAGAAAATCAGGTGATGCTGAAGCAATTAGATTTGGTCATGAGACAACCAAAGTAGTAGATCAATTACGTTATTTAGGTACAGCAAAATATCTTCCGATGGTGGATGCTGTAGGAAGAAAAGCGTTTCTAAAAAAGAGAGATTTGTTGACATCCAATACTAATTTAAATGTCAAGAAGCCCTTTTTGAAAGCATTTGTTTGGAATGTAGGATTGTATGGGAGTGAATAGTGGACGATAAGGAGTCCAGATAGAGAGATTATAGATTTTAAATGTAGTGGCACAGCCAAATGATGAAGATTAGATGGGTAGATAACGTAACTAAGGAGGCAGTGCTTAACAGAATTGCGAAGAAAAGGTTTTTTTAAAAAAATCCTGCCTACGAGAAGGGATAGCTTGGTGGGACACATTCTGAAACGTCAAGCAATCGCGAACATAGCATTGGAGGAAGGTATTTGGGATAAAAATCGTAGAGGAAAATCTAGATACGATTACAGTAATCAGGTTCAAAAGGAAGTAGGTTGCCGATCTTATTCGGAGATGAAGACGTACGCGTAACGCAGGGTGGGGAGGAGAACTGCATCAAACCACTCTACGGACTGAAGACCACAACAACAATATATAGAATGTTACAAGGTCTGCATTATGAGTGGTATTGCTTATTTCATTAACGTAACGAAATTCTGAAGGGAGCAACCATAACGAAAAAAAAAAACTGTCGTATTCCCTCCGAATGATAAAAATGGCTCCCGTAATGTCACGAAACAAGCAGTGGTTGTAATTATTGTATTTAAAATATTTATAGTCTATCATGTTGAAGCAACGATGCAATTAAAATTTATCACAAAACATTACTCGTAAGTGTGTCGAAATCGTGTGCTAATCACCTCTATAAATAAAAGGAAGTGTCCCGATTGACTGACTGACTGATTGACTGACTGACTGACTCATCATAGCCCAGCCCAAACTACTGCAGATAGAAACTTGAAATTTGTGAAGGGTGTTGATCTTACTCTGTAGGCGTCATTTAAGAATGCGATTTTTCGATATTCCGTCCGTAAGGGGGTGAAATAGGGGATGGAACGTTTTTCTTAAATACGTTGCTATTTAGGCAATTTTGAAGCTAGACCTACAAAATTTCGGATTTTAATGAAGGGTTAGAATTTAAAAGACACGTGTTTCGGAATTTTTTGAAATTCGACGAATAAGGGGGTAAAATAGGTGACCCAAAAATTGATATTCAAAAATATGTTGCTGTTAACTCAAATTTTAAGCTACAACTACGAAACTTCGGATATGGAATCTTAGTCATGATTAAAAATCCATGATTTTTAGTATTTTTGGAAATTCAACAAATAAGAGGGTTAAATAGAGGATCAAAAATTCTTTTTGAAAACACATTGCTATTAATACAATTTTGAAGCTAGAGCTACAAAAATTGATATTTGTATAGTTGGTTAGACGTTAAAAAATACGTGTTTCGATATTTTTGGAAATTCAACCATCAACGGGGTTAAATTGGAAAGGGGATGTTTTTCGAAAATATATTGCTATTTAGGCAATTTTGAAGTTAGAACTACAAATTTTCGGATTTGGATTCAGGGTTCGAATTTAAAAGACACGTGTTTCGGTATTTTTGAAAATTAGACTAATAAGGGGGTGAAATACGGGATGCAAAAATTTATTTTCAAAGATATGTTGCTGTTAACTCAAATTTCTTGCTATAACTACGAAACTTAGGATATGGACTCTTGATCATGATTAAAATGACACGTGTTTCGGTATTTTTGGAAATTCAACAACTAAGGGGGAAAAAGAGGGGATCAAAAATTCTTTTCGAAAACACATTGTTGTCAAGATAATTTTGAAGCTACAGATAGAAAAACTGTTATTTGTATTGTTCGCTATGATTTAAAAAATACGTGTTTCGGCATTTTTGGAAATTCATCCATCAAGGGGGTTAAGTTGGAGAGGGGGTGTTTTTCGAAAATCTGTTGCTATTTAGGCAATTTTGAAGTTAAAATTACAAATTTTCGGATTTGGATTCGGGGTTCAAATTTAAAAGACACGTGTTTCGGTATTTTTGGAAATTCGACCAATAAGGGGGTGAAACACGAGATGCAAAAAATGATTTTCAAAAATATGGTGTTGTTAACTCAAATTTCAAGCTATAACTACGAAACTTCAGGAATGGATTCTTCATCAGGATTAAAAAGAAACAACTGGTGCAGACCATCCAGCCTACGCATGCGAAGCATCGGGGGTTCAGCTAGTACTTATATATTAGCGCTAACCGATGTGAATCATCAGTGGAAAAAGAAGTAGAGTAGTAGTTCGGTTATTGGCGTACGATACTGGACATAGGAGATAATTGAATTCTAATCCTCTCATTTTTCATTCATTTTAGCGATTATCAAATCATTCTGAGTATTTTTTATAAGTATAACGTAAGTATATTCTGCAATATTCAAATGTTCAAATGTTTGTATAGCTTATGGGACTTAACTACGGGGTCATCAGTTCCTAAACTTACAAACTACTTACGAACTACCTAACACTAAGGACAACATAAATATCCGTGCCCCAGGGGGATTCGAACCCCCGACCGCAGTGGCCGTGCAGATCGTGACTGGAGCGCCTCAGTCCCCTCGGCCACCACGGCCGGCTCTGCAATATTCAACGTTAATTAAATTTCTATCAGATTATAAAAGAAAGGATGAAGTAAATATTTGGCTGTTATTTCCGAATATGTGGTGATTTCCGAGTGTTTGATTATTTGATAAAAGACCGCGGCGGAGCGGCCGAGCGCATTGAGGCGCTAGTTCCGATGTGCAAGCCAGTTCCCCGTCGGGGGTTCGAATCCTCCTTCGGAAATGGATGTTTGTGCTGTCTGTAGTATAAGGTAGTTCATAAGTAGTTTGTAAGTTTAGGGACTGATGATCCCCGCAGTTAAGTCCCATAAGCTGTACAAACATTTGACAATTTGATGATAAAAGCAACCCACTATTTTTTCCCCTATGGGTAAAGTAGGCCTACGCCATGCAAGTACACTGACAGGGCAGGGATAAGTACTTCTGAAACTGAAAGATGTTTACAGACTTTTTTCACTGGCCTGTTGTTTAATTAAGAAATACATTACGATTGTAAAGGATGAAAGAAGGAAGGAAGTCTTAGGGTTTAGCTTTCTGTCGACAACGTGGCCATTAGAGTCGGAGCTTGTTGTTGTTGTTTGTGGGTTAGAGGGGCGCAGAACAGCGAGTTTATCAGCGCCCATACAGAAATCTCATGAGTGAATGTAAATAAACACAAACGAGAAACGACACCTAAGGAAAATCGGGAACCTTCAAAAAAATCGCCCCGTTTTCCCTTCAGATCCGCATATTTAAAACTTGCTTAATTCACGTAGTAACATGGACATATGCGCCTGATCTAAAACCGGTCAGTAAAACGAAGAACATTAACGGACAGTCATAGGTAGAAATGACTGGCTGACCAATAATAAAAATACGGAAGACCCAGTCAGCCTGATGATACCTTAAAAATGTTACCCTAAAATTTTAGGAAGTCAGTCTGAGGATTCACAAAATTTTAAAAGACGGACCGCAGTCGTATGATCATCGCTTAAAACAGAGGGCAGATCATTCGGCTGCCGTCCTTTCATCTGAATATCAAACACAATCAACTAAAATGTGAAGTACAGTTAACGGTGCACCGCAAGCACCACACCAAGGAGGATCCTCCCGCCGGAGCAAGGAGCCGAAAGTCGCGTATCGAGCTCTGATAAATGGATAAGGATGGGCAATGAAATCGGCCGTGACCTATGAAAGGAAACATCCCGGCATTTTCCGAGAGTGATTTAGGAAATTCGCTGGAAACCTAAATCTGGATGGCCGGAGGTGGATTTGAACCACCGTCCTCTCCAACAAGATTCTAGTGTGCTACCACTGCGACACTTCGCTCAGTTTTAAAGGAGGAGATAAGTCAGGCTCCTAAGAATAAGGCGCCCAGCCGTCCCGGATTCTGCGGGACAGTCCCGCATTTGGACTCGTTGTCCCGCATTGGGACAATCACTGAAAATGTCCCGCGAAACGGAAAAAGCGCCCCGCATGCCCGCATTCCAGTAATTTTTAAATCGTTGAATGCATTATCTACGAATAAATGACAGTAGTCTTACATTAAATACGAAAAAAATATACACAACATCTGACTATTTCAAAATGACAAATTCGTTATCAGTGGAAGTTGTTTTAGTTTTAAACTGGTACTGAATTTGGTGACAGGATGACTTATTTAAAAATTCTGGTTTGGGCACATTTTCTTAAGTACGTATCAATAAGTGTAATGGAATATTTTTTGGTGCTCAAGGTGGCAAACATGATGTAATATTATCACAGTCTGTAGAAACGTATTTAAAATCTGACATGCAAATACATTCAGGAATAAAAGGGTGGCGAAATTCTGAAAATGCAACACCGAAGGTGAGAGAGCATTGCATGTAGTAAGGCACAATTAAATTCTTCATTTCATGGAAAGAGTAGTTCAAATGGTTTTAAAAATAGTTTTTATTAAATTTAATTCGAGGTTATTGCAAAACATAATTCTTTGGGCGGAGTAAACTACTTATCAAAATGTGTGGGGGCAAGATGCTCTAAGAGCTGGAACCAGTAAAAGTAGTTAGACAACAAAGGTGATCGGAAAAACGTGACAGAGAAAAAATGTGTAAAAAAAATGTCAGATTATAAAATTCAAAATAGAAACACGAGAAAATATTTATGAACTGTAACTGAAGACTGAAAATTAAGAATAAAGATTGAAAATGAAGAATAAAACGTCACTCATGTTAGATATGTTACTTTAAAAGAAAAATAAGTAGGCCTACTCTGCTCGCCTAAATTTCTTTGCTAGTTTCAGAATAACAGGCACAATGAGTCACATGGTCTTTGTCCTCCTTCACATCTCAAAATATCCCGCACTGAGTTTTGAAAAAGTTGGCCGCCTTACCTAAGAGTAAATTATTGTGGGTGAAACGAGCTGGTGAGAAAACCATATTATGATTAACGAAAGTACTTTACTGTTCTTTTTTACGAATATCACATGATTTTAAAGGATGTGGTTAAGCAGGGGTCTGAGAGTACAGCTTAAATGCTTGGGAGTTAGACGAGCAGCATTGCAAACTACATTCTAGCTTGTCAGAAGTATTTTGCTGTTTTATAAGAATATTTTATGGCTAAGGGGTGTTGTCGCTCGCTGAAAGATCGGTACATGGGTATACAGTCGACTTGAGCTTATTTACGACAGTTCTACACACAAGTAGAAAGTGTGGCCTGAGATGGGGTGAGAAGAAGGCCGCCTGCTCTGAACTGGCAGCGCTGCGGCAGAATCACGTGTTGGCAGGTCTGACGGCAGCGTTGCCAGACTTCACCACTTACCAAGCGTTGGGTCTGGCTTAGCTGCCAACGGAACTGCCGTGGCATCCCAGTGACACGGTGGCAGGAATATCGGATTGCGCAGGGTACTAGTAACGTATCACGTGATCCACCACAAGTACTGCCGAAGTAGCTTTTATTTACCTTTGACCTCAGTGCTTTTGGCGCGTACTTGTTCTCGAATTTAAATAAAAAACCGAAAACAAGTAGAAAGTTGCCCAAGTTCCCCCAAATATTCAAGAAAGGCAATAAGAGTGATCCCCAAAATTACAGGCCAATCTCATTCACGTCGATTTGCAATAGGATTTTGGAACATATACTTTGTTCGAATATTATGAACTACCTCGAAGAGAATGACCTATTAACCAATAGTCAACGCGGATTCAGAAAGTATCGCTCTTGCGAAACACAGTTTGCCCTTTATTCACATGAAGTGTTAAGTGTCATCGACAAGGGATCTCAAATCGATTCCATATTTCTGGATTCAGGGATGCGTTTGACACTGCACCCCACAAGCGGCTTTTAATGAAATCGCGTGCTTATGGAATATCTCCCTAACTGTGCGATTGGATTCACGATTTCCTATCAGAAAGGACACAGTTCGTTGTAACTGACGGTAAGTCATCGAGTAAAACAGGCGTTCCACAGGGAAGCGATATAGGTCCCCTACTCTACCTCGTGTTTATAAACGATTTAGGAGACAATCTGAATAGCTCCCTTAGACTGTTCGCGGATGATGCCGTCGTTTGTCGGTTAGTGAAGTCAACAGAGGATCAAAAGCAACTGCAAAGCGATTTACACCAAATTTCTACATGGTGCGAAAATTGGCAATTGACACTAAATAAAGAAAAGTGTGAAGTAATACACATTACCACTAAAAGAAGTCAACTGAACTTCAATTACGCGATAAATCAGTCAAACCTTAAGGTAGTAAATTCTACCAAATCCCTAGGAGTTACAATTACGAACAACTTTGACTGGAGAGAACACATAGAAAATAATGTGGGGAAGGCGAATCAAAGGTTACGTTTCATTGGCAGAACGCTTCGAAGATGCACCAGCTCCACCAAAGAGACTGCCTACATCATACTTGTACGTCCTGTCATGGAGTACTGTTGCCTCTTGTGGGTCCCTCACAAGGTGACACTGACGAAAGACATTGAGATGTTTCAGAGAAGGGCAGCTCGTTTTGTTTTATCACGTTACGGGGGGGGGGGCGGAAGCGTCACGGAAATGTTGCACGAATTGGGGTGGAAGTTATTAAAAGAAAGGCGTTATTCATTGCGGCGTGATCTGTTTGCGAAGTTTCAATCACCTACTTTTACTTCTGAATGTGAAAATATTTTGCTAGCACCCACCTACTTGGGGAGACATGACCATCCCAATAAAATATGAGAAATCAGATCGAAAACGGAACGATTTAGGTGTTCTTTCTTCCCGCGCGCTATTAGAGAATGGAACGGTAGAGAAAAGTTATGAAAGTGGTTAATGAACCATCTGCCAGGCACTTAAATGTGATTTGCAGAGTATCTATGTAGATGTAGAAAAAGTGAAGAATGGATTCAAAGAAAATATTGAAAGACTTTAAGGAAAATCTGAAAACATATAAGATTAACAAATTTTCCAATTTCAATGTATATCAGAAACCAAAATTATTTATAGATATTAAGCGTACGTTAAGTATGGGACCGAATCAATGCTATATACTGTTTCGTTTAGTACACTACTAGGAACTGTTACTTAGTGTGAGTTAAGTCCAAGGAGATTAGTCCCTGTTTGAGCGAGTTGGCAAATTATTTGCCATTTTGTAGGGAATTCGGTTTGCTATCTAAGGATGAAGTGACAAATTGCGTATCCTGTGGCGAGGAACAGTGTGACAGACTTGTGCGGAAACTAAGAGTTGTTATAAGAGATAATCAGTCTTATGCTGATTGAAATAAAGAGATTTATTTTACACCAGAAAACAAACTGTACATTCATTTCGTATCATTTACAGACCACAGAAGATGTTTTTAAAATAAAAAGCGAAACGCGTTTCGTGTAAAATAAATCTCTATATTTCAGTCAGCATAAGACGCATTACCTCTTATAATCAATTTTAACAGCTGCTGCGGAAGATGGCCACACAACCAAACACAGAAGGAGAGTAATTTACTAGTCGGACAAGGTTACATACAATAACCTGTTAACCATAGAGCAGGAACAGCGTTAATTATTTACTTCATGTTTAGCACAAATATGTATTCCCGTCTTTCTATAAGATTCGGTTTTCAAATAATATTAGCTGAATCCTATAGAATTACAGGAATACTTTTGGGTGCTGACCATGAAGTAAATATTTGATGCTGTTACTGCTCCATGGTTGACAGGTTCTTGTATATACCCTTGGCCGCTCAGTTGCTAGCAAACAGAATTCTCTACAAAACGGCAAACTTTTCCAACTCACTCAAACAGGAAATTAACTCGCGCCAGGTAAGAGTGCATGTACGCCAGAAATGACGGGGAAATACACGGCACTATGCCGTCTCGTATTCAAACACAGGACAACGATGTTCTATCAATATCTAATTCGCGGAAATGTGCTGAACATATACAGCTGTATTTAGATGCAAGTTGTCTCCCTGTATTGTATCCTCCTACGTATGAACACCGACGCTTCCATTCAACGATATGCAGCTAAATTCCGGTTTCGATGTATCATGTGATACATTTGTACCCTGTTCAATCCGATATTCCTGCGACCCAGTGCCACAGGGCCCGTACGTCGGTCATAATTGAAACATTACATACATAAAAAAACGGGTAGAAAATTTTATAAAACCTGAATCATGTTATTTCGAACAGACTATGAATATCACTAAATGACCAAGAATGAAAGATAACGTACATAAAAGCGTCTACTATTCAATTTGTAGGCTGCCCAGTTAAGTGCCACACGACATTGGAAAATATGCAAGAATGCTATTTGTTTACAGTTGTGTTGAGAAACATTTTTTGGCAATCTCTAATAAATTAATTTTAAACTTCTTTTTTATTTCTATGTACTAACCGAGTTTCGAGGCCTATGTCTCGTGATCAGTTGCATCTACAAATTACAAGCAAATTATATAGTGATGTCTGTCATGTAATAAAATAGCTACACTACAGCATCTTTGGTTAACTCTTAGCTGCCCAGGTCATTTTTCTGTCACACTCTGTACTAGGTGCGGTATGAAAGAACGCAATTTTTAAATAATCACAAATAGTTCTGATTGTTATGTAAGTGAAGTAATGAATACATTTTAAATTAATCTTCTGAAATATACATTTTTAACGTAAAACTGCAGAAAATGAATTTAACATTACATTATTTTATATAACTGTACAAAATCAAATACTGTGGCCTTTAAAATTTACTTTGTGCCATATTCTTATAGTTTACTATGCATTTAATCATGAAAACATAAGAAATTCTCCATAAAACTCACAAAAATGAAAATTTCTCAACTGCTTTGTTGGTAACCTTTTGTCTCTTCAAATGTTTTCTCTGCACTCGATGCAAATTTTGGTAGAACACTCAAGGCAGGTGGGCTTATTGCAACAATGGCAAACTCTTTTTCTCTTCTTTTTTGGGTCACAGGTGGAGTATGGTCTACGTTTCATAGGTGCCAATACAATTTATTCTTCACTTTCACATTATTCTGAGTCTGAATTATGTTCACTTTGAATCTCACATTCACTGTCTGATTCCACATCACTTCCTAAAGAGTCTTCAAAACACTTCAGAACAGTATCATCAAAATGCAAAATGATAGTCTGTAGCACGCATAGTAGAGGAAGAGCTCCGTGCTGAATTCATAACGCCGGCCGCGGTGGCCAAGCGGTCTGCGGCGCGCCAGTCACGGTCTGCACGGCCACTACGGTCGGGGGTCCGAATCCCCTCGGGCATGGATATTTGTGCCGTCCTTATTATTAGTTAGTTCATAAGTAGTTTGTAAGTTTAGGGACTGATGACCCCGTAGTTAAGTCCCATAAGCTCCATAAACATTTGAACATTTGAATCCATAACGCATAGGCCCAGGTGCGGTCTCCGAGACCACTAGCACAAAAGAAGCTGTAATAATATTGCTCCGACTCGCGTTTAACGTGGGCACTCACAATGAAAAATAGTGCAGATATTGGAAACAATGATGACAGAACACTGTATTATCCTTCACCCACTCCTGTCCGTTAACAATTGACCAACAATAAACGCTTGCGGTCCGTGAGACCGCACCTGGGACGTGAAGGGTTAAATGATTCAGTACAAAGGAAGTATACCACCTTAACGAGTCCGTAAAACTGTTACAAGTAGGAACAAATTAAAATAGTGTTCAAATGTTCAAATGTTTGTAAATCTATCGGACCAAACTGCGTGGTCATCAGTCCGTAGCTTACAAACTACTTAAACCTAGGTAAACTAACCTACGGACAACACACACACCCATGCCCCAGGGAGGACTCGAACCTCCACGGCGAGCAACCGCACGCTCCGCAGCGAGACGCTTCAGATCGCTCGGCTACTCCACCGCGGCCAATTTTACTTCCAGCAGCAGGCTTTTATCTCCCTGCATTGTAACCTTTATTCAATTTTGCAGTAGAATACATTATTTGTGTAACCCAGTTCGCCAAATAATCTCTCTGTCTCTTTTTCTCTAGAAGAGGCAGTGGATGGTTTGCTCGGCATTATAGCCCCTAGACTGGAAAACTGTAACAAGGGTTGATGGGAAACTGGACAAAATTTTTTTGAAATCATTGTAGAGTTCAACGGCGAAATTGTTGTAGTATCAAAATTACAACAGATCGCAGATTTCAAATTTTACTCAGTTGCCGGTTTCGACCAGTGCAGATCATGTTCAGACAAAGGACGCAATTACAGCAGACGGTGAACTGAGCAGGCCCCACAAATGTCAACTCCATCAATTGACGTCCAAAGTCCAAACCGGTAATAAAGAAAACTCGCGACCTGGACTGTTTTGATTCTATTTTTTTTTTTTTTTTTTTTTTTTTTAATGTTCGCTGGTCAGGGATCCAGGCCCTCAAAGGTCAAGCGTCGTCTCTGCTCATCACCCTATTTCATTTTCCCTGTATCGTCTCTCTTTGCCTTTCATATTTTTCATGCCACAGTCCTACAGTGACAGACTGCTTTGCCTATCTGCCCCACTAGCTCTGTCTACTCTTTCTTCTACCGCCATTTTATTCTATTCTCTTTCAGCACAAAGAGCGCGATTACGTTCGAATGGCAAAATTATTGGCGATAAAGGAGGAATTAGGGCGACGACTGCTGGTTCATCACTTTTGTGAGTCTTTTAAACAGGAATATATTTGCCTTTTTCTGAACTAGCACGAGCATTGTTTAGGTAGTTCCCCTCTTTTCCTTGCTACAGTAGGTCTGCTAACACAAATTCTGTAGATCCGTAGGGGTCTGACCATTTCGTTATATGCTTTCACATTTGTATACAATCCACGACGAATAACAAAAATAAATCGTAATTTATCGAGAGGAGACACCAGTCTTTACGATGTCCAAAAACAGATTTATTCATAGAACTGTTGTCTTAAAATTGAATGATAACTATTTCGAAAACGCTGCGAAGTCCGCTTGGACTAAAGTGGGCACTCCGTACGTTCGTTCGTTGGATTTCAAAACAATATCTTCACAACACATTGACTTATTACTAATGTTGTCCGTCTCTGGTGAAATTTCGATATCTCCTTTCAGTTTCATACGTTGCTATCTATGACTTACGAGTAGGGTTGCCATCTGCAAAATTTGGACAACGAGCTCGACTACCCCATATTTTTGTGTTTGTTTGTTCAAATGTTTATAAGTCTATCGGACCAAACTGCCTGGTCATCAGTCCATAGCTTACAAACTACTTAAACTAAGGTAAACTAACCTAAGAACAAACACACACACCCATGCCCCAGGGAGGACTCGAACCTCCGACGGCGAGCAACCGCGCGCTCCGCTGCGAGGCGCCTTAGACCACTCGGTTACTCCACCGCGGCTCCCATATTTTTGTATCGTAAAACCCGAGCAAATTTTATTTACTTTTAGGTCACAATTAAAATAACATAATTATTAATCGTCATTATTCGTTTATAAATAAAGCAAATCAGATTATATTATATTAATACTTGTTCCATAGACCATAAATACGCCTTTTTTACTCAATGTTGAATTGTCCCATAGTATGATCCCATATTAAAGTAGTGAATGAAAATAGGCATACGTCTGCATACGTCTCTTGGTCTCATACAAGAACAAAAGATCTTAACATCTTTCAAAACAACAATAATTAGGAAGGAGCTAACGTTATCACAAAACAAACATCAACATAATGGAATGTTAAACATAGATAGGTAAACTATGAGCATACCTCCCTATTTCTTAGACTTTGATAGTTATTTGTGTCTCCAATAGCCTTCAGAGTAGCTTCCTTACTTACAATTCATAAAAATCTCAATTCAAATCTCTGAAATCATATTTTGTTTTTACGACCGATAAAATCGTTTCTGTGCTCAAATTTATATTATGAGGAGCTATGCAAAATAAGAAACAAAACAAAATACTGCGCAATTTTCATAGCTCCATAAACAACATGCAAATTTACCACTCATCTAACAGTTTTGTCATCTAATATACAGGGTGTCCCAGCTATCTTGTCCACCCAAAATATCTATGGAACAATAATAGCTATTGGAAAACGACTTTCACCGGTATCAATGCACGTCTGGGGCCCATGGATGTACATATTTGGAAACACTCTAAAACGAAAGCAAATGCGTTTTTTAAAACAAACTTATGTTTTTTTTTCTTTTAATGAACACCCTATACTTTTTTCTTTGGCAATCCATAGCATGACAAATCACATAAACAATGGCGTTGATAGCATCGCAATATTCCAATTACATCCCGAGACATTGCGACGCGAAGTTGACGCTTGAAATACGCGAAACGCGCGGCTAGCGCACGTCCTGAGCAGTATGAGGTTCTCGCCTGAGTCTCAGAACGTGCGCTAGCCGCGCGTTTCGCGTATTTCAAGCGTCAACTTCGCGTCGCAATATCTCGGGATGTAATTGTAATATTGCGATGCAATCAACGCCCTAGTGTTATGTGATTTGTCATGCTATGGATTGCTGAAGAAAAAATATAGGATGTCCATTTAAAAAAAAAAAAAACATAAATTTGTATTAATAAACACATTTGCTTTCGTTTTAGAATGATTCCAAATATGTACATTCATGGGCCCCAGCCGTACATTGATACCGGTGAAAGTCGTTTTCCAATAGCTGTTATTGTTCCAGAAATATTTAGGGTGGACAAGATAGCTGTGACACCCTGTATAAAAAAATGATGAATGTTTGTTTGTGTGTTTGTTTGTATGTTTGTTCGTATTTTACGTGCTGCCGTACCGATAGCGATGAAACTTTTTCAACTTATTATCTGAACTTTCGCGAAGGTAAGACAATTATATCAATGCATGACACATAGTTCAGGAACTACGACGTTATGAACACTGCAATAAGTTTTACTACTTCTTTGCTGATCAATGTACTCGCAAAATATTATGCAGACAGTATTCATTTGTGCCAATGAATGTAGCTACAAAATTATTTCACTGTACTACTTATACTTTAGGAGATATGACGTCACAAACACTGAGACGCGTGTTAAACTGCGCCATCAAATTTGTTGATATTTTATGCGCTGCCGTACCGTCGATGTGATTGCGATGATACTTCACACACTTGATCATGAAAACAGGGGGGAACATCGCCTACTGTATAATATTTCACACGGTGCATGGCGGAGTATACTTTGCCAAAAACGTCACTGATCGCCATGAAAGTTGTCCAAGCGTACTTCGCAGCTTTTTTTAAATATTTACCATCCAATTTTAAGACAAGTATTCTGTGAAGAAATTGTTTTTGGACATCATACAGACTGGTGTCTCCTCTCGATTAATTATGATTTATTTTTGTTATTCGTCATGAATTGTATACAAATGTGAAATCATATAAGGAAATGGTCAGACCCTTACGGATCTACAAAATTCAGTTTAATATTTTTATTTCCCTTTCATGGCAGAAAAAGTCACTCTGTCCATATTAACCGAAAATTATCAACTAGAAGACGCAACCTGACAAGCCAAGGATATTAGAAAACGGTTGCATTTACATGGCCAAGCAAATCTATTGTGGAAAAGGAAAACAACTTTATAAAAGTGGAATTTCATAATCGATTTCGGAATCATTCCAAAGCAACCCATAAAAAAACGGAACTGTGGGCATCAGTTTACAAAATGTGTTCAAATGTTTGTTAAGCTTAAGGGACTTAACTGCGGGTTCATCAGTCCCTAAACTTACAAACTACTTATGAACTACCTTATACTAAAGACGACACAAACATCCATGCCTGAGAGGGGATTCGAACCCCCGACCGTAGCGGCCGTGCAGACTGTGACCGACGCGCCGCAGACCGCTTGGCCACTGCGGCCGGCTCAGTTTACAAAATCCGGTTTTGGGAGCGCATGTTAACAGTGTGCTTTGAATCGGAAGCTATTTTGTGTTAAGAATATGAGAGTTACCCTGAAAACTTTGCTAAAAAAGAGAGGTACCAGGGTGTGTAAGTTGTAATCGATGCTTAGTTGAGCCTTCGTTACTTACTTGTTGTCGGGACACTTTGTCTCAAGTGTCTAACTGGTGACCTTTGTCAGGCCTAGGCAAGCGTCGCGCACGACTTTCACCACTCCAAATCTTGCCAATTATAAAAATAAATAAATAAAAATTCTCAGGTAACTACCACCCAATCTTCAGTAACACTGAACAAGTGTTGGCGAATTCCAACCAGAAACACGCTCCACAGACTGTTTAAAGTACCGCGCGAGGCTTGCCTAGTGAGTAACGAAGGCCACCGTGTCTTACGTTTACTACTGCTAGCAACTTCAGTGATCTGCTAACTTCATTCCTATAACAGGGCAGCAAACTTGTACGTGACACAAACGTTTGTAGAGCTTATGGGACTTAACTACGGGGTCATCACTCCCTAAACTTACATACTTCTTATGAACTAGCTAATACTCAGGACGGCACAAATACCCATGCCCGAGCGGGGATTCGAACCCCCGACCGTAGTGGCCGTGCAGACCGTGACTGGCGCGCCGCAGTCCCCTCGGCCACCGCGGCCGGCTGTACGTGACACAGACAAATATATATTTTTAACGAGTGTGATTAAACAAGAACAAGTCTATGACATCACAACCTTATTAATTCCGTGTGTAATGTATACCACAGATGCTGATCATATGCACGCACGCATGCGTAAAGCGGCAGCATTGTATAGCAGACAGATTAAATTCCCTCTATTTTGATAGATATTATTCGTGTGGATGGAATTGTTAGTTTCGACGTTTTGGATCTAATTTTCATAGGCTATCAGTGCTTTTTAATACTCGTATTAAGGTAATCTGTAGATATTTAGCTTCGATTTCGTGTCTCTAACCTAATTGTTTCGCAAAATCTTAGGCTTCAAATTTACGTTATTAGCCATATTTTGCAACTGAGGCAATGACGCCATGGTGGGAAATTCAGGCAAAATGAAGTGTAATACAGGTGCATACATTTTATGAAATAGGCACTTGCTGAATGTAGAGAATGTAGTAGTTTCGAAGTGCCAAAAGCTGTAGTTCTGACTTTTGCTGTGTCTTAATCAAATCTAAATTTAAAAGTTTACTTCATTCCAATTTTACATCGACAAGTACTTGAAGCCTTCTAAATGTCTAATATAGTAGAGTGATAAGTATAAATTAGAACAGCTGTAGTACTTATTTACTACTATTCATTCATCGTGTAGGTTTATCCTTGATTTTCAAATGTATGGCGTCATTACCCCAGAACCCAGGGTACTGGCGCCACTGCGTATACTTTCACAATATATTTTTAACAATAAAACTTAACAAAATACATGGCTGAAAAAAATTATAATAACGTAGTATTAGCTGGCGAAGCTGTGGTATTATTCTGTACGAAAAAGACACACTTTTAATAGGGTAACAAAACTGGTTTCCCTTAAGGTGGCGCCATTCCCCTGGTCTTCCCTTATGTTATTTGTCTGAAGGCTTTCAATTTTTTACGATTGCTGGCAACTTATGACTTGAGCCAGAAGAGGTAGTGCTGAAGGTATTTCTAATTTACTAATCCCTACAACGATTACTTTTGTTCTGAAAATTTGGCTTATTCTGTGCGTTATGTTCAAATAATTTACGGGAAAACAGTTGGACAACGTCTTCGACAACAGCCAGTATTTCAGGAAGTGAACGCCCGTCGTTTTCAAGATATAACAGAAAAGACTGCTCTTCGTGTCTACAATCATTTACCATAATGCTTCATTCTTTTATCAACTACTCACAAATTTTTCCAAATTCATAGAAAAAATCATAAGTGGCGGGGATGTCACAGCTTTGGCACGTGTGAACTGTGCGAGAACACCTCAATGGAGCTCTGGCTCTGAACCCCCCCCCCCCCCCGGAGGAAAGATTTATCTATGTCCCTGTCTAATACGAACTGTATGCCTTAATTAGAACATAAGATATGCTGGATAGAATGGCGAAAAATATTAGTGTTGTGAATTCTAACATTTGATGACAAATCAGAGGATGAATACCTTTCCATTACCAAATAAATGAATGAAATCGGCCGGGTAGTTTGGTCTGGCCGACTGACTTTGTTTTAATATTGTTTTAATATACGAGGCGCGTCCAGAAAGTAAGTTCCGTTTGGTTATATAAAACGAACGGGTACAGATACAGAAAAAATATTAATTCTACAAAAATCTACAACTGTTAAACTACTTTTCTACATAGCTTCCGAAATTATGTAGGCAATTGTAATAGCATGGCACAAAGTTTTGTATGCCTTTTTCATAGAATGTTGCCACCTGTGTATTCAACCATGTGGTAACATGTTCTTTCAGCTCGTCATCATCGTTGAAGTGTTGTCCACCAAGGACAGATTTTAGGTGTAAGAAGAGGATTACTGTCAAAAGACTCTTTTTTTTTTTTTTTACGATAATGCCTGACCTCACACACCGAATGTGACCAAACAATTCTTACGGAAATTTCAATGGGACCTGTTTGATCATCCTCCATACAGCTCGGACCTCGCTCCTAGCGACTTTCCTCTCTTCTTACACCTAAAATCTGTCCTTGGTGGTCAACACTTCAACGATGATAAAGAGCTGTTACCACATGGTTGAATACACAGGCGGCAACGTTCTGTTAAGGATGCATGCAAAAACTTGTGGTACGCTATGACAAGGGTCTACAAAATTTCGGAAGCTGTATGGAAAAGTAGTTTAAGAGTTGTAGAATTTTGTGCAATAAAAATTTCTTCTGTATCTGTGTACAATTTCATTTTATTACCATACGGAACTTACTTTCTGGACGCGCCTCGTATAAGATGGTCGCAGTTCAGAGGCTATAAAATGCAGAGTGGCAATGAGAAGAAAAGCGTTTTTGAAAAAGAATAATTTGTTAACATCGAAAATTAATGTAAGTGTGAGGAAGTCCTTTCTGAAGGCATTTGGGTGGAATGTTGCCTTGTATGGGAGAGAAACTTTTAACGACAAATAGATTAGTCAGGAAGAGGATAGAGGCTTTTGAAATGTACTATAGAAGACTGCTGAACATTAGGTGGGTAGATCGCGTAATTAATGAAGAGGTGCTGAACAGAATTGGGGAGTAACGGAGTTTTTGGCATACCTTGACCTTAAGAAGGGATCGATTGATAAGACATATTCTTATTCATTGAGGAATCGTAAATTTAGCATTGGAGGGAAGTGTGTGGAGGGAAAAATCGCAGCGGGAGACCAAGAGATGCATATAGTAAGCAGACTCAAAGGGATGTGGGTTGCCGTTCTTATGAGGAGATGAAGAGGCTTGCTCAGGATAGAATAGGGTGGAGAGCTGCATGAAACCAGCCTCCGGACTGAATAAGAATAATAGCAAGAGTGAGATCAACTTCTGTGTCCACGTCCACTGCAATAATGACATCTAAGAAATAAAATTAATTAATATTTCGAATTTGGGATCACTGACATTACGGGCCGGTGGGGTCACCGGACATTTTTACACGCAAAGGGGGGTCGCGGTTTCAAAAATCTTGAAAAACACTGCTCTACAAAATAACATGGCGAGAAGAGTTTGCAGCGCTGCAAACACGTGATTGTGGCTCCGCTATAAGGCTGACCGCAAGTTGAGACGCAGGTCCGTGACGTGACGCAGGGTGAGTCACGGTGAGTTTCTGCGAACCACGCGACTGACTGCATCCGCTCACGTTGGGGCGCAGCGTGACGTGACGCAGCCTCCAGTACGCAGTTTCCTGCGGGAGTAACGGTGACTCTGGCTGTTGATATTGTGTTTGCTAGTTCGCAATGGCAGAGAAACTAACTGAAGCCGTAAGAGTGCTGATCCTCTATACCACTTCTTCATGTCTATGTACCAGATGACTAGGTACATGTAACTATCAACTCAGTTTGTTGTCAGAAACGACATTTTCCGTGTGGTTACAGAAATGGAGACCTCATTGTTCAACATTCCGGAGATAACTGCACAGTCCATCACAGATCAGCGGCTATCATATCACGAGTTGTCCCCGTACAGTAACCAAAACCCAGTCCATCCCACACCACTTCATCAACTCCACCCCATTATTCATATTCCAACAGTCTATCCCAAACCCTCATGAGAATTGTGAGTTTCAACAATGCACTTCAGCTACGGCTTCAAATCGAAAAGTGTTGCTTGCATTTATTGACGAGTTCTATGAAAACTGAATTTCTGTTAGTAATAATTTCGATATTTCCATTTGAAGGACAGAATATATTATGTTTATTCAATAAAGATTTTTCTATACACGCTGAATTTTGCTCTCTGCCAGTGGTGACCGTAATATTATATTACATAACTCAGTATAGGCAATATAGGTGACGCATTTCTTATCTTAAAACCTCAGTTCCAATCGGCCTTGACGCTTTGCATCCGTCCTTTACAATTTCATTTGAGAGATCACGCACTTCTTCGAATTGATCACTGTTTAATCTAAAATAGTTCGTGATTATTTCATCATCAAATTCCTTGGTTAAAGCGAATTTCCCATGACAGTATTCTTTTCCCATGACTTTTTCTGCTTTTTCTTACATCAAAGTGATGTTTCGAGCAAAAACTCAAAATCACAATTGGATTCTGAATTTACATCTATTAACACAGCAGAAATACTGGCCACTCCGTCAAGGTGCACCTGAGCCGCGTCTTCCCCCCCCCCCCCCCCATCCCTCGCCACTTTCACGCAGCGCAGCTGGCGTTCCGTGGAACTGCGTTCCAACTAGCGGCGATTGTCGCCGTGACTCACGCTCCGTGAGGAATTTGACGTGAGTCACCCTGCGTCACGTCACGGAACTGCGTCTCCTCTTGCGGCTTGTCTACGCGTCTGCTGTGCCATTGAACGCACGGCAATAAGGCCACAAATGTCCACGAACGCTCTGACAAGGAAACCACGTTGATACCGGATTTTAGAATTTATATATATGGTACGTGAACTTCGGAACTTAAATAAAAATCGGCCAAAGGCATTCGACGCGACTTTGAAAAATACTCGAGAAAATCGACTTTCAAGTTTTGTAAAGAACACGCAAGAACCAATAATTAAAACAAATCCAGCATCTGTCGGTATACGTGAGGTGCTAGAGCCGCGGCCGAGTGGCCGAGCGCATTGAGGCGCTATGCTGCGATTCGTGAGGCCGTTCCCCGTTGGGGGTTCGAATCCCCCCTTCCCCACGGGCATGGATGTTTGTGCTGTCTTTAGTATAAGCTAGTTTAAAAGTAGTTTGCAAGTTTAGGGACTGATGACCCCGCAGTTAAGTCCCATAAGCTAAACAAACATTTGAACATTTTCAGGTGGAGTCGTTGATTGGAATTCCACTGTGACTGATACTTTTTTCTGTTTCGAATATAGTTATATAAAACACTTTGGGATCTCTAACTCCGCGTATTGTGTTAGTTTTTGTTTATCTGTATGTAGGCGAGCTGTAAACCTAGTCGTCCCGTAAAACGATGGTTGACTAAGTTAGCTACTTGGAAAGTCACTAGTAGCTATGGTGATGACTTTCCGAAAACTGCGTCTTAGCTGCTCACAAACTGAACAATGAAGGAATACAGTCGTCAACTAATAGTGGAGCGATTACTGTAAAAAATGTAACTTATAGCTTTTTATTGAAATCTTCGTTATTGAAAACCTTCTATAAAAGAGAAAATTACGAATAAATAAAAATACGTACACTTTTCGTAAAATTAACATTACAAATTAAAGTTGTGTAAGTATTCGAACACAATGACAGAAATAAAAATAAAAATTCTATGATGATAGGATTCGAACCACAGACATTACGAATGGAAGACTGGAATGCTACCACCTGAGCTACACTGACAGAAGCTGAAGGCGTTTTAGTTATTGAGACTTAAGTGTACTTGCAAAACTTCAAATTCTATTTTCTCGAGAATTTTTGAGTGTTGCGTCGAAAGGAATTGTCTGGTTGTTATTTGAATTCCGAACTTTAAGTACCACAAATATCAAAAAATTGTAAAATCCGATACTCACGTGGTCTCCTTGTGAAAGTAGGTGCAGACTTGCCCCCTCTAAAGCCAACATAAAATCTCAAACTATAGAGAAACATCATTGTTAAACTTATATCACATCCAGAGATTAATATGACTGATATAACTGAGGAAGTTTGTGCTTTCCTGAAAAAAAAAAAAAAAAGTATTTTTTGTCACGCCGTAAACTATGTAAATACGTGTATAAATTGACGCATCAGTTCTCACGGAAAAGAAATGATAAAGCGATATTAAAACGCGAAATAAAGGTTCGTTTAGGGATTGTTATCTTTTCATTGGGACAATAAACTGTGGGACTCTGGGCAGCGAATGGAACAGGAATGCAACTGCTTAGTCCTGTATGAGGTTTTCTGCGTTGTATCTATCCATTAGGATGACGTAGAAACAAGGGGACAAACAAGCTGCACTTCGTATAGCATAGCAAGATTTTGTTGCTGACTGTCACAGAACTTACATACTGGGTGAATTCACCTCAAGAAATAAAAATCTTCGCCATTTCAGAGGACACTGTGTGTGGATTCAGAAAATGTCTACCAACCCGGCCACATTTTGCTTAATAAAGTTTGCGCCACATCATCAAAAACACTTTATTCTAGAGAACTGGATGTTCATTGCAGCATGCGGTGAGAAGAGCGGCAGCCAATATTTAATGCTTCTCTGGGCACAGTGGACCTTGCGGTGACTATAAAAAAATAAAATGTCCTATGTTGACATCATAAAATTTATCCACTTCAGTTAAATGTGAGAGATGTAATAAATTTGTACGTAAATAGCTGAGTAAGTAATAAATCGAATAAGAAAGGAGTTTTAAAAATGAACGTATGTGGTGCCACTGTAGCATGTTTTAAATTATATTAACGATCAAACTGTGTCTTTTATTTATTAAAAAATTAGTTTATGTACTAAAATTACTTTGACATATGTGGTGATTTTATGGCCTTGAATAAGTAATTACATATCTCCAAGGTGTCAAGACTGACAGCAAATATCGCAATGATTTGAAGGAATAGTTAGATTTAACATAAGTGAGGAAAAGTTTTAGAAATAATATAACTTCTTCTTATGCCTGCTTTGGGGAGATTTCAAAAACACAGTCTAAAGACACTCTGTTTCTAAAATCAGACAGTTTCAAATGTTTACATTAGAGGAAGTAGTTGTTGTTGCTGCAGCTACAGGTGTTATGAAGAAACGCAGAATACAGAAAAGAAATTAATTGTTCCACCCAATAACTAGTTCTCGTATTCATCTTGAGGTTTGAATAGCTCTTCAATATCCGTGTTCGCTTAAAAATAAATTTGCTTTCTAGGTATGGTCCACCTTGAGCAAACACAATTGTTTTTTAGTTTCTCCCAACATGTTTCGCTGGCGTTGCAGCATCATCAGTGGTATATGATGAAACATGTTTGGGACAAACTAAAAAACAATTGTGTTTGCTCAAGGCGGACCATACCTAAAAAGCAAACTAGTTCTCGATTAATCGTAGAAGCGTTCTTTCCATTGCCTATAAACTTAAAACTTTTTTTCTACCTCGCTGATTTTTCACGTTGTTTGAACGTCATTTTTTTTTTGCCATTTAGTTTCCTCCGCTAGCAATCTGAATGAGCCAGAATTTCTTAAGTGTTTTATCGCGTTTCTGCCGTTCATCTTCAACTGTAAACGCCAAAGAAAATAATTTGTGATGTAACGTCACTTATAAAACAACAAATTACAAGTCAATGTATATCTTTGATACGTAATTGCAGATTAATAAAAATATTTATATATACTGAGCAATGATTTTCTTTTTCTGCGGTGTCAGGATCCTTGCCGGCCGCGGTGGCCGAGGGGACTGAGGCGCTCTAGTCACGGTTTGCACGGCCACTACGGTCGGGGGTTCGAATCCCCCCTCGGGCATGGATATTTGTGCCGTCCTTAGTCTTAGTTAGTTGATAAGTAGTTTGTAAGTTTAGGGACTGATGACCCCGTAGTTAAGTCCCATAAGCTCTACAAACATTTGAACATTTGAACATCAGGATCCTTGTTGTACATTCCACATATATCATTCCAAGTTTGAGCCTTCTCTACTTTGTTCGAATAATCAGCCGTGGAAAATTCCCACAGTACTGGCCTAAGCTCCATTTACTCAGTGAAAATTTCTATGTCTTACTGGTTTCACTATACTTAGAACTTTGCTAGTAACATACACTGTTAAATAGACGGAAACGAAATGCGCGCTCTGTTTGCGCGTCATTTCTCGCTTGCCTTCATTACTGACACACACGCACTCGCTTACATTGGAGGCACAGAGTCGCCAACTTGAGGATTTTGTCTCAAAATGTAGGGGGACTCAGCTGCTCCAGTGGAGAATATAGAGAAATAAGTGCTTCAGGCGAAAGTGTTGTGAGGAATTATTAGGGGCTTTTCAAATACGAATAACGCATCTCTATTAAGAAATGTTTAGCCCTAACAAACATTCGAAATAGCTCATGCTTGATTTTTCTTTGGTAGCCCTCCTTTATGATCGCTACCGCAATTGCACCGATTACGATCAGTAGGGGGCCACTAGTGGTTGTGAAGTTTGAAAACTCTGTTAAGTGTGTGCATATTTGAAGTAAATATGACATAAAGAGATTAAAATTATTTCCAGAGGTACACGAATGAAAGGGACTCGAATCATTGCTGAAATATTCGTTGAAATATTCGTTTATCTCTATGTTGCATCTTATAATGTCATGCAGAATCAGTTGCTTTAAATTTTTTTGGTCAATAAAGAGTAGAAAAAAGTGTTTTCTGGGATAGCCTTTTGGAATCATAGAATGAATGCGTTACTCGTATTTAATGGAACTTTATCGGCGAAAGTAAATACTGATTAGATTACTGCTGTCTGCGTGTTACCATGAGGCTTACCATTAATTACTAATTGCGTCCTCTACCTCGTTAATTTTCATATTGAATGGCCCCAAACCAAACTGATCAAGAATGCAGGCCATTTTGCAAAGTTCATACAAAGGGTCTGCAACTGAAAGAACTGCATTCCAATATTGCACGGTCTCAGGTGTACAAGTGGTTCTACGGCCGTTAGGCCATGACTCACAACGTACAAATAAATAATGTGTTACAAGTTATTTAAATGGTTGCGCGCATCCTACCGCCCTTCTCCCATATCTCGTTGCGATCGGCAGCGGTTTGACGTCTTGGGCAGTACTAATTTGCAGATTTTGGTTGCCAACTATGCAGGGTACTATTAGCTGTTATTGGCTGTATTTTTTCTTGCTGTGCCATTGGACTGTACTGTTACCATCTGTATTTTGTTGTATTATTTTCACGGGTCGTTTTTACAGAACAAGTGTTGTGAGGTAACTAATACGTGCATTGAACTTTCTAATGCATATATGGGAGGATGTTAATAACTACACTGTTTTCTGTGATGGATCATATTTTATAATTACAATTATAAGTAAAACAGGATATTTACAAATGTGTCTACTATTATTTATAAATAATGTTTTCTAATTCTTAATGTTTAGATTTTTTATATCTGAATGTGTGTAACTCAACGCACTCTCTCGCTTGTTTTTCAAATGATCAAATGTTTGTTAAGCTTAAGGGACTTAACTGCGAGGTCAACAGTCCCTAAACTTACAAACTACCCATGAACTAGCTTATACTAAAGACGACACAAACATCCATGCCCGAGGGGGGGGGGATTCGAACCCCCGACCGTAGCGGCCGTGGAGACTGTAATTGGCGTGCCGCAGACCACTCGGCAGACTACGGCCGGCCTCGCTTGCTTTTATTTAGTTATTATAATTATCAACATAGGTTGTTTACAAATTTGATACATGTAACACATCAACATAAAAAAATGTTCAAATGTTTGTAAAGCTTATGGGACTTAACTGGGGGTCATCAGTGCCTAAACTTACAAACTACTTATGAACTACCTTACACTAAAGACAGCACAAACATCCATGCCCGAGGGGGGATTCGAACCCCCGACGGCGAACGGCCCCGCGCATCGCAGAGCATATCCCTCAATGCGCTCGGCCACTCCGCCGCGGCGAATTAGTTTTACTCCGTGTTGTTTTACGTCTGTGTAGTCAACATAAGTTTGAACTTGAATGTATAAGCTAATGTAATATGAGGGATTAACTAAGTTTAGTTAAAATTGGTTTACAAAATTAGTTTCTGTTAGATTATATTTGTATAAAACTGCATAAAAATTGAAACTAATGTATATTAGAATGAGTGTTCACTGTACTGAATATCATTCACATCTGTCAGTAAGCACACTCGGTACAAATTAGTGCTCTGTGTTCATAATAAAATCGGCCTTTTATAAGTCTGGCAAAAATAATAATTACCGTAACAATAATGCGTACATTGTTGTTGTGGTCTTCAGTCCGCAGACTGGTTTGATGCAGCTCTCCACGCTACCCTGTCCTGTGCAAGTCTCTCCATCTGAGAATACGTACGGCAACCGTTCCTTTTGAATCTGCTTACTGTATTCGTCCCTCGGAATCCCTTTACGATTTTTACCTCACACGTTTCCTCCTAATTTTAAGCTGACAATTCGTAAATGTCTCAGAATGTGTCCAACCAATCTATCCCTTCTCTTAGTCAGGATATGACAGAACCTTCTATTCTCCCCGATTCGGTTAAGCACATCCTCATTAGTTACATGATCTACCCATCTAATTTTCATCATTCGTCTGCAGCACCACATTTCAAAAGCTTCTATCATCTTTTTGTCTGGACGTTTTACTTCCATACAACGCTACACTCCAGACACATGCTTTCAGAAAGGACGTCCTAACATTTAAATTAATATTGGATGTTAACAAGTTTCGCTTCTTTAGAAACGCTTTTCTTCCCAAAGCCATTCTGCATTCTATATCTTCTTTACTTCGTCCATCAGAAGTTATCTTGCTAAAATAACAAAATTCATCTACCTCCTTTATTGTTTCGTTACCTAATCTAGTTCCTTCAGCATCGCCTGATTTTCTGACATTGCATTCCATTGCTTTCGTTTTACTCTTGTTAATGTTCATCTTATATCTTTCTTTCAAGACACTATCCATTCCATTCAATTGCTCTTCCAGATCTTTTGCGAACTCTGAGAGATTTACTGTGTCATCGGTAAACGGCAATGTTTTTATTTCTTCTCACTGCACTTTAATGCTCCTCCAAATTTCTCCTTCCATTCCTTCACTGCCTGCTCAATTTACAGATCGAGCAACATTGGGGAAAGGCTACAACCGTGTCTTACTCCCTTCGAAACCTCTGCGTTCCTTTCTTGCCCTTCGACTCTAATATAACTCTTCGGTCCCATTATTTTACCCCTGCTACCTTCAGAATTTGGAATAGTGTATTCCAGTCGACATTGTGAAAAGCTTTCTCCAAATCGACAAACGCCAAAAACGTACGTTTGCCTTTCGTTAACCTATCTTCTAAGATAAGTCGTAATGTGACTATTGCCTCCCGTATTCCTACAGTCTCCTAAATCCAAACTGATCTTCCCCAAGGTTGGATTCCACAAGATTTTCGCCGCGGTGGAGTAGCCGAGCGGTCTAAAGCGTCTAGCTGCGGAGCGCGCGGTTGCTCGCCGTGGAGGTTCGAGTCCTCCCTGGGGCATGGGTGTGTGTGTTTGTCCTTAGGTTAGTTTACCTAGGTTTAAGTAGTTTGTAAGCTACGGGCTGATGACCACGCAGTTTGGTCCGATATATTTACAGACTTTTGAACATTTGAACACAAGTTTTTCCATTCGTCTGTAAATAATTCGTGTTAGTATTTTACAACCATGACTTATTAAACTGATAGTTCTGTAATTTTCACACTTGTCTGCAGTTGCTTTCTTTGGAATTGGAATTATGATATTCTTCTTGAAGTCGGAGGGTATTTCCCCTGTCTCATGCATCTTGGAATTATGATAATCTTCTTGAAGTCGGAGGGTATTTCCCCTGTCTCATGCATCTTGCATACCAGGTGATACAATTTTTTCATGACTGACTCTCCTAATGATATCAGCAGTTCAGACGGAATATCATCTACTCCAGGGGCCTTGTTTCCACTCAAGTCCTTCAGCGCAGTATCATATCTCCTATCTCATCTTCCTCCACTTCGTCTTCCATTTCTAGAATACTGCCTTCAAGTTTATTTCCTATGCGAAGGTATGAGTTCACATAAAACACATGTTGGCACTATCACCAATATAACACACAACGAATCTGAATAAATTGTAACCACCTTACTGTTTGTAATCCACGATAAAAAGTACACCGCGGTTCGTTGGACCATAGTGTCTGGGGCGAGGATCAACCTGGAGGCAACTTCAAGAAAAGTCAGCGATAGACCAGCATCATTTACACCGCCTAGAATTGTTTTCGTTTTTCGAATACGTATGCTCTGTTACAGCGGGCTATAGAGTCACATCAGTCAGTGTCAAAGTTATGTGCCATAAGGTGAGCCGATAGCTAACCAGTAATTACCTGTAAATTAAATGCGTAAATAGTTTCATGTTCAAGAGGCGGTGTAAATACTACTCACAAAACATTTTAAAAACATGTTGGTAAACCTATTGGACAAGACAGCTATGGTCATAAGTCCCTAGACTTATACACAATTAAACTAACTTGTACCACGACAACACATACACACCCATACTGGAGGGAGGTCTCGAACCTCCGTCGGGAACGGCCGCCCAGGCCGTACCATGACAGACCACGCGGCCAATATGCGCAGTTGCCCACACGAGCATCTTAAGTTAAAGAATTCATCAGCGTGTCGAAAAAGTGGAATTAAGTGTTTACAGACATTATTATCGTATCAAACTATATGATACCAATATGAAACGCAGCATTGTTGATTATTTCTGAAAATCTAGTCCTGGGGCATCAGCTACAAAATATCCATGTGGTTCTCAAAAACATGGCGCTGATAATGGCCCATCTACTTCGGAAGCGAATAGCAGCAGCGGAACAGGTATTGCTGAAGATAAAAACCAATCATTCCTAGTTACTGGATTCCCAAAACATATCTAAGAATCCTGCAAGTTCGGTTCCTCAGTGTTTAAAGATGTGTAGAGTAATGAGCGTGAGGAACTGACATGCAGTGTTCATTTCTAAAGAATGAAGTAGCATTTGTGTGGATCCAGTTAGTGGAACTAAATAAGCTCAGTTAACATCATTGAGAAAAAGATTCATAAACACAGGAAATCCGGAGCCCATTTAACTGCTTGTAGACAACGAAAATATTATAGAGAAGTTTGCAGCTCAACAGCAGAAAGACATTTTTGAAAGTGTTTCGCACACCACATTTTGTAGCTAAATATAACAAACCATATTCAGATTTTCACAAGCTTGTGGATTTACAAATTCAAAATGTTCTACACATGTGTAAGACTGTGTTACAGACACAGGACACTATGATGAAGTCTCTCTGTACTTTCATATTATCGAAGCAGTCAAAGGTCTCAGTATCCTTTGATGAATCTATATTTGTTACTTCACAATCAGTTTTAATAATGTATTCAAGATTTTAAATCAGTGACGGTGTTGTAAACACCTTCTTCTTGGACATTGTTGAACTTAAAAGCACAGATGCAGAAACAATAGAAGCGGAACTTCCAAAATATCTCTCAAAGTTTGGTTTGTCTTCATTCTTTTTGAGTAGGCCTAACAAATTGATAGGAACATGCAGTGATGGTGCTAATGTAGCACTGGGTAGGAATACAGTATTTTCAGAACGACTGAAGAACAAGCACAATAAACTTTTGAAATGGCATTGTTTGTGCCACTGAATCGAATTAGAGATTGCTGATGCAATCGAAAAGGTTCCTGGTGTGAATCATATTATCATTTCTTTTTAACAAGCTGCATACGAAAGAATCAGCATTCTGCACAAGAGATAGGTGCAGAACTTCAGAAGATATCTAAAGCATTCTAAGTGCGTTGAGCGACCTCAAGGTTTAGAACATAGAAAGTTGCACAAAAGTCCTACCAGACCCTGAATGTTCAAACCAACAGACATTCGAATGACACGACTATTCAATAGGACACTGTTAATATTCCCTCATTATGAAAAGGGCAATTGCGAGTTAGTTGAATACAAGTCAGGGAACAACTGAAGGAAATGCCAGGTATTTGCATTAAGCTAGAAAAGAAATCAATTTCTGAAGGGCTTTTCAAAGACTTTTCACTGGTTGCCAGAAAAGAATGCTTAAACTAAACTAAGCTACCCTTGGGCCTTCGCGGCCTGTATGGGGCGGAGTTTAGTTTCGTTTAGTTATGTCAGAGCCTTTGCGACAATTCGAGGAAAAGGCTAATTATTTAGAAAGATGGTGGTAAGTCGAAATCTTCTTCAAATAGAGCGATATTTTGGACAGTAAACAATAGCTGTATGACATTGTGATTCCATGGCTAGAAGAGGAAGAAAATTTCAGAAAATGGTGTGAACGTTTTTTTTAACTCTTATCCAAATGTAAAAGAAGATTTCAGAGATTTATATATAAAACAGTGGAGAGAACATGACTGAAAACCTGAAACCAGGTTTTGCTTGTATTGATACACTCCCTGTGAGCACATGGGGCCGAGGAAGAGGCTTCAAGACAATGGATGTAGGTATTACAGAACTGCGGAATGTTTATTTCATTTGGGGTATCCGCTACATCGATGGGATCCAAAATATGCACCAAAACCCACGAGGACAATCATAGCAAAACAAATTATCTAGACGTACAGCAGTCTGACCGGTATTCCAACATGTGGATCTTCTTTAGGAGAGTCTGCGCAATATTTTGTTTAGGAATACAGCACTGACAACAGCAGTCAGCCAGCCAACAGCGCGCTGAGTGGTTGACACGATTCAACGCCGTCTGGTCGACCAACAATAGTGGTGACGCATGCATAGTGACTCAGCGGCGAAAGCTCTTGTTTACCGTGACGCATTCTGTCAGGGATTAGGTTGACGGTAGACAGTGAGATGGCGCATGACACACACACCCTCAGGAGATGCCTAACGATAGATTGTGTTATTTCCTACTTTTCAAACGTGTTGAAATGTGGCGCCAAACTATTGTAGGCATCGGTCTCTATACTAACTTAAGCCTATCATAAGAACAACACACACGTGCCAGAGGGAGGGCTCAAAACTCCGGCCGGAGCGGCCGCGCACTCCCTGACATGGCGCCTAGAACCGCACGACCAATCCGTACGGCTCTGAATTCTCACTTCACTGCTTCGCTAGTATCCTCACGCAACTAACAATCAAACTCTTCAATACTCAGGAACCTGATAGCATAAGTAGCTGAACTCAAATGTTTCAGCAGATCTTCAGTGTGTTTCTTCCAATTCAATCGGTCGTCAATGCCAACACTTAAAAAAATTTGAATATTCTACCTACAGATACAGATTTCTGTTCAAAGTCCAAATTTTTAATGGTGTCATGACATTTACAGTATGATATTGTCTATATTGGGTTTTATGAAAGTTTAATCAGAATCCATTTGTAGAGAACCACTTAATAATATTCTGAAAGACATCATTTACAATTTCATCTGGTAATTCATGTTTGTCAGAAGTGATAGCTGTACTTGTATCGTCAGCAAGAAGGACTAGCTTAGCATCTTCATGAATATAGAAAGACAAGTCATTAATATATATTAAGATTCGGTCCCTTTTAATTTTGCCTTATTACTTGAAATATACTCATTAGCCCCATATACTGTACAACTACATCCATACTCCGAAAGCCTCTTGAGGGTGTGTGGCGGAGGTTACTTTGAGTACCACTATCGCTTCCTCCCCCTACTCCAGTTGCGTATGCTTCGTGAGATGAACGATTGCCGGTATACCAACGTGTGGGCTGTAACCTCTCTAATTATGGTCTTTCCGTGAGATATATGAAGCAGGAAGCAATATATTGGTTGTCCCTTCATAAAGCGTATGCTCTCTGAACTTTGACAGAAGCCCGTACATCGATACAGAACGTATGTTTTGCAGCGTATGCCACTTTAGTTTCTTAGTCACCTCTATGGCGCTTTCGCTCTTACTAAATGAGCCTGTGACGATTGATAACTGGCGTTCCAAAGGGAAGTGTTATAGGACCCCTACTGTTCCTTATTTTTATAAACGATTTAGGAGACAATCTGAGTAGCTCTCTTACACTGCTCGCGGATGATGCTGTCATTTATCTGTTAGTAAAGTCACCAGAAAATCAAAAGCAACTGCAAAATTATTTTGATAGTATATCTGCGTGGTGTAAAAATTATCAGTTGACTCTTAATAATGACCAGTAAAAGAAATCCTTTAAACTGCACTTACACCATGAATCAGTCAAATCTACAGGCTATCAATTCTACGAATTACCTAGAATAACTATTACGAACAACTTAAATTGGAAAGAACACGCAGAAAATATTGTAGGGAAGGCGATACAAACACTAAATTTCATTGACAGAACACTTAGAAGATGCGACACTTCTACTAAAGAAACTGCCTACACTACACTTGTGCGTCCTATTTCAGAGTACTGATGCACGTTGTGGGAACAGCACCAGGTGGGACTGACAAACGATTAAGAGAAAATTCAGATAAGGGCAGCTCATTTTGTATTATCGCGATACAGAGGAAAGAGTGTCACGGAAATGATGCACGAAGTAGGATTAAACTCATTAAAAGAAAGGCATTATTCGTTGCGACGAGATCTATTTGCGAAATTTCTTTCAGCAACTTTCTCTTCAGAATACGAACATATATTGTTAGCACCCAGCTACATAGGGAGACATGACCATCAGAATAAAATAAGAGAAAGCAGATCGAAAAGAGAAAGATTTAGGTGTTCCTTTTTCCCGTGAAGTATTGCACAATGGAACTATAGAGAAATAACAGAAAAGTGGTTCGCTGTACCATCTGCCATGAACTTTAATGTGACTTGCAGAGTATTCATGTAGAAGCAGATCTAGATGTAACGAAGGTACTGCTCTCCGTTGAACCTTCTTGTGTTTCCTATCAGCCCTATTTGGTATGGATCTCACGCTGATGTGCAATACTTCGGCTGTACAACTGTTTTGTAACCTACCTCCTTTGTTTTCGGACTGCAGTTCCTTGGGATTCTTCCAATGAATCTTAGTCTGGCATCTGACTCACCCACGACTGATTTTATATGGTCGTTACATTTCAAATCACTTGTATGCCTACTCCCAGATATTTTACGCAACTAACTGCTTCCCGTGTAGATCCCGGTATTGCATCGTTATATAATAAAGTATCTTTCTTTCTATGTAATTGCTCGCTTTGCCATTTGTATATGTTACGGATCAGTTGCCATTCCCTGCACTATGCAGCTCCTCCTACATTTCGCCACAGTTTTCCAGTTTTGCGACTTCTAGATATACTACAACATCATGTGCTAAAAGCCTCATTTAACTTTCGGTGTTATTTACGAGGACATTTATACATATTTTGAAAATCAACGGTCCCGTAACACTTCATTTGGGCACTCCAGAACTCACTCTAACGTCTGAAGACTTATCTCTGTTGAGAATAACATGCTGTTGTTCTGTTAGCTAGAAACACCTCAATCCAGTCACACAGTTGGTCTGGTATGCTATATGCTCGCATTTTGTTCATCAGGCGGAAGTCGAAAATCGTATCGATCGCCTTGTTGTAGCGTCCCCTTGAGAAACAATATTAATAGTAAGGTTTTGAACTCTATTCAAAAACATAAACGTAGTGATGTCAATGAACTATTTTTTTACAACAAAGAAATTTTAACATCGTTATGAATGATGTCTTAGCTCTTTGTTCGAGTGCTATTTAAGCAATTGTACCATGTGTAATCTTCCCTGCCTTGTCTTGTTCTTGTATGCGTCACGTCGTGTCTTGAAAGTAGGATATTATCAAAATTTTGCGAGATTTTTATTTTTTCGGGAATAGTATTCAAGGTCTGTTCAATGATTGTAAAATGTCAGATATGATCTTCAATAGAAATGTTAAACAGTATATCGTATTCTTCATAGCAACATGACGCAAACAGCGATTTTAAGCATTTTCAGGATTTTAGCTCCAGTTGCAGCATCTTCAACATCGGCCGCTGAACTGCAGTCACCGTCCGCCATTTCACAGTTGATTCATGTAAATAATTATTAAATGATTCAGGGACGGATATTGGAATGAAATAGGTCTCTTAAGAATTATGTTTCACCTTGGACAAAGCGTCTTGGACGGCGGTGGAATAAATTTTAATAATTCAGAACTTAATGAAAATTATATATCTACGGACCAAACAGAAGGGATCCATAAAAGTGTTTTTTTTTTCGTATTTTGGCGTAGAACAGATCTTGAGTTAACAACAACTATATAACTGATAGGCAATTATCATACTTAAAAATTATTACGATTGAGAATTGCCAGTCATCAGTGAAATCTTTTATTTAATTTTTTTCCAATATAAAGTACAGCCTTAAATATTTTTATTAAAATCAGGTCTTTGGCTAATGCACTCTATTTGCAATAAAAAGGCTATCATAACTCACAAGGATAGCAAAAAACCCTGCATCTACCTGTGACCCTGTTCCTACTACGCTTTGGGTCTCGTTTATGCGAAGCGCGAGGTGGGTTTCACATCACGTTGCTTAGGGAACGTATGTTGATGCCTGCAGATGAGTTTTCTGGTCTCCAGAAACCTCATAAAATTCGAACATAAAACGTCTTCCAAAATTCTACGACAGACCGACGTGAGAGATGGAGGCCTGTAGGTTGACATATTTGTTCCACGCCCCTTCTTTAAAAAGCGAATGATCTGCGATTTCTTCCGCTCATTAGTAACGCGTCGCTCCTCTAGAGACAAAACGGTACACTTTTCTGACTCTCAGTCATCAGCATCAAAACGGATACAGGTATTAGTGAACACAGGGCTGTTGTAGCGAGATTGAATATCGAAAATCCCAAAGTTACCAAAAATAGACGAAAAGTATATTTGTTCAAAAAAAAAAGCAGATAGAAATACACTAAATTACTTCTTGAACAACAGTTTCGACACATTCCAAGCCCTAAACGTAAGTGTAGACCAGATGTGGCTCCAATTCAAAGAAGTAGTATTGACAGCAATTTACAGTTTTATACCAAATAAATTAATAAAAGAAGGTCGTGATACCCCTTGGTACACAAAACAGGTCAGGACGCTGTTGCAAAAGCAACGAAAAATACATACTAAATTTAAACAAACATAAAATCCCCAGGATTGGCGATCCTACACAGAAGCTCGAAATTTACCGAGGACTTCAATGCGAGATGCCTACAATACTTTTCACAACGAAACTCTTTCTCGAAATTTGACAGAAAACCCAAAGAGAATTTGGTCATATGTTAAATATACTCGGGGCAAAACGCAAACAATACCCTCACTATCTGATAGAAATGTCCATCCTGCCGATGATAGCGCTTCTAAAGCAGAGTTACTAAACATAGCTTTTAGAAACTCATTCACCAAACAAGAAAAAATCAATATTCCAGATTTCGAATTACAAAGGCCAGAATGAGTAACGCAGCAGTCGATTTCGTCGGAGTAGTGAAGCAACTGAAATCACTTAACAAGAACAAGTCTTCTGGTCCGAACTGTATACCCACTAGATTTCTATGTGATTATGCTGATGCGGTAGCGCCTTACTTAACAGCCATATACAACCGCTCGCTCAAAGAACGATCTGTACAAAAAGACTGGAAAGTTGCACAAGTCACACCAATATTCAAGAAATGCAGTAGGAGTAACCCACTAAACTACAGGCCTATTTCATTAACGTTAATTTGCAGTAGGGTTTTGGAACATATCCTGTATTCAAATAATATGAATAATCTCGAATAGACTGATCCAAGGTAAACACGGATTTAGAAAATATCGTTCATGTGACACACAACTAGCTCTTTATTCACACGAAGTGATAAGTGCCATCGACAACGGTTCTCATATTGATTCCGTATTTATTGATTTCCAGAAGGCTTTTGACACCGTACGTCTCAAACGGCTTTTAATCAAATTGCGTGGTTATGGTATGTCATCCCATATTTGCGACTGGATAGCAGATTTCCTGTCAGAGAGGACACAGTTTGCAGTAATCGATGGTAAGGCCTCGACTCAAACAGATGTGATATGGGGCGTTCCACAGGGCAGTGTTATTGGTCCTTTGCTGTTCCTTATCAACATAAACGATTTGGGAGAAAATCTGAGCAGCTCTCTTAGGTTGTTTGCAGATGACGCCGTCATTTACCGTCTAGTAAAATCATGTGAAGATCAAAACCACGTGCAGAACGATCTAAATAAGATATCAGTATGGTGTAAAAATTTGCAATTGACTCTGAATAATGAGAAGTGTGAAGTCGTCCACATGAGAACGAAGAGAAATCCGTTAAACTTTGTTTACAAAATAAATTAATCAAACCTGAAGGCCGTAAACTCCACTAAATACCTAGGAATTACTATTACATCAGACTTAAATTGGAAAGAACACACAGATAATGTCGTAGGAAAGGCGAACCAAAGACTGCGTTTTATTGGCAGAACGCTTGAAAGATGCAACAGAACTACTAAAGATGCATACACTACGGTTGTCCGTCCATTTTTGGAGTATTGCTGCCCATTGTGGGATCCTTATCAGGTGGGTTTGACGGAGGACATCGAAAGAGTCCACAGAAGGGCAGATAGTTTTTAGTGTCACGACACAGAGGAGACAGCGTCACGGAAATGATACAGGTTCTGGGATGGGAATCACTACAACAACGGCGCTTATCGCTGCGGCGTGGGCTACTTACGAAACTCCAATCACCAACATCTCCTCCAAATCCAAAAATAAATTGTTGACTCCCACCTACATAGGTAGAAATGACCATCAGAATAAAACACAGGAAATCAGAGCTCAAACGGAAAATTTCAGGTGTTCTTTCTTCCCGCGCGCTATTCGAGAATGGCCGCGGTGAAGCGGCCGAGCGCATTGAGGCGGTATGTTGTGATGAACGATGCAGTTCCCCGTCGGGGCATGGATGTTTGTGTCGTCTTTAGTATAAGCTAGTTCATAAGTACTTTGTAAGTTTAGGGACTGATGACACTGCAGTTAAGTCGCTTAAGCTTGACAAACATTTGAACATTTTTTTTTTTTTTTTTTTTTTTTTTTTTCGAGAATGGAATGGGAGATAAATAGTATAAGGTGGTTCGATGAATCCTCTGCCAGGCACTTAAATGTGATTTGCAGAGTACCCCATGTGATTTGATTTGATTTGATTTTTCCAGGGAAGCCAAAACAGTCTTGGTCTAACCCGCGGTATCGCTCCCTGTTTATCTAGTAAAGCCAACCAATGCCCTTGAGCAGAACAAGGAGTCCCTTTACCAGTTCTTTATTAGACACAATTTCTTCGGGTCTAGTTGTCCCAAATGTTCTGTGCCTTTTACTCTCCAATGCAATGCATTTGAAGATTAGATGTGATGCAGTTTCATCACCGTCATCACAGATCCTACATTTAGGGTCCTCTTCTGTTATTCACATTGTATGTAGGTGTTTTTTGAAATTCCCATGGCCTGTCAGCAATCCAACCATGAGTCTAATCTCTCTCCTGTTCAGGCCCAGGATTGCAGAGCTTCTTTTAAAACATGGCTTTGGCATCATTACCTTGCCATGTTTTTGTTGGTAGACTTTGGTCCAATATTCTACGTGCTGTCTTCTGAGCCAGTTACGTAGCTCCAATTTGATCATTGCCTTGGTGATTGTCAGGACAGGTTCCGATCCAATAAATGGAGTCTCTGCCCCCATCCTGGCTAATCTGTCGGCATGTTCGTTGCCACTGATCCCCGAGTGGCCAGGGACCCACAATAGGTTTACTTTATTGCTTTCCCCTAGCTCCACCAGAAGCCTGTGACACTCTGCAACAATTTTAGACCTTGTTACAGGAGTTGCCAGTGATCTACCCCATGTAGATGTAGATAGAAGTTTTCCTCATGACGTGACAGTAACAAATAGAAGAAACCCATTTGCAAAGTAACTTTCCATATTTATTCAGGGTGTCTCACCTAAGAGTCGTCAGGCGCACTTTCTCTGGTGTTTGAGTAGATATTTGCAATTTTTTTTTGCAATGTTTAGCTGGACTCAGGCCAAACAAATTCTGCTCCTCACATCTTCACATCTTTCCACCGACGCCCGGTGTAGCTGTGAAACGTCTGTTTGTTTCCCGTCACGAACAAAAATATTTTTAAAGCGAAATTTTTTGTGCTCAATCGATAGAGCAATCCCAAATTAGTTTAGTGTGATATTCGTTTTATCTAAATGTATTAACAGAGACAGTATAACAGGACAATTAGCCAGTACTCCAGAAGCGGCTGTATAGCGCTTCTATAAGGTTGTAGTAGGCGGCACGAGGCGTGGCGGCACAAGCTACGGGGAACGCGGGCAAGGAAGACGTGCGAACACGTTTATCGATACGATAAGTGCTGTACGACAGTGTAGCTGGCAACGGACGTATCTCAGTTTTGTTTCGGCCATTACTCACTGCACTATACAACGTGTACACACCTTCAGAAGTAACAGACATGATTTTGGTAATGGTTAAGTGTTGCTAGCATTAACTTGTACAAGCACTCTGTTTAATTCTTGTTACTCTAATATACTGTACCTTTCTAACGAGATTCCGTACTAAGAATTGTAGGGATATGTAATGATGTCGCCAAGGAGGCAGCTCGGATACACACTGAGAAGTATCCGGAACGAGAAGGAAGACATCCCTGTGCAGACCCGTTGCGGGATGTAGTAAAACGATCTCGAGACACTGGAGATTTGCGCCCGGCGAAACGCCAGCGAAGCAGGCCTGTGCGAAATCATAACAATGCCATTACGTTGACTTTATTTTTAAGAAAAATGTAATAATCCCCATTCCAAAGAAATCGGGAGCAGACAGGTGTGAAAATTACAGAACCATCAGTTTGATAAGTCATGGTTGCAAAATTTTAACACGAATTATCTACAGGAGAATGGAAAAGCTGGTGGAAGCTCACCTTGGGGAAGATCAGTTTGGGTTCAGGAGGAACATAGGAACCCGGGAGGCAATACTCACTTTACGTGTTATCTTAGAAGATAGATTAAGGAAAGGCAAACCTACATTTTTAGCTTTTGTAGATTTGGAGAAAGCGTTTGACAATGTTGACTGGAATACACTCTTTCAAATTCTGAAGTCAGCAGGGGTAAAATACAAAGAAAGGAGAGTTATTTACAACTTGTACAAAAGCCAGACCGCAGTTATTAGACTCGAAGAGCATGAAAGGGAAGCATCAGTTGGGAAGGCAGTAAGACAGGGTTGCAGTCTTTCTCCGGTGTTGTTCAATTTGTACATCGAGCAGGCGGTGAAGGAAAGCAAGGACAAATTTGGAATAGGGATTAAAGTTCAGGGGGAAGAAATAAAAACATTGCGTTTTGCTGATGACATTGTAATTCTGTCAGACAGCAAAGGACCTGGAAGAGCAGTTGAATGGAATGGACAGTGTGTTGAAGAGAGCGTATAAAATGAACATTAACAAGAGCAAAACAAAAATAATGGAATGGGGTCTTCGAAAATCAGGCGATGCTGAAGGAATTCGATTAGGTAACGAAACAATGAAGGTGGTAGATGAGTTTTGTTACTTGGGTAGTAAAATAACGTGCGATGGTCGCAGTACAGAGGATATAAAATGCAGAATGGCAATGGGAAGAAAAGCATTTTTGAAAAAGAGAAATTTGCTAACATCGAATATTAATTTAAGTGTAAGGAAGTCTTTTCTGAAGGCATTTGTATGGAGTGTTGCCTTGTACGGGGGACGATAAGCAGGGCGGACAGGAAGAGAATAGAGGCTTTTGAAATGTGGTGCTACAGAAGAATGCTGAAGATTAGGTGGGTAGATCGCATAACTAATGAATAGGTACTGAACAGAATTGGTGAGAAAAGGAATTTTTGGCATACCCTGACCAAAAGAAGGGATCGCTTGGTAGGACACATTATTAGACATCGAGGAATTGGAGGGAAGTGTGTGGGGTAAAAATCGCAGAGGGAGACCCAGAGACGCGTATAGTAAGCAGATTCAAGTGGATGTGGGTTGCCGTTCTTATGAGGAGATGAAAAGGCTTGCTCAGGATAGAGTAGGGTGGAGAGCTGCATCAAACCAGTCTCCGGACTGAAGACCTAAACAACAACATGGTAAATGCATATCCACACAGCAGTACAGGGACGCTCGCTAGAGAGTTACAACTCTCACGTTGTACGGTGCATCGCATTTTGAAAGACGCGAAAATGTACCCATACCGCCAGCAAGTGCACCAAAGGGTTTCAGTTGATGACAAGCCCAACAGGCTAATGTTTTGTGAATGGGCATTAAACCAACCAACTGAGTTTTTTCAAACAGACTCTATTCAACGTTTTGCAGCACAGGCGTGCTAAATCGAGCTGCGCATCATTTTTGGGCCTCCATGAATCCCCACTGGTTGCGTGAGGCAGATCATCAAAACCGATGGGCCGTCAATTGCTGGGGTGGTATCATCGGAAAGCGTGATTTTGTGCCTCATTTCTGTGAAGGCAGGCTGAACGGGGCAATGTACACCAATTTCCTTCAGAACGAACCGCCTGTTCTGCTCGACGAAATTGATTTACGAACGAGGCAAATGATATGGATGCAACAGGATGGTGCACACAGCCACTGCACTGCTTCTGCGCGGCAAGGTGCGCGGAAGCTTTCTCCCAATAGGACAATAGGCAGGAATATGGAGGTACAGTGGCCAGCTAGGTCGCCCGATCTGTCTGTCCTCGACTTTTATTTCTGGGATACAATAAAAGATATGGTGTACGCAGAAGAATGTGAAAACATTGAACAGATGAAAAATCGCGTTAGGCAGGCCTTCTCTGTACTTGATGGGTCATATGATGTACTGCGCGCTAAAGCTAGCATTCGTTCTAGACTGGAACAATGTAGAGAACAAGATGGTGGTTTGTTCGAACACCTACAGTAATTCACGGCCCCAATGAAAGGCTGATAAAGTTTTGATTCCTCTTTTCTGTCTCCATTTGTTGTGCTCTAAGCACTTGAAGGCTACTTCACTTTCAACCGGTCTTATCATTTTATTTATTGTTTGTGGACTGTCAATGGATTACGTGTCAACAATGAAGAATCAATAGGCTTTATGTTAATTATGGAATGAAAGTCAGTTATAGAAGATTGCTTTGATAGCTACTAAGTTCTGTTCAGTTGCTCATGAATTGATTTGTAAGTGTATAATAAATATGGTTACAAGAAAAACTTTATTGGCAAGAGGCACAGCAACATTTGAGCTATTATAGTCATACTGTGCGCCTCGGTCGCACAGTGGTAGAGTGCCAGACTACAAATCCAAAGGTCGCGGGTTCGATCCCCACCAGATTCTAGGATTTTTATCTGTCACTTTTCACTTCTTTCACCTCTGGCAGTACTGCTCATGTGAAAAATACCGAGTAGCACCGTGGTTCGGAACCCACGTTAAACTGTAGGTCCCCCTATAATTGGCTGGGTAAGTCAGTTCAAAGGTCGGAGGAAGACAACGGCATACCACCTCCAAACAGTACCATGCATAGTAAAGCACTGTGGTGTTCAAACCAATCTTCGGATTCTTGACTGCTTTACCTTTTATAGTCATACTATTAGACTTGAGACAAGGACAAGATTGTACACTGGATGATCAGACAGCTTCCAGTTGACATTTTTCAGCACCGTTGCTGTGCATCGTCGCGTATGGGCACGAGTATTCCCACAAAGCAGCACGACACCGGCAGTAAACATTCCTCGCCTCTTTTTCTGAATGGCACGTCGCAGTTTCCTCACTTTTTGACAGTAGCGGTTAGCATTATTTCTTTCACCTCTGGGCAGTCTATAAACAGAATACCTTACCTGTCCCAGAACACCGCGCACATCAACATGCTGCATCAACACAGTCTGAATTTCGTCTTGACTAGACGGCTGACGGCAATGCAATTATTACTGCTTGGTTCCCGGGTTAAGTGAGGAAAACACGACTTATCACTCGTGACGATCCTGTCGAGGACTTGCCGCCGTAGTCATGGTACCGCTGCAGAAATTTCAGTGCTACTCCAGAGCGTTTCGTTTCCTGCTCAGGTGTGAGGTATTTGGCACCCACCTGGCCCACAATTTTTTGATCAGTTTGTGGTTAGTGACAATTTCATGCAACAAGGATTGCGATATCTGCAGGAAATGGCTGCTCAGCTCCTTCATCGTCAAGCGATGGTTCTAAAGAATAGACTACCACACCAACTCAACCAGCTCATCATTGATTAGAAATGGGCCATTGTGATCAACTTTTGACAGCTCGAAATTTAAATGAAAATAACGACCTAGACGTTCACTTGACACGAAAAACGAAGAAACGAATTTGTAGATGAGAAAATTCTCTACAACATTGCTCTCCTTTTTCTCCACATCTCACATCGTTTCAGAGATATTAGCGAAAATAATGGTGATTTGACATTATCTGTCAGTAACGTGTTCCCGCTTTTTACGGCGCGCAGCTCAACCGATCAGCACAAAATTTCACAGACGTAATTTTTGTCAGTCAGCGACAAGGCCCACCCTTTTTCAAGAATTTCGGACAAAAAAATAGCTCAGTAACTCTAAAAATAGGCTGTTTGTGATAGCATTTTGGCAGCAGGAAAATTAATTGCAAATAACGACAGAACCGTTCATCTCAGACGAAAATGAATGAACGAATTTGTAGAGGAGAAAATCTCAACAACTATGCTTTATTATTCCATAACTCGCGCCGTTTCAGAGTTATTTCCGAAAATAACGGCGCTTTGACACAGTCACTTGATTTTATGTAAACCAGTGTAGGAAAAAAAATAAACTTGAAAAAGAGGACCAACTACCATGGTGAGATGTGTGATAATATTTTAACGGATGAAGTTAATGAAAATATGGGAGAGATATTAAAATAATAATTTAAAGAGGTAACAGTTACAAGACTCAGTATGTTTGTCAAAGCTAAACTAAACTATCAAATAATTTTGTCTATTACTTGAAATACGGAAAGCGAGAATATTGCGTTTTCAGTTCTTAGATATTTACACAATAGTAGAGTCCTAATCGCCTCGTCCATAATTTTCCATTACTCATATTATTATTATTATTATTATTACTAGCTGAACCCCCGCTGCTTCGCATGCATAGGCTGGTTGGTCTGCACCAGTCGTTTCTTTTTAATCCCGATGACTAATCCATATCTTAAGTTTCGTAGTTATAGCTTGAAATTTGAGTTAACAGCACCATATTTTTGAAAATCAATTTTTGCATCTCGTATTTCACCCACTTATTGGTCGAATTTTCAAAAATACCGAAACACGTGTCTTTTAAATTTGAACCCCGAATACAAATCCGAAAATTTGTAGTTCTAACTTCAAAATTGCCTAAATAGTAACAGACTTTCGAAAAACATCCCCTCTCCAATTTAACCCCTTTGATGGTTGAATTTCCAAAAATACTGAAACACGTATTTTTTAAATCATAACGAACAATACAAATACCATTTTTTGCAGCTATAGCTTCAAAATTGTCTTGACAACAAAGTTTTTCCGAAAAGAATTTTTGATCCCCTCTTTTGCCCCCTTAGTTTTTGAATTTCCAAAAATATCGAAACTCCTGCCTTTTTAATCCTGATCAAGAGTCCATATTCTAAGTTTCGTAGTTGTAGCTTAAAATTTGAATTAACAGCAACATATTTTTGAAAATCAATTTTTTGCGTCATCTATTTTACCCCCTTATTTGTTGAATTTAAAAAAATGCCGAAACACGTGCCTTTTAAATTCGAACCCTGGATTAAAATCCGAAGTTTTGTAGTTCTAGCTTCAAAATTGTCTAAATAGCTACGTATTTTCAAAAAACTTTTCATCCCCTATTTCACCCCCTTACGGACGGAATATCGAAAAATCGCTTCTTAAATGACGCCTACAGAGTAAGTTCAACACCCTCCACAAATTTCAAGTTTTTATCTTCAGTGGTTTTGGCTGGGCGATGATGAGTCAGTCATTCAGTCAATCAGTCAATCGGGACACTTCCTTTTATATATAAAGATTATTATTGTCCGAAAATTTTATAAAAGATCATAAAACTACAGGAAAACTTAAAGCGGGCCGTAATACAGGCCAGTGCGATTTTTTGGTACAAGTTGTTATATGTAACGTAAAATTAATCCTCTCTGAGTCAAAAACGGGATTATCTTTTCCACTCTGATGTTAGAGCCTCAGAAGCATTCTACTGCCTGCTGAGATGTTTAAAATAGCTGTTTACATTCTTTTTAAAATACGGAATCCGCTAAGGAGGCAAATCAGATGATAGAACCTACAGGAAATGAGATGATAATTTAAGCTTTTTCTCCGTTAGTTACATGATCGTTCAACGTACGGTACGCTACTACTATCGTCATTATGCATAGTGACTGAATGCTTTCTTCCACTTGACCTAATTTGATCGATAGCTCGTTGAAAATTGATGCGTTCCATTGTGCATTAACTGATCTTTGACTCTTCAAAGTAATCACGAAGACATGTTTAGTATAACTGAAGGAGGAGGCAATCACTTTTTTGCAAGTCTTTAAGAAACAAAGCATTTCCGATGGTTTGCTTTGTCATGTAACTAATAACATCAAAAGATTAGACTGCTCCTTACATTCAACACGAATAATATTTCGTGGTGTCTCATCAAAGATTTTGACTTGTATTTTAATATAACTTGATAAAATTATTCTATTTATTAAGTGTTCTCTAAGAATTGAATGATCATGTTGACCTTCCGATTACTAATATATTGTAAGTTTTCGCTGCTTACACTGAACAATTTCACGCACAGCGAATTGTTACTGCAACATCCGCGCGCACGTTCTTCAGATCCTAAAACTATAAAAAGGCTTAAATTTGCAGCCGTCGCAAACTAAGTGTATTTTATCACTTTTTTTCTGTTTGACCTTCCATTACCTTACTTGATGAAGCACAACGAATCGCCATAAAACCCAGCCCGCAGTTTACGACAAAATGATGCGGTGTGTTTACAGCCAAAAGTCCCATCCCTGGTGACTCACTCGGAGGGTCCGGACCTCCTGCTACCTGCACACAGATATGACAAATTCCAGTGCGGAGGTGGCACATTGGACTCGCATTCGGGGCGACGGCTGTTCAAACCCTTCTCCGGCCATCCAGATTTAGGTTTTCCGTGATTTCTTTAAACCACTGTCCATGCAAATTCCGAGATGATTCTTTTCAAAGGGCACGGCCGGTTTCCTTCCGCATCCTCAGCAAAAATCAGTCCGAACGTGTGCTCTGTCTTTAATGACGACGACGTTGAACCACAATCTTTCTTTTTCAAGGGCGGGATTAACCAACACTTTACCAATACCCTTCTTTTGCTCATTAAATTTGCCTAATTCCAGCGTCTCCCGTCTACTGGAACGTATGATATTTCGAAAAAAAAACGAGAATCTCTTACGTATTAACAATGTACATCTAGTTTTCAATTTTACTTTTCGTTTATAGTATATAATAGAGAAATAATGCCACATATACTGTCTTAAATACTACGTGACAGAATCCGAGATATTCTCGATTACAACACTTTCAATTTACAATAGATCACTTGTTCCTAGGTATATGACCATGGTGCACTGTGGAACATTTTCCAAACTTGGTAAAACCTCACTTTTCCAGAGAAAATTTTGTATTTTTGGGAGAATGTCCACAGAACACAGAAAGTAAATGCTACCATTTAAAAATAGAATAAGAAACTCCATTAAACTTCAAAATTTTTACACCACGTTGCATGCATCAGCAGTGTATTTTGGAAAGACATCCAGCCCATCCATACACATGCTTTTGTTGTGGTCTTCAGTCCAAAGACTAGTTTGATGCAGCTCTTTACCCTACTCTAATATGTGCACACTTCCTCAACTCCTAATATGAACGACAAAACACATCAATTTCAACCTGCTTACTATATTCATCTCTTGGTCTCCCTCTGTGATTCTTGTCCCATACACTTCCCTCTAATGCTAAATTAATGATTCCTTTGATGTCTATGGATGTGTGCTACCAATCTATTCCTTATACTAGTCAAGGTATGCCAGATATTTCTCTTCTCGCCAAATCTTATCCGTACCTCCACATTAGGTACGCGATCTACCCATCCATCCACAACATATCCAAAATTAAAATCTTAATTAAAATCTTTTTTCCTTTTCCTTGTAGATAATTTGATGATGCCTACCGTAGGCGAAGCGCGTTATTAATAAATAGAAATCTGCAACCAAGGCTGTTTACATACATTATATCCAAACCCATCAAAATCCGTTATTTGCATTTCTGATGGACGCCTTGTTAGTAAAAAGTCTATAACTATCCCACAACTAAAGCCACCAATCTAACTGGAGTAACACCAAACAAAATAGCTCATCGACTTCTGTTAAATTGGAAAACACCATCTAAATTAAATGAGTGAAAATTCAACAGGATATGAGTAATGAAGTGGAAGCTCTCGTCGCTACAAAAAACAATGCTCAAATGTATGTAAATATAAGGGATAAACTGCTACGGTTATCGGTCCCTAGACGGACAAACAAACTAACTTATGATAAGGACAGCACACACACATCCATGCGCGAGGGTGCGTCAAATAGATTCCGTTTATCTAGATTCCGGAAGGCTTTAGACACTGTACCTAACAAGTGTCTTCTAGTCAAACTTTTTGATTATGGAATATCGCCACAGTTGGGTGAATTGATTCACGATTTCCTGTCAGAAATGACACAGTACGTTGTAATTGGCGGAAAGTCATCGAGTAGAAGACAAGTGACATCTGGCGTTCCCTAGGGAAGTGTTATAGAGCCCCTACTGTTCCTTATTTTTATAAACGAATTAGGAGACACTCTGAGTAGCTCCGAAGACTATTCGCGGATGATGCTGTCACTTATCGGTTAGTAAAGGCATTAAAAGATCAAAAACAACTGCACAATGATTTAGCTATGATATCAGCATGGTGCAAAAATTGGCAATTGACCCTTAATAGTGATAAGTGTGAGGTCATCCATATGACCACTAAAATAAATCCGTTAAGTTTCAGTTACACGATAAAGCAGTCAAACTTACAGGCCGACAATTCAACTAAATACCTGTTGTTGTTGTAGTAGTTGTTGTTGTTGTTGTGGTCTTCAGTCCGGAGACTGGTTTGATGCAGCTCTCCACAATACCCTATCCTGAGCAAGCCTCTTCATCTCCTCATAAGAACGGCAACCTACATCCATTTGAATTTGCTTACTGTATTCATCTCTTGGTCTCCCTCTGCGATTTTTACCCCACACACTTCCCTCCAACGCTAAATTCACAATTCCCTGATGTCTAAGAATCTGTCCTACCAATCGATCCCTTCTTTTAGTCAAGGTATGCAAGAAATTCCTTTTCTCCCCAATTCTGGTCAGTACCTCCTCATCAGTTACGCGATCCACCCATCTAATCTTCAGCAATCTACCTAGGAGTAACAATTACGAACAAATTAAATTGGAAAGAACACACAGAAAATATAGTAGGGAAGGCGAACCAAAGAATACATTGCATTAGCAGAACACTTAAAAGATGCAACCGTTCTACTAATGAAACTACCTATACCACACTTGTGCCTCCTATTTAGGATTACTGCTGCGCGCATTGTGGGATCCCCACCAAGTGGGACTGACTGACGATTTAGAGGAAGTTCAGAGAAGGACAGCTCGTTTTGTATTATTGCGATATGGGGGAGAGAGTGTCGCTGAAATGATGCACGAAGCAGGATGAAAATCATCAAAAGAAAGGCGTTATTCGTTGCGACGAGATCTATTTTCGAAATTTATTTCGCCATCTTTTCCTAGCACCCAGCTACATAGGGAGACATGATCATCAGAATAAAATATGTAAAATCAGATCGGAAACTGAACGATTTAAGTACTCCTTTTTCCCCGCAAGATATTATAAAAGCGGTTCTATGAACCCTCTGCCACACACTTCAGTGTGACTTGCAGAGTATTTATGTAGGTGTTGAGAAGCTTCGAACCTCCGACAGGAGGGGCCGCGCAATTGCTACCATGGCGCCTCAGACCATTCGGCCATTCCCGCCGGCACTTGCCACAGCACTGAGTACCGAAGAGTAAGAAGAACGATCCCCAAATGATGGAACACAAAGCTGCTGGCTTGGACTACATCCGCACCGAACAAGTAAAGCGTTTTGAATCTGTTACTGCGATTTGCCGATGACATAGTATTTTTTTCAGAGATTGCAAAATATCTCGAAGAGCAACTGAATGGAATGGACAGTGTCCTGAAAGGAAGATATAAGATGAACATTAACAAGAGTAAAACGAGGGTAATGGAATGTAATGTCAGAAAATCAGGTGATGCTGAAGGAATTAGATTAGGTATTGAGACAATAAAAGTAGTAGATGAGTTTTCTTATTTGGGTAGCAAGATAACTTCTGACGGCCGAAGTAAAGAAGATATAAAATGCAGAATGGCTATGGGAAGAAAAGCTTTTCTTAAGAAGCAAAACTTGTAAACTTCCAATATTAATTTCAATGTTAGGAAGTCCTTTCTGAAAGCATTTGTCTGGAGTGTAGCATTATATGGCAGTGAAACGTGGACGATAAGGAGTTCAGATAAAAAGATGAATGGAGCTTTTGAAATTTGGTGCTACAGACGAATGATGAAAATTCGATGGGTAGATCACGTAACTAATGAGGAGGTGCTTAACCGAATTGGGGAGAAAAGAAGTTTCTGGCATATCCTGACTAAGAGAAGGGATACATTGGTTGGACACATTCTGAGACATCAAGGAATTGTCAACTTAGCATTAGAAGGAAGTGTGTGGGGTAAAAATCGTAGAGGGAGACCGAGGGATGAATACAGTAAGCAGATTCAAAAGGATGTAGGTTGCCGAACTTATTCTCAGATGAAGAGGCTTGCACAGGACAGGGTAGCGTGGAGAGCTGCATTAAACCGAAAGGCACCGAAAGCTGGCTAAATCATGATGTGGCATGTTCAGAAATATTTAGCGAAGCGTGGAATGTATATCGGAAAGATAGATCGGATTCAACTGGAGGAGTGTTCATCGCTGTGGACAAAGATATTGTTTCTACTGAGATCGAGGTTGAAAGTAACTGTGAAGTTATCTGCGCACGTATAACAGGTGTAAAAGAAGTTAATTTTTGGGTGTTTTTACCGGCCCCCCAGTGCTGCTATAGCAGTTTTAGAATCATTCAAAGAAAGTCTACACCAGGTAGTGCATAGGTATCCGGGCCATGTAATATTAGTCGGAGAAGACTTCAACCTTAAGAGTATAGATTGGGACCTCGCTAGTTACATTTCAGGCGGTACAGACAAGCAGTCTTACGAGCTACTTTTGGACACAGTCTCCGAAAACTACCTTGAGCAGTTAAACCGGCAACCCACGCGCAATGGAAATATTCTAGACCTTATAGCCACGAACAGGCCTGACCTTATTAACGATGTCTGTGTAGAGACAGGAATTAGTGATCATGATATCGTCATAGCGTCGATGGCGACCAAAGTTTATAAACCAATCAAGAAGGCTAGGAGCGTGTTTTTGTTGGGAAGAGCCGATAAGCAAATGTTACGATCGCACTTAGAAAATGAATGGGCATCGTTTAATTCCGGGACTATGGATGTAGAGGAATTGTGGACCAAATTTAAGTGCATTGTTAATAAAGGGTTAGAGAAATATGTGCCAGTAAAGACGATTAAGGATGGAAAAGATCCACCGTGGATACTAATAATGTTAGAAAGCTGCTGAGAAAGCAAAGGCTGTTGCACTCTCGATTCAAAAAAGAACACGCAAATGATGACAGGCAGCTGAGAGAGCTAAATACGAAAAAGTCTGCTGGTCCGGATGGAATACCAGTTCGGTTTTACAAAGACTATTCTGCGGCATTGGCCCCCTAATTAGCTTGCATTTATCGCGAATCTTTAATTCAGCGCCAGGTTCCTAGTGATTGGAAAAAAGCGTAGGTGACTCCCGTTTATAAGAAAGGAAAGAGAACTGACCCACACAATTACAGGCCAACATCGTTGACATCAGTTTCATGTAGAATTTTAGAGCATATTCTCAGTTCAAATATAGTAAATTTCCTTGAAACGGAAAAGCTACTTTCCATGAATCAGCACGGGTTTAGAAAACATCGTTCATGTGAAACTCAGCTTGCCCTTTTCTCGCATGACATCTCGCGAGTCATGGATGAAGGGAACAGGCGGATTGTGTTTTTCTCGACTTTAAAAAGGCGTTCGACACGGTGCCACACTGCAGACTGCTAACGAAGATACGAGCTTATGGAATAGGTTCACAGATTTGTGACTGGCTGGAAGACTTCCCAAGTAATAGAACGCAGTACGTTGTTCTCGACGGTGAGTGTTCATCAGAGACGAGTGTATCTTCAGGCGTGCCCCAGGGGAGTGTGATAGGACCGCTATTGTTTTCTATCTATATACATGATCTGATGGACAGAGTAAGCTGTAATTTGCTGCTGTTTGCTGATGATGCTGTGGTGTATGGGAGGGTGTCGTCTGTAACTGACTGTAATAGCATACAGGATGACATAGACAAAATTTCTAGTTTGTGCCAAGAATGGCAGCTAGCTCTCAATGTAGAAAAATGTAAGGTGATGCGCATGAGTAGAAAAAATAATCCTATAATGTTCGAATACAGCATTAGTAGTGAGCTTCTTGATGCTGTCGAGTCGTTCAAATATCTAGGCGTAACATTGTAGAGCGAGATGAAATGGAACGAACACGTAAGGACAGTTGTGAGTAAGGCGGACAGCCGACTTCGGTTTATTGGGAGAATTTTGGGAAGATGTATTCCACCTGTAAAGGAGACCGCGTATAAAACGCTTGTACGACCACGTATTGCTCAAGTGTTTGGGACCCGCAGCAGATCAGTTTAAAGGAAGGCATAGAGGCGGTTCAGAGGCGAGCAGCTAGATTTGTTACCGGTAGGTTCGACCAATGTGCGAGTGTCACGGAAATGCTCCGGTAACTCAATTGGGGATCGCTGGAAGAAAGACGACGTTCTTTTCGTGAATTTCTGTTAAGTATATTTAGAGGGCCGGAATTTGAAGCTGAGTGTAGTACGATCTTGCTGCCGCCTACTTGCATTTCGCGTAATGATCACAAAGATAAGATAAGAGAAATTAGGGCTCGTACGGAGGCATATAGGCATTCTTTTTTTCCTCGTTCCATTTGGGAGTGGAATAGGAAAGGAAATGTTCAAATATTTGTTAAGCTTATGGGACTTAACTACGGGGTCATCAGTCCCGGAAAGGAAATTTCTGGTAGCGGTACAGTGTACCCTCCTCCACGCACCTTACGGTGAATTGCGGAGTATGTATGTAGATGTAGATGTAAACCAGTCTGCGGACTGAAGACCACAACAACAACAACTCTATAAACCGGAGTGTACGGTTCATGAAGAATTGTATCGCTGCTACAAGTGTGGAGAAAAGCCAAGTTAATAGCTCTGTTGAAATCCGGTAAAGAACCTACAGACTCATAAAACTCATAAAACATCGCTACAAGGCACTTGAAAGAATGATTCTGGATAGAATTTTTGGTACATTGTGAGCAAATCCATACCTGAATATGCAGCATTTAGGCCTGGTAAATCATGTTGCAGCCACGTACTCAGTCTCACCCAACGCATATAGGTCGGCTCCGAAAGAAAGCAACCAACATCTGTCTGAATACGCTTCTCTTGGTCTCTCTCTGTGATTTTTACCCACTCACTTCCCTCCAACGCTAAACTCACGATTCCTTGATGTCTAAGAATGTGTCCTACCAATCGATCCCTTCTTTTAGTCAAGGTATGGCGGAAATTCCTTTTCTCCCCAATTCTGTTCAGTACCTCCTCATTAGTTACGCGATCCACCCACGTAATTTCAGCATTCTTCTGTAGCACCACATTTCAAAAGCCTATATCCTCTTCCTGTCCGCACTGTTTATCGCCCATGTTTCACTCCCATACAAGGCAACACTCCACACAAATGCCTCCAGAAAGGACTTCCTTAGGCTTAAATCAATATTCGATGTATTTCAAGAACGTTTTCCTACCCATTGCCATTCTGCATTTTATATCCTCCGTACTGCGACCATCATTTGTTATTTTACTATCATAATCAACTTTTGTGATACTACTTGTAGCCGCGGCAGATGGCCGTGCGTATTGAGGCGCCATGCTACGGTGCGCGCTTTTGTTCGCCGTCGGGGTTCGATTCGCCCCGTGGGCATAGGTGTTTGTGTTGTCCTTAGCATAAGTTAGTCTAAGTTACTTTAATTAGTTTGTAAGCCTTAGGGAGTGATGACCCCGTAGTTAACTCTCTTAAGATTTACAAACATTTGATTTTTCTACTTTTAACCCCCTATGGCACCCCTTAATAGTTGAATTACGAAATATATCCCAACATGTGTCTTTGAAATTTCAACAAAATATGCAAATATCATTTTTTTAAATTCTGGATTCATATTTGGCTTAGTAGCAACGTATTTTCAAAAAGTGTTTCGTCCCCTATTTCACCCCCTAAAAGATTAATTTTCTGGAAATACCGAAACACGTGCCTTTTTAATTCTGACCAAGAAAACATATACCAATTTATGTGGTTGTAGCTTCAAAATTGCCTTAATAGCAAAAGATTTCCGAAAAACATCCCCTCTCCAATTTAACCCCCTTGATAGTTGAATTTCCAAAAATACCGAAACATGTATTTTTTTAAATTTTAGCGAACAATACAAATACAATTTTTGTAGCTCTAGCTTCAAAATTGTTTTGAAACAATGTGTTTTCGAAACGAATTTTTGAACCCCTATTTAAGTCCTTAGTAGTTGAATTTCCAAAAATACTGAAACTCGTGTATTTTTAATCCTGGCCAAGATTCCATATCCGAAGTTGCGTAGTTGTAGCTTAAAATTTGAGTTAACAGCAACATATTTTTGAAAATCAACTTTTTGCGTCCCCTATTTCACGCCCTTACTGGTTGAAATTTTTTTTAAAAATTGCTGAAACATGTGTCTTTTAAATTCGAAAACTGAATTGAAATTCAAATTTTGTAGTTCTAGCTTCAAAATTGCCTAAATAACAACGTATTTTCAAAAAACGTTTCATCTTCTATTTCACCCCCTTACGGACGGATATGAAAACATCGCTTCTTAAATGACGCCTACAGAGTAAGATCAACAGCTTCTACAAATTTCAAGTTTTTATCTTCAGTGGTTTTGGCTGGGCGATGAGGAGTCAGTCAGTCAGTCGGGACATTGCCTTTTATATAAAGACACGTACAAAACAACCCACTAAAAAACAATTGTTGTCATCATGTCAAGGACTTCTTTTAAGTCCGTATCCATTTTTGGAGACCAACAGTATTTCATCTGTACTATTTACACAATTAAAAAATACTCAATTATAACTAAACACACGAGACAATCATCTTATGACTAGGTACAAAAACCTATGGACAATAAATGAATAATGGAATTTCATCAATATTAAATAAATTAAGTCATATGTATGAATAATTGTCATGTATGTTAAATCCACGTATATTGTTAATACTGTCGGACATTTTAATGTTCATACCATAAATTGCGGAGTACTTCATCATTCATGTCGTATCCGGTATTTATCAATCATGTCATCTGGTAAATTTTACAGTGGAAGATAATCAATAATAGTTAAAATAATAGAAAAAGAGTGACAGTTCTGTCTTAAACAAAACGCAAAAAGAAATATGAAGACGGAAAACTGAGATCCTGACGGACGTCAAAATGTTCAAATGTTTGTTAAGCTTGTGGGACTTAACTGTGGTGTTATCAGTCCCTAAACATACAAAATACATAGAAACTAAGTTATACTAAAGATAGCACAAACATCCATGCCCGAGAGGGGATTCGAATCCCCGACGGGGAATGGCCTCGAGCATCGGAGCAGAGCGCCTCAATGCGTTCGGCCAATCGGCCGCGGCTGACGGACGTCAACCAACACCACCTAGAAGACAAGGCCTTACAACAACAAAAAATGTTCAAATGTTTGTTAAGCTTATGGGACTTAACTACGGGGTCATCAGTCCCTAAACTTACAAACTACTTATCAACTACCTTATACTAAGGACGGCACAAATATCCATGCCCGAGGGGGGATTCGACTGGAGCGCATCAGTCTCCTCGGCCACCGCTGCCGGCGCCTTACAACAGGCCGTGCCTACGTCACACAAGTATGGTACCCACTGAATTTGATGGGTAGTAGGTATGTTGTGAGGGAATTCCTCCAGACCATCAAGCTAAAAGGACTTGTTCCAATAGGCCTTGATTTCTAAGAAAATCGACATCAAATTCGCAGCAAATTACCACGCGTAACGTGTCTACTTATATATGGCGGTTACCGCTCAGCGAGACAGCGTGGTGTAATCAGCAAGGTGCGAGGCTGCCATGCAGGCGAGCTGGGTTCAAGTCCGACATGGGTCCATTACTTTTCACACCTGTCCGACGATTGTACATAATTACGTATTTTTATAACCATTCTTATGTAAACGTTTGCAGTAAATGGTCAGGATAAAAACATGTAACATTCGCTCAATATGTTATGTATTGCTCGACGATTATTATATTCATTTTGTTTTTTTCGAACCACACTTTTAAGGCGACTGAAGCATATTTCGCAATCATGTGCGTGGTGCTACAATGTTCTGTGCTTTCGGTGCTTCTGTGACAATTATCACACAGAATTTTAAACAGGTATTAAAGATGGCGACGATGGCGACAGTGAGTAAATAACACTGCGCAATAAGTAAAATAATCAGTTGCTCCTGTGTTATTCGCTATTATCCTATTTACTTAAGCTGTAACATAGGAGTGGGTATAAAGGCATATAATTATGCACAATAAAGAAGAGAAATGAAGTCGCCGCGGTGGAGTGGCTGAGCGGTCTAAAGCGTCTCGCTGCAGAGCGCGCGGTTGCTCGCCGTGGAGGTTCGAGTCCTCCCTCGGGCATGGGTGGGTGTGTTTGTCCTTAGGTTAGTTTACCTAGGTTTAAGTAGGTTGTAAGCTACGGACTGATGACCACGCAGTTTGGTCCGATAGATTTACAAACATTTGAACATTTAGAAATGAAGAAAAGTAAAAAATAAATGACCCAAAGGGGAGGTTTTTTTATTTTTTATTTTCTTGGTTTTATATATTGTCTGGCTTTTCATTATTTTTCTTTTTCTTTTTTTATGTCTTTTTCTTTGCTTAATCTTTTTTTTATATAAAAAGTAGCAATTTAAAAATTGTTCTGCCGCTAGGTATCGTACCCGGATCTCCTGCATGGGAGCCTAGCACGTTGCCGCTTTTTTTTTATTTTTTTTTAATTTTCTTTTTTTATTATTATTATTCTATTTTTTCTCATCTGGTAGATCTTTGGTTCGCGGTCGTTCGTTCAGTTTGTTTGTGCTTGTTCGTTGAATGGTTGGCTCAGCTTTTTTTATTATAGAGGGCGTTCAGCCCCCTGACTGGGCGCGCTGAGCCACGGCGCCCGGCTCGATTACACCGCGCTGTGTCGGTGAGCGGTAACCGCCATGTATAAGTACACACGTCACGCGTGGTAATTTGCAGCGAATTTGATGTCGATGTTCTCAGAAATCAAGCCCCATTGGAATAAATCCTTTTAGGTTGATGGTCTGGAGGAATTCCCTAACAACATACCTGCGACCCATTAAAATCCGTTGGTACCATACTTGGTGTTCCCCTTGTAAGAGGCCGCGGCCGCCATCTGACTGGCCGGCCGCTGCGTGGCGGTAGGCGTGCCCCAGCGGCCAGCCAGTGAGGTGGCGGCCGCGGTCGCGGCCTCTAAGTGTGACGTAGGCACTGCCTGTTGCGCGGCCAACGGGAAATACAGGCCCCAGCGCAGACGTCATGCCTCGTAAGCAAGGTAGTTATGAGCCGGAGCGATGGCTAGCTCAGTGGCTGCCCGCTTTGAAGCAGTGGGCAGTACCCCAGCGGCGGCCAATCTGCTAGCGATCGTGCCGGCTCGGAACTACCTTGCTTACGAGGCATGACGTGTGCGCTGAGGCCTGTCATTCTCCCTGGCCGCGGGCCTGTTGTAAGGCCTTGTCTCTAGGTGGTGTTGCGACAAACCCGTCTTATCGGCAAAGAGTGTCGATTCCTCTAAGTCAGGCATGGTCAACATCTCCGCCCGGCGGGCGCGCCCGCGCCCCGCGGGCGAAGTACACTGTAGTTGACCGCGCCGTCCGCGACCATGTGTCGCTAGTGCCCCACATGCCGCTGCACACGGCGCGCGGGACAGGGCAACGCCACCTAGATACAAGGCCTGTGCGCTGCCTGCCAAGAGTAGTCATAACACAAACGAACTGTTTGTCTTATGTAGCCTTGTGCTGAGTTTGGGAATACGAAAACGTTGAAGACTGTGTTTGGGAATAATCTTAGTGTTACTTATGCGATTCTCCGTGCTGATCTTTGCTTGTACGAGACAAAATGCCTAATATGAATTGTCGGATACCAATTTCGGTAAGATATCTTAGTAATAGTTCATAAATATCTTATACTAACACAAATTTGTCTGTGAATCGCATAAATAACAACGGATTAAGAACATGCAACCTGCATGTTAGAACAACGCTACGTAAGACAAATAGTTTTCTTGTGTTATGACTACTCTTGGCAGGCAGCGCACAGGCCTTGCATCTATGTGGCGTTGGGCAGGGGCGCGGCAAAGGCTTCCCGCGCCCGTGGGGCAGTGTTTGGCCATGCCTGCTCTAAGGGGAGGAATAGTCGCTGGAGAAGGCAAAATGGCCTGCCTCATGGCGGTGTCCTGTCGCCAAATTTATATGAAGAACACCTGAAGACTCGGCGTTGTCTGGGTATTTATTTATTTGAATTTTATGTTAATCCACTTCCTCTTCTCACCTCGGTCTATCCGTTGTCATCCTGTCTTTGTTTTTCTCCTATCTCTCTGTCTCCTCCATCTGTACAAGAAAAATTTCAAGTGTCTATGAATTTCGTGACAATCGGTGAAACGGTGTCGAAAGTTATTGCGAGATATCCTCCGTCCTACAACTTACGAAATTTTATGTCGACTGCGATGTTCCTCTTGTTAGGAAGCTGTCGGATGCAGAGTTGCATCAATATTGGAATATAACTGTTGATTAGTGTCGACGTCCTATTAAGGTACCGTTGCCATGCACTTTACTAACTTTTAAGTAGACAGTGACCTTCCTCGGTTAGCGGGCCGCGGTGGCCGAGTGGCCTGCGGCGTGCCAGGCATAGACTGCACGGCCGCTGCGGTCGGGGGTTCGAATCCTCCCTCGGGCATGGATAATTGTGTCGTCTTTACTATAGGTATTTCATAAGTATGCATGAAAAAAAATTTTTTTGGAAATGCATGCCAACGTATGGTTGCTTGTCCACATAATGGAAGATTTCATGAACCAAGTTATTTCATAAGTAGTTTGTAAGTTTAGGGACTGATGACCCCACAGTTAAGTCCCTTAAGCTTAATAAACATTTGAACATTTTGACCTTCCTCTTGTTTTGAAGATCAAGTGCGCAAAATTTCGCCAAGATCGTAATAAAATTGTAGATTTTTTGCATTACCACGAAACCTTTTGCGTGAATGGACGGTTTCTCACGTATCTCATTATTTATGACGTTATATCTCCTATATTACGATTTTTACACTCTCCCAGGGTAAGGAATATGTGCACCACATTTGGGTGAAATCGGTCCAATGGCTCAGAAGGAGACGAGCAACATTGTCGCGTGATGCAACAGTTTTTCGTGCATTTCATTGATTATGACGTCATATCTCCTTAACCTTGTGATGTGCATAATCCTTACACCACAGTGACCTTCCATTGCTTTTAAGGTGAAGTGTGCAAAATATCAGGATTGGAACAAAACTGTAGATTTGTATGCAATACAATCAAACATAAAAACTCACGGACAGTCTATTTAGAGCGTGTATCAAAAATGATGGCGCAGACTTACACGTTTGAAAGTACCCGATAATAGAAGTAAAAATGTACCAGTAAACATGGGCCCGCAAAAGAGCCGTTCACGAGGTAAATACGAACGTACAGTTCCAAGCCGTCATTGGCGTCATTGTAAACATCGTCCTAGTTAGTACATATTAATTTGAAATGTAGAGTTCATTGTTAAGATTTACATCGCTTTTAGTTCACATTTCAGTGACTTTATTTTAAACATCGTCCTAGCTAGTTAGATGGAACTGCTGCTGTGAGACGATGTCTAACGCGCAGATACGGCCAAAGACGGCCAGGTCTAGGCGGACCTGACGTTGGCCTCCAAGGTCACCTGATCTAAATCCTTTGCATTTTTGTGTCTGGGGTCACCTCAAAAGCGAAGTGTACAGCACACCCATTAACACAGTTGAGGAACTGGAGCGGAGAGTTTTATACTCTTGACAAGAATTCCGAAATGGACCGGGGGTTTTCGGAAGAATATTTAATTCATTGCAGAGACGAGCACAGTATTGCATCCAGATGCAAGGAAGACATTTCGAACACCTCCTTCAACAGGTAACCCATACGTGAAATGTGAACTAAATGCGATGTAAATCTTAATAGTAAAATCAATCTTTCAAAATAATGTGTTGTAACTAGGACAGAGTAATCAGATTTCTAAAATCAAAATACGGCACACAAATTAGAAATTAAAATGAAACCTCATTTTGTGAAACGTTTCGTAAATACTTTACCAGTAAAATAGATTTCAGTTCAAATATTTGGGCCATATCTTAGGTGCATACTTTGTACATCATATATTTGAAAAAACTCACGTTTAAAACAGCGTAAAAATACGGTACGTTACTAATGGCGTAAATATTATATTGTTTTCACATGTAAACACAAATGTCGTTTTATATAACGACATTTCTCATTAGGGCTGACAGCTATTATTACGTACATAGGGTACTTATTTCTCAATATATCAACTATATTTTCCAGCAGAATATTGCATGACATTCAGGATTATGACAATTTGAAATACAATTTTGTGAAAATTGAGATGTTTGGTATTGAAAGTGTTAAGGATACAATTAGAATTAAGACTCACGATTAGAATATTTTATTGCTGTTTTCATCAGTCCATAAAGCAATGTCATCAGATAGACACTATGCAAAGATAATTATGAGTTGCAAATTTTAGCATCATATATCACGACATAAAATAATTTGAAAGCGATATTTTTCACCAAGACAGCATTTTTAAGTTCTTGCTTTCCGCCTCACATACATTTTTAACATTGTTCACTTAGAGTACTCACAGACTTGAGAGAACGTTATGATTCGCTGCATGGAAACAAGGAAGGATTCCTTAGTAGTAAGTCGCTTACTGCATCATTAATATGACACTAGTCTCACGTTTTGCAAGAAAAAAACATCACATTTTGTTAGAAAGTTTTGCTCTAAAGAGGTAGGCCGTGAGTGGTGCACAACGTCAAACCGACCTCCACTGTCGATGTAAAAAGTACTCTATCCAACCTACTGTTGTAATTTCGGAAATGAAAGCATGTCTTAATTCCCTTTGATATTTCTGTGAAAAAGCAACGCAACTGGTGACTATTAATGGTTTAAAACGACAGATCTAAATGATATTTCCTGAAGCAATTACCCGTGCACAACTGCTCGCCATGTGAAAGCAATACATAGTATCAAACAAAGAACTTCATAAATCATTCTTCGTACACTTTACTTTACTCAAAAAGTGTACTTTTCTTTATATTTTGCTAAGATTACATGTCGATTTCTCCGTTTTATTATGGTACATGTAACTTAAAAAACAACTTTTCAAAAGTACGGGACGTTTAACGAAAAACGGGACAAAATACGTTCCGAATGTTAAAATAAAAAGTTTCATTTCAATAAAATAAACATCTCACATCGCCTACCATGCTGAAACTTTGTATTTCATTATAAGTCTGTGGTGGGCAGGCACAATATGGAATCTAATTAGGTCCCGTATGTGTTTTCTCGGGACAGTTAGGCTAAATGAGGGACGTCTGGTCACCCTAAACTAGGATGATATTTACAATGACGTCAGTGGCGACATAGGACTATACATTCGTAACTGTCTCGCAAACGGCTCCTTTTCGGACCCGTATTTACTGGGATATGTTTGGTTTTAGTTTCGTGTACTTACAATCGTGTAAGTTCGCGCCATCGTTTTTGATACGTCCTGGGTAAAGAAGATTACACGAACGACTAGCCTATTAACGCTGAGACGAGACAGTTTATATATACCGATTACACCGCCGTGACTGCACAAAGAAATTCTTTTGACGAAGTGGAAGGGAAAAATGCGAGCGCTCGAAGATTCACAGAGAAAATTTTTCGCAAGCCAAATCGTTGTAAAGCACAGGCATGTGCCTTCCACCTCAGAAATAATGAAGCATACAGGTAATGCAAAGTGACGTGCAGCGTCAGGAGTTGAACCATGACGACCCGACAAAATATTTGCGTAGCCGCCTTGACAGTCACTGTCAAAATGTGAAGGGAAAGATATGCCGCGAGGAGTGGCCGCGTGGTCTAAGACGCCATGCTACGGACTAGGCAGCCGTTCTCGGCAGAGGTTCGAGTCCTCCCCCGAGCACGGATATGTGAATTGTCCGTATGTTAGTAGTTTGTAAGTCTAGGGACTGATGAACGTACCAGTTTGGTCCAATAGGTTTACAAACATTTGAAAGAAAAAATATGTGCTTAAAATAATAGATTCGAAAACTTGATAGTATGAAATGAGGAGAGCTCAACCTCAAGTTGTAAGAATATCTGCTTTTGCTCTACGTTTCTCACAATGGGAACTCCCCATCGCTCCCTGTCAAATTTAATGTAAGGATGGCGCATTGAGCACCTCGTCAAAATCAGAATACAGATCAAGCAGTAAAGCAGGAAAGAAAAAGGAAGCAAAATAAGAACTGAACACTCCAAGGCTAAGATGTACCACTTTCATATAACGGCCGTAGCAAACATGTCGTGCCTCTGTGCTCATGGTTTGGACTACAAAAAAGAAGATCGTGAGTTCAAATCCCATTCCTCAACAAAAATTTTATTTCGTTTTCGTCACTAAATTATGAACTGTTCATCATGTCATTGTCGTCTTTGTTCTCTTTTTGTAGTCCTCGTAATTTTCATACTATACATTAGTTACACAATACGAGTAATGTGGTAACAACATATAACTGACACAAGAAAATGTGATGAATAGTGAGTGCAGACGAAACGTCGTATACAGGATTTACAAAAAAGGACGGCCAAACTTTCAGGAAACATTCCTCACACACAAAGAAAGAAAATATGTGGACATGTGTCCGGAAACGCTTAATTTTCATGTTAGAGCTCATTTTAGTATTTCTCTTTAAATGTAAATTGAAATAATTCGTGCAGACAATTGTCAAAATACCCAATTGTTTCCTTAGTATGTACTGTACTTCCTCGATTCACCGCCAGTTTGCCCAATTGAAGGAAGGTGATGTTGACTTCAGTGCTTGTGTTGACATGCGACTCATTGCTCTACAGTACTAGCATCAAGCACATCAGTACGTAGCATCAACTGGTTAGAGTTCATGACGAACGTGGTTTTGCAGTCAGTGCAATGTTTACAAATGCGGAGTTGTCAGATGACCATTTGATGTATGGATTAGCACGGGGCAATAGCCGTGGCGCGGTAAGTTTGTATCGAGACAGATTTCCAGAACTAAGGTGTCCCGGCAGGAAGACGTTCGAAGCAACTGATCGACGTCTTAGGGAGCACGGAACATTTCAGCCTATGACTCGCGACTGGGGAAGACCTAGAACGACGAGGACACTTGTAATGGACGAGGCAATTCTTCGTGTAGTTGACGATAACCCTAATGTCAGCGTCAGAGAAGTTGCTGTTGTACAAGGTAACGTTGACCACGTATGGAGAGTGCTATGGGAGAACCAGTTGTTTCTGTACCATGTACAGCGTGTGCAGGCACTATCAGCAGGTGATTGGCCTCCACGGGTACACATCTGCGAATGGTTCATTCAACAATGTGTCACCCCTCATTTCAATGCAAATGTTCTATTTACGGATGAGGCTTCATTCCAACGTGTTCAGATTGTAAATTTTCACAATCAACAAGTGTGGGCTGACGACAATCCGCACGCAATTGTGCAATCACGTCACCAACACAGATTTTCTGTGAACGTTTGGGCACGAATTGTTGGTGATGTCTTGATTGGGCCTCATGTTCTTCCACCTACACTCACTGAAGCACGTTATCATGATTTGATACGGGATACTCTACCTGTGCTGCTAGAACATGTGCCTTTACAAGTACGACACAACGTGTGGTTCATGCACGATGGAGCTCCTGCACATTTCTGTCGACGTGTTCGTACGCTTCTCAACAACAAATTCAGTGACCGATGGATTGGTAGAGGCGGACTAATTCCATGGCCTCATGACCACAACCCTCTTGACTTTCATTTATGGGGGGCATTTGAAAGCTCTTGTCTACGCAACCCCGGTACCAAATGTAGAGACTCTTCGTGCTCGTATTGTGGACGGCTGTGATACAATACGCCATTCTCCAGGGCTGCATCAGCGCATCAGGGATTCCATGCGACGGAGGGTGGATGCATGTATCCTCGCTAACGGAGGACATTTTGAACATTTCCTGTAACAAAATGTTTGAAGTCACGCTGGTAGGTTCTGTTGCTGTGTGTTTCCATTCCATGATCAATGTGATTTGAAGAGAAGTAATAAACGAGTTCTAACACGGAAAGTAAGCGGTTCCGGACACATGTCCACATAACATATTTTCTTTCTTTGTGTGTGAGGAATGTTTCCTGAAAGTTTGGCCGTACTTTTTTGTAACACCCTGTATACAGCACACCTATCAAACCAACATATAAATGGGTGGGAACTATATGACAATAATGGTTCATCGTTTTGTAATGGAAATGCCAAGTACCAATAAAAAAGTTGATTTCCGATCAAGCCCCCACAATTTCGTAAGCGGCCGACTGCGAATAACAGTCAAATTGAAGAGGCCCTCGGCGGCTATTATGGTGGCAAACTTCCGCGCGAACTTCAACTGTGGTTAAGACTTTTTTCATTAGAATGTGTTTTCTTTCGAGTTACGTCGCGAAAACTATTTCTCATTCAAGTATATAACTACAAAACAGCTTTAGACTCTTTGAATATACAGCAAGTATTGGTTTTGCGCAAATTTATTTCACATACAGGATAGAAATTAGCCAAAAGCGTTTCTTCTTCCCAATTAAACCGAATTATAACATTAATGTTTTAGTTTTCTGAGTGTAGAAAATGAACGGAATATATCGTCAGACACTATGTTTTGGCACTTTCTCAGTATATTCTACGATGGTGAATCTTTTATACAAACAGTAATTTCGGAAGAGTTTCACAACAATTCATGTCTTTGCTTGAGTTCCTGCTGCATTCTCCAACAGGTAGATAATTTATAGCATTACTAAATGGAACAGGACTGCCTTTAAGAGCTAATGTTAAAAATCCACAGCGAAAATTAAATATCCCATCAGATACATAACTGTGAAATAGCTTCTTAGCTTGTGAATACAGCAACCAGCCACTACCAAATTCTTTTTATAACACGAAGTATGCCATAACTTTTTTTAACTAAGTGCATGTAACATTACCTATAGCACGAATATTATCATTTTTAATGCTGTAAGTCAAATACCTTACAATAACGTGAACTGCTCAAAAGTCGGCAGCTATTGAAATTGGGTTCAACTTAACAATGTGCATCCAATGTGGTTATGTGTCATTCATTCAATTCTGCAAACCCATTCATTTGTTATACGCCTACCTATATGTGAATTCTTCATTAGAAATTACTAACATTAATTTCATAAGCAAAAATTCGAACAGTGAGGCAACTAATCTCGTGACACTAATAGTTATTTTATATGATCAGAAAATGAAACTTTTGGAACTTCCTGTCCACCGGTACTGCCTAAAGTAGCTCGTTTTTAAGAGCTACCAGTATTGCGAAAGTCTATTTTTATTTCATTCTAAAACCTATGTTTTCTTGACTAACAGCCTGTTAAGCAAGAGTTGCTATCTATGAATACAACTAGTATGGCTTCTTGTATTCCCGAGCAATATAAGTGGGAAGACAGTGTTAATTTTTTTTATTCCTTTCTTAAACCGATTAAACGCTGCGCAGCTCTTCATCATCATGCTTAATGTATACTGGAATAGTCAAGCAGTACAGACGTGACTACCAACTGAGTTTATAAACCGCAGTGTGTCCTAACAACAGTCGTATTTATCTGCCGCTTACTACTGTAATGGTTACCAGCCCAAGGTTCAACTTGTCCATGCGACAGCAGCGCCATCTGGAGTCTAATTACTTATACAAGCTCTTTGTTTCGGATACAAACCTACAAGTAGTTCGGAAGCCACTGGAAGCAGTAGATCCGATACGAGGTAACCGCGCCGTAATATGGGGCGGACGTTACAGAACAAACACAAAAACAAAACAGGTTACAGCGAACAGACTCGTCAATGAACAGAAGGGCAGTTTATAATTTTGTGGAAGAAAAAAAATTAAAATTTTTGCGCAGCGGAAGGTTTGAACCGGGGACTCTTCGCAGTGCACCATGCAATTATGATGTACTGTTTCCCTGTCGTTTTATATGTCGTACTTGGGCTGTTCATTGTTTCCATTTTGATTACTTTTTTCACAGTTCCACAAATTTTCTTCCTGTTTTCATGCATGATCTGTGATCAGTAGTTGATTGGCTATTCCAATATGCAATACGGCCAATACCCCTTCGCTGTGGTTGAACCTACGGTCCGACTAGCTGTATCGTTGAGGCACGCAAGCCATCCCACATCGCCAATGTCTGTGGTTGATGGGGATAGATTTTTGGGATAACAAGACTAAAATTCTGATTAGTTGATCTCTCACGAAAAGTCCTATCTGGCGATACCTTTTTTTGTGCTTATTGTTTTGGAATGATTGACGGGATAAAAATTGTAGAAGAAAACCATGAGACGAATAGCTGTAGGTTGCAGCAGTTCAGTAGTTATACGGAGATGAGATAGCTCCAATGCACAGAGTAGCGTACAGAGCTGCATGGGACCAGTGTTAGGACTGAAGACCAGGACCTGATCATCGGCGAATACAGTATTTTTATTCCATGTGGATTCCCACTACACGACATTGCTTCTAATTTTGCAAAACTTTCAAGTATCCTTTAAGTGAAGTTCAAAAATACGTTCAAATGTTTTCAATTCTAATGGACCAAACCACTCTGGTCATCGACCCCTACACATACAACCAAACGAAGACACACACACACACACACACACACACACACACACACACACACACACACACACACACACATGTTCGAGGGAGCACTCGAACCTCCGACGCGAGAGGCCACGCGATCGGTAACGTGATGCTCCAGACCGAACCGCCATTCTCGCATAGCTTACGTGAAGTGGGGGTTAGTAAACATTCTACTCTGAGACCACTTAAACAGAATTTTTAGGAAACTTCATTACCTACATCGACCACACTACTACAACCCTCATACAAATTATTACTTATTATGGAATATCGTCTCAGTTGTGCTACTACATTCGAGATTTTCGGTTACAAAGAACACAGTTTGTGTAATTGACGGAAAGTCATAATCCTAGCATTTCCGAAATAGCACTTCAGCCGCCGCTGAACTGGATTTGTAATGTGTGGAGGTGCATCATCTTGGATAAAAATGAGTGCAACCAAACATCCACGCTGTTGGAGAGCTGGAATGACGGGGTTGTGCAAAAGACACTCATAGCGCTTACCAGTGACGGTACAGGTAACAGGACCGGAAGCACCTGTCTCCTCGAAAACAATATGGCCGTGTGATATAAGTGATGCCGCAAAAGCCGCACCACAGAAAGACCTTATCAGGATGAAGCGGCACTGCTATTTTGCGAATGGATTTTCTGTTGCCTGTTTATTGACATATCCTGTCAGATGGAAGTGGACCTCTTCTGTCCACAAAATCTTTCCCTGCCATTCATCGTCCACTTCCATGGGCTATTTCAAGAGCAAAATCTACACGATTCGTCCAAGAAATAGACAATCATATTTCACAACATGGTGGGAAAGAACCTTTTGCCTCACTGCTTAAGCAATACGCTTCTCCAGACACTATTGCTGCGGGGGAAAAATTTGCATCTGGTGCCTTAGCAGATATCATCCAAATACATCGAAAATGCGTGGTTGGCAGTCATCCAGGTCAGTCATGTCCATAAGACAGCAACTCAGAATATCCTGACATTCCATTCGCCCAGGGTGTGGGATTTTGACAGACTTATTCCGATTATGATATAACTCACGTAGCTTCAAAATGCATTGAAAATTATAGTTTCCAGGATGATGAATTTGCTGCAGTTAAGGATGCAAACCAGATGAACGATGACATTGATCAGTCTATGCATTTTATGAAATAGGCTGTATGTGTGTATGTGTGTGTATGTGTGTATGTGGGTATGTAGGTATTTTCGTACGTGTGTATGTTCCACATCTCCTCCTAAACTACGCGACCGCTTACAGTCAAACTTGGCACACATGTTCCTTACAATCAGGCAATAATCAAAAATGTTGAAATGTTTGTAGAACTTATGGGACTTAACTACGGGGTCATCAGTCCCTAAGCTTACAAACTACCTATGAACTAGCTAAGACTAAGGACGGCACAAATATCCATGCCCCAGGGGGGATTCGAACCCCCGACCGTAGAGGCAATAATCGCTGTCGGGGTAACAACCGCATACGACACATTTGTAAGGAGATATGACGTCAAAAATAATGACAGTCGTGAGAAACGGCAGCATCATGCGATAATATTCTACATCTGATCCTAAACTAACGGACCGATTTCAACTAAATTTAGTATAAATATTCTTTAAGATCAGGAATCATTTGCCATGGTTGCAAAACCCTTCTACGATACATAGTTCATACGATGCACGTCATAAACAATGAATACTGCCACATCTTTCGGCGCGGGATTTTATTCGTCAACTATTTGAATATGACAGCACTTAGCGAAAATCAAATGTTCAAATGTTTGTAGAGCTTATGGGACTTAACTACGGGGTCATCAGTCCCTAAGCTTACAAACTACTTATGAACTAGCTACAACTACGGACGGCACAAATATCCATGCCCGACGGGGTATTCGAACCCCCGACCGTAGTGGCCGTGCAGACCGTGACTGAAGCGCCTCAGTCCCCTCGGCCACCGCGGCCGGCGCACTTAGCGACTTGCAATAAACTTTGAACGTTATTTCAAATCTTTACAAAACTTTTTCTCGCTGACAACCCCAACAAAATGATGAATGGAAAAAAGTTTATCGCTTACTACTTTTCCGATGTTCATGATGTGTATCTACAACATTTGGCCTGACGTTACAAGTTGTTACTCCTACACTGTAAATTGTATTCGCGAGACAATTCACAGACAGTGCACATACTTACCAATGAATGTTCCTTCGATACTATATCACTGTGCGACATATAGTTCATGAGATATGAAGTCATAAGCAATTTGGTTCATGAAAAACCGCATCATCAAGCATGATGTTTCGATTTATTACGTCTTTACTACTAACAGCATTCACGACATATTTTGCAGACATAAGGCACTGAATATATCTTCGCATTTAAATCATAGTACGACACATATTTCAGGAGATTTGACGTCATAAACAACGAAATTTCCGAAGAACTGCTACGTAATGCGCTATTTTTCCACATCTCCTCCTAAAATAATGTACCGATTTCAACTAAACGTGTTACACCTATTGCTTACTATCAGACAACAACCGCTGTGGGGTTCAAAACCACCTACGACACATAGTTCAGCGCATATGACGTCGTAAACTATAAGTCATAAAAACTTTCTCATCACGCGACGCGTGATTTACGAGACTTCATTCATCCACTTTTATTCATCATAGAAAGCTTCCTAATATTACTCTCTACAAATCTGGAAAATTATATTATTGTAGGACACATAGTGAAGGACATACGATGTCGTAAGTATTGAGCTGCACGAAAACGAAACTTAAATGGACAGAAGCCGATGGACAGAAAGAAAAGAACGAGATTTACTAAGAAAGGAATAAATACACGTAGTTCATGAGATATGACGACACAAACCATCACACTCATGCAAAACCACTACATCACACACGATGTTTCGATTTATTACCTCTTTACTACTAACTCTATTCCCGACATATTTTGATGACAGTATGCAGATATACCTCTGAATATACATTCGAAATTACCTCATAATAGAAGAGCAGAAGATATGACGTCAAAGTGAATTAAGTGCATAAAAATTTGTCGCACGGCGCATGAGGTTTCCAATGTAAGAGTAGAAAACAATGCTCTCGGGAACAAAAGCATAAAGGCTACTATCGGAAGCAAACAATTTATTACGTTTTGCGTATTTTTATTGTGGTATTTCGTAGTATCTATTTGGCATGTTTGTTGTGTATCTAAATACTAAAGCCTGCCGAGTGGTCTGCGACGCGGCAGTCACGTTCTGCACGGCCACTACGGTCGGAGGTTAGAATCCCCCCTTGGGCATGGATATTTGTGCCGTCCCTAGTATTAGCTACTACATAAGTAGTTTGTAGGTTTACGGACTGATGACCCCATAAGCTCTACAAACATTTGATTTTATTTTGACTAAAGCCTATCTTCCTACAAGAAGGTATGCAGAACTGTGGAATTTGTGGTTGTTATTCAGTAGTCAAGGTGAACGAGACCGGGATCACCTCGAACTGTCGAAATTTACGTGTGAAAAATAAGAAAATCGACCTTGAAAAATATACATGTGTAAAAAATCTATGACCTTGTTTAAAACAAAGATTTTCAATAATAATTTATATTGCCACGCTATAGGTTTTAAAGTCTTTTCGCTAATTACTTTGCGCTATAATGGTGGAGTGCATTTTTTGTCAAAATAGAATGTACCCGCAGCTGTTATTTTGTTTTATGACGCTCGTATTTATGGGAAACTCGTAATTCCGAGACTCAAAATATCGAGACCCCACTGTATCGAGTTCAGTTTACTTACTGCCTAATTTCCTATAATTTTCCTTTTTAGATAGAAAATGTCACTATGAAGAGAAAAGGAAGAACTTAAATAAAAATGCCGTCGATTTGTCTATACCTGTTCGCCTCCCATGTCATCTTCTACGGACTTCCGATTAGGCTTAAACACAGTCAAGAAGGCTTAGTAAAAACCATTGATTTGGGTTGTAACGTAAATATACAAACGTCATTACTTAATTACTCGAGTTTCGATTTCGGTTTCCGCTGAAACTAGAAGAGGAGCCGAATATTCGGTTAAGGTTTCGGTTTCGGCCAAAAATCATTTTTCGGTAGGACTCTAATTAGATGTCTTTCCTTCATCACCTGTAGTTTTATGGACTGTGTAAATGTTCCCGTTTTTCTGTGTGACCCTTTCCATGCCGTAGGTATGGTTCACAGATGGGCAGTGGTAGCATCAACTTTTGTCCTTTTTACTAACATCAAATTTTCACCTAATCAATCTTTCCGTGCGATGCATTCGTTTCGCTATATCCAGTTGTCTGGAGTTACACCAGACTGCTGTACATAGCGCCGGCTATAGCGGGGGCTACCAGGGCGTTCGACCAGGGCGCCGGGACCCAGGAGCGCCAACGCTAGTCTGTTCCTGTTGCCTGCGTCCACGAGAGTTTTGTCTGACGTCATAAGCGGCCAGATGGGAGCTGACTCTTCCACAGCACCTCTCTTATTCATGTCAAGAAATGCAACGAAGAAGCGCCGATGTAGCCGCGCCATGTCTCATGCTCCCCAGAAACTAGTTTGAGGAAATCCTGGACAAATATTACTCTTATTTGGAATCGTACCGACAAACAGGTTTCAAAAAATGTACAAATATTCGTAAATCCATCGGACCAAACTGCGTGGTCATCAGTCCGTAGCTTAAAAACTATTTAAACTAAGGTAAACTAACCTAATGACAACACACACACCCATGCCCTAGGGAGGACTCGAACCTCGCCGGCCGCGGTGGCCGAGGGGACTAAGGCGCTCCAGTCCACTACGGTCGGGGGTTCGAATCCCCCCTCGGGCATGGATATTTGTGCCGTCCTAGTTCGTAAGTAGTTCATAATTAGTTTGTAAGTTTAGGGACTGATGACCCCGTAGTTAAGTCCCATAGACTATACAAACATTTGAACTCGAACCTCCAACGGCGAGCAACCGCGCGCTCCGTAGCGAGGCGTCTTAAAACCGCTCGGCTACTTCACCGCGGCAAACAGGTTTCGAACAAACTATTGTAACAGTAATCGAATTGGCGTCAGATCGTGAAACGCACCTATTATTTAACCCACAAATGCGATTAAGACATATTAAACGCAGTCCGGGGGAAGAGATTGTTGATGATCAAGTAACTGACCCATAAGAAAATAAGTAAATAAATGAATTAGATATGACTTTTCAAGCTTTCACGGCGTATCTGCTTCAAATACACTTCGCGAGTTTGTCGCCGGATGACATTGTGAATCTCCCACAATATTTCGTCGACCCAACTGTTCGACATCTTCAGGTGGTGGTAGCTGTCAGTACTTCTGGGCGCGCCCGCGAAGTCTATTTGCAAATGAATTAGAATTTTCAATGCACTTGTTGACACCGTGCTGCACATACCTATGAGAGAAATATTCGAATATATGCAAGGCATTTCTGGGACGTTGCGACGTGAAGTATCTTGTGTAACAACGTTGTTCTAAATCACAAGAAAAGTTAAATGCAGGGCCTTCTTTACCAGTAATCGGGGACCCAGGGGGCGCCAGGCGAGCGCCACGCGAGCATGGCCGCGTCGTCTGAGGCGCCATGTCGTCGTGGAGGGCGCGACCGCTCTCGATGGAGGTTCAAGTCCTCCCTCGGACATGGGTTGTGTCGTATTTAGAATAAGTTAGTGGAAAATTATTAGAGAGCCTGATGAAGGCTGCATACAACAGCGGCCGAAACGTCGATAGATTTTATAAAAATGACGACGCGGTTTTATACCCCGAAGAATTTTATTTACAGTTACTGCAAACTACTATAAAGTCGTCTCTAAGAGTAGGCACCGATGACCTTAGCAGCACACACATCGCACCTGGCGAGCGCCTTATAGCATGTCCAATGTACCAAATACTGTTTCGCGTGGGAGTGAATGGAATAACTTGACTGCCGTTGCAGAAATGTTACCATAATACACACTCCGTGTTGTGGGCAGAAGCTGTAAACTTAGTCAGGCAGTAATAATACTGCAACTTCTAATCAATGGGTGTGAAATTTTGATGAAACATTGAAACGGACTGAAGATTTTGGATGTGAACTTGAATTTACACAAACTGCTCGTCCATGTCCTCTAAAACAACATGTTGATTAGAAAACTTCAGCTGTGCCCATATTACACCCCAAAACCTAAGTTTAAAGTAAATTAGTATTTCTTGTTACTTGACAAGGTGATCTTACAATTAAAAGAAAGGTTCCATTTGTTGACAGAACACAACAGCAGGTTTTCATTTTTGCAAAACATTGAAATCTGGAGGGAATTGGACAGAGAGCAAAGAAAACACAAAGTCGCAACTTTGAACAAAAGTTAATACATGAAAATAGATCGGATATTTATGGGGAAGAGTTGTTTAATAATTTGGAATTGCTTCCATTATTATTTATTTATTTATTCACACATAAACACAATTTAACTTGATGTTTCAAATTTTTATTCAAATAATTTAATGCCTGTGTTCCGAAATGTTTCAAAATCTATGACCACATATTTAACTATTCCAGTGTGACAGTAGCAGAAGGCGAAAGATCAATTTTCAAACTGAAAATATATTGACCCAAGATAAACTGATAAAGTTTGCCATCATAAGTATCGAATTAAAAGTTGATTTCAAAACAGATGATATAAAAATGTTTGCCGATTTAAAAGCCAGAAAAATGGAATTCACTGTGTAAAAATATTTCTTTACTTTTATGTAAGTATTAAATAAAAGAAATGGAACATAAAGATGTGTGTGTGTGAGAGAGAGCTAGATAATTTTTTGTATTTCATTAAGACCTGATTAAATGTCAAAATGAAATCAGATATTGAAAGCGATTAATTTTAGGCCTGAAGCGTTATCTCGCAGTCAGTCAGGGAACGCTCATTGAAGCCTTAAACATAATGTTCACAAGTTACACCCCAACATCTGGATAACGTTGCGTATTCTGTTAGAAATACCAATGACAATTGTAACTGCTGGACAAAAGTTATCAGTTTGGCCTCACTGTCCATTCAAAATTAGACTAGTTTCAACCACTTTTTACGCCTCTTCTCATTATTTGGATCATGCTTTCTGGTATTTTTACAAATGTATTTATACAGTGTGGTACTAAAAAACGCTTTTAGACAATTTTCCAAATCGGCAACACAAGATACCGTATTTGCCGGCGTATAAGACGTACGTTTTTTCCTACAAAAATTGGTCCAAAAAATGTATGCGTCTTATACGTCGGTTGTCAGTTAGAGTAGGTACTCACAAGCTCGATTTGTTCAAATGTTCAAATGTTCGTAGAACTTGTGGGACTTAACTACGGGGTCATCAGTCCCTAAACTTACAAACTACTTATGAACTAGCTAAGACTAAGGACGGCACAAATCTCCATGCCCGAGGGGGGATTCGAACCCCCGACCGTAGTGGCCGTGCAGATCGTGACTGGAGCGCCTCAGTCCCCTCGGCCACCGCGGCCGGCTCGATTTGTTTTACAAGAATTTCAAACATTGGTGTAAAATGCGGAAAATGATGTTTTAAGCGGGAATATTTGCTTTAAGTTTCTCTCTTACATTTTCTAGTTTTTATTTGATATATGTACATAATATGTACCGAAATACCCTTCAGGAGCTTTGTTATGTAGTAAAGGTTTACTGAATTTTGTACTATTTTTAGTGCCAAGCGTAAAGGAAACTGGTAACTTCATAGGAAGTTGAAACTTTCGATGTAATTTCAGTGATCGTAATTGATTTTTTCGGCAATCCTGTAATGGTCACATTCATTATTTGAATAATGAAACGCTGCTCACGTATTTGTCCACGTCTCGCCTGGCGATATTTGAGAACTAATCGTATTCGTAAGTGCAAATATGTACACAAGTATTTTTTGTGATGTTTGCACGGCTTCTGCGCCTCACAGTTGTATTTTTGATGTTATAACATGATGTGCCCCATAAAGTGCGCCGACCAATACACAGACGCAAACCATCCATCATTCTTTTAGTTTATAGAACATCACAAAAATACTTAAATATTTTCGCTTCACTATAAATTCTCAAAAGGCTTGCATTTAAATCATGAAAACGTCCTACACGTAGCGCGAAGTTCGCGAACTGATGCTCGGAGCAATCGTAAGCAGAGCCACAATGTCGTAAGTCTTTACAACGCTCTGGTCAATCATCGCGCCCATAGTCGGCGCGCACTGCAAACTTGCGACAAGCGAAATATCCGTTTGAATAAGCGCCAACTGTCAAAAAACCCGACTACGTAATGTTTATGAACACTACATGAAGGCACTGCCTTAGATATTTGATGTACATGAACAAATGTATTATTATTACGTTACAATAGACGTATCAGGAGCGATTTTTTTTCCTAAGAAAAGTGTCTTAAAACTGGGGTGCGTCTTATACACCGGTACATATTATATGCGGGCAAATACGGTAATTGGAACATCTTACATGACTTCAGTGGCGGACTAAGGGCAGGTGACCGCTCCGAACCTGTCGTCTTGGGAAGACCTCCAAATGCCTCAAAAGCAAATCTCAACAGTTACTTTTGGCCCACTTTAGGTTACGGTAGTAACACTAAAAGTGGGCCTTTGCGATCGTCTTTTGACAGCTCGAAATTTAAATGAAAATAACGGGCCGCGGTGGAGTAGCCGAGCGGTCTAAAGCGTCTCGCTGCGGAGCGCGCGGTTGCTCGCCGTGGAGGTTCGAGTCCTCCCTGGGGCATGGGTGTGTGTGTTTGTCCGTAGGTTAGTTTACCTAGGTTTAAGTAGTTTGTAAGCTACGGACTGATGACCACGCAGTTTGGTCCGATAGATTTACAAACATTTGAACATTTTGAAAATAACGGCTTAACCATGCATCTGAGACGAAAATCGAATAACCTAATATGTAGAAGAGAAAATTCTCTACAATTTTGCTCTTTTATGTTTTTTTCATATCTCGTATCGTTTAAGGGATATTAGCATAAATAACGGCGATTTTGGGATGTATGTATGTCCGTAATGTGTTCCCTGTTTTTAAGACGAACCGTTCAACCGATCAGCACCAAATTTTGCACACATAATTGTAGGCCGCCAGAGACCAGAACGTCCCTTTTTCAAATGTTTCGGAAAAAATACGGTAGTAATACTTAAAAAAAAAGCCGTTTGTAATATAATTGTAATTGCAAACGAACCGCTCATCTGACACTAAAACTGAACAACATAATTGGTACAGAACCTAATTGGTAGAGGGGAAAATTCTCTACAACTTCGTTCTATTATGTTTTTTTTTTTCATATCATGCATCGTTGCAGAGATATTTGCGAAAATAACAGCGATTTGACGATGTATGTTTGGCTGTAACCTGTTCCCACTTTTTAGGTCGAACCGTTCAACCGATCGGCACCAAATTTTACAGACATAATTGTTGGCTACCAGAGACCATAACCTCGCTTTTTGAAATATTTCGGACAAGAAATACATTAGTAATACCAAAAAAGCCGTTTGTAATGTAATTTTAATTGCAAATAAACCGTTCATCTGACGCGAAAATTGCATAAACGACTTTGTAGAGGAGAAAATTCTCTACAACTTTGTTCCCTTATGTTTTTTTCATATCTCGTATCGTTTGAGAGATATTTGCAAAAATAACGAAGCTTTGAAACCCTCCATTAAATTATCAAAAGCCAGCCGTTCGCAGATGTCACGTGACATTCCTCGCCCAGAACTGTCTCTGGCATACGCTGTCTTGCGTTGCGTATTTGATGTTATTCTTATTGTAACTTACACGTTGTCATTTCGAAACAATGGCGCACTGAAGAATTAACAAAAACACGCCGTTCTTCGTACGATAAATGATAATCTAGTATATACAAATGCTATATTAGCATCAGTTAACAACGGCCATCAATAGTATGAGATTAAAGAACGCAATTCCTAACTGTTAGCTGTAGCGTACTGGGCGATGTGTTGGGCTGTGACGCTGAATGTCAGTTGTCCGGAACCCGCCAGTACCTATTTTTTTTTTCCTACAAAGGTTTCATACACTCTTATTAATCAATTTTTTATTACTTAGATTATTATTTTGGTCCAAAATGTTTGCAAAAACTTATAAAACTACAAATCTAAAGTGGGCCGTAAAAAACGTCAGTGCGATTTTTTTTATAGTAATATGTGTATTTCAAATATGTTTGTATAGTCTATGGGACTTAACTACGGGATCATCAGTCCCTAAACTTATAATCTACTTATGAACTACTTACGAACTAGGACGGCACAAATATCCATGCCCGAGGGGGGATTCAAACCCCCGACCGTAGTGGCCGTGCAGACCGTGACTGTAGCGCCTCAGTCCCCTCGGCCACCGCTGCCGGCTATGTGTATTTCCAAGTGCACTGGAGGGCCTCATTTTGTTTTGCCGCCGCCTTGGGCCTCTGGAAGCCTTAGTCCGCCACTGCAGGACTTTCAAATTAATTAGATTTCATTTCCGTTTTTAATTTCTTTTATTTTTATATCCTTTTATTTAATATTCAAATTCACAGGAAAGAAACCTTGTTATGAGCATAAGATGACGTAATAAAAAATTCTGACGATTCCTAGAAAGAAAGTCAAATACTGCACTGCCACGTACGTTGTTTATACAATAAAGGGCGCCACGTCGGCGCCTGAATGGTTCAGGCATCAGCCGACTACAACAACCACTGGGAAGTTTGACTCCCGAACGCCTCTGTTTCCTCTGCCATTATTCGCCTTTGTACTGCTAATGTGTTTCATAGGGGGGGGGGGGGGGTGCAGATAAGAGGATTAGAGAGACGCCAGGCTAATGGGTTTTCCGCGGCGGTACCCGCTGCAAGCTATTGAAAGCTTTTACTGCCTCACTTAGCGGACTCCTTGAGAAATTCAGCGCACTTAGGATGAAGATATTCCACACCGGTCTCGTATCTGCAGCTGCGAACACAGAGTCTACACATTAGATAGCACGTCCATTTTATTCAAAAATTCCCCTTTATAAGGAAATTGCGTTGTTTAGAGGGGGGAAAGGATAACAGTTAACGGAGGGAAACATTTCTAAGCGTGCTGAACGCCGTGCCATCGAAGTTTTATTTATTTCGTAATCTAAAAATTATCAATTAATTTAATTGAAAATAGATACATGTCAAAACAAGATACATGTCAAAACTATATATATTGTAGTCGTTGTACATCACAATCTCTGTAATATACGGATATTGACTCCAAGTCTTTCAGTTTTCGATGGAACTGTGTAGCATGAAAATTAAGTAATCGATTTTGTACGAGATGTTTATGAGGAACCGCAATTTTATCTTGAAAGAAAGGGTGCTTCTTTCTTTTTCCTCACAAAACCAATTGAGTCTTGAGATGACCTACTGCTGTGACCGCATTGGTACCGCCCTGTTTGAATTATACTGCCCCGTTTCCAAATACTGTGAAGATTTACAATAACATTTATGGAAAATTTTCTAAGCTAGCGCGGAGCATCCATAAACGACGCACAAGATAGCGCGCGCGTCCTGTTCTAGATCACTAATTTAGTCCAGTGTTCAGAGCTCTTATGAAGTTGGTTTAACAGCAAAGTATATTGAAGGAAGTTAAAATGTTTGTATACCTTTTGGACCAAACTATTATGGTCATCAATCCCTAGACTTACAAACTACTTAAACTAACTTACACTAAGGTCAACACACACATTAATGCCCGAGGGAGTACTCGAACCTCCGAGCATCCGCGCACTCAGCAACAAGACCCCTTGACCGCTCGGCCTCTCCACCGCGGTATTGAAGGAAGTCAAACGCGCGGTGTTATAGACATGCCGCTTGGATTAATGCGTATGACACTGTTGCAAAGATGCTTATGAAACCTTGCAGTAAATAAAACAATTCTGCAGATTATGTGACCGCATTGTCAATTCATAAAATTATCCGACATTTCGGTCTCTAATGCCAGTTGCAGAAACGACGAGCAATTTTACAAATTGACAATGCAGTCGCAAACACTGATGCATTCATTTGTGTGGCTGTCTTTCGCAGCAGGTATCAAATTATTCGTTTTTGGTAATGAAAGCAGCAGGAAAACTGCAATTTCTTTATTTCATTCATTTGCGTTTCGCCCTCGTTACCTAAAATTCCATTTTTGTTCACATATAGAGACTTACCAGTTCTCTTCGTTTTAATCAAAATAAATACTCCTGCTGACAGTTATTAGTTCGCGAATTGCATCTTTGGTGTTCTTTTCATATGGCCGCAGGTTTAAGTAGTGTAACTCCACAATAGAGCTTACGCACTAAAAAAAAGACAAGCTCGACATTTTTCGTACAGACAAAACGTACACGACTAATGCGTATTGTTAGTAAAGTTGGCAACGCGTGGGAAACAAACGAATTCCGAAACACATCCAAAAAAATAAGAAGAAAGTGGATAAATTGTGGTATTTTGCGACTTCAACTTGTGACCAGGTGGGAAGAACAGCAATATGAAATTCTTAGGGCTATAAATCATGAGTAATCCTTATTTATTCTGATTAAAACGAAGTGAACTGTTTATGTACTGTTAAGGCTACATCTGTAAACAAAAGTGTAATTTCAAATGTTCGTATAGCTTATGGGACTTAACTACGGAGCCATCAGTCCCCAAACATACAAACTACTTGTGAACTAGCAAACACTAAGGACGGCACAAATATCCATGCCCGAGGGGGGACTCGAACCTCCGACCGTAGTGAAGTGTAATTTCTAGCTAACGAATTCACTGATGATGCCCTAAAGCAGAAGAGGGCGAAACGCATGTGGATGAAATAAAGTAATGGCCACAGAAAAACTGCGGCTTCATTACCAAAAATGAATAACCAGAAGAATCATTTTATTCGCTGTGACAACCGCCGGGGAATCTTGCGTTTGATTGAGAGTCTTCGTCAGAAAGCCGAAAGTGTCCTCGCGAAACTAAGTTAAATCTGTGGAGCTGACATTTGGAAATTCTCCCGCCACTTGCAGGGATCACGTGAATAACGCGGGAGTCATTTGGGGGCACATAGCGGCAAGCTGATGCGCTGCCGCCACACGTTGTTGAGGTTCTTAGATTTTTTTCATCTTCAATAATGTTCAAATATTTGTTAAGCTTAAGGGGCTTATCTGCGGGATCATCAGTCCCTAAACTTCAAACTACTTATGAACTAACTTATGCTAAAGACAGCACAAACATCCATGCCCAAGGGGAGATTCGAAGCCTCAATGCGCTCGGCTGCTCCGCCGCGGCCCTTCGGTTCGTTATTCACTTCAAACTGTACATGTTTCTCCCTAGCAAGACTGCAATTTCGGTAATCCAAAAGCCCGAATATGATAAGCTGTACTTGAATTAACCAGTAAATACAGCCGAAAGTTTTATCGTCGATACATATTAGTTACTGCTGTTACTTTTTAATGTCTACGGTATGAAATCGAACTGTGCAATCGCTGTTCGTAGTATTTCATTTAAAGTTTTGCTTAGGTGTGAGTCAACAGCCGTAATATACTTTAAAAATACATAGTCAACCATCAGCAGTTAATCGTATTTAAAACTTTACCGGTTTCCGATATCCATCTTCAGAAGAGTAAAATTAAACAGACTGGTTGAAAACTACATAGTTGATCTGATGAACTTAGCAGAGTTCGAAGTATTCATGGTGTCATATTGACCTTGAATACTTCGATCTGTCTGTTCAGTCTGATTGCCGCGGTGGAGTAGCCGAGCGGTCTAAAGCGTCTCGCTGCGGAGCGCGCGGTTGCTCGCCGTGGAGGTTCGAGTCCTCCCTGGGGCATGGGTGTGTGTGTGTGTTTGTCCTTAGGTTAGTTTACCTAGGTTTAAGTAGTTTGTAAGCTACGGACTGATGACCACGCAGTTTGGTCCGATAGAATTACAAACATTTGAACATTTTGTTCAGTCTGATTAATTTTAGTCTTCTGAAGATGGATAATATCCGAAACCGGTAAAGTTTTAAATACAATAAATAGCTGATGGTTGACTATGCATTTTTAAAGTATTTCATTTAGCTTTAAGAAAGTGAGTCCAGATCTGCAGACCACAAATATGCCAATTTATAGCTTATGAACTTTCTCTCCGCATTCGTTCGGAAAGGTATTTCTGATTTTTCCCCCCTTAGCAAAGCATTTTATAATCGTCTGTCTTGCTTTCCCTCAATTGGTCTGTTCCATCTGTGGCCTTACGAATCGTACAACCGTCTTATTGTCAGTCGGCGAAAGGAGAAAGTTTCCCGGGCGGAATGTCTTCTGCACTAATGTCCAAATATTTGTAAATCTAAGGAAGCAAAATGCTGAAGTCATCTGTCCCTAGACTTACAAACTTCTTTAAGAAACTTGTGCTAAGAACAACACACACACACACACACACACACACACACACATGCCCGAGGGAGGTCTCGAAACTCCGGCAGGGTCAAACTGCTCAAGTCTTCTGTCCCTAGACTTACAAACTTCGTTAAGAAACTTGTACTAAGAACAACACACACACACACACACACACATGCCCGAGGGAGGTCTCGAAACTCCGGCAGGGTCAGCTGCGCAATCAGTGACATGGTGCCTCAGACCGCGCGGCCATTCCCACACGGGAATGGCCGCACAGTGTGCGTATTCTAATATCTAGGAACGTCGCTAAAGTATCTAGGGTCAAATCACAGGTGTGGCCAGGATTTGACTTCGGGAGGGATTTTCAATAAATGAACATCTTAAAAAAATAACGTGGATCTTTCAATGAAATACTCCAGCATAGACATCCGCGGCTGTTGATTTGCATCGGACGAAGAGATTCACTTTCTTGCCTCGCAGTGGGATCAGTATTTACAGTATTGGTGATTATTTTCGAAACAAAGGCAGAAAATTGTGTTCGCGAGTGATGAATTCGAATGGTTTCTGCTTCCTGCAGCTAATGCCAAGCAGCTTACATACAGGGCAAGTGGTTTCTATGCCTCTTCCCCAAAACGTAACCTGAAAAATAAAGAAACAGTTCCAGATCGTGATATAATGAATACCGTTCCAGCAGATCCATTAATTGCATACTCAGGACACATCCTTAGTAGACTCTTTTTGTCACCGAACACTAGTTTTTTGTGTCAATAATGAGCTGTTGAACAAAGAGGGTCACCCTGAGTAGCTAAAAAGCAGTCAAAAATAATTTAAAAAATAACTGAGGGATTATTAAAAGAAGAATAGGGAAAAAGAAAAGAAATCGGATCATCACATTGCATACATTACCCGTTCCTTGCAGTAATTTAACATAAAAATTAAATTTAGACAATTTCTCCCCCCCCCCTTTTTTTATTAGCTTCGTTAAAATTTCGCCGCGCGGGAGTAGCCGAGCGGTCTGGAGTGCCACGTTGCGGATCGCGCGGCTTCCCACATTGGAGGTTTGAATTCCTCCTCGAGCATGGATGTTTGTGTTGTCTTTAGTATAACGTAGTTTGTAAGTTTAGGGACTAATGACCCCGCAATTGACTCCCATAAGCTTTACAAACATTTGAACATTTATTAAAATTTTGGGAGCGGTTTGAACCCCTAACCCCCCCCCCCCCTGGCTACGCCCATGGGGTCAATTGATTTTTTAGAATATGTTAACGCATTCGAGACACCTAGTTTTCACGATACTACATACTTCCAAAATTGTCTGAAGATCCTGGAAATGTGTGTATGTAAAAGAATATGCGCTTTTAGTAAAATTTTACATCCTTCTCCCCTCCGTTCGATATCCGCCTATCTTCATATGACATGAAGATTAAACGTATTAAAACCTTTAGCAGATTTTATAGCGCAAATGAATATGTTGTTCACATGTGTGGTTCGGAAGTATTAAGGCGTTCAAAGCTGACCATGAATTGTGCGCAGAGGGAAAAACTTTTGGGACGCAGTGAACACTGCAGGTCGTCCCTTGGAGAAATTCAAATATTCAAATTTTTATAAATCCGTAGGCTAAAAAAATGTTTGTACAGCTTATGGGACTTAACTACGGGGTCATCAGTCCCTAAACTTACAAACTACTTACGAACTACCTTATACTAAGGACGGCACAAATATCCATGCCCGAGGGGGAATTCGAACCTCCCCCCCCCACCCCCGGACCGTAGCCTAACAAAATACTTAAAAGTAACCTAAGAACAAACACATCCATGCCTGAGGGAGGACTCGAACCTCCGACAATGAGCAACGACGCACTTCTTAGTGAGGCGCCTCTCCCTCTGTCAGGCACGTAACCCTCAACTACTATAGACATTGACAGGAACAGAATTACTACGGAGGGATCTCTTAGAACTCGTTTTTATTTCTTATATATCAAACCAGTGGTTTGCGGAATGTATCGTATATTTTCGTTACTTCCTGTTGTTCATTACACTTCTTGGAAGTAGATTATATTGAAACTTCATTTTCTTAACAAGGCAGTATTTATAAAATGGCGACATATAAAGCACTACGCAATGTGCTGTATATTTTCATTTTACTCTGCTCACCCACAGATGATCATTGGAGAGATTATGTTATAGATTCAAAACATAATTAGATGGAAAAATGCCATTTCACTTCCGATAAATTGTACTCAGTCAGCTTTCAGTTAACGATTAATTTTTTCAATGTAGAGCGACTACTATATTCTGTAAGTCAGTGAAAGGATAAACTTTGTCGAATTTTACTTCTGCAATTTCAATTAAAAAGAAATTGTGTCCTTTATTATTGCAGAACCATATTTTAGTTTGTTTGAAACTGCATACACTTCACGCCAGGAATTAGTATCATTAACACTAAATATCTCAAAAACTGGGTCATTAATCGTTGTCATCAAATTCTTTATCTGCGGATTTAGCAAAGCGTTCTTGTACATCCACATCTGTCTCGCATAAAACACGTTGCATAGAAGGTTCAGCATTTGCCGCCATAAAGAAACAATGACGTTTAGTAAAAGCATGGGACGCTAATACTATGGTAGGTCTGTCAGACCTCTCAGGGCTAATGAATACGAAACAAAGAGCAGCAGCAATGCGAGAATGCTGGCACGTGTAGCTTCTCAGACAGTAGGAAGGTACACGAAAGATTCAGTTTCTCTTTGCAGGGACGTTTGAAATGTTTCGACACAAAAATTCGTAGCGATCTGAGATACGGGCGATAGTAAATGGTTAAATGTGATTTGCAGAGTATTCCATGTAGATGTAGAACGCTGGGCGATGCCAGCGCGGCTTGCTTGTAGAAGTTGAATGTGAGTAACAGAGTGTCGGTTAAGGGTATATTACACGGAGCTTATTTGGTCGCTAGTCGCTGGCGTCTGTTGTCGCTCGGCGTATGGGCGAATAGCGAATGAATACGCTGACGCAATGACACGCAGCGACTTCAGACGTTATCGTCTTCGTAAAAGCAATTGAAACACGACGTAGCATACGATACATTGTTTTGGAGGTTAGGTGATACCAAACAGTTCTGTTTCCCAAGGTGCGACATGGTCGCGAATTTATATCAGTGATCCATTTTGTAATTACTTTTAATATCTTTATTTACGTCAATCACAAAATTTCTCGTCGTTTTGACGACTGGTTTCGGTCAGTGATGACCATTTTCAAGTGTACAGCAAATCGGAAACAGGACAAATTTAGTAATAGACTACGGTACCTTATAAAACATAAATAAAGCATTACAGTCATCAATATAAAAAACGTGTTAAAAGTATTATACATCATACCTGTTGTTACATTCCTTAATGAAGATACACTTATGCTGTGATGATGCCATATGGCTATATTACATGTATTTATGACTGTAATGCATTATTTGTTTTCTAAGGTAGTCTAATACTTGATGTATCCTTCTGTTTCTGATTTGTTGTAGACTTGAAAATGGTTGTCCTGACTGAAACGGGTCGTCAAAACGAAAAGAAATTTTGTGATCATTGACGTAAATGAAGATATTAAAAGTTCTGCGTCCCACCAAACAAAATATGAAGTGGAATTGTAATCAAATGTTTGTAGAATTTACGGGACTTAACTACGGGGTCATCAGTCCCCAAGCTTGCAAACTACTTATGAACTAGCTAAGACTAAGGACGGCACAAATATCCATGCCCGAGGGGGGATTCGAACCCCCAACCGTAGTGGCCGTGCAGACCGTGACTGAAGCGCCTCAGTCCCCTCGGCCATCGCGGCCGGCGAATTGTAATCAAATTTCTGAAAATTTATCGAAGTTTGTCAGTATTATGGGACATTAAAAATAACGATTATTTAAATTTTATTCTTGTCGAGATCGCCATCCTCATGATGGTATTCTGTTTCCTTATTTTATCCTCTACCATTTACAGTAATCTATCAAAATTTTCTTATGTGATGCTCATTATATTTCTGTAGGCAGAAGGAAATGTTCAAATGTTTGTAGAGTCTATGGGACTTAACTACGGGGTCATCAGTCCCTAAACTTACAAACTACTTATGAACTACTTACGAACTTGGACGGCACAAATATCCATGCCCAAGGGGGGATTCGAACTCCCGACCGTAGTGGCCGTGGAGACCGTGACTGGAGCGCCTCAGTCCCCTCGGCCACCGCGGCCGGCTAGGCAGAAGGATCTTCACACGATAATTCACCCAAAAGATTTGCAGAAGCACCATATTTATCCCTCCTCGCAATCCACCTTCTAATCCATTTTCTTTTATTCTTTTCTACTTTTCCGTTTTCTTTTGGTTCATTAATTGTTCCTTTAAAACTGTCGCGAGAAACACAACGCCAGCATTTACAATTTCCTTCGACATTTTGACTCGACTGGTGGCTACGTTAGACGCTCTCGTATATGACACGGGGCGACCAGAGACGCCAGCGACCAAAAACGCCAGCGACCGGCGTCTAAAGTAGCCCACCCTTCAACTTTAGACGCTCGCGTTTCAGAGCAGCGACTTTGTTCGCTGTCCCTGTTTACACGGAGCGATTTTAGCAACTGCGTCCAAACACGCCAGCGACTAGCGACCAAATACGGACCGTGTAATATACCCTTTACAGAAACAGGAGACACGGGTAGATGCAAGGCGATCGGGCGTCCCCAAACGCGTGTAGATGCCAGCGACAGATAAGATAAGGCTTCACAATGTAGCGGTGTCTCCCGCCGTATTGTTCAGCTGTCGGCGGGAGGGATGCCTCTCAACAACTCCGTGCGTGCACAAGGTCACACACAAGTGACCAGCTATCTCCTGTCTCTCCACTCGCTGAGAAGTTGCCTTTACACTGACCACACACATTTTGCACACAATATCCCACCAACACGAACTGCGGGCATATGTTCAGGTTCAGTACAGACAACTGTTGTCCGTAGAAGTTTGCGGCAATATATTTGCCGAGCTTGAGGTGTGACAGCGAGCCAATTGAAGTGAGGCGGCTCGCCTGCTTTTGCTTTCCACAAGGGAAAACGTTTGTGTGAAAAATACAAGTTCCGTTTAGTGAGTAAAATCTTTTAAGGGAACTCTTCCGACACTTGTTGCAGAAAGCGTAACATCCCCATAATTTTAAACATATTTCTAAATATATCATTTGAAAGAAACTCATCTGAGATCTTGTAACACCAACACCAGACTGTAAAGTATAAGCCAACTACGACATTGACATTGTGATGGAAAGTCATAGAGTAAAAGAGAATTTATATCTGCCGTTCCGTAAGGAAGTGTTATACAAGCCAGGGTCGTCTTAATGACACTGGGCGCCGAGTTGCGTAAAATCAGCTAGCGCCCTCCCCCAACCCCTCCCGATTTTGACACCAAAAGGAAAAAAAAAAAAAAAAAAAAAAAAAAAACTCACCCAATACATTTATTTTTTAAGTTCCATTTCTTTTAATCTATATCTATAAATGTGAATGTCTGTTCGGTGTACGTTTATCACGTCCGAACCACAAGACATAAAGAGCTAAAAATTTGTACAGTTACTAACGTCTATCCGGGGAAGGCTTTAGGCACGGTTTTATGGCGATCGGATAGCTATTTATCTATATATATTAATGTGAATGTCTGTTCGGCGTATGCTGATCACGTCCGAACGACAAGACACAGAGACTTAAATATTTGTACAGTAAGTAATATATACCTGAGGAAGGTTGTAGACATGGTTTTATAGCGATCTGATAGACATTCAGTAATTTGAAGAATTAAACGCGAAATGCGGAACAATAATTACTGTTTTAAAATTATATTTACTGTCTGAAAATGGTTTTATTGGTTTATTGTTGCTTGAGGGTTGATAATGATAAAAGGGTGGAAAGTTATCGGTGTATATAAAATTCTACGCGTGTGTGTGTGTGTGTGTTAATATTTCGCTCTGCAACGAAAATTACAGAACGAAAACGAATGGTCTATGTGTAATTGTTGTCCGAAGTTTCCTGTTGTACACCATAGTAGTCCCATACCGATAGCTATAAAGGGGTGGAAGATATGGTGGTTGAAAGTCGTCAAATTATAGAAAAATTCGGACTGAATGCTGGCGATGAGGTTTTGCGACTCTATAGCAATGAGGTTACATACAGCGAAACGTGTTGCCACAGGCCATATCTTTTGTCAATGCGTGTGCTACAATTGAACCCAAAAAATCTCTATATTTACGCTCCAAACAATGCTACAAATAACGTAGTTTACCAGAATGCCCTAAAGTGAAATTAAAATGAACTTGAACGTTACTCTCACCATACGTGTTGAGAGGCTATAAGGAATAATGCATGTATTACTTATTGTAAATCATTAAGCACTTCCCATAACTTTATTTTTTTTATTTGAATGTTGGTTAAAATTGTTTGTTTCTAAAGAAGGTATTATATTTCATTTCATCCTTCAAAACCAGTCTCATAACACACTACTGAAAGATAGCTTATCTATCGTAATCAACCAACACGTGAGCGGAGCCGCGGGTTTAAACTGGTACTTACATAAAATACAGAAATATTTTCACACACTGAATGTAATTTTTCTGGCTTTTAATACGGCAAAAATTTATATGATTTTATCTGTTTTGAAATCTACTTTTGATTCGATACTTGTGATGGGCAAATTTGTCAGTCTATCTTGGGTAATAGTTGCTGTTAAATAGTTTTTTTTATTATTATTTTCAGTTTGAAAATTGGCTCTTCGCCTTCAGCTACTGTTACAGTAAGTGTTAAATATATGGACAAAGATGTTGAAACATTTGGTAAAAGAGACATTAAAGAATTGGAATAAATAACATTTAACACATCAAGTTATGTTTTTCTGTACAACAAAATAAAGGAAGCAATTCCAGCGCATTAAATAGCTCCTACCCATAAATATCGGATCTATTTTCAAGTATTAACTTTTGTTGGAAGTTAAGAAATTGTGTTTTCTTTGCTCTCTGTCCAATTCTCTCCAGCTTTCAATGTTTTGCAAAAATGAAAACTGTTGTTGTGTTCTGTCAACAAATAGAATCTTTCATTTAATTGTAAGATCGCCTAGTCACGTAACAAAAAATACTAATTTATTTTAAACTTAGTTTTTTTGGGTGTAATACGGGTTTTGTAATCTACATGTCGTTTTCAACGACGTGGACTAGAAGTTTCTATTAATTTCAGGTTCACATTCTAAATCTTCAGTCCGTTTCAATGTTATATCAACATTTCACACCCGATGATTAGAAGTTGCAGCATTATTAATCACTCCCACGCGAAGCCCATGTTTACTAGACATTATGTTCTTGTTTCGGTCTACATTACTTTCTTCTAAAATTTGTAGAGCGAAAACCTTGCAGTAGTATAGATTTGATTCACATTTTCAAAAAGTTAAGAAATGCTCCTAGCGTCAATGGATAACAATCTCGGACATGGGAACCTTATCAATGTCTTACGTATTCATTATCCTGTCAACAAGGGTTCAAAGTTTGTAAGGAGAATTTCCGAAACACTCTATAGGTAACAGTAGTTACCACAAATCTGAAAAAGTTCTCGATCGATTTAGTTCGAATTCTTACACGATACTCTACTGAACATTTGGTCAAAAAAATATACAGAAAGGGGGGAGGAAGTTATGTACAGTTAGGTGAGGGGAGGAGGAACTGAGAAGATGGCTGAAACATTGCTGTCACCTGAACTCGTCACTTCAACAAGCTGCAGTCCACGTTGTTTGTACACGAAATAAACTTTGATCACTGCAATCCAAAATATCTATATCCTTATGTTATCTTAAATCCCTCTTTCTAGTTGCACTGTTTGCCACCTTACACACCCACATGACTTTAATATCCCCTTACAACGACGAAGAAAACGTTACAGAAAAGTACATCTCGATGAGAGGGTCTGGCGTCATGTGTCAGTTCGGCTCAGCAACGTAAATTTTCATCCCTTTCTTCTGAACTTTCTGTTCCAGATGTATCGCGTAGCAGAAACTATGCCAATAAGTAGTTGTATTTACAGCTATATAAAGAGGATGTGTCGTGACTGAAAGAAAATGGGATGCTATTCTTGTGTATTTTCATGACTATTTGCTTTATAATGCTGAAATTAAGAACGTAATGGAAGGTAAATAGAAAAATATTAACAAACTGCACCGCGCTCGCTGATTGGAACCGGCCGCGGTGGCCGAGGGGACTGAGGCGCTCCAGTCACGGTCTGCACGGCCACTACGGTCGGGGGTTCGAATCCCCCCTCGGACATGGATATTTGTGGCGTCCTTAGTCTTAGTTCATAAGCAGTTTGTAAGTTTAGGGACTGATGACCCCGTAGTTAAGTCCCATAAACTATACAAACATTTGAACATTTTTTTGAGCTGATTGGAAAGAACAGACGCTTGGACGAATGTCATCCTTATCATGACAATTCTTTCTTGCCTGATTATTCAGTGAGTGCTAACAGACTAACCATCGCTGTATCACTTCACTTTTCTCCTCTTTATTTGCCATTCGAGCTATTGGCAAGAAACGTGCTTTTTTGTAACCTTACAAGTTTTTCAAATTATACAAGAAAATACACCCTGACTTCAACCTTGAGGAAGAAAAGTCCATCTTATACATACAACTTGTATGAATCGTTCTTAGGCCTGCCGGAATTCGTCTGGATTCTCCAGACATTCCATAATTATAATGTCCAGACACCAAGCAAAATACAGAATCTCGTGACAAAACTCTTCTGGTAAAGTGTGAGCACTTATATTATTCTGTATTGCTCGTCAATAGTGTGCGGATAAGTTGGAAATTGGGTCTGGCAGGAAACGTGCTAGAGTAGACGGTGCAAATGTTACCGCTGCGTGGAGACCGTGTACTGGTCTACGCGACTGCCTAGTAAGCAGGAAACGTGGGTGCGAAACGCGGCCAAGCACAAATTTTCATGTTTCCTAATTTATTTAACTCAAAACCCAGTGGCAACTAAAGTCGAAAATTCCTATGAATCTTGCTTCAATAAAGGCCGAGTTCATAATTAGGTTGAAATTTGATGCAAATTGTTTGAATTTTTAACTTTTCTGAATGTTATTATAGGATCCAAGTTGGCAGGCTCTGTAATATACACAACCAAGTACGTATGGGTACGTATAAAATAAATGCAAATTAAACCTTTCAGTCCCACATTATGAAATCAGCTTTGGAAAAATTAAAATTCAGTATTTTCTGTATTAATACAGTACAGTAAACAACAAAATATGGTAAGATTACCTGACATCGTCTGGTCTGGAGGCGATCAATTCGTTTTATAGTTTCCAAATGATAAGCCAAGATCGCAAACTACCAATTTATTAAGTAACGACCGGTTTCGGTGCACTGTCACCATCATCTGGTCATATATATGTTATAATCTGGTCTGGGTATAAAATAACAAGTGCAACATTGCACTTAGTCAGTATATAAAAAGATACATAAGTTAAAAACATGACAGCTTACAAAATACTTTGCAAGTTGTCATGTTTTTAACTTATGTATTTTTTTATATAGTGACTAAGTGCAATGTTGCACTTGTTATTTTATACCCAGACCAGATTATAACATATATATGATCAGATGATGGTGACACAGTGCACCGAAACCGGTCGTCACTTAATAAATTGTTAGTTTGCGATCTTGGCGTGTCATTTGGAAACTATAAAACAAAATATGGGTTATAAAAATTTTGGTCGAACTATTGATTTTTATGACATGTATTTCATGCACCACACAACCGTTTGTATCGAGGTATTTTATTACTTGGACGTTGTTTTGTTGATAGTTAACACTGCCAGATCAATAATGCTAGCATAATCTTCGGCTCAGCACCAAGAACAAGACAATTTACTGCTGGAATAAAATAAAAGGAACCACACTCACGCTCACACTCTCAGTGACGTACAGACGGCAACGCAACACAACCTCCAATATGGACAGATCAATGCCTAAGAAGTTGCTACATGCTGTACCAAGCGGCAAAATGTCGTACTAGAAGCATGTTGTCCTTCTACATGCACAAAATACTGTATAAATCAACTTTTAATTTGTTGTTATTCAGGAACAACACTGGGAATGAAAGGATTAATTATATGTCAGTAGTGTTAACATTTTCTGTAGTAACTTGATTTGAAAAGTAAAAAGTAAAGTTTTAATTTATAGAATTTATTTCTTGCCATAACAATTCCAAAATCCCGACTTTCTGAATTTTTCCAGTTATTTTACTATCAAATCTGGCAAATATAACTGCAATAAATACTTCCCTATTACATGAGTTATCTAATATATAAAGCAGAGTGTCCGTATATTTGTACGTGTTGCATACAAATCTACAGTTTTGTTCCAATCCTTATGACATTTGGTACACGTAAGCTTCAATCTATTAGGACGGTCGCCGTAAGTGTAAGAATCACGTACAACACACTTTTCACGAGATATAACGTCATAAACAATGAGACGCGTGAAAAACTGCTGCATTAAGCGACAATGTTCATTTTCTCCTAAGCCACTGGACTGATATAAACCAAATTCGATACACATATTCCTCACGTGAGATAACAATAGCTGAAGGAGTAAGAACCACATACGACACAAAGTTCAGGAGATATAATGTCATAAACAATATAGCCCCAATAAATTGCCATATAATGCGACGAGACTTTATAAATACAGTATATGAGAATGACATTACTTAGCGACTTGCAACAAACTTTAAACATAATTTCAAATCTTTATTAAACTGTTTCTCGCTGGCAACCATAGTAAAATAATGAAAGGAAAAAAGTTTCTCGCTTACGACTTTTCCGCTGTTTATGGAGTAAAGCTACGGCTCTCGGTATGACGTTACAATTTATAATTTGAACACAACAAATTGCAGCGACAGGAAATTTTACAGGCAGTATACACATATATAGTTTAATGTATCTCCTAAATTGTATCACATTCCGACACATAGTTCATGAGAAATGAGCGCGTAGACAGTAACGTTCCGCTGTTCATGGACTAAAACTACGGCATTCAGTACGACGTTATAATTTTTAATTTCTACACTATAAATTGTAGCCACAGGAAATTTTTCAGATAGTATACACGCTTATAGTTGAGTGTACTTTCCAAATTGTATCACAGTACGACACGTAGTTCATGAGATAAGAGTACATAAACAGTAACACGCACCAAGTTTTAATCTATTACTTCTTTACTACTAATTGTATGGCCACGAGATTTTACAGACATACAGCCCTTATACAAAGAATATACACCTGAAAAATGGCAGGAATAATTAGATAAAAACCCGGGCAACGCCGGGCTTTCAACTAGTAGGCTATAATCACGAGTTAGAACAAATTTGAACGCACCTCCTTTTCCAATATTAGAAAAAGCAATGAAATTGTGCCTGATCGATCTTAACTCCATTAGCGAACTGCTAATACCAGTTCTGTATTTTTCATTCGTAGAAAACGCAACAGTAGCTGCAATGGTTCTTCTAAAAATAAAGGAAAGAATTGAAAAAAATAACTTTCATAGTCGGCGACCACATAACCACTGCAATGGCTACTCTCAGTTACTTTACGATCGAATCGGGCAAATCTAACTGCACTAAACACTTCCTTATTACATCAGTTATAGGTTATTACCACGAGTTAGAACAAATTTGAACGCTCTCCTTTTGCAATATTAGGAAAAGCAATGAAACTGTGCCTGATAGATCTTAACTCCATAAACCAACTGCTAATACCAATTCTGTATTTTTCATTCGTAAAAAACGCTACAGTGGCAAGAATGGTTCTCCTAAAAATAAAGGAAGCAACTGAAAAAAAAAATTGCTTTCATAGTCAGCGGCCACATAACCACTGCAATGGATACTCTCAGAACGGAGAAGCGAGCTGCCACAAAATTTCTGCCGGCTCCTCTCGCGCCCCACGCTCAACACTGCAACACTGGACGACAGTCCAGCGACCGAGTCTGGTGTCGCCCTGCTGCTATTCCAGTCGTCCCGTGCGGCCGCTCGTGACTTGCACCGGCCCTGGTTGTACTTTACGTCACTGATAGAATTTAGCGTCGCAGGTCTATCATTACTCATAACAACTAACAATATCTACAAATATAAAAATTAATGTTTGTCTGTATGCTCTCTGTTGTTGTTGTTGTGGTCTTCAGTTCGGGCTGGTTCGATGCAGCTCTCCACAATACCCTATCCTGAGCAAGCCTCATCAACTCTACATAAGAACGGCAACCTACATCTGTCTGAATCTGTTTACTGTATTCATCTCTTGGTCTTCCTCTGCGGGTTTTACCCCAAACACTTCCCTCCAACGCTAAATTCACGATTCCTTGATGTCTAAGAATGTGTCCTACCAATCGATCCCTTCTTCTAGTCAAGGTATGCCAGAAATTCCTTTTCTCCCCAATTCTGTTCAGCACCTCCTCATTAGTTACACGATCCACCCACCTAATCTTCAGTATTCTTCTGTAGCACCACATTTCAAAAGCCTCTATCCTCTTCCTGTCCGCACTGTTTATCTTCCATGTTTAACTCACATACAAGGCAACACTGCACACGAATACATTCAGAAAGGACTTCCATAGGCTTAAATCAATATTCTATGTTAACAAATTTCTCTTTTTCAAGAACGCTTTTCTACCCATTGCCATTCCGCATTTTATATCCTCTGTACTGCGACCATCATTTGTTATTTTACTGCCCAAGTAACAAAACTCATCTACCTCCTTTATTGTTTCGTTACCTAATCTAATTCCCTCAGCATCACCTGATTTTCTTAGACTGCACTCCATTACCCTACTTTTGTTCTTGTTAATGTTCATCTTTTATGCACCACTCAGCACACTGTCCATTCCGTTCAACTGCTCTTCCAGGTCCTTTGCTGTCTCTGACAGATTTACTATGTCGTCGGCAAAACGCAATGATTTTAGTTCTTCACCCCGAACTTTAATTCCTTCTTCAAATTTCTCCTTGCTTTCCTTTATAGCTTGCTCAATGTACAAATTTAATAACATTGGAGAAAGGCTACAACACTGTCTTACTCCCTTTCCAACCACTGCATCCTTTTCATGCCCTTCAACTCTGACAACCGCTGTCTGGTTTTTGTACAAGTATATATCCTTACGCTCCTATATTTTACTCCTGCTTGCTTCAGAACTTGGAAGAGTTTATTCCAATCAACCTTGGCAAAAGCCTTCTCCAAACCTCCAAAAGCTAGAAATGTAGGTTTGCCTTTTCTTAATCTATCTTCTAGGATAAGCCGTAAAATGAGTATTGCTTCCCGTGTTCCTATATTTCTCCTGAACCCAAACTGATCTTTCCCGAGGTCGAAATGCGTCAGACATGGATTTTCGTTTTATTACTTCTTCAGTACTATTGCTATGCGCAAAGAATGTCGGAAACTAATTAAATATGAAGCTATATATTACCATGTCTGAATTCAAATGCAACGTTGTATCAAAATTTCCAAGATATAGGACAACTTTTGGAAATTTGCGATTAGCCACATCTACAGTTTCTCTTCGTTTGTATTTAATAGAAAATCTCAGAAATTTCTTGAACTACTGATTTCAAATTTTCACACAATGCTGCATTCTGATACAGGAATTTCAACGCATGTCTGTATGTCCTTTATGGAATAGTAAACTACGCAATTGTAGATCATATAATTAATAAATATCAGATCGTACGAATTCTATATGTCATTTGTATTTTGACTACTGTCTTTCTTTCTTTGTATACTGCACATATAATTTTGTACAGTATATAAGACCAAGTTAGTTCTTATATATTCTCTGATAAATATAACATGATTTTAGAAAAAAAGGAGATGGCCTGAGAGAGAAGGGATAGGAGAAGTACTGACTCAAGGCAAGAATTAATAAATAAATAAATACCCGGGCAACGCCGGGTTTTCGGCTAGTATTTGATATTTTTTCGAAAATGAACATTTAGAGACCGTCGCTGTGTAAAAATTACACCTCGAATCTTGCTAAGGAGAAAGCAGCATTAATAACGTTATTTATTTAAAAAGGAGAACCGTTACCGATTTCCAACACAAAGGCTCGTCATCAGACGGCTGCTCATTTCCAAATACATTTTCTACATAGTATTCAAAAAATGTTTGAAATTACCCATTTGAAAGTAACTAGCACTAATAACGATGTAATATAAATGATCTGATGGACAGAGTAACTTGTAATTTGCTGATGATGCTGTGGTGTATGGGATGGTATCGTCTTTAATTGACTGTAATAACATACAGGATGCGTTAGACAAAATTTCTAGTTGGTGCAAAGAGTGGCAGCTAGCTCTCAATGTAGAAAAATGTAAGGTGATGTGCATGAGTAGCAAAAACAATCCCATAATGTTCGAATACAGCCTTAGTAGTGAGCTTCTTGATGCTGTCGCGTCGTTCAAATATCTAGGCGTAACACTGCAGAGCGATATGAAATGGAACGAACATGTAAGGACAGTTGTGAGTAAGGCAGATAGCCGACTTCGGTTTATTGGGAGAATTTTGGGAATATGTACTTCATCTGTAAAAGAGACCGCGTATAAAATGCTTGTACGACCACGTCTTGAGTATTGCAGCAGATGAATTTAAAGGAAGACATGGAAGCAGTTCAGAGACGAGCAGCTAGGTTCGTTACTGGTAGGATCGACCAATGTGCGATTGTCAAGGAAATGTTCCGGGAAATCTATTGGGAATCACTGGAGGAAAGACGACGTTCTTTTTGAGAAATTCTGCTGAGGAAATTTAAAGGGCCGGAATTTGAAGCTGATTGTAGTACTATCTTTCTACCGCGTACTTACATTTCGCGTGGTGATCACAAAGACAACACAAGAGAAATTAGGGCTGATACAAATGCCTATACACATCCATTTTTCCCTCGTTCTATTTCGGAGTGGAACAGGAAAGGAAGTGCCAACTAGTGGTACAGTGCGCTGTCCACCGCACACTTTACAGTGGATTGCGGAGTGTATACGTAGATGATCAAATTATCTGATACATTGTTACGAGTGCTGGTTATTTTCAAATGTAAATAATTTAATTTTAAAAAAATGTTTAAATGTTTGTATAACTTATGGGACTTAACTACGGGGTCATCAGTCCCTAAGCTTACTTATGAACTAGCGAAGACTAAGGACGGCACAAATATCCATGCCCGAGGGGGGATTCGAACCCCCGAGCGCAGTGGCCGTGCAGACCGTGACTGGAGCGCCTTAGTCCCCTCGGCCACCGCGGCCGGCAATTTAATTTTAAAACCGGTTAGTGTTGGTTACATTCAAATCGATGATATCAATCATCTTTTGTGTACTGCAAGGCACGGATATGAACAACCATATTATGATGTACCTTTAGGTTCGAAACCGGTAATGGTTTTTTTTTTTTTTTTAATAAATCTTGTACGTTAAAAGAATGTACGAAAAGTCAGTCGGCCAGACCAAACTACCCGGTCGATTTCCTTAATTTTTATAGGTATTGATACACAAATTTGTCACCAAGTATCAGAATTAAATTAAAGTATCTCCATGATTTATTTTTATTCAAACACGGTATCAAATACTGTAATCGTTTTGTTTTACGATATCTTCGGTTCTAATTAAGGTACGCAGTTCTTTTTGAGCTAACAACACTGAGCAGATCAAGCTCTTTCATGTGTGCTTTGAAATACTTGTATTGATTGATTCTGAAGAAAGCTTTACTTCCATTTTTCCTAACTTTTTTGTCACATCACTAACGGCGCGAAGTATTCGCATGGGTCATCTAGTAGCAGTATTAATAGCGGCAGGTTGCTGTTCTCTTCTTTCCAGGAATTAACTTGAACACTGTATTTAAAGTGTACAGATTCATGACTTCGATTTGGAAAGGAAATATCTTCGTTTATTTCGACGGGTTTTATTTATATTTGATTTTTTGTGCGAGGATATCAAATGTGCAAATGTTTGTTACGCTTATGGGACTTAACTGCGGGGTCATCAGTCCCTTACAAACTACTTTTATGAACTACCTTATACTAAAGACAGCACAAACATCCATGCCCAAGGCGGGATCCGAACCCCCGACGAGGAGCGGCCTCGCGCATCGTAGCATAACGCCTCAATGCTCTTGACCACTCCGCAGCGGCCTTTTTGCGAAAAAATAAATAATGTATTCATTAAGAGTTTCTATAAATATTCTCGTTTTCGCCGATCGAAGTATTGAGCGACTTCCGTTGCGAAGCTCGGAATATAACTGCTATTTCAGTGTACTTCATTACTATTTGAAATTGTATGTTCTGGAAAGAATGCAATGCCAAACTCAACTAGCTCTTTACTCACACGAAGTGATGAGTATTATCGATAAGGGTTCTCAAATTGATTCCGTATTTCTAGATTTCCAGAAGGTTTTTGACACCGTACCTCACAAACGGCTTTTAATGAAATTGCGTCGTTATGCTACATCGCCCCAAATTTGCGACTGGATAGGGGATTTTCTGTCAGAGAGGACACAGGTCGTAGTAATCAGTGGTAAGGCATCGACTAAAACAGAGGTGGTATCGGGCGTTCCACAGGGTAGTGGTCCTCTGCTGTTCCTTATTTACATAAACGATTTGGGAAAAAACTAAGTAGCTCTCTTAGGTTGTTTGCAAATGACGCCGACATTTACCGTCTAGTAAAACCATCTGAAGATCAAAACCAACTGCAGAACGATCTGAATAAGTTATCACTACGGTGTAAATATTGGGAATTGACTAAATAATAAGATGTGTGAAGTTGTCCACATGAGTACGAAAAGAAATCCGTTAAACTTTGTTTACAAGATAAATCAATCAAACGTGAAGGCCGTAAACTCCACAAAATATCTAGGAAATACTATTACTTCAGACTTAAACCGGAAAGAACACATAGATAATGTCCTGGAAAAAGCGAACCAGAGACTGCGTTTTATTGGAAGAAACAGAGACTGCATACATTACGCTTGTCTGTCCTTTTATGGAGTATTGCTGCCCAGTGTGGGGTCCTTATCAGGTGGGATTAACGGAGGTCATCGAAAGAGTTCAAAGAATGGCAGCTCGTTTTGTATTGTCACGATACAGAGGAGACAGCGTCACGGAAATGATACCGGACCTGGGATGGGTATCATTACAACAACGGCGGTTATCGCTGCGGCGTGGTCTACTTACGAAACTCCAATGACCAACATTCTCCTCCAAATCATCATTATCATTAGAGACTGATTATGCCTTTCAGCGTTCAGTCTGGAGCAAAGTACCTCTAATAAAATTCTTCCATGATCCGCTATTCAATGCTAACATTGATGCCTGATCTGATGTTATGCCTTTTACTTCAAAATCATTCTGCACCGAATCAAAGTACTTTCTTCTTGGTCTACCTCGACTCCTCTTACCCTCCGCTGCCGAGCTCATGAGTCTCTTAGTTAACCTTGCTTCTCCCATGCGTGTAACATGACCCCACCATCTCAGTCTCTTCGCTCTAACTGTTTCATCTATGGTGTTCATTCCCAGTTTTTGATTTCCTCATTAAGGACACCCTCCTGCCATTGTTCCCATCTATTAGTACCTGCAATCATTCTTGCTACTTCATATCTGTAACCTCTACCTTATGAATAAGGTAACCTGTATCCACCCAACTTTCACTCCCGTACAACAAAGTTGGTCGAAAGATAGAGCGGTGCACTGCTCCTCCAAATGCGAATATATATTATTGACTCCCACCTACAGCGGTAGAAATGATCATCAGAATAAAATACGAGAAATCAGAGCTCGAACGTAGAGATTCAGATGTTCTTTCTTCCAGCGCACTATTCGATAGTGGAATGGAAGATGAATAGTATAAAGGTGGTACTATGAACCCTCTGCCAGGCACTTAAATGTGATTTGCAGAGTATCCCATGTAGATGTAGATGTTTGAAACAAGAGCTAAGTGGAAGAAGACAGATGAAACAGAACAAGCTCGTTGGCTTTCTAAATGCAGATGACACATTCAGTGTCAAACAATGGATATGTCCCGTTAATTTAGAGCAGCGCGTATTTTCCAGAATGTTGTCGGCGCAGGATGACTAAGGGTCTACTAACTATTTATCCGCCCACTCCGCAGTTTTAGTGTGACTCACCGGCGCTCACCAGCCATGGAGGCCAGTGGTGTTGTTTCAAAACGCCACCCCGCAGCCCCCTCGACATATTAGTGGCCAAACAGATACGCAAGGTACCGTTAACCGACCGCGCGGAGGCTGTATCTACGCCGCTACAGTGGTAGCTCAACAAAATTACCAGCAAACATTCACTCTTAGTCGGTATGCTTCATATCGGTCTTGCTGCCCAATTATGTGCCAAATTATTGTCTGGATATGAAGAGCACTTCAAAATACAACCTGAAACAGTTAAATATTAAAAGTATTATAGCTGCAGAGCACGTCGCGTAGTAAATTAATAAGTCACTAGAGGGATAACACCGACGTTTCAAACACTGTTGTGGTGTCCATTATTAAGCAGAGTGTCCGTATGTGTGTACGTGTTGCATACAAATCTACAGTTTTGTTGCAATCTTTATGAAATTTTGTACACGTAAGCTTCAATCCACGAGGACGGTCGCCGTAAGTGTAAGAATCACATACGATATATAGTTCACGAGATATGACGTCATAAACAATGAGATGCGCGTGAAACTGCTGCATTTTGCGACAATGTTGCTCATTTTCTCCTAAACCATTGTATCGATTTCAACCAAATTTGGTACACACATTCCTTACCGTAAGGTAACGATTGCTGCATGGTTAAGAATCACATACGGCACATGGTTCAAAATATATTACGTCATAAGCAATAGAAATCGCCAAAAATGCCATATAATGCGGCGAGACTTTCGAAATACACTGTATGAGAATGACAGTACTTAGCGACTTGCAACAAACTTTAAACATAATTTCAATCCTTTATTAAGCTTTTTGTCGCTGGAAACCATAGTAAAATGATGAATGGAAAAAAGTTTCTCGCTTACTACTTTTCCGCTGTTTATGGAGTAAAACTACGGCTCTCGGTATGACGTTACAATTTATAATTTGAACGCTACAAATTGTAGCGACAGGAAATTTTACAGACAGGATACACACATAAATTTGAATGTACCTTCTAAATTGTATCACAGTACGACACGTAGTCCATTCTATATGAGCACATAAACATTAGCGTTCATGGAAACCGCCTCAAACGCACCAAGTTTTAATCTATTTCTTCTTTACTACTAATTTTATTTCCAAGAGATTTTACAGACATACAGCCCTTCTACAAATGAATATGTACCTGAAAAATGGCAGGAATAAAGAGATAAATACCCGGGCAACGTCGGGTTTCCAGCTAGTTTGGTCTAATTACAGGGGGGTTGTTGCTGTTGTGGTCTTCATTCCGGAGACTGGTTCGATGCAGCTCTCCCGAGTACCCTGTCCTGTACAATCCTCCTTATTTGAGAATAAGAACAGTATCGCACGTCTATTTGAATCTGCTTACTATATTCATCTTTTAGTCTCCCTTTGAGATTTTTACCCCACACACTTCCCTTCAATGCTAAATTCACGACCTCTTGATGTCTAAGAATGTATTCTACCAATGGAGTCCTTCTTTTAGTCAAGATATGCCTAAAATTCCGTTTCTCCAAATTATGTTTCAAATGTTCAAATGTTTGTATAGCTTATGGGACTTAACTATGGGGCCATCAGTCCCTAAACTTACAAACTACTTATAAACTAGCTAACACTAAGGACGGCACAAATATCCAAGCCCGATGGGGGATTCGAACCCCCGACCGTAGTGGCCGTGCAGACCGTGACTGACGCGCCGCAGTCCCTTCGGCCACCGCGGCCGGCCAAATTATGTTCAGCACTTTCTCAACGTTTCACTCCCGTACAATGCTACATTCCAGACAAATGCTTATAATAAGGGGGAGAGCAGCACGCTTCGTTACAGGGTCATTTGGTAATCGTTAGGGAGATGATCGATAAACTCCAGTAGAAGACTCTGCAGGAGAGACGCTCTGTCGCTCGGTACGAGCTTTTGTCGAAGTTTCGAGAACATACCTTTACCGAGGAGTCTAGCAGTATATTGCTCCCTCTTACCTTTATATCACGAAGAGATCATGAGGATAAAATCAGAGAGATTAGAGCCCACACAGAGGTATACAAACAATCTTTCTTTCCGCGAACAATACGTGACTGGAATATGAGGGAGAACCGATAGTGGTACTCAAGGTACCCTCCGCCACACACCGTCGGGTGGCTTGCGGAGTATGGATGTAGATGTAGATCCTAAGAACAATAAGAACAACACAGACGCCCATGCTCGAGGAAGGACTCGAACCTCTAACGGCGAACGGCCGCGCGCACCGTAGCAAGGCGCATTAGTGCGCACGGCTATTCCTCCACGGCTTATGCAAAACGCCTGGTTAGATGTAAGAGAGGACCTGAATGCCCTTATCTCACCACAAATTAATGAGTAAATAAAACAAATAAATAAAATAAACAAATATTTAGTTTCTAGAGGGAACCTTGGGAAACAGTTTGACAGCGGGTAACCATGTGCCGAAGCGTCCTTCAAAGACGCTACGGACCGTGGTGGCAAGGCGCGACCAACGCCTGCTGTCAGACTACCCCTCCAACTTCAAAGTGAGCCACGCCGCTGCGGCAGGCGTGGATGCGTGCCAAGCCCTCCAACATCCTGCCTGCTCCCGAGCCACTGTAAATACGTAGAAATCTCTGGAAATCAGTTACACGCGAGGTCCCACGCTAACGTGATAGCGCGCCAAGACTGACTACCCCGCTGTCAGAAGACAGCACACGTTGCGCGCTTCCTGTGGACACCGTTCTACTGGAGAACAGCGTGCAATTCAAATGGCGTGACCACTCGAAGCCGGCCGCGGTGGCCGAGGGGACTGAGGCGCTTCAGTCACGGTCTGCACGGCCACTACGGTCGGGGGTTCGAATCCCCCCTCGGGCATGGATATTTGTGCCGTCCTAGTTCGTAAGTAGTCCATAAGTAGTTTGTAAGTTTAGGGACTGATGACCCCGTAGTTAAGTCCCATAAGCCTTACAAACATTTGAACATTTGAATTTTGAGAAAAGAAATAATTTTAACTATGGTACTTGTTCTTGTATGTTTAATGAATGTGTAACACAAATATTAGACAATTACAAATGTTGGTATAAACACAAAAAAAAGGTTACGGAATTCAGAAAAATCGATCGAAAATGTACCACACTAGGGACAATTGTGATCACTTCCTGGTGCAATTTTAATTACGGGCATCTTCCACATATAAAGCACTTTTTCCGTCAGGCACCAACGCATACTTCGTGGTACCAAACATTGCATTTTGGCAGCGAATCCAGTCACCCTTAACTAGATTATTTATAAGAGCGAGTTAGACCAAGTAGCTTGACTTACCACTTAACAGGAAAAACTTTATATCTCTTTACCGCAAAGCGGTGTATTCTTGGAAGAAACAGGAAGATTTGTAGAAACCTGCTACACTACAACGCTACACAACGAGACACTACTAGACAGACAAATGGCGCGAAAACTTATTTTGATCGTAATTGTACCTATATCGAATTTGTACCACCTTACCCTATGCCTACGTCAAATTTATTTAATGTTAAAATCACCGAGTTCCTTGTGCAACATTAATTACCAAGTGGTAAAAAAATATATTTTTCTGCTGGAAATCATGCAAAATTAGGATGTACTCCATTCCGAAAAGACACAAACAAACTCGTCCAGCATTTTAAAAGAAATCTGTAGCAAAAGAAAAAAGATTAAAATTGTTTCATTTGAGATAACGTAGTTCTGTTACGGTTCACGAACACCTGGGGGGCGGGAGGGGGGGTGTCGCCAGAGTATTTTTATTTGGAAAAGGGGTCGCCAGAAAGCTTTTACTTCAAAGGAGGTCGCAAATTCTAAAAGGCTGAAAACCACTGTTCTATAGTGTTCAAGTACGCTTTCCAGTACCTTTCTTTTGGTCAAAACGCTTAAATTTCACACAGATTCAGGATGATACATCGGTGGTATGAAGGACCGAATGCAATGCTCACCCGAACGCAATGTTGCTAACATTTAGACCATGGTCACAAAAGCGCGGTTGGCGGTGATCGTAAAGTACGAAAACCAACAGGGAAAATGCCCCTAGCAACAAAAATGAATATTGCCCGTTCGACGTCAACGATGTAAAACAACATTCAATAACATTAAAATCCAAAAACTTCCGTATTCGCATTTACACAGTGATTTTTCCGCCGTGTAGAAACTCTTTGCAATGAACTTAAGTTCGGAAATGCATGGTTTCCATTCTAGAGACGATATATTTATGAAGATGCGATAGGAGATACTATACTGCGACAAGAATTTGACAGAGCAATGTAATATCTAAGCCGAAACAAGTTCCCTGAAATACTCGACATTCCGTGAGAGCTACTAAATCTCTGGGTGAGCATCCCATGACAAAACTACTCCATATGGTGTGCAAGATGTAAGGGACAGGTGAAATACCCTCATACTCGAGGGAAAATGTAATAATCGCAACTCCAAAGACAGTGAGCGCAGACAGGGGTGAAAATTACAGGGTTTAATAACATGTAGTAGCAAAATTCTACCACGAATTATTTACAGAATAATAAAATAGCTTGTACAAGCCGACCTGTGGGAAGATCAGTTTGAATTTAGGCGAGCCACGGTGGAATGTCCGAGCGATCTAAGGAGCCTTGCTTCGGAGCGCGTGGTTGCTCCCTGTCGGAGGTTCGAGTCATCCCTCGGGACGGGGTGTGACTGTTGTCCTTAGTTCAGTTAAGTAATTTGTAAGCTCCAGGATGATGTGCCATAAATTTACAAACATTTTTGATTTAGGCGAAATGTAGGAACCCCCGAGACAATATTCAGATTACAACATACCTTAGAAAATAGATTAAGGAAAGACAAACCTACATTGCAAGGTTTTGTAAATTTGGAGAAATCTTTTGACAATGTTGACAGGAATACACTCTTACAAACTCTGGAGTCAGCAGGGGGAAAATGTAGACAACGGAAGATTATTTATAACCAGATGGCAGTTATATAAGAGTCGAACGGCATGAAACAGAAACAAGGATCGGGAGGAGAGTCAGATAGTGTTGTTCAATATATACACCGAGCAAGCTGCAAAGGAAGGCAAGAAGAAATTTTGAGAAGAAATTAAAAGTACAGGGCAAAGAAATAAAAACTTTGCGTTGTGCCAATAACATAGTATTTCCGTCATTGGTAGCAAAGGACCTGAAAGAGCAGTTGAACGGAATGCACAGGGTCCTGAAAAGATCGTATAAGATGAACATTAACAAGAGCAAAGCAAGGGTAATCGATTGCAGTCTAAGAAAATAAGGCAATGCTGAAGGAATTTGGTTAGGTAACAAAACAATAAAGGTGGTAGGTGCGTTTTGTTATTTGCGATGTAAAATAGCATACGATGGTCGCAATACAGCTGATATAAAATGCAGAATGGCAATAGGAAGAAAATCGTTTGTGTAAAAGAGATATTTGTTGACATGGAATATTAATTGAAGTGTTAGGAAGTTTTCTCTGAGGGCATTTGTTGCCTTGTACGGTAGTGAAACATGGACGATAAATAGTTCAAACAGGAAGAGGATAAAAACTTTCGAAATGTGGTACTACAGATGGATGTTGAAAATTAGGTGGGTGGATCGCGTAACTGATGAGGTGGGACTGGACAGAATTGGGAAGGAAAGGGTTTTCTGGCATACCTTGACTAAAGAAGGGATCGATTGGTAGTATACATTCAGAGACATCAAGGAATTCGTCTCTTTGTCTCCCTCTACACCACACTCGTCCCTCCAAGCAAAATTCACGATTCCTTGATGCCACCGCGGCCGGCCTACCTCGAAGAGAACGACCTATTAACCAGTAGTCAACACGGATCCAGAAAGTATCGCTCTTGCGAAACACAACTTGCCCTTTATTCACATGCAGTGTTAAGTGCCATCGACAAGGGATCTCAAATCGATTCCATATTTCTGGATTTCAAGAAGGCTTTTGACACTGTACCCCACAAGCGGCTTCTTATGAAATTGGGTGCTTATGGAATATCTCTCCAATTGTGCGGTTGGATTCACGATTTCCTATCAGAAAGAACACAGTTCGTTGTAATTGACCGTAAGTCATCGAGTAAAACAGAAGTAATATCTGGCGTTCCACAGGGAAGCGTTATAGGTCCCCTACTCTTCCTCGTGTGTATAAACGATTTAGGAGACAATCTGAATAGCTCCCTTAGATTGTTCGCGGGTGATGCTGTCGTTTATCGGTTAGTGAAGTCAACAGAGGATCAAAAGCAACTGCAAAGCGATTTAGACAAAATTTCTGCATGGTGTGAAAATTGGTAATTGACACTAAATAAAGAAAAGTGTGAAGTAATACACATGACCACTAAAAGAAATTCGCTGAACTTCAATTACGCGATAAATCAGTCAAACCTTAAGGTCGTAGATTCTACCAAATACCTAGGAGTTACAATTACGAACAACTTTGACTGGAGAGAACACATAGAACATATTGTGGGGAAGGCGAACCAAAGGTTACGTTTCATCGGCAGAGCGCTTCGAAGATGCACCAGCTCCACCAAAGAGACTGGCTACATCACACTTGTGCGTCCTCTCCTGGAGTACTGTTGCCTCTTGTGGGACCCTCAACAGGTGGGAGTGACGGAAGACATTGAGAAGGTTCAGAAAAGGGCAGCTCGTTTTGTTTCATCACGTTACGGCGGGGAAAGCGTCACGGAAATGTTGCACGATTTGGGGTGGAAATCATTAAAAGAAAGACGTTATTCACTGCGGCGTGATCTGTTTGCGAAGTTTCAATCACCGACTTTTAGTTCTGAATGTGAAAATATTTTGCTAGCACCCACCTACTTAGGGAGACATGACCATCCCAATAAAATAAGAGAAATCAGATCGAAAACGGAACGATTTAGGTGTTCTTTATTCCCGCGCGCTATTAGAGAATGGAACGGTAGAGAAAAGTTATGAAGGTGGTTAATGAACCCTCTGCCAGGCACTTGAATGTGATTTGCAGAGTATCTATGTAGATGTAGATCTCTCTTATCTTATCTTATCTTGGTAGTATTTACGCGAAATGTAGGTCGGTGGCAGTAGAAACATTCTCTAGTCTAAATTCCGGTCGTCTAAATTTCTTCAACAGTGTTTCTCGGAAAGAACGTCGCCTTTCCTGCAACGACTCCCATTTTAGTTTCCGAAGCATTTCAGTAACATTCGCGCATTGATCGTATCTACCGGTTACAAACGTAGCGGCCGGCCCCTGAAATGCTTCTATATCTTCCTTTAAACCGATCTGGTGGGGATCCCAAACACTAGAGCAATACACAAGGCAGGATCGCACAAGCATTTTATATACGATGTCCTTTGCAGACGAATCTTCCCAAAATTCTTCCAATAAACCGTTACGCTTAGATAATTAATTGACATGACTCCATCAAGCAGCACACTACTAATGCTGTATTCGAACATTACCGGATTTTTCTCCTACTCATGGGCATCATCTTAAAATGTTTCTACGTTTAAAGCTAGCTGCCATTCCTCGTACCACCTACAAATTTGGTCAAAATCATCCTGCGTCCTACTACAGTCATCCAATGACGACACTTTCCTGTACACCACAGCATCATCAGCAAACAGCCACAGATTGCATCTCACTCTGTCCGTCAAATCATTTATATAGATAGAAAATAATAACGGTCCTATCACACTTCTCTGGGGCACTCCTAACGATACCCTAGTCTCTGATGAACACTCGCCGTCGAGGACAACGTACCAGGGTCTATTACTTAAGTAGTCTTCGAGCCACTCACAAATTTGGATAACTATATATGCCCGTATCATCGTCAGCAGTCTGTACTGCGGCACTGTGTCAAACGCCTTTCTAAATCGAGAAATATGCAATCTGCCTTTTGCCTGGCATCCATAGCACGCGAGATGTCATGAGAGAAAAGGGCAAGCTGGGTTTAGCACGATCGATGCTTCCTAAAGCCGTACTGATGCTTTTCCGCCTCAAGGAAATTTACTTTATTGGAACTGAGAATATGTTTAAGAATTCTGCACTAAACTATTGTGAATTATATAGGTCTGTAATAATATAGGTCCGTTCTTTTGTCTTTCTTACACACCGAAGTCACCTGCGCCCTTTTTTTCAGTTGTTTCGAACTTTGCACTAGATCAAATATTCGCGGTAAATACAAGCTAGGTTCCTGAGAAGGACAAAGGGATGCAAGAGAAGAGATATGATCAGGAATGACGATATCAGAAAATAATTAAGTATTTCCAGCATCAACGAGAAAGTTCAACAATATCGAGAAAACTGGAGGCAACACCTTCTTAGAAGGCCAGAGCACAGAATCCCCCAGAAGATCCTGAAATATAAATCGAATGGCAAAAGAGATGTTGGAAGACCACGGAAAAGATGGAAACGAGCGTGAGTTCGGAACAGGTAATAGCCGAATCCCTGAAAGAATCACGATGATGAAATACAAGCTAAGTAAAGAGCCAATGGCCCTGAGTACTCTTTGTACAATCGGATTGGTACCCCATCTGGACCTGGCGACACGTGTGTTGTTGTTGGTTTTTTTTTTGTTTTTTTGTTTTTTTTTTGTTTTTTTTTTTTTTTTTCCCCTCAACTCTCTCAAGTGCTTCTCTACGCCTTACTATGTCCTCCTTTTGGGAGTTAGTGTGAGCATCAAATGAAGGTATGTTTGCATGGACCTCTTGCGTGAATGATTTCTTAAACGTTAAATTTAAACCCTGGCCTTCATTTCGCTGTCTTCTATCACCACCCTAGAATGATAAACGAGTGACTGGATAGAGGCCTTTGATCCACTTACCAATTTTACATAGGAACAGAATTTTTCGGATTCTGGACAAGATATTTTGCTACGGTATGACGGTGGTAGTTATTATATGCTTCACGCATAGATCTTTTTACAGACGCACGAATCTCTACTAACTTTTGTCTAATTGGATTTGTTACCTCTTTTGTGAACCGAGAGTGGAACTGTCTTCGCTTCCTCAGCATCTTTCGAATGTAGTTGTCATCAGTATGTGGATTGGTTTGATGCAGCTCTCCGCCCCTTTCTATCCTGAACAAGTCTCTGATGGCTAACACCATAACCTTTGTGAAGTTGTTAGCAGATAATGCTGCGGTACATAGGAAAGTTGCAACGCCAGAAAATTACAGGAAGAGTCGAGAAAAATCAAAGATTAGTGCTGGAACTAATAGTTGAGATAAATATTGACGAAATATTTTGTCCTTGCGTTATTAGAAAAACAAATACTAATTTTATAATCGTTTCTTTCTATCAGTTTGATAAATATTTAATATATTGTTAAAATATATATATAATTCTACAGTCTGTGAGACCGCATTCTCAATCTTTAAAACTGTCCCACGTTTCGGTCACAGTTGGAAGTGGCCTTCCTCTGCAAATATCTCTGAAAGGTGCCCAGAGAAAGGCCATTTGCAACTGTGACCGAAACATCGGACAGTTTTGAAGGTTGACAATGCAGTATCAGACACTAAAGAATCTCAATGACAGTGACAACAATTACAGATACCTGCGCTTATATATATTTTGAAGTTCACAGCCGCACGAGGATAGCCGAGCAGTCTGAAGCGACATCTCGAGTTGCGCAGCCTCTCCCACCGGAGGTTCGAATCCTTTTTGGGCATTGGTGTGTGTGTGTGTGTGTGTGTGTGTGTGTGTGTGTATGTGTAGGCAGTAGGAGTAACCCACTAAACTACAGGCCTATTTCTTTGACGTCAATTTGCAGCAGGGTTTTGGAACATATCCTGTATTCAAATACTATGAATTATCTCGAACGACCTATTGACCCAAGGTCAACACGGATTAGAAAATATCGTTCATGCGAAACACAACTAGCTCTTTATTCACACGAAGTGATGGGTGCTATCGACAAAGGTTCGCAAATCGATTCCATATTTCTTGATTTCCAGAAAGCTTTTGACACCGTATCTCACAAACGGCTTTTACCCATATTTCTTGGTTATGGAAATCACCCCAGATTTGTGACTGGATAATGGGATTTCCTATCAGAGAGGACACAGTTTGTAGTATTTGCTGAAAGGTATCGACTAAAACAGAGGTGATATCTGGCGTTCCACAGGGTAGTGTTATTGGTCCTCTGCTGTTCCTTATTTACATAAACGATTTACGGGAAAATCTAAGTAGCTCTCTTAGGTTGTTTGCAGATGGCGCCGTCATTTACCGTCTAGTAAAAACATCTAAAGATCAAAACCAACTGCAGAACGATCTGAATAAGATATCAGTATGGTGTAAAAATTGGCAATTGACCCTAAATAATGCGAAGTGTGAAGTCGTCCACATGAGTACGAAAAGAAATCCGTTAAACTTTGTTTTCAAGATAAATCAATCAAATGTGAAGGCCATAAACTTCACAAAATACCTAGGAATTACTATTATTTCAGACTTAAAGTGTAAAGAACACTTAGATAATATCGTGGGAAAAGCGAACCAGAGACTGCGTTTTATTGGCAGAACCCTTAAAACATGCAACAGAACTACAAAAGAAAATGCATGCACTACGCTTGTCCGTCCATTTTTGGAGTATTGCAGTCCAGCGTGGGATCCTTATCAGGTGGGTTTGACGGAGGACATCGAAAGAGTCCAAAGAAGGGCAGCTCGTTTCGTATTGTCACGATACAGGGGAGACAGCATTACGGAAATGATACAGGATCTGGGATGGGAATCATTACAACAACGGTGCTTATCGCTGCGGCGTGGGCTACTTACGAAACTCCAATCGCCATCATTCTCCTCCGACTGCGAAAATATATTGTTGACTCCCACTTACATAAGTAGAAATGATCATCAGAATAAAATACGAGAAATCAGAGCTCGAACAGAGAGATTCAGGTGTTTTTTCTTCCCGCGCGCTATTCGAAAATGGAATGGGAGATAAATAGTATAATTGTGGTTCGATGAACCCTCTGCTAGGCACTGAAATGTGATTTGCAGAGTATCCCGTGTAGATGTGTGTGTGTGTGTGTGTGTTTGTGTGTGTGTGTGTGTGTGCGTGCGTGCGTGCGTGTGTGTGTGTGTGTGTGTGTGTGTGTGTGTATGTTGTCCTTACCATAAGTTTAAGTAATGTGTAAGTTCATGGAACGATGACCTCAGCAGTTTGGTTTAAAGTAAATGTTGAAATGGTTGTAAACCTATTGGACCAAACTGCTATGGTCATCAGTCCCTGAGCTTACGAACTACTTAAACAAACTTACACTAAGGAAAACACACAGTCCAGTGTTGGAAGCTCAGTCGCTTTGAGGCTGATTCTGCCAGATTTGTGTTCTTTAAAGCCGGAAAATATTCTTGGCAGCCGACAGCCGAAAATCTGACAGATTTCGGGTATTGGTGTCTTTTAATTTAAAAAATTTAAAAGTAAAATAAAAAATAAATAATTTCTGAAAGGCTACAATTTTTATAGACTGCTGAACTGACCAGGGCTAGCTATATTGCACAACCGTTCTTTTTGCTCTCCTTCTCTAACACAGGTCGTAATAATATTAGAGATAACTGAACATTTCATTCCATTTCATGATGGTGGTGGTGGCGGCTGGTGCAGCAACAGTGTTGAATAATTAAATAATTCACAGTCTCTGTTGCAACAGAGACTGAGAATTATTTAATAGATGACTGAACGTTCCTTGCTATAGCTAAGATGCAAAATAATTGAATATCCACATGATTTTTATAAATTTTTAATGTTTTCTACATTATCATGCTTTACAAAATAAATATTGTTTCTTTTATAGGTACCATCGAAGCCTACGGAAAGAGTAGTGGCGTTAGCAGTGAGACCTCGGGACCTTCAACATTAAACAAGGTCGAGGAAGAAGAGGTGGATGACCTTCAGATACTTGTTTTCACATGGAGTGAAATGTTCCGTTCAAAATTCATGTTATTATTATTATTATTATTATTACCATTTATTAAATCAATGTTCAATTATGTAAAGCAAGAAAGATCGTGAAAATAAAGTAAGTGTGCAAGTACATACTGCATTTAACATTTTCATTCTCCGTCTTTCCATAAAAGACTTTTTTCTGGCCAATTCTGGCAGCTTTTGAAAGTAGATTTAGCTGGAATCTATTTGATGGAGTTGGCAACGATCACACACACACACACACACACACACACACACACACACACACGCACACGCACACACACACACATACATGATCAAGGGAGAACTCGAACCTCCGACGGGAACGACCACTCCGTCCTTAGCATGACGCCTTAAACCACGCGGCCATTCCGCGCAGCAAAAAAAAAAAAAAAAAAAAAAAAAAAAAAAAAAAAAAAAAAAAAACTACGGGGTCATCAGTTCCTAAACTTACAAACTACTTATCAACTATCTTATACTAAGGACGGCACAAATATCCATGCCCGAGGGGGGATTCGAACCCCCGACCGTAGTGGTCGTGCAGACTGTGACTGGAGCGCCTCAGTCCCCTCGGCCACCGCGGCCGGCGCGCAGCAACAGTTTGCTGCCTTAGGGAAAAACAATTGTGTATGACAAATGAAAATTAATGAAAGCAACGTGTAATTTCAATCAATGTGACACTAATTTAAATTTATTTTGGTTGCGTATAATTTGTTATTATAATTTATCTGTTCTTTTATACCTGGAGAAAGTAGAGAGAAAAATAGTGAGGAAAGTATTGGGCCCTAATTAGAGGTGGTGAGCGATGGATGCGAATAACTGTACCAAAACATGAGAAAATTATAAGGAGAAATCAGCCTCAGAAGAGCAAGGTTTGCGGCACATGTAATTACAACGAATATGGACAATATGACGAAACGAGTGAGGGAAACAACAGGGAAGACAAGAGGAAATACAGGAACCAAGTGGGTCGTGGAGCTCCTGAAGGATTGGTTGGAACTGGAGATCAAAACTGAAGGAAAGGAAAACTGGAGTTGTTGTTGTTGTTGTTGTTGTTATTTAAAGGGGAGCAAACTACTGGGTCATATCGACAAATATGCCGGAGATACTGAAGATTTCTGAAGAAGAGCGGGAGAGAAGAAGAGAAAGGATGAAGAGTTTCTGGAGGAAAAGATACAATCAATGAAGGGACCAGCCGTGGTCTTACAGAGGCCATGATGCAAAAATAACTTCGAATGGTAAAAAATGTGAAAAATTAATATCGAAATTGGTAGACAACGCCCAAAATTTGCGCCACCTGTCAGCTACACATAATTTTTAAACAAGAATTTAGTTGGCGCCCCTACTAGGTACACTTTTTATCACTGACACTATAATCTGATTTTTTAGGTGAGTGAAACTTTTTCCATACCTCGTACAAAACTTTTTATTTTTTAATCTGTATTTTGAAACTTTCTTTGGAGTGTTGTACAACCAATACTTGAATGCTCCTTTCATCTTAGTTACAGATCTGATGATGGCAGTGGCGGAAACGTCGTAATATGTAAAGACAGTCTCAGCGATCTATGCGATTTTATCAATATTGACAAAAAATACTGATCGCGGACTCATCCCGGAAATTCGTTTCTTTAGAAAAAATATCGCACTGTCCTGTTTTGCGGCCCACTTTAGATTTGCCTCTAGTTTTATGATTTTTTTGCAAATATTTCGGACAAAAATAATAAAAATATAAATAATAAAAAATTATGGACGATACCATTACGACTCTACTATTGTGATAATATCCATACACACAGCACGCAGTATTCTTTCTGGCCGTATTTTAACAAACAGCCAAAATTATTAAATAAAATGTTTGTATAGCTTATGGGACTTAACTACGGGGCCATCGGTCCCTAAACTTACAAACTACTTATCAACTGCCTTATACTAAAGGCGGCACAATTATCCATGCCCGAGGGGGAATTCCAACCCCCGACCGTAGTGGTCGTGCAGACCGTGACTGGAGCGCCTCAGTCCTCTCGGCCACAGCGGCCGGCCAAAATTATTAGATATTTGATTATAACTTTGACAAACATACTCTTTTTTTAACTTTTTCCTCTCTGAACTATTATTTTAATACCTCTCCCACATTTTCATTATATTTTTCCGTTAAAATATTATCACCTGTCTTGCCGTGGTAGTTTTTTTAAGTTTATTTTCTTTGTCTGTACTGGTTATGAATGACTATAGCCTGGAAGCGTACCTTTGGCATTCGGAAATCAGTCACGTGACGTCCCTCGCCCGAAACCTTGCCCGAAACTCTTTTTTTGCATACGCCATCTTGCTTTTGCATTTGATGATTTTCTAATTACAACTCAAGCATTCTCATTTCAAAGCAATGGCGCAATGAAAATTATGAAAAACTTGTCGTTCTTAGAACAATGAATTATAAACTAATGTCTAAAAATGCCATGTTAGCAGTTAACACCTGCAATAGATGGTACGAGAATTACGTATTTCACGGCATATTCAGGAAATAGAACAAACGCATATTTTAGTGGGACCACTCTAACATCTGTACAACACTAAACATTGCAGAAGATAACTCTGTTTAATTAATAAGAGTGCCGGAAACCCTTTTAGGCGCCAAGGCGAAAGAAATTGTGTCGGCGGGTTTCGACCGACCATAAGCATCACAACGTAACGCACTTACCACTACACCACGGCGAACAACTAAGAGATTGTCCATTAATTCTCGTAGTTCAAATGTTCAAATGTCTGTAAATCTATCAGACCAAACTACGTGGTCGTCAGTCCGTAGCTTACAAACTACTTAAAATCTAGATAAACTAACCTAAGCAGAAACACACACACCCATGCCCCAGGGAGGACTCGAACCTCCACGGCGAGCAACCGCGCGCTCCGCAGCGAGACGCTTTAGACCGCTCGGCTACTCCACCGCGGCTATTCTCGTAGTATTGCTGGCAGTTGCTAACAACTAAAATGACAATTTTATACACTAAATTATAATTTATCGTACTATGAACGACGTGCTTTTGTGAATTCTTTACTGCGTCACTACTCTGAAATGACAACTCGTAAGTTATAATAAAAATCACAAACTACAGGAAGCTAGAAGGCGTATGCCAGAGAGATTTATGGGCGAGGAATGTCACGTGACATTTTCTAACACCTGGTTTACGTAAAATCAAGAGACGGTGTCAAATCGATGTTATTTTTGCAAATATCTCTGTAACTGCGCGGGTTACGAAAAACATAAGAAAGTTGTAGAGAATTTTCTCCTCTACAAATTTGGTTCTTCAATTTCGTGTCAGATGTACGGTTAAGCCGTTGTTTTCATGTAAATTTCGAGGTGTCAAAAGGCGATCGCAAAAGCCCACATTTAGTGTTGCTACCGTAACCTGAAGTGAGCCAAAAAGTAAATAAGTGTAACGTACTACACACAAATAAGATGTAAGTACATTTAAAAGAAAGGGATGGATTAGAGCTGAACGTCCCGTTGACGACGCGGTCATTACAGTAGGAGAAATTCCTTCACTATTCAATTTCGATATTTCGAAGTGCCTTGACGTAATAATAGATGTACTGTATATATACGAGGCGCGTCTAGAACGTAAGTTCCGTTTCAATTTATCTCCGCTGCAGCGCTGCGATTGCAGTTCCGCACATGCGCTGTAGACGATGTGTATCAAGGAGAATAACGTGCACCATTTGGAGATCGCTGTCAGTTACCTTCGCTTTGTTCTGCGTGTTTGAAATGTCGGCGTTGATTGAAAATCCCGCCGCCTGTGAAATCAGGTCGGTGATTCGGTTTCTGAATGCGAGGAAAGTCAAACCAACTGAAATTTATAGACAAATTTGCGATGTTTACGGACCAAATGCGATGAGTGATTCGACGGTGAGAAGATGTGTCCGACAGTTAAATGGCGTGCACGATGAAGAACGAAGTGGGCGTCCACCTATGGTTACAGAAGAACTGGTTCACGCGATTCTACATCTACATCTACATTTGATACTCTGCAAATCACATTTAAGTGCCTGGCGGTTCATCGAAATACAATTATACTATTTATCTCCCATTCAATTCTCGAATAGCGCGTGGGAAGAATGAACACCTGAATCTCTCTATTCGAGCTCTGATTTCTCGTATTTTATTCTAATGATCATTTCTACATATGTAAGTGGGAGTCAACAATATATTTTCGCATTCGGAGGAGAATGTTGGCGATTGGAGTTTCGCAAGTAGCCCACGCCGCAGCGATAAGCACCGTTGTTGTAATGATTCCCATCCCAGATCCTGTATCATTTCCGTAACGCTGTCTCCCCTGTATAGTGACAATACGAAACGAGCTGCCCTTCTTTGGACTCCGTCAAACCCACCTGATAAGGATCCCACACTGGACTGCAATACTCCAAAAATTGACGGACAAGCGTAGTGTATGCAGTTTCTTTTGGAGTTTTGTTGCATGTTTTAAGGGTTCTGCCAATAAAACGCAGTCTCTGGTTCGCTTTTCCCACGATATTATCTAAGTGTTCTTTACACTTTAAGTCTGAAATAATAGTAATTCCTAGGTATTTTGTGAAGTTTATGGCCTTCACATTTGATTGATTTATCTTGTACACAAAGTTTAACGGATTTCTTTTCGTACTCAGTGGATGACTTCACACTTCTCATTATTTAGAGTCAATTGCCAATTTTTACACCATACTGATATCTTATTCAGATCGTTCTGCAGTTGGTTGATGACAAGATCCAGAAAACCGTAGGTTTACAATTAGTGCTCTCGCTATAGACTTCCCCCAAATTTCACGATCACTGATGCATGACATTGTTACCAAACAACTGAAATTCCGTAAACTTTGCTCACGTTTGGTACCGAAGATTCTCACTGTGCAACACAAAACACAACGGATGGGTAGAGCACTTGAGTTTTTGACCGTTATGCTTCACCAATGACGACGAGCTGAAAGAATCTGATTCCAACTGGTTGAAGACACAGGCGGCAGATTTCTATGAAGAAGGTATACAAAACCTGGTGTCACGCTATGATAAATGCCTGCAAAATTTCGGCAGTTATGTGGAAAAGTAGTTTAAGAGTTGTAGAATTTTGTGCAATAAAAATTTCTTCTGTATCTGTGTACAATTTCATTTTATTACCTAACGGAACTTACTCATAGAAGGATCTGTACCAAAAGATTGGAAAGTTGCCCAGGTCACACCTATATTCAAGAAAGGCAATAGGAGTAACCCACTAAACTACAGGCCTATTTCATTGACGTCAATTTGCAGCAGGGCTTTGGAACATATCCTGTATTCCAAAATTATGAATTACCTTGAGCAGAACGATCTATTGACCCAAGGTCAACACGGGTTTCGAAAATATCATTCGTGCGAAACACAACTAGCGCTTTATTCACACGAAGTGATGGGTGCTATCGACAAAAGTTCGCAAATCGATTCCGTATTTCTGGATTTCCAGAAAGCTTTTTACACCGTACCTCACAAACGGCTTTTAATCAAATTGCGTGGTTATGGTATATCGCCGCAAATTTGCGATTGGATAGGGGATTTCTTGTCAGAAAGGACACAGTTCGTAGTAATCGATGGTAAGGCATCGACTAAAACAGAGATGATATCGGGCGTTCCACAGGGTAGTGTTACTGGTCCTCTGCTGTTCCTTATTTACATAAACGATTTACGGGAAAATCTAAGTAGCTCTCTTAGGTTGTTTGCAGATGGCGCCGTCATTTACCGTCTAGTAAAAACATCTAAAGATCAAAACCAACTGCAGAACGATCTGAATAGGATATCAGTATAGTGTAAAATTGGCAATTGACTCTAAATAATGAGAAGTGTGAAGCCGTCCACATGAGTACGAAAACAAATCTGTTAAACTTTGTTTACAAGATAAATCAATCAAAAGTGAAGGCCGTAAACTCCACAAAATACCTAGGAATAACTATTACTTCAGACCTAAACTGGAAAGAACAGGACCCTTAAAAGATGCAACAGAACTACTAAAGAAACTGCATACACTGCGCTTGTCCGTCCATTTTTGGAGTATTGCAGCCCAGTGTGGGATCCTTATCAGGTGGGTTTGACGGAGGACATCGAAAGAGTTCAAAGAAGGGCAGCTCGTTTTGTATTGTCACGATACAGAGGAGACTGCGTTATCGAAATGATACAGGATCTGGGATACTACTTGCGAAACTCCAATCGCCAACATTCTCCTCCGAATGCGAAAATATATTGTTGACCCCCACTTACATAGGTAGAAATGATCATCAGAATAAAATACGAGAAATCAGAGCTCGAACAGAGAGATTCCGGTGTTTTTTCTTCCCGCGCTCTATTCGAGAATGGAATGGGAGATAAATAGTATAATTGTGGTTCGATGAACCCTCTGCCAGGCACTTAAATGTGATTTGCAGAGTATCCCATGTAGATGTAGATGTAGACTTTCTGGACGCGCCTCGTAAATCCGAAGCGACCTACAACAGTACGAGCAGCGAAACGCAGTCGTTGGAGAGGTCGATAGCTGGCGGAGATTATCTGGTATATATTTGAGACGGACCTACGGGTATTTCCGACGTGCCCTGAGAACCATTGCAGGCCCTACCCGCTACTGGAAGCTCAGCTTTCAACGCCATCGCCAGCAGTTCTGGGAATTGCTAATCGCCCCGCACTGCGCATCACAAGCGGCTACTCGGAACGAACCACATCTGAAACCCCGTCACACTTCCAATACTTTCTACGTTACAGTCAGATAGTCGGTCGTGCGAATAAAATGTAGACTGTACTTCACTATATTCTCGGAATTGGGTGACATTCTTGGAGTCGAATGAGTACAGCGAGTCGGAGAATATATTTCAGTTAAGGAACTCACCTTGATTAAAGGGTGGAGCAAAATAGTGAGTGAAGTAAATATAGGAAAGGTTGGGAGAAATGCCAGCCGACTATATTATAACCCCATACTGCTTCAACAAGCCTTTCAATATAACAATTGGAAGTAGGGATCAGAGGGAGAAAATAGTTCGACACCGTACGGGGGATATTGTCTGGTTCACTGACAGGTCAAAATCGGACCAAGGCGTTGGGGCCGGGGTATAGGGGTGCAGCCAAGACTGGAGGGCGTCATCTCTCTAGGGAAACTGGCCTCAGTATTCCAGGCCGAAATCACTGCCATCAGGGCGAGTGTGGAGGAGAATTTGCGTAGGTGCTACAAATATCGTAGCATCTATATCTGTTCAGACAGCCAGGCAGCCCTGAGATCACTGGCAGTTCCTGCAACAAGGTCTAAAATTGTTGCAGAATGTCACAGGGTTCTGGTGGAGCTAGGGGAAAGCAATAGAGTAAACCTATTGTGGGTCCCTGGCCACTCGGGAATCAGTGGCAACGACCATGCCGACAGATTAGCTAGGATGGGGGCAGAGACTCCATTTATTGGACCGGAACCTGTCCTGACCATCACCAAGGCAATGATCAAATCGGAGCTACATAACTGGCTCAGAAGACAGCATGCAGAATATTGGACCAGTCTGTCAACAAAAACATGGCAAGGTAATGATGCCAAAGCCATGTTTTAAAAGAAGCTCTGCAATCCTGGTCCTGAACAGGAGAGAGATTAGACTCATGGTTGGATTGCTGACAGGCCATGGGAATTTCAAAAAACACCTACATACAATGGGTATAACAGAAGAGGACCCTAAATGTAGGATCCGTGATGACGGTGATGAAACTGCATCACATCTAATCTTCGAATGCATTGCATTGGAGAATAAAAGACACAGAATATTTGGGACAACCAGACCCGAAGAAATTGTGTCTAATAAATAACTGGTAAAGGGACTCCTTGCACTGTTCAAGGGCATTGGTTGGCTTTACTAGATATACAGGGAGCGATAACGCACAATAAACTTAGATTCGGTGCGGGCAGTGGCGGGTTGGACCAAGACTGTTTTGGCTTCCCTGAAAAAATCAAATCAATCAAATCAAATCAACGTTGCTCAACATAAAGAACATTCTCAGATTTCGAATGAAAAAAAAAATGAAAAAAAAAAGAAATAACGAAAGGAAAAGAGACGTTTCTAAGAAGCGGATAACATCATCTGTTCTTATGTAATGAGACCTGTAGCATACTTCGAGTTAAGTAACTTCTGTTGAAGTGAAGCTTTACCGTGGTTTATAATTTAAAACTAGCTTAAACCCGCAGCTCCGCACGCGTGTTGGTTGATTATGATAGATAAGCTATCTTTCAGTAGTGTGCTATGGGACTGTTACTGTTGTAATATGTGTAAAGTAACGCAATGCACATTTATCTACGAAGTTTAAATAACAATTACATTAATGTAATTAATTTCACTCATTTTTGAAGAATTGTTACTGATATAGCGAAACTGAAAAATATTCCTATCAGACTGCAGAGGTCCATGCATTTACCGTTTATCAGGAAAGTAAGTATTGTAGATCAAATCACACGTAAAATGCACTCGTTTCGTAGAATCCAATCATGAAATTAAACAATAATTATTGTAATAATATCACAGATCGATCACTTGATGCAATGCGTGAAACGTCAATTCGAATTTTTAAAAGATATGTATTAAAAGAAGTTTCTTTTTTACTGCATTATTTATTCTTGTATTTCCTTATTCGTATGCTTCTCCTTACAGAGAAAGAGCTGAAGACATTGTAGCACGCATAGACCAAAGATATGGTCTGTGGCATCACGTTTCGTTGTATGTAACCTCCTTGCTAATAAAGTCGCAAACGTCATCGCTGGCCCCTACAGTCCGATCTTTTTTTTTTTTTTTTTTTAATAATTTGACGACTTTCAACCACCACATCTTCCACCCCCTTATAGCTATCGGCATGGAACTGCTATGGTGCACAACGGGAGACTTCGGACAATAATTACATACAGACCATTCGTTTGCGTTCTGTAATTTTCGCTGCAGAGCGAAAGAATTTTATATATACCGATAACTTTCCATCCCAATATACTCCACCCTTTTATCATTATCAACCCTCGAGCAACAATGCAACCAATAAAACTATTTTCAAAGAGTAAATACAATTTTCAAAGAGTAATTATTGTTCCGCATTTTGCGTTATATTCTTCAAATTACTAAATATCTATTAGATCGCTATAAAACCGTGCCTAAAACCTTCCTCAGGTATAAATTAGTAACTGTACAAATATTTAAGTCTCTGCGTTTTGTCGTTCGGACGTGATAAGCGTACACTGAACAGACATACACATATATATATATATAGATAAATAGCTATCCGAGCCTCATAAAACCGCGCCTAAAGCCTTCCTCTGGTAGACATTAGTAACTGTACAAATTTTTAGCTCTTTATGGCTTGTGGTTCAGAAGTAATAAACGTACACCGAACAGACATTCACATTTATAGATATAGAAGATAGAAGAAGAAGATAAGGACAGAAGTTGTGTTGCTCAAAAGTTACAAAATTATTATTTATTATTACTTTGCAAAGTTACATTTGTGTTGTTGATAATTCTCGAAAGGTCATCCCATATCTCCGTTAGGAGAATGATCTCGAGGGTTTTATTTTTTTTCCATTACGCAAAGCAGGCCATCTGGTTTCAGAGAGGAACTTCAGAACTTTATTTGCACCTAAACATTCTTTCAAAACTTTCCATCGGTTGTTCGAAGAAGAAAAAAAGGTGTACAATTTTTGGATAAACAGCATGCAGCCGCCTGAACACCTACTAAATTTAGTGAATGTGTGGCACATGGTACAAAAATAGCAAATTCACATTTTACTTTTAATCTTGTATGGAGACCTGAATATTTTCCAGCCATATTTGCTGCATTATCATAGCTCTGTCCGCGGCAATGTTTTATTGAAACGTCAAAGTTATCCATAAACTTCATATCAGTATCTTCTATACTTTGAGCGCTATGTTTCTCCATAGGCAAAAATTGCAAAAATCTCTTAACAGGCTGGTCGTCCTTTACGTACCGAACGATGAAAGTCATCTCGTCAACATAGGAGAGATCTGGCGAGGAATCCACGCTTATTGAATAGTACTTGGCTGCTTTTAATTCTTTGACAGTCGTTAAAACTTTGTCTCATTACATTAATAAAGTCATTGTAAATATTTGCAGACAAATATGATGAATTTCTTTGCCACGATTCCCATACTTTCGTATATTATCATCAAGAAAAGGATGAAATTCGCTTATTAATTCTAAGCATCCAAAACAATTTCCATTGTTTTCAGACCCCAAAATATCATTTTTCCACGAAAACCTAGTCCCCTTGACGTCAAAAATTTCACAACTGCTAAAATTCTTTTCAGTTGCCCCTGTATTAAACTGGGAAAGCAATCCAGTATCAACTCGACAAACAATTTTGCTTCTTCCAACAAAATTCATAATTGATTCCCTGTGCTGTAAACTGTTCTCATGCTCCTTTAATCAGTTGTTTATATGCTTCCAATCTTTGTATGCCCTGGAAGAACTCGATTGCCGACGTGATGTGTGTGCAGCTGTCTTCACAACTGGAACTGATGCACATGTTAAACATGGGTACCGTTTCTAAGCTTTGAGATTTAGAGATATCTTGAGATAATGATGTAGATGAATCACTCTGCCTGTTAGTTCATTCAACAGTGAAAAATGAAGTAAATTTTGGTAGTCTGCTCATGGTTTCTTTTTGAACTGCAAGTTTTTTTTATTTTTTATGAACCACTTCGGTATGTTCTTTTGGACATTGTACAAGGACACTACAAAAATATCAAGTACTGCCAAGAAAACAGAGTGAATCGCGTAAATTGCGTACAATCAAATTACGCTTCGAAGCACCCCGATAATGAACTATCACTTCGTAAGGTAGATACTCCAACAATGCTGAATTCACCAGGACTGAATGCATTGGCCGATGCGCAGTGCCATCCTAAGCACCGGGCGAGTCCATTACTTTGTTCTAAGGGGAGGCCGCATCAGTCTGCTTCAGACCCTTCTAGTTATCGAAGTTCTTGTAATGCCGCTTCTAGATGTTAATAGAAAAAGAAAATAGAAACTGTCATACATAGCGTGGCATTGCAGTCTCCACCAGTTGGTGCAGGATGGGTTCTGCATAACCAGACACGAAATATTGTGTATAACGTAATTCTGTTTGTCGGAAGACGTAAAAGACAGGATAAAATCGCATAAAAGAGTTCCCTTGATAAAGTTCACGCTACTACTGGGGTTTCACTTGGGACCATAAGACGAGTAAAGGAAGTGGGAGAAAAAGTAGGTACCAGTAGCTAATTTTTCCTTACTCCAGGAAAAAGCGGAATAAAGAGAAAAGTTCTTACATTTGTGGAGAGACTCACACGCAACTTCCGCATGACAAGCAGCGTCCCAGAATAAAGTCAGTTGTTCCGGAATAAGAGAAAATACGTCTTTTAAGTGAAGTACCTTCTCCACAAGTTAGACTACAGGTATGTCAGATCATGTTTTTTAATAGCCATCTATTGTTTAAACGTTGAAGTCTTAGTACAAGGAACACTTCAGTTATTTACCAGATGTGCTCAAAGCTACAAAAAGTGGTAGTGTGCTTGTGAAACGTTTACATGTATGTAGTAAATGCATTAATTAAGTAAAATAAAAATATACTGTGAACAGGGTAGGTATATCGTATATGTCAATGACACATATTTCGGCAGCTCACATACTACACCCTGTCTACACAGCGTATAATTAGGGGACGCGTAGGTAACAAAACCTAATTTACTTCCAATGACCGCAAACATTTTATAAATGCATTAATAAAAATTGATGGAAATATGACTGTATCAAATTATTGAATATCATTAAATGTAGTACTTCTTATGCTAAATAAATTATTAATTTTCAAATTCGGAGCGAAAAGGGAATATTACCATGAAGAGATAAATACTGAAAATATTTCAAGTAATTTTTTCAACTTGTACTACCTGACTGAAGTACACTCATATAACTGTTACACATCGACGTGCCCAGAAGATAAACTGACTCAAAACTTGCCGAGAGACTCCGTTGTTGTTGTTGTTGTTGTTGACGTTCGGTGTGGAAAACCAGCAATAATACATAGGGGGAAAGGTGTAATGTCATATTAACTAAATGCTCATAATTTTCAATGTGACCAGGAAATCAGAATGATATGCAGTGAAATCTAGTGGGCCGGCCGCGGTGGCCGAGGGGACTGAGGCGCTTCAGTCACGGTCTGCACGGCCACTACGGTCGGGGGTTCGAATCCCCCTCGGGCATGGATATTAATGCCGTCCTAGTTCGTAAGTAGTTCATAAGTAGTTTGTAAATTTAGGGACTGATGATCCCCTAGTTAAGTCCCATAAGCTATACAAACATTTGAACATTTGAAATCTAGTGGCAAACAAACGTACCAGTGAGATTAATGCTAAAATGAAACTTTCAGTACTGCGCTTCAACTAGGTTTGTTAGCAACATGCTTTTGTTGAAAGCAAGTCTGTAGGCATTACTCCACATCTGAAATCCATCCTTTCTCACCGTTTGGCCCGGTTTTCAAAGCATTGGATCTTTCATTTTTTATGAACTGTTCATTTTCGTGTGTTTGAATATTGAAAACTACTGTACTCTAAAACACCGAGTTTACCCGTTACAAAAAGACTCCTAGTTCCAATAACTGGATCTACGATCAAATGACATTGCTCTGTACACTGTAGAGACGGTTCGTTCGGAAACGAACGGATCCACAGCAGCGGTTCACAGAGTGAACGGAAGGACCGAGGAACTGGTTACAAGGAACTTTCTCTTCGGCGGTCCCGGTCGCGTGACCGTTCTCGTTCCAGCTCCAGAGTGGCCGCGCGGCCGTTCCCTTTTAGGTCGAATATTGCAGTTCCAACTCAGTATCGAGATGTCGATATATATTTTTTTTTTCTTTGACCACAGTGAAGCAGCGTGCTCATTGTTACGGAAGGAACAGCGATTTATACCGGTGCTACATCGACTGTAGGGGATTAACTTGTGTAAAATCGCTGACGTCTCCTGACGTAAGAGCCTACACACTGCTTGGCCGATCAACAGCAGCCCCGCATGGCGTCGTGTGAAGACCCCTATTGGATGCAATGTTCCACCAAGTTATATCTGAAGCAGACTGCACAAGGTCTACTACAGCAGTGTCGCTGTGTTCTGTAGCTAAGGCCCGCAGTAATAACTACGACTTTGCACGCAGGCAGCAAAGCATCTCACTTGCCATACCATATATGACACGTTTCGAGACAATTTCTCGATCTTCATAATGAATAAGTGCGACAAAAATTCACTTGAAAAAAGTCATTTCCTAGGAGAAAGGAACGAGTCTCTCGGGGCCCCCATCAAACTGGGGGCCCTGGACCTGTGCCCCTATGGTAGAGGCGGTACTGCTTCCTTCACAGATAAAACACGGAAAACATTTCCTTCCTAAAAATCATTACATGGACATTTCCAACATTTTCCAAAGTGACGAGACTGGGGTAAGTTGACATTTTCATTATCGACACAGAAATGAACACAAGAGCGCGTATTTACGAGGCGCATGCTGAAAGCAAGATTCCCTATTTCTTCACAAATAAATTTTTTTCATTAAAAAAAAAAAAAAAAAAAAAAAAAAAAAAAGAAAAAAAAAAAACCCTAGAAAAACTCTAGTTGCGTACTCTTGCATAATGCACGCTCTTGTCGAGACAATCCTTCTACATTTTATTGAAAACATTTTTGTATATATACAGCTGTATCCGTAGCGTAGGGTCGAGATGCCCTCGGGCGTAGGTTTCAGTGATTCCTGTATTACACGACGATTTTTGAACAGCAAGAGGAACGTATTGTATGCAACCCACTGAAATTTAATAGTAGACTGCAATGTCTGCGCTTTTGCGCCTGTAAACAGTAACAGAAATTTTAGAGCTCCGGAAAGATTTCGTGTAGCCTACTAGCGCATGGCAAGCCAGATAATTTTCTGAAAACTCTAAATTTGATGATCCCTTGAGAGAATGTATGTCTCTGACTAAAGTATCCAATGGGCAAATACTGAATCAATTTCAACACCTCAGTCCCTGGACGAGGACGTTTTTATTACATGATTTAATGTTCATTCTCCAGTTTATTTGACATCTATGTGTGGTCGCGTCAATAGCGAAAGTATTTCACAACATATTTAATGGAAAGGTGGTAAAGATTATTGGTGGAAACTAATCTTCCCTTATTTTCATTTCCACACTTTAGACGACAAGGGTGCTGAATGAAACTTTTCACTCTGCAGCGGAGTGTGCGCTGATATGAAACTTCCTGGCAGATTAAAATTGTGTGCCGGAACCGGGACTCGAAACTGGGACCTTTGCCTTTCGCGGGCAAGCGCTCTACCGACTGAGCTATCCCGACACGACTCACACGATGCGGCCTCACAACTTTACTTCCTCCAGTACCTCACCTCCTACTTTACAAACTTCACAGAAGCTCTCCTGCGAAACATGCAAGACTACCACTCCTGGAAGGAAGGATATGGTGGAGACATGGCTTAGCTACAGCCTAGGGATGTTTCCAGAATGAAACTTTTCACTCTGCAGCGGAGTGTGAGGTGAGGTGAGGTACTAGCGGAAGTAAAGTTGTGAGGCGGCATCGGGAGTCGTGTCGGAATAGCTCAGTCGGTAGAGCGCTTGCCCGCGAAAGGCAAAGGTCCCAGGTTCGAGTCCCGGTTCTGGCACACAATTTTAATCTGCCAGGAAGTTTCATATCAGCACACACTCCGCTGCAGAGTGAAAAGTTTCATTCTGGAAACATCCCTTAGGCTGTGGCTAAGCCATGTCTCCACCATATCCTTTCTTCCAGGAGTGCTAGTCTTGCTTGTTTCGCAGGAGAGCTTCTGTGAAGTTTGGAAAGTAGGAGGTCAGGTACTGGCGGAAGTAAAGTTGTGAAGCGGCATCGTGAGTCGTGTCGGGATAGCTCAGTCGGTAGAGCGCTGGCCCGCGAAAGGCAAAGGTCCCAGGTTCGAGTCCCGGTTCTGGCACACAATTTTAATCTGCCAAGAAGTTTCAAGAGTGCTGTAGATTAAATGGATAAATCGAATGATTTTTCAGTTACTGAACTAAACTGGGCTAATAACTGTGGCGCACGAGAAAAGAAGGTGTCGCTTGATAGAACATATTTTGAGAAATCAATGTTTGATAATGGAGCGAATCAGCAAAGTGTGGAGGGAGACCAAGAGATGAGTACAGTCAGCAGATTCAAAAGGACGTAGCTTGCGCTAACTCAGGAATGAAGAGAATTGCTCAGAACAGAGTGGCTTGGAGAGCTGCACCCGACCAGGTTTCGGAGTAAAGACCATAACAACAAGACGACAAACTATTTCGTTTGTGTCAAAGTCATCTACTACCATTTTTGCGGTTAAGGCATGCTTTTAGTGACGATTAAGGACCGACAGAATATTCGGTTTCCGCCAAAATAATGGTTTCGGCCAGAAATCAACCCAATCTTAGTCTTCGCCGAAATTAGTTTTCTTGGACTTACTGATAAAGTCCGGTCGCGTTCAGGATGGACTCAGTCAACATTAGCGCTTTGCCTCAATTGACGATGCGCCGTTTACCTGCTAGGAGCCTCTCCTCCCGCGTAAAAATTGTAGGTGTTTTGTAATTCAGCACAACATATAAAGCAATCGTATCTTACAGTGATGTACTACGTTAGTAACAATTCCACTTAATTAATATTGTACGTAATGGAACGAGTTATCATATTATTTTATTAATGAGTTTCCTTGAAAGTGAAGAGCTACTTTTGTTGACTAATATGGGTTTAGGAAACATTGATCATGTGGTACACGCCTTTTCCTGTTCGTTTTGCATAATTTTATACTGACAACAAAGATACTGTTAGTCGGAACTGTGACTATTTTTGAAATGCTTTTTGCAGCAATGTTTGAAGCTGCTATGTATACAGGAATGCCAAAAATGAGACATGAAAGTTGTTTGTCAATTGCACAAAACGGAAGTAAAGATGGCAATATAAAACTAGCGCTCTCAAGAACAAAATCGTAAAGGCTTTTTATGGAAGCAAACAAATGATTACTTTCTTCGCACTTTGTAAAAAATCAAATGTTTGTATAGTCTATGGGACTTAACTACGGAGTCATCAGTCCCTGAACTTACAAACTACTTATGAACTATCTTAAACTAAGGACGGCATAAATATCCATCCCCGAGGGGGATTCGAACCCCCGACCGTAGTGGCCGTGCTGATCGTGACTGAAGCGCCTCAGTCCCCTCGGCCACCGCGGCCGGCTCGCACTTTGTATTGTGGTATTCAAGTTGAGGTTCTGGCATTTCGTAGTATCTGTTTGGAGTGTTTGTTGTGTACCTAAATACTAAAGACTGTCTTCCTACAAGAAGGTATACAGGTTTGTGGAATTTATGGTAGTTATACAGTAGACTGGTTAATTCGAGGTGTAGGGGACAGATATCACGTCGAACTATCGAAATTTACGCGTGATAAAGAAGAAAATCGACCTTGAAAAGACTACACGTGTAAAAAAATGATCTTTTATAAAATAAAGTTTTTAAATAGTCATTTACATTGGTTGCCTATTTACTTCGCGTTATAATAGTAGTGTGCCTTTCTCGTGAAGATAGAATGTACCCGCAGCTGTTATTTTGTTTTATGGCGCTCGTATTTATGGGAAACTCGTAATTCCGAGACTCAAATATCGAGACCCCACTGTATCGAGTTCAGTTTACTTATTTTTTAACTTACTTTTTTTATTTTTATTTTTTTTCTGTTACAAAATGTCACAACGAGGAGAAAAGAATCCAATTTGGGAGTACTTTTATTAAAGTACCGTTGACTTGTCTAAACGTGTTCGCCTCCGATGTCATATTCTACGGACTCAAAATGTGTAAAAACTAGTGATTTGTGGTGTAAGAGAAATAAACAGGAATTTTAACTTCATTACGCAAGTTTCAGTTACAGTTTCGGCCGTAACTGAAAGAGGAACCGAATATTACGGTTTCGGTTTCGTCCACAAGTCATGTTTCGGCCGGACATTAGTGACGATCGTCGACGATTTCTTACAGATCAATGTTATGTAGCCTTCAGGTTTCTTTGCAATTTCCAGCTACGAGAGGAGGAATATATTTGTTGTGATGCGAAGCCATACATTGCACATCAATCACACAAGATGTCTATTTCATCTTTGAATGCAGCAGACATGATGGTCCTTTGGTTCCTCGTTGTTACACACTAACAGCATGGCTAACTCACATATTCTGCAAGAAGTAGCCGAGACTAGCCACGAGAAACAGTTATTGTCATGGTCTTCAGTCCGCAGACTGGTTTGAAGCAGCTCTTCATGCTACCCTGCCCTGTTCAAGTCTCTTCATCTGAGAATACGTTCGGCAACCAACATCCTTTTGAATCTGCATATTATATTCGTCCCTCGGTCTCCCTCTACGATTTTTACACCACACGCTTCCTTCTAATGCAAAGTTGACAATTCCTTGATGTCTCAGAATGTGTGCAACCAATCTATCCCTTCTCTTACTCAGGATATGCCATAAACTCCAATTCTCCCCTAATGAGGTGGTGCTTAATCGAATCGGGGGAAAAAAATTCCCCGACTCGGTTAAGCAACTCCTCATTAGTTACGTGATCTACCCATCTAATTTTCATCACTCGTCCGTAGCACCACATTTCAAAAGCTTCTATCATCTTCTTATCTGAACTCCTTACCGCCCACGTTTCACTCCCATACAATGCTACACTCCAGACAAATGCTTTCAGAAAGGACTTCCTAACATTTAAGAAGCACTTTTCTTTCCATAGCCATTCTGCATTTTATATCTTTTTTACTTCGGGCATCAGAAGTTATCTTGCTACCCAAATAACAAAATTCATCTACTACTTTTATTGTCTCATTACCTAATCTAATTCCTTCAGCATCACCTGATTTTCTGACATTATATTCCATTACCTTCGTTTTACTCTTGTTAATGTTCATCTTATATCTTCCTTTCAAGACACTGTCCATCGCATTCAATTGCTCTTCCAGATCTTTTGCGGTAACTGACAGAATTACTATGTCATCAGCAAACTGCAATGTTTTTAATTCTTCTCCCTGCAGTTTAATGCCCTCTCTAAATTTCTCCTTCCATTCCTGCACTGCCTTCTCAATGTACAGATTGAACAACAGTGGGGAAAGGCTACAACCCTGTCTTACTCCCTTCGCAACCTCTGCGTCCATTTCTTGCCCTTCGACTCTAACAACCGCTGTCTGATTTTTGTATAGGTTGAATATACTCTTCGCTCCCTATATTTTACCCCTGATACCTTCAGAATTTAGAAGAGTGTATTCCAATCGACATTGTCAAAAGCTTTCTCCAAATCGACAAACGCTAAAAACGTAGATTTGCCTTTCCTTAGCCTATTTCTAAGTCGTAAGAAACAGCTATGAGTATCTAAAATATGCTTTCACGGGACGTTAATTTAAGAGTTGCGGCCGGCCGCGATGGTCGAGGGGACTGAGGCGCTCCAGTCACGGTCTGCACGGCCACTACGGGCGGGGGTTCGAATCCCCCCTCGGGCATGGATATTTGTGCCGTCTTTAGTATAAGGTAGTAAATAAGTAGTTTGTAAGTTTACGGACTGATGACCCCGTAGTTAGTCCCATAAGCTTAAAAAACATTTGAACTTCTTTTTTTTTAAGAGTTGCGTCACACAGAAGTAAAACATGAGTGGCAGACGAGTAAGCAGAGGACATAAACGATAAATAAACATAATAGAGGATATCAATATAAGCAATTTTGCACGGGACACTGAGCATCTATCTAGTCGCTAATTATACCACGCCGGCCTACCGATACCACCTAAGCTGCTGCACAATCAAACGCATGAGACAGCCAATATGTTTTCGCCGTTGGAAAAAAAATGTGTAGGTATTTTTGTGTAAAATATAATGTGATTTAATTTTGTACTGGAATGCGTTTTACAGCCGCAGCGGCCGAGCGCATTAAGGCGCTATGCTACGATGTGCTAGGCCGTTCTCCGTCACGGATTCGATTCCCCCTTTGGGCATGGCTGTTTGTGTCGTCTTTAGTATAAGGCAGTTTATATGTAGGTTGTAAGTTTAGGGACTGATTACCCCGAAATTAAGTCCCTTAAGGTTGAACAACATTTGAAAAACATTCAAAAGTTATTTTTAAATGCACTCACAGCCACACAGACACCCACTGCCTCTCATTTATTTATTTACGTATTTCGTTTCATTGACTAGCATTATTATCCCATTGGCCTAAGTCGTCCACTCACACACTGGAAAAATTTATGTTGTATAAACTGAATCATTTTCTTTGCCTGGTCTTTCACTAAATTACTCTTCTTTTAGGACGAACGCCTAGGTCGAATTGTCGACGTAATTAGTTTTCGCTTAACGTTTATAAAAGTCGTTCATTTTTCATTATCGTCACGAGCACAATTAAGCTAATAAAATTGCCGAAATATCTGTCTGAGTCGTCGGCTTATCCCAGTCAATGACCAAAACACGCTTAATTTGGAAAATAACTTGTGTAGTCGCTAATTCTTGTAATGCTACAAAATGTGTCAATGCACGATAAACCAGAAATATTGACCGACGGGAGATGAACATGAGGGTGGGGGTTCATTCGAAGGTCACATTTATGTTTCTTCCTAAACGGTAAAAACTTTTAGCGAAAATGTATTCCCGCATACAATACTTTACATTACATTTTCTATGAAATGTCACATTCCTTTTTCCTCTAGGATTAATAGTCTGTGCGTTAAATGCGACAGAATACGAAAATATCGCGCTAATGTGAGATATTTTCCCGACTTAATAGACAATATATTTCCCATATAAAATTGTTTGTTTCTACTTCCTCTTCAAGGCTGTGATAAACAAATTATGTTTACGCCCTGTATCTTATATATTAAAAGAATCTACGAAAACTAAAATCAGTCGGCCAGACCAAACTACCCGGCGGATTTCTTTGTTGTTTGTTTTAAATGAAAGGTATTCATCCACAGATTTGTCATCAAGTATCAGAAAAAAATGTTCAAATGTTTGTAGAGCTTATGGGACTTAACTACGTGGTCATCAGTCCCTAAACTTACAAACTACTTATGAACTAGCTAACACTATGGACGGCACAAATATCCATGCCCGAGGGGGGCATTCGAACCCCCGAGCGTAGTGGCCGTGCAGACCGTGACTGGCGCGCCTCAGTCCCCTCGGCCACCGCTGCCGGCTCAAGAATCAAAATGTACATAACTCTCGATTCTAATTAAGGTACGCAGTTCTTTTTGACCCAACAACACTCAGGGATCAAACTCTTTCATTTGAGTTTTTAAACACTTGCATTGATTGATTTTGAAGAAAACTATGCGAGAACATTCAACTTTCTTTCATTTTTCCCAACTAAAGTCAGTCGGTCAGGCCGTTCTATTCGATCCATTTCATTCTTTTTTACTTGAAATAAAAGGTATTCATTCGCAGATTTGTCATCAAGTACCAGAATTAACTTAAGTCTCTCCATCCTTTATTTTTATTCAAACGCGGTATCCTTTTTTCCTTGCAATGAATATTTTAATCGGTTTGTTTTACGATATCTTCGGTTCTAATTAAGCTACGCACTTCTTTTTTACCTAACAACACTCAGCAGATCAAGCTCTTTCATTTGCGCTTTTAAACACTTGCACTTACTGATTCTGAAGAGAGCTGTACGTGAACATTCAACTTTACTTCCATTTTCCCCAACTTTTTTGTCATTCCACTAACGGTGTGAAGTACCACATGGGTCCTCTATCTATCTTATATATTAAAAGAATCTTTTTTTATAATTACAGTTGATTTTAAATAAGTGTTATGAAATGATTTTACGAAATCACAAGCTTATATAATATTCTGTGCCGGCCGCTGTGGCCGAGGGGACTGAGGCGCTCCACTCACGGTTTGCACGGCCACTGCGCTCGGAGGTTCGAATTCCCCCTCGTGCACGGATATTTGTGCCGTCCTTAGTCTTAGCTAGTTCATAAGTAGTTTGTAAGTTTAAGGACTGATGACCCCGTAGTGAAGTCCCATAAGCTCTACAAACATTTGTCATTTGTTGTAATATTCTGTACACTGTTACTGTCTACAATAAAATATTTTTAAATGATAAATAGCCGGCCGCGGTGGCCGAGGGGACTGAGGCGCTCCAGTCACGGTCTGCACGGCCACTGCGGTCGGGGGCTCGAATCCCCCCTCGGGCATGGATATTTGTGCCGTCCTTAGTCTTAGCTAGTTCATAAGTAGTTTGTAAGCTTAGGGGCTGATGACCCCGTAGTGAAGTCCCATAAGCTCTACAAACATTTGTCATTTGTTGTAATATTCTGTACACTGTTACTGTCTACAATAAAATATTTTTAAATGATAAATAGCCGGCCGCGGTGGCCGAGGGGACTGAGGCGCTCCAGTCACGGTCTGCACGGCCACTGCGGTCGGGGGCTCGAATCCCCCCTCGGGCATGGATATATGTGCCGTCCTTAGTCTTAGCTAGTTCATAAGTAGTTTGTAAGCTTAGGGATTGATGACCCCGTAGTTAAGCCCCATTAGTTCTACAAACATTTGAACATTTTTTAAATGATAAATATTTATTTTTACTTGTTTCCATTTCACATGACAGGCCACTAATGGTGCGAAGTATTTGCACGGGTCACCTAGTAATATATTATGTTCATCCCGTAGTGGGGATGTTCGGATAGCCGTGAGGCAGCTCTTAGGACACTTTCAACATCACAAGAGGCAGCAAGACCAAATGTTTAGGAATTTTCCTCTGGAAAATCCTAAGAGGGCTGCTGGGAGGTTTGTGAAACCTGCGGTTGGTGTGGCCATTGTTCCACAGCGCCAACTGCCTGGGGTGACCGGCCTGGGCAGGGGATTAGCGCAGGTACTCTGGTACGCGTCGTCGAGTAGCCGGCGCCTGATTCCCCAACGTTGCCATGTTTCCACACGCTGACGGCCGTTGCTATGTCTAATGTACTGACAGTGGCGTCTGCCTCAACTTGATGTTAAAACTACATCCACTGGGGCGAGCCTTTCTTGTTATTTGCATAACTACAACATGGCTGCCACGGATTCTAGAGCCGGCCGCGGTGGCCGACGGGACTGAGGCGCTCCAGTCACGGTCTGCACGGCCACTACGGTCGGGGGTTCGAATCCCCCCTCGGGTATGGATATTTGTGCCGTCCTTACTATAAGATAGTTGATAAGTAGTTTGTGAGTTTAGGGACTGATGACCCCGTAGTTAAGTCCCATAAGCTTAACAAACATTTGAGGGGGGAAAAAAACACCATTTGAAACGGACTCTAGATCGCAAAATAAAATACTTTCTAATACCATATTCTTACTGTTATTAATTTCTGGAAGATTTGATCTCCCTATGCGACTAAAAACAGGTTGTTTGCTGTTACCCCAGACGTGCTTTACTTTTATATAGTTTATTAAGCATCCGCAGTGGGAAATGTTCAATAGTTTGTAAAGCTTATGGGACTTAACTGCGGGGTCATCACAGTCCCTATACTTACAAACTACTTATGAACTAACTTACACTAAAGACAGCACAAACATCCATGCCCGAGGGAGCATTCGAACCTCCTACGCAGGAGGCCGTGCGATCTGCAACGTGCCGACCGCGGTGGCCGCGGGGTCTGAGGCGCTTCAGTCAAGCTCTGCACGGCCACTACGGTCGGGGGCTCGAATCCCCCCTCGGGCATGGATATTTGTGCCGCCCTTAGGATAAGCTAGTTGATAAGTAGTTTGTACGTTTAGGGACTGATAACCCCGTAGTTAAGTCCCATAAGCTTAACAAACATTTGAACATTTGATCTGCAACGTGCCGCGACGGAGCGGCCGAGCGCATTGAGGCGCTGTGCTACGATGCGCGAGGCCGTTCCCCGTCGGGGGTTCGAATCCTCCCTCGGGCATGGACGTTTGTGCCGTGTTTAGTATAAGGAAGTTTAGGGACTGATGACCCCGCAGTTAAGTCCCATAAGCCTTTCAAACATTTGAACATTTGATATTCTTCAGTTTCTCCCGGCGTACTTGATAATCAAAATATCCACGGGTGAATGCCGGTCTATAGTGTCCAACGGGCACAGTATTTCGGCGGTCATACATGTCGCCATCAGTTCACCTGATGATGGCGGCATGTATGATCGCCGAAATATTGCGCCCGTTGGACACTATAGACCGGCAGTACACCCGTGGATATTTTGATTATTTGAACATTTGATCCGCAACGTGGCGCTCCAGACCGCTCGGCTACTCCCGCGCGGCACCGCAGTGGCCTGTACGGTCATACATGTTTCTGTCCGTAAACATATTTTACATTTGCAGCATATATTATAAACATTAACAGTGTGAAACGTGATATTCCGCCGTGTGTAAGACATTTCAGGTTACTTCATTTCCCATACGCGTTTCAGCATTATCTGTTTTATCATAACCGGGGATTTCTGTATCGCGCTTCTGAAAATTATAGTAACACAGTACAACAAAAAGTATGTCTTTAGTTAGTGGAAAATTAGGGGTAGAATATTTTACATTTTTTGTACATACGTTACGTTAAAAAGGACGTTGAAAGGACGTAGTAGGGTAAGGTGGTACAATTTCGATCATTTCGGACAAATGTTATTGTAACTGGAAATATATTGAGAAAAGATGTTTATTTTAATTATAGCACTTGTTCTTGGATGTTTAACTAATATGTAACACAAATATTAGACAATTACAAATGTCGGTATAGACACAGACAAAAGTTACAGAATTGAGAAAAATCGATCGAAAATGTACCACACTAGGGACAATTGTGATCACTTCCTAGTACAATTTTGACTAAGGGCATCTTCCACATAAAAAGCACTTTTTCTGTCAGGCACCAACGCATACTTCGTTGTACCAAACATTGCATTTTGGGTAGAGAATCTAGTCACCCTTAAATAGAAAATTTATAAGAGCTCGTTAGACTAAGTAGCTTCACTTACCTCCTAAAGTGAAAAAAATTATGACTCTTTAGCACAAAGTGGTATATTCGTGGAAAGGACAGGAGGAGCTGTAGAAACCTGCTACGCTACAATGCCACACGAGACACTACGAGACTGACAAATGGCGCGAAAATTTATGTTGATCAGAATTGTACCTATATCGAATTTCCACCACCTTACCCTATAGTACTTATTAGTGACTGCTGTTATAATTTAGCACAGCTTGTCATATGCAAGACAAAAAAACAGTTTATACTTCTTGTTACTCAAAAAAATTAACAGTGTACATACAAAGCTCAGGCGCTATAAGTATCTAGGAGAGATATTTTAAACATCAGCAGTGGACAAAATAACCAATCAAAAAAAGGAATCTTTTATTTGCAAAAAGTGTAAACGCTCGCCTAGTGTCATTACAATTTCGAGAAATTTGTCTATCCCTAACTTAGACATTATAACGCAGCACTTCTTTTGGGAGCAATCTGTGCCGCATAAACCACAGATATTGATGGTCGAACATGGGAGAAAGAAAACCAGGCAAAGAAAATTCTTAGGATTACATGCGGACCAGTTTTTCGTGAAAGAATTTGGATACAAAGGCCATCGAGCCTGATCTACAAACCTTACTCAAACACTATGAACACACTTAGATAGGAATGAAATTTTATGGGCATATCCACAGGATGAAGAAGATCGGGTTCAAAAGGCACGACTTCACTAAAAGACGGGATATGTTGTTGGTACACTTTCTGAGACAGCGAGATGTCACTAATTCAGTATGGGGTGACTTTGTGACGCGTAGATGAATTTTGCGAAACCCACACTTTGATTCACACAAACGGGTCCCAGCAGTTTAGATTGTCCCCACCAAACTCACTGAGGTATCTAAACCTCCGCTGCAAATATCTACCATCTGCAGGCAATATTCATCATTTACGCCCTGCCTAGGATGTTCCCAACAAATCGCCAGTCTGAATGTTTAGCTGTGCGGTGTTCATAGGAAAATTTCTATTGTGTTTCACTGAAGGAAGAGTATCAGAAAATTCAGATTTGCGTATAATTTACATTATTTCGCCTGATGTCATAGTTTGATGTTCTCTCACAGATGGTGTTTGTACATTATCAAGTTTTGTTTATTTATCATCCTCCTTTTTTCGGGGGGGGGGGGAGGGGGGCTCAAGGATGGAGGAGCCAATTTTCCTCATATTTTACCTACTTAAATGATCTTAAAATAACGAATAACGTCTAATTATGGAAATATGACGCTGCAAATACTAGACTTGTTAATTATATTCGGACAAAGAAAGGTATAGCTTTTTTTGTTAAATAGTATCTCATTTTATGATTATTTGTGAGTGTACTGCTAGATATTTTTTCTACAGTGAATTTAGCTTCTGTAGTCTTCCGATCTGTTAACCTCCCAACATTGGCTGAACACAAATACGGAATGTTCAAGTAAATGATGTAGAAAAGTCACATCTTTGTATTTAAAAATAATTTTAATTTGAGAAAATCCTTTACAGAGGCGGATTAACGGGATCAGCAACTAGAAAAAATGCTTTATGACTTTCGCATTTCATTTTGGTCATCACAGTTGCAAATTTAATAGTCTATTTCGTTTTACTAATTTCGCACTTGAGTTCATTCTTAAATACTTGGCGTTAGCTGTAATATTGTTTCACATTAACGTTCTATCTACACAAATCTAAAAGCCTTTGCGCTTATTTATACATAAGGTACGCACAGTGATACTCGTTATTAGTGATAGTAACAATTCGTTCGGAAATAGTCATACAAAGTAAGTAAGTAATGAACATGCAAAAATGTCATAAATAAGTTTAATTCCGTTTTAGACGAAATTCCCTTGTTCGACGATTGTATATAGTAAGCACTACGACACAAAAAAAGGACAAAAATGTCTATTAGAAAATTTCTGTTGGAAAATTATTGCACAGTCTGAACTCTGAAATAAATATTTAGCTTCTTACATGGTTACTTACTTTCAATTCGATCAGGAAACAGATCCATTCCTTTCAGATACTAACAGAGAAACCAATGTAAACTCAGTGAGTCTTATGCATCGTAAACATGAAAATAAATCAGTAAAACTTCTTGGTTTCCATATTGATCAAAGTTTAAGCTGGGAGACACATAGAGATAAGTTATGTTCAAAACTCGCACGTGTGATCTATCTGTTGCATAAACTGAGAGGTTGTGTAAGCAAAACTTTCATGCTGTATGCATACTTTGCTTTCTTCAATTCTCATCTGACATATGGAATTTTACTATGGGGAAACTCGCCTGGTTCTAAGGCTGTATTTAAATGCCAAAAAAAGGCCATCAGATGTGTTGAAGGACTGGTACCCACAGGAATCATTGTTACTATTGTTACTATTGTTATTAGTTCATTCATTGTACTGTACTGTATTGTATTAGGAAAATTAAAACTAAGTATATGATAATTGAATATCATGAGAGTACCCAGTTTATATATTTATAGCTGCTTAGTATATGTTAAAGAAAACCTCCATAATTATGATTTTAGGATGTCAGTACATAATCATAACACAAGACACAGACAGGCAATTAATGAGCCACATGTCACTACAAGTATCTTGGACCAACATATTTTAATAAACTGCCTAATGATGCTCACTCAGTGCCTCTAAATAAATTTAAAAATATAATATCAAAATGGCTAAAAAGTAAAGCTTTCGTTCAGGACAGTGACATAACTGTGTAAATAACTTCATTGCAAATATCACACATGATATCTCTGAGTTCTGTGTGTTCAGTTGTTTTGCAAATAACAAAAAGTGTGTGTTCGCTTTCTATACCATTAAGGAATTTGAAGAATGTACAATAGATGACTTAGAGTTTTGATAAATTTGTATACAGAATTTTAAATTGTAAAATTACCACTGTGATATATTGAGTTACTGTTCTATATTGTACTGAACAACATTGAAATAGAGGGCCTTGACCATTCGTGTAGATGTATACAGAATTATAACTGTAATTTCTTTTGTATGAATTTTAATTGTAATTTCTTTTAACACAGTTACTATTGTTATTAGTTCATTCATTGTACTGTACTGTATTGTCTTGGGAAAACTAAAACTAAGTATATGATAATTGTACCTATGATAAACACTGCAAATTACTAGCTGTTTAGATATGTAAATGTATATGACGACACCAATTACATGTAAACATGTTTAAAGGCGAATAAAATATTCTATACTAAGACGTGTAAAAAATTTACAAACTTGATTGATATGCAAACTTGCGAAAATCATTTTAGCAATAAGGAGCATATATATATGGAAGATGATACTCCTGTATAGTGTCGTGAGGGTGGTTGTAGTAGCAGATCCTTCGGCGTGAAGTGAAGGTTAAGATGGCGGGGGAGGGGGGGGGGGGTAGTTGTTGGGACGGCCGCTAGGAGGCGCTCCTGTAGCGCGTACAAGCGGAAGCCGGGGGAAGCACGCAGGAGGTCTAGTCAGCGCTCAGTGTCTTGACGGACATCGAAGCGGAAGGTGCCATCTAGCTACTTACCTCTTCATACTACGCCGTTCTTCGCTACGCCGACTTTGTGTCCAGCTGTTACCGAAGCTCTACTACTGCAGCAACCCGGTGAAAAGGTAATATGCTAGCAGCGCGTAATTTATGCATCGCCTTTTGATTTGTTTCGTAGATATATTCACCGCGCGCACTTTTTTTTCTGTGGCTTCAAGTGCGTATTGGGATGCTACGCAGTTTGTTAAAGACAGTTTCTCGAGTGTATCGGAGGTTCTTATTCAGCGGAAATGATGCATTGTTAGTTAGAAATTTTTCGATTGTTTGAAGCGGCAGAACACTATGTTCTGCCACGAGGTAGTGACTTATGTGCTTTGTAGGATTATTTTTTTTCTGCTGAAATTCGCGTCTACTGTTCGAGTATCAGTTACGGGAGGGAGACTTTAATAATTCATTTAGAGCGTCGGGTTTGCCCACATACATGTTTTTTTTAAATTTGAAAAGAATTAGGGCAGGTTTGTCACTGAAGTCACTGCTATGTAATTTCAGGAAGAAGATATCTTTATTCCGCAACGCTTTCGCTATGCATGCTTCAAAGCATTTGCCTACCAGTATATTAATCTTTTATTTGATGACTGCTCTCGTGTGAAAGAACTAACTACGCATGTTTTTACGGCTATGCGAGTGCCTTATCGATGGTAGGCAATGAAAATCTCGTAATTTCAATACATCCTAATTCCAGTTACAAATAATGTCTTTAATGATGAACCACTTGGGCTATCAGACCATGTACTACTTTTAAAGACAGGAATTCTGTCTCTTCTATACAATGTAAAAAATAAAGGAACGAGGTTTTTATTGCCTACCATTCGTATTTTTTTCCTAATGTTGATGCTGAACGGCGAGTGTTTCGCCGAGATAGATGGAAAGTAACGATTGCCGCTTCACGATTTTGCTTTTTTTTTTTTGCAGGCATGTAGAGAGTGATACGCAGTTTGCTATGGATGATATGTTTGTCTCTATTTCATTTTCTCGGTGTGCACTTCTACGTAGCATGAAAGTGCTTTTCTTGTCCTACGTTTTATGGAGTTTTTGTTGGCCTATTACATGATTTTTAAGGAAGCGACTACGGAATTTTACGTATTGTGAAAATAATAATCAGTGGTGCGAGCTTATGCGGGAAGATTCCCTGAAATGTAGTAATGTCTTGTAGTATGACCAGTGATCTATTGTTGGTACTCTCTGGTTGTCATATTAAACGCGCTATTCGCGCACACTCAGCGTGTATTTACGTAAGCCCTTCTTAGTATTGTCGGCACCGTGTATGAAATTGTCTTTGTTATTCCTCTTTAAACTGCTGTACAACTTAATGTTATCATTCGAGCTAGGCGTATTGCAGAAGTAATTGTATAGCTGGCAGTAACAACGTTGGAGAAACCTTGTATGTCTGAAATATCCATTCTAGAAAACTTGTTTTCTAAAATCGTCACGCATTACTTACTGTCAAGTGAAAAATGTAGGGATACATCGTTATATACTTTTGTTTTTTATTGAATTTACCCTGTGTTATCTTTTGTGAAGTTAATAGCAGGGATGGTTATCATTTCACAGAGTTTTTGCTATCGTGCAGATTAATTCATGAATCTAAATGATCTTGGCTTCAAATATGTAAAAAAAGGTGCTCAGTAAATTTATTTGGGAATGTTTGCAAGTGAATGCTTAAATCTGACGTCTGATATCGCACTCGCTGAGGGCTTAAGCATTATAGGCGTGAAAGAGTTGAATTCCATTGCGGAGGTGTTTCTCTCTCTCTCTCTCTCTCTCTCTCTCTCTCTCTCTCTCTTTCTCTTTCTCTTTCTCTCTTTGTGGAATGCGTGATTTACTCCAACGGGTTTAGAGGATTTTGTTTTTCTATGATGTGCATTATTCTACTTTTTAAAAATTTTTGTTGTCACTAGCTTACATGCTAGATTCACCGGAGGCAATCAGAGTTTGCTGAAGATAGTGAATTTGATGTTGTTTAGCAATGATTAGTGACTGCATATGTTTCCTGTATCTTAAGGGTAGGTCTCCCAGCTTTGACGATTTCTGGTTGGACCAAGACTGTTTTGGCTTCCCAGAAAAAATCATATCAATCTGTGTAATAGAGCGTAATCAGTTCAATTTATTTGAATTCTTTATGTGCCTATTATTGATATTTCATATGTGGTAGCTGCTTGACACTTGGTAAACAGCGAATGGTCTTTCTCTGCGTTTTTATCCCTTTCCTTGCACCTACAATCGGGTGACTTGTAGCTCGATAATTGATGTCAAAGTATCGGCCGAAAATTTAGACTAATCGTGTATTTGTTTCTGGAATTCCAAAATGACGCTGGTTTATAAGTTTGCTGGCAACTAGCATTATAGTATGATATTCACTTTGCTGTGTATAGTTTTTTGTGTTCGTTAATAGTGAAAAAATTTCGGGGATAATATTGTTCATAAGAAGCTAGTTACCGTAAACCTTAGCGTGTCAATGCATATATGATAAAAAAAGGTGATAAAGGTAAGTGCTATGTGAAGATTTCAAAGTACTGGGCGTAATCTTGTAGTCTGTGGAAAATATTTTAATGCTTTAAATTGATAAGTGTAATGCAAGCCACTCTGAGTTTGGATATTGACCTGTCGGCGAAATTTTTTTCGGGTTTATTTAATTATTTCAGATCTATTGTGGTAGGTTATTGTCGGTTTGTGCGTAGGTTTTTTGCTTGTCCGCAGTTTCTGATTAACAGTTACAGTTCTAAGTATGAGGTCTTGTCTAAATGGCTGCTTCTTGTCCGTATTAGCCAAATAATGCCATGCATCGTTTGGCTGAATTCTGCAGCCGAAGTCCAAATCTTTATCTTACTTCAAAAATACATTTCTGAGACGTTCTATAATTTTGGTCCTTATAGCGATGTCATAAGTAGTCACAAACATTTCACAGGAAGTCATTCTATAGTAAAATGTATTTTAGTATCTTACCGGAAATAATTAACTTTCAGAGAAAATTTATATTTAATTTTTTGTCTGTTTTTATTTGTTCTTGGTCAGTTAAGCTAAGTGTTGATTTGGTAGAAATCAAACATTACGATAGGCCATTTCATTTTTTTCCGCAACTTATGTTTTCTCATACAAAGTGACAATTCGATATATGAAACAGTGCCGCGGCCACGTAAGTTTGGCTTGGTATGTTGTCTATTAAATAATTAGCGGTTTTGGAAGCTTAGGCTGCTCGTACATCGCTATGACAGTGAGGTTCATGGTCCCGTCTCGCCCATAACGTTTCAGTAAAACACTAGAAAATTACATTACCTTTGACTGAAATGTATGTTTTTGGGTAGATCAGTTTTGCGCCTTGAAAAGTAGGTGCACTTGGGAAATTGGCGACTGTACATCGTGTCAGGTTTCCCTTCAAGAAGACCTGGCCAAATACTTATGTCAATTGTGTGTAGAGGCCCAATGAATTGTCTAAATTTTACCACTGATAATTTCGTGACCTGTTATGGCCTTGGTTGATTGATAAAATTAATAACGTAACGCGATTTTTATACGTCTCAGCGCGACAGCTCCAATGTTGTCACAGCTAGGCGTCTGCTAGTCATTTGCGCTTCCCGGTTGAAAACTGGCAACAACGCTACCATCTGTCATAATATCTTTAGCCGACTTCAGTGTACAGTAGAGAGCGCGTTTCTAAAAAAAAATCAAAGCCGAACACGAAGTAGCAGTGTTGGACCGTTGGATCGCCTACATCAACTACATACTTCCAGGTATCAACTTCAAATCTAATTTAAAAACAATAGTAATGTCAACAAGCCCGATGATGGTGTCTAAACGTCATTTGTTCAGTGTGGTTTCTTGCCTTCCTCGAAAAGTGGCTATAAATTCTTGTATCTTTTAACTTTCCTGTTGTTCACGGCAGCTACTTAAAGTTACCTACTTGATGTAGCGGATATAATGGTTGAAGGCAGCAACTTTTATGTGTGCGATTGCGCCCAGATGATGATGTTTAAACAGAGCATAAAGGCCACTGCTCCCAGACAACAGTATGTGTTACGATGCCGATGTTCAGGATTAAACATTTGCAGCTGACAATTTGTTTACGTTGCCGTATTGGTATATCAATTTCCATGTTTTGTGTCTGGTTTCTGGCTGCTCGTGATACGCGCATACGTATACAGTACATGTATGAAAATAGCAGCCACCAGCAGTAGGGGTTCAAGCGTTATCCCCTCTGCTGCCGAAATGTCAAATGAGTTACTGAAATGATTGCCAACCAAATAGCCCAAAACGAAGGTGAAGGCTCGAGACAGTATGGTACAATATTTTGTACCGCATGTTGCGAGCTAACCAGGTTTTTTTAAACAAACGTTTTTATTAATTTCTTATTGTGACAGACGTCAATAACTTTTATGAATGAATATTGCGCCAATTCATGTGTCATTTAATACCGGTATACTTATGTTTTATAGAGCCAGGTATGACATAAATTTTTGCTGTTATTGACAGGATGTCAAACCAGTAGGTGTACCACCGTGCTGTTGGGTGTTAAGGGTTGACCAGCGATTGTCATCTTGAGACATAGCAGTCGCTCTTATCGCAATTACGATAACAACGGCGGTCGGTGGAAGTTTACCTTTTGACCGCAGCTGGTGATCTGTGCAAGCCATTTTCCCGCACAGTTGCCTTCACATATTATCTCTAGAGCGGTAAACTGCGTTTAACTGACGAATTTAAATAAAATATGTGCAAACTAGCATTAGCCTATTAGAAACAATGGATTTTTTTCTTAATTTTAAGATGACATATATCTGACTAGATTACGATACTTTTAGAAGCTGTTTCAATGTGTATCTGACGAGATTACGATACTTTTAGAAGCCGTTTCGACGTTTAAAAATTGGATCACTGGTTGTAATGTGGGCGGAAATAAAATATATTCGTGGATATGGCTGGGGGAGGGGTAAAGAGTTTGGGGCTCCTGTCCCTCCCCCCTACGCCGTTATATACGCCAATGAAAGTGTATGACAATAATAATGCCAACATGCTATGAACAACTACATTTACAAAAGAACAGATGTCCGATACACGTATATATACAAAGTCATTATTTCAGTATTAATAATTATTTAAGTAAGCCATGTTTAACAGAGTACTTTTTCTTAAACTTCTTTACCCATGCAGATATATACCACTGTTAATTTGGATTTACGGCATTGTTTGCGAAAATTAAAACTAAAAACGTGAATCACGTGCATTTTATAAGTGACACACGAATAGTTCACCAATGCCCTTGGCAGTTTATTTTTTCAATGACAATTGTAGATCGAAAATCATCGGCTGAGACAGAATCTGATAGCTCTATTTCTGAATCATTTAGCGTCTAGTAAAAGTACCAGAATATCAGTGCCGCAAAGGGGTCTAAAAAAAAAAGAGACATTTGTATAGTGCGAAAAATGGGAATTCTCCATAAATCAAGTGTGAGGTCATCCACATGAGTACCGGTACCAAAGAAATTCGATAAGTCACACGGATCGGTACAGCTACTTAAGGGTATATTACACGGAGCGTATTTGGTTGCCAGTCGCTGGCGTCTGTTGTCGCTGGGCGTATTGGCGAATAGCGAATGAATATGCTGACGCAATGACAGGCAGCGACTTCAGGCATTAGCATCTTCGTAAAAACAATTGAAAAGTGACGTAGCATATTGCACATTGTTTTAGAGGTTAGGTGATACCAAGCAGTTCTGTTTCCCGCCAAACAAAATATGAAGTGGAATTGTAATCAAATTTCTGGAAATTTATCAAGGTTTTCCAGTATTATAGGACGTTGAAAATTATTATTTAAGTACTAAGCTAAAGACTCTCAAATTAACCAACTGTTTTGACGAATGACGAAGACTGAAGATCTCTTGCGGGGCATGGATACCAAACACCCAAAAACAAAAATCAAAACAATAAAATATCTCATGTTCATTATATTTCTGTAGGCAGAAGGATCTCCACACAATAATTCTCTCAAAAGATTTGCAGAAGCACTATATTAATCCCGCCTCTCAATTCACTTTCTTATCCATTTTCTTTTATTTTTTCCTACTTTTCCGTTTTACTTTTGGTAGATTGTTCTTTTAAGGCTGTTGCGAGAAACGCATTGCCAGTATTTATTACTTCCTTCAACATCTTGATTGGACTGATGGCTACTTTAAACGCTCCTGTATGACACGGGGCGACCAACATCTGCGAGCGATCAAAAACGCCAGCGACCGGCGTCTAAAGTAGCCCACTCTTCAACTTCAGTCGCTCGCGTTTCGGAGCAGCGACTTTGTTCGCTATCCTTGTTTACACGGAGCGAATTTAGCAGTTGCCTCCAAATTCGCCAGCGACTGGCGACCAATTAATTTGAACGACCACCTAGGTAGCCTAATATCGAAATTCGTGGGGAGGAAGCGAGATGTTGTAAGGAAAGAAATAATATTAAAGACGCGTAATTAAATATCAACATATGAATTTGGGTGCGCACAAAATGAATTTTCAACAACGAACGCGCATTTTGAAGTATTATTTATTGTCCATAAGTTATAGTCCCGTGGGCTTTAGTAAGTAGCCTGTGTAAATGCGGCATGCGTGTCGCAAAAGATTGCCCAAAGCCTGTATTTGAAGGCGCAACAAATCTACTGAAGACTGCCTACAGTGTCCGCCTACTCCTATATTATTGTTGTGCGGTATGGGGTCCATACCACATAGGATTGACGGAGGGCATTGAGACCGTTCAAAGAACGGCAGCCAGTTTCGTTTTATTGCGCAGGATAGAGTCGGGTCGACTACCGCTTCAAAAAGGCATATTTGTTGTGGCGAGATCTAATTAGTTTCGATCACCAGATTTGCCCTGATGAAATATATTTTTTTTCTCTCATTTACATAGGAAGTAATGGTTATGACAATTAAATAAGAGAAGTTAGAGATCGAAAGGTTTGAGCGTTTGTTTATACATATTGCTTGAAAATGGTTCGAAGAAATTTCTGATGCATATCCCTCATGTTTTGTATGTTAAATTTTTATTAAATATTTAAAATTATTTAAATATTTAAAGGTTGTCTTTACGGGTTTGGGAATCTGTATAGGCCCGCAAGTAATTATTTTGTACTGTTCATTCAGTTTCCATAATGTGTTAAAAAGTTTTCTTGTTGCCATGATTATTTTTCTACTTGTTAGTTTGGGGTGTGTGGAAAATTTTTCACACGCTTGCAAACATTTTGATGAGTTTATGGGGGTATGTAGTCAATTATAGGCTTCATTCAGTATATATTCACTAGAATCGACCAATAGCGACAAATAATATTTTATGTTTAAAATATTCGCCACTAATCTTGTTACTGGATAGATCTTGTTCTTTCTCTGAAGCACATTCGTTATTTTGTACTCTTAAATTTTAAGAGGGCTGTCGTTTTCCAAGTTCAAACTGATATTTTGTCCAAGATTGTCAGTATATTCATAGTATTGTGCAACAATAATATCCTGCAGTTTATCACAGTCATATTTCTGGTTCTGGAAGATTCTGTGCACTGACCCATCTCAGTGCTTCACAATTGGGATTTAGCTTTGTGACATCACATAGATATTCGGCTGCAAACTATAACCTTGCTTCTAACTTGCTTCACTTATCTGCAATTTCATCATAGCACTGTGTTACAATTCCGATATGTGCACACCTGTCGCAGCACTTCCAAATGACTGTATTGTTACTTTGAAAGGACTCAACCCCCCCCCCCCCAACAAAGTTTCTTTTTTCCCATGTTTGTGTGTGTGTGTGTGTGTGTGTTTACCTTACTAAAGTCTCTCATAAACTGGGCCATGCCCCTCCCAATCCAAAGTCCTGCAGTTGCTCACTACCGATGAGCAACATAACAAATAATTTGTAACAACAAATTTAGCTTGCCAGAAAATTATCATCGTAAAGTGTCCTACTTTTTACAAGGAGCTAATTTGTTTCTTTTTCTTGCAGGTATTTCTGATGGATCACTCAAAGCCTGAACATCAGCAACGGAAGCATAATGCCGATCAGGCATCTAGTCAGCCAGAGTGAGTGCCTACTTCATGCCTCTTTCTGTTCTTAATGTTGAGAATTTTGTTGACATGGCAAGTTATTTAGGGTAAAAATAACAATGGGAATCCAATGGCCAAGTTTGTTTAACGTGTCATTAACTATGCCTATTCAATGCAAGTCCTTGAATGTGATATGTCATGTGTTTTGTACTGCAAAATAGACACTGCAACTCTACCTCCTTCATAGGTGTCAGTGTATTCCTATGCACCCTGCAGAAGTTTATTGTGTTTTTTAATATGCATGTGGATATGGTAGTGTCACTGTGGATAGCTTAAGCTGTAGTTTTACTTGCATGTGGGCTTTCTAGTTCATTTAATGTAAATTCAACCCTTCTTTTCTTATTTTGATGCTTTCATTTTTTCCCATTTGATACATTTGCACAAAATGACATGTAGTTTGTGAAGTATATTTACAATACAGCCTGTATTTCTATGTTATCTACTTAAATTTTCCATGTGGTCAGTCTGAGATGAGTCCTTTTCTTGACACAGATTTTAGCAATAATGTAGCGTATTTCAGTCCACATACATCAAGATCATTAATATTTAGAAAAGCTTTAAAATTTTCTTAGGCAGCACGTATATTTTGGATGCTTTATGTGACATATCTTTAGTAAGAAAGCTTACAGTGTCCTATGTTTTTGTCAGAGGAGACAATGACTTCATCCTATTAAAAAAAATGACAGGGGACATTTCTCACTCTTTTATGTTCGTTAGACCTGTACTGTTTCATTGCAGAGTATGGAATACTCCATAAGATGTGTTACCAAGATAAATAGTCACAATTATTGAGTAGACAATCTCAAAAGTTTTCAAATGCTGCAGTTCAGTATTGTAGTTGTGGAACTAATTTGTTTCCATGAAACTCTGCCAAGATCAATTTCAAAAAGAGAAAGGTAGTGAAATGAAAGAAGAATCAAACATGATTTTTACGTCAATGTTAATGAATAGTGGCTATCCCCTAGAATGCTAGTCATACTTTCTATTGTTAGTCGAGACATGTCAGTGTTCTGTGTCAATGTTTTACAGTAATTTGAAGACTACAAAAACATATTATTATGTACTTCGCATTATCAGTTATTTCTTGCCAAGAAAAGGAACTTTCCTAACAGTGTTAAGGTACCATCATTACGGCACATTATTGTTTTATTTTTTGAAGTATTCACTTTTCCAGAATGCTACCAGCTAGTCTTGAAATCTTCCATTTGTACACTATGATGTCTATGGAAGTTTACCCCTGTTTTTCTAATTGAACACATATCAGGTTGTTTCATAAATCATTCTTACTGCATCACTAACTATTGTTGTTGCATATCATTTACTTTTGAGGACTAGTGACACAGTGGCTAAACTGCTAGGAGGGAAAATTTCAAATCCTTATCTGCTCATGTTTCCCATGGGTTAAGTAAATCACACAGTTGTTTGGGAACTTAATTGCCCAATATCATCTTTTCCTGGCCCAAATATTATCACTGGATACACAACTGGAATGGTTATAATCTGTGAAAATCAGGACAGTCTATTATAGCTAAGTTGGAAACTCCGTATGTATGGGTCATGTTGTTCTTATGACCCTTGTGTCCTCTGAAAAAAAAGTTATGAACAACTGATTACTTTAATATTATAGAAGGAAGTATTCCTGGTGGGAAAAATGTGTATAAAAAATAGAGATTGTTAAACTAACCCAAAGCACAGGCTCGTAGTCAGATACACAAATAAAAACACACACAAGCACAAAAATTCAAGCTTTCACAACTGTTTGTTGCTTCATCCTGTCTCTTTTCCAGATGAAGTAACGAACAGTTGTGAAAGATTGAATTTTTGTGTTTGTGTGTTTTTGTGTATCAGTCTACAACTCTGTGCTTTGGGTAAGTTAAACGATCTCTATTTTTTATACATATTGATTACTTTCATAAATACACAATGGTGAACTTTGTTTCCCTTATGGTTGTAGAGAAGTCAAAGGAAAGGATACCGAGTTCAGATCCATATATGTGAGATTTATTTTTATTCAGAACTAGTGTTGCTATCATATTTTCTTTCATGAATTGATTGCACTGCTGTAGATGGTGTTTCTCATGTTCAGTTTTATATTTGCCTCTTGTCTATACTGTTTTCCATTTGAGCTCATAGAGTAGATATGCGCACTGTGTGGAAAATCATGCTGATGTCATACGCCTCAAATCTGTCATTATTAATCTTTATTTATTTGCCTGCAACAGTGTAATTTATTCATTAAAATCAATGTGGGAGAAACACTAGCTCTGAATCGAAATATAACTGAAGTCTATGTTTTCTACGAATCATGTCCTTTTTTACTGTTTCATTGCAGGTGTGCGTTTAATTACACGTCTCAAATATTATGTAAATAGTAACCAAATTTTCAGAACAGGTAGTGCCCATTGTATAAGAGTTAATTGCTACAAAAGGAACTATAGGAACTTTTTTTTTTTTTTTTTTTTGCCTATACATATTCATTAGGGTTAAATAAAAACACTTTTCTTTGGATTTTAATTCAATTTAGTCCCTAGTTATGAAAATTTTAACAGTTAGTTGATTGTGATACTGTCACAAATTGATAGCCAACTGAACAAATTGGGAATCAGCTAGGAGATCATAGTACTTTCTTCAAGAGTTTTGTCATTGACATATGTTGTCTCTGTAAACGTGAGTATAGTGTGGCGTTAGGTTTACCATGCGGGTTTCAAACGTTATTACTGTGCTAATACATTTTGCATGTGGTTCACATGATTTATAAACACCATTTCATCTCTGATGACTACACTGTCAACGGGATGTTAAACCCTAAGCTTCCTTCCTTCATAAACATCATTCATGACATTTTCCATTTAATATTGGGAATGAAATTGGTGTTAAGAACTGAAGTAGCACTACCCATCATTGCAGTGCCAACAGTACCAATAACTTGCATTGTGGGATGACTTCCTACTATGATATAGTGAAAATGTCTCAGAATGTGGTACTTGTGGTGGTTTTCTCCTCAATGAAAATCAGCCAGTTACATATATTGCCTACAGAAATCAAATTTCCTAAATAAGTAACCCTTTAGCTTGTGTGATCGGTGGAACACTCACCCAGTGCTATTTTTCTCTATGACAGACAGAATTCTAGGCATTTCAGCAATATAGCCTTAGTTTATGATCACCCCTCATATTAATTGTACAATTAAAACATGAATAGTAAATAGTGACTGATCAGAATTGTTGCTTGATGATACCAATCATTGCAAGCTGGGCTGGTATGCCAGTTGTTGTGGAAGTGGTGTTTATTCGTCATATTGCTTTTAGTTCTTACTGTTGAAATGAGTATCGCATTAGACTAGTTATGTACTGCTCTTTATAATTGGCACATAAAATTACATTTTAAACATTATAATGGGTAAAAATTGATGTTCACATTATGTGTCACATGAAAGATGTAGTGCTCAGTATCTGTTTGAGCTTTTCAGGGTAAACATTGCAAAATCAACATTGTGCATAACTGCCAAAACACTACAAAAATATGCCTCTTGACTCTAAAGAGAAAGGCCTAGAATATTCCTACTTTATGATTAGCGATACTTTATTTCACTGACTTTCACATATTGTGAAGAGAATGTCATAAGTAATGGATTGGTATGTCAACAGAACAGCACCTGATACACTGGAGGGACAGAAAGGAGGGCCACAGGAGTCTCAAGAGTGCCAGAAATCATTGGCAGCACCTAAAGTGACATCTCGGGGCGAAGGTCAGTTCGGGCCAGTAGTGCCTCCGTACGCACCACCAACGGCATCTGAACCATCGTCGCGAGTGGAGGCATCTGCATTGGTGCCCGGACAACGGAGAATACACCCGCATGTGGTGGTCCAGCCTCAGGCAGAGCAACAAGGCAGGCTGCAACTATCCCCAATGGAGTGGCCAATGCCAGGGGAATTCTACCCACGTAACCGCCGTAAAAATTCACAGGATTTTGAATCCTCGGTACAACAGCATCAGTTGCTTACTAAGTCACCTGGGGCAGTGCAGGGCAATGAGAATGAGTGCACTGTTCAGCGCACACAGGCAGAAGTAGATCGGCAGCCTGAACAGCATATGTGAGTACAACCACTTTTAGTGTAGGACATTTCTGTTTCACTGACGCTATTCTCCTTGTTCTGAAAGCAAAGCTATTACAAATGTCTTTTTACCCATGTGAGTATTAATTTTGTTTTTTATGTTACTCCGTCAGTAGAGTATTTTTTTCTATTATTTTATTTTATTTTAACAATATTTTGGAAGGGATATGTGTTATTCACTTCACTGAAATCACAACGAGTACCAGGAAGGCAAACTTAACAAGCTTCTCAATAATTCTTAGCTTTTGGCTAACACACAGTCACTCACACACAGACAGACACATATGTCTCACACATATATTCTTTAGCTCTTGTGGTGAGACTGCTATATGTGTATCCCTGTGGAAGCAGCAAATAAATGGTGCTGGGGTTGAAGATGTAGTATAAGGAGGGAAGGGAGGGATGCAAGGTATGGGAGAGGGAATTTATTGCTCTCTCACCACAGCTGCTGGAAACAACTATCATGTAAGTTTGAGTCTGTGAGAGACTATATGGACTGAAGGCTCATAGTTATTGAGAAGCCTTGTAAGTGGACCTTTCTGGGACTTATCATGATGTTCTGTTGTGATGAGTAGCAGTATACCATCTTAAAAAGATTATTATTATTATTATTCATCTTGGTAATCTAGTCACTTGTTGACAATATTCTGTGAGAATATTTTTAAATATGTATCCATAACATCATCACTAGAGAATGCCATTTGTTTGTTGCAATTATTAGTGTGTCATTTGCCACAGTTTTATGTTATAGCCAAAGGAGAGGTGAGAGAACTAACAAAAATGACCATATTCTTACAGAGGTGTCAATGCAAAACAAGAAATTGCCCATGTTGGTGAGGAGGCAGGTGAAATTCTCCATAATGATGAGGAGGTAGGAGCTCCAGAAGTCTTCCATGATGTCAAATTGGAGAATGAAGATACCCAGAAGACAGACTCAATAAAGGCAAACTACGAAAAAGAAAATACACAAAGTGTACCATGCTGCAATCAGTCTGTTAGTGCAGAGCCTGTAAACCCGTGCCCGAAAACTTCCAGCAGTGATCAAGCCACTGAGGATATAGCGTGAGTGACTGTTACAGGCATATCATAATTACAGCAAGACTTCATGAGGAACGTGTATCTATGTTTTGCTTACAATCATATTTCATAACTACTCAATGGAAGATGTATGCTATCCAATTCTTAAGAGATTTTATATTCAAAAATATTCAGCTTTTCTGCAGACAAGTAGGATGTACAGTGAGAAACAAGAAATTATGCACCATCTCATACTGGACTTATAATTCTGATTCGACACTTAGAGACTGACTTCCTGAAATTAGTGAGAGAAATCCTATATAAAAGGCATTGTGAAACCTTAACTTTTCTCAGCATAATGAATGTTCAAACAACTTATGAGTATGCTGCCAGGTGATGTCGTCGACAACTGCCAATATTTCGACAGGAGGAAACCCTACCATTCGCAAGGCACAACTGCACTCAAGGAAGCAATGTGTAAGCATATTTAATACCTTGGTCTGCAAACAGTAAACAAGGAAGATAACACACACAGTACAAGTCACTGCAGAGTCAACACAACCAAAGGTGACCAAACTTCAAAAATATTGATAGTGACTTAATCAACAGGTAAGGCAGCATTAACTGTGTCCCTCTGTTTTTAGACGAGAGACAGTGCCGGATTCCAAGCAGATTTAAACAAAAACCACCATCCCTGTTTATAAGGTTGCTTGAATTAATTTTCTCTGTTTTTTGACAAGAGACAAAGCAACCTTATAAACAGTGATGGTGGTTTTTGTTTAAATTCTACTTGGAATCCAGCACTGTCTCTTGTCTAAAAACAGAGGGACAAAATTAATGCTGCCTCACCTGTTGATTAACAGTCACTATCGATATTTTTTATGTTTGCTGATCTTTGGTTGTGTAGACTCTGCTGGGACTTGTTATCTTCCTTGTTTACCCTTTAAAAACTGAGGTATTAAATACAAATGCACATTACTTCCTTGAGTGCAGTTGTGCCTTGAGAATGGCAGGGTGTCCTCCTGTCGAAATATCGGTGGTTGTCGACGACATCATCCGGCAGCATCCCGTCAGTTGTTTGAACATAAAATGCATTGCCTGTTGGGTAGTCTCTTACTTACTAATTAACATAATTTCATAGGCACTATGACACACATTTATGATAAATTCACCATGGATTTGTGAATCTCGTCATGCACAGAACAGCTAACACCTCATGTTAGTTGTAACATGTGAGTTGAAGAGTAACAGTACAGTATGGAGCAATTGATCTACAAGTATGGCCCAACTTTCTTAAAATGGTGTGACCACCCCAATCTGTGGATCTATTCCTGTGTGTTTCAGGAAGACCGAGAATTAGGTTGCTTGTTTCATAATAAGGATTGGCCAGCTCCTCCTCTTCAGCAGTGCCACCACACTTCATTAGCATGTACTTGTTCTTCCCAAGAGACTGCCGTTTCCAGCCACAGGGTGTAAACACATTATTACTTTATTAAAATTATTTTTTGAGTGACATTCATTGAGTCAAGTGGCAGGGAGTGGACTCCAACCAATTGTAGTTCTAATGACAGAATGATTTTCAGGATCTGTCATTGGGACAGACATCTTTTATGAGAAATATTGCATATTCCTTTCGTTCAATAATTAACTATCTGCAGTGCTGTAATGTTACACATTTACAACAGAAGAGTTGAATGTGTAGTTGAGCCTGGCTAGTCATGCTTTATGCACAGTGATGGTAATATTTTATGCAGTGTACATGAGTTACCAGGGCTTGGTTACTGCACTGAAGATTGTCAGTTATTGTTCAAGATTGATATGCATTGTTTGTGGAGAAATATTTCTTATCATAGTGATGAATGACGAAATTCATTGTTTCATTAATACATATGCATTGGGCTTGCTCTTCACACATTTGTAGTTCTTTCTCATGCATCAAGTGCTCACTTTGCTGCTTGTTTTGTAGGTTGCACACAGCACCTTGTGAAGAATTACTGTTTATTTTTTTTCCTTTAATCTCTATCTGCTTACTTACCAGCTCCACATCTTGTGGGCTCTCCAGCCATGCAGATTTATGTTTTCTGTGATTTTCGTAAATCAGTCCAAGCAAATGCCTGGATGGTTCCTGATTTTTTTCTTCCATCCTTACCCAAACAGTCTAAGAGAGAGGCTCTGCCTCTAATGACCCCTCTGTCAACAGTGTTTTAAACCATAATTTCCTTTCCTTCTTTTGCTCTCTCTTACAGTCTCCTCCTGCCCATCTCGCACCTCATTTTCTCATTCATTCACAGTCTCATCTCTGGCATCTCTTTTTTGTCTCTCTATTTGTCTTTCCCTCCCTCCCTTCTTGACATCACTGAGTCCGTCTCCTCCCCCCTCCCTGTGCATGAAATGTTACATATATCAACCAACTTCCATGGTCATCAATGAAAGTACCTCTGCCATGGACTGTATGGTGACTTATGCAGTTTAAAGGCCTTGTTCATGACAACAAACATACATGTGTCAACTTTCATTGTGATCTGTCGAATGATATCAAAGTCAATTGCAAGGTATCCTCTGGTGGCTGACAAAAGTTAACCTGTTTGTTAATTCAGGGTATAAGGTATCGCCATTTCAAATTTCATCCAAATGCGACTAGACATTTTACTGGACAGGAGTAACAAACATACACACTTATGGTCTCATTTATAATACATGTACAAGGGTAAATGCTTGTATGCCTATTGATAGTTATTGTATCAAAGCATTTGTATATTTAGTTGATAGTGGAACAAAGAATAAGACAAGGATGACTCCCTCTGTTACAGGTCATCAGGAGGTTCGACACCCACATTGATACCAGAAGACTGCACTTCTGATAAGGGCAGTTCCACTGAGTCTGTAAGGACTGTGCTGGCAGCTGAGAGCGGGCTGCCACAAATTGATTTGGCAGCTGGAGGTATATTTTTGCCAGAAAAAACGGTTTTTGCCCCGAACCATTGGGGTACCCACACATACCCAACTTCATTTTCATATGATCCTTTATCATATGAAAACTTCATTGGGCGTGTACCCGACATTCTTCTGCCAAATAATTTCCCTCCCAACTCAACATTTGTGCCCAGGATTGCGAAGAAGGGACTCTTTCTGAGGCATGAACTTCCTTGCAGTAACAATTATCCCGGTGTTCACAACAATCTTCCTATGTATGTTGTGCAACCACCATATTATGTGCATGCTGCACAACAGTCCCAGATTAACTATTACCCGGTGCCTCCTAACCAACAATGGCAAACAGCTCAACGGTGGGAACCAATGATGCAGCTGCAGCAAGCAATTAGCCATGAAGACCTAACTGAATTGCAGCGACAAAATATGATGCAAGGCCAACAAAGAGTGTTCCTGCATCAAGTACCTGATACAAACCAACAACAGGTTCGACCTATGGTCCATTATCCACCCATCATCCAGCAGCAAATAGAAGATCAGAACCAAATGAGCCAACGAGGGGTGTTCCTGAATCAGATACCAATTACCGAACCCTTAGGTGTGACTCAGGAACATACACCAGTGTCTCAGCAGTCACATGTGGTTGTGCTGCCTCAAGCGCCACCTGTGTCCCAGCAAAGTTATATGATGCGTTCACCTCCAGGCACAAACTTCAAGGAAGAGAACTCTATGCAGGCAATGAGCCCACAGCAGTTCCCACCTGTGATTAGCCTTGCACATAAGAAATTGCAGCATCACCAGCAGTTACCAGCAAAACAGTTCGAGCAAGCATCCTCTCAAATGTCCCGGGCACCTCATCAGTTCCCACCAGTGTCTCACCAGCAGCTGCAACACCTGCGGTCTCAGGTGCCAGTTAGTTACACAATAACTGACACAACACCTCAGCTGAACGCGATCCAGAGCCAGCAGGGATTGATGCAGCACAGGCCTCCAGTTTTGCAACAGTTACCGGTGCCTCAGCATCATTTACCGGAGGCAGATCAGCATATCCATGCTGCAAATCGTGACCTACCTGTACACCCACCAAACATGGCAGTGGGTGAACAAAAAGTATTACCGGCTACCAAAATGTCACCAGAAACTGAAGAGAGGCAAGCCGGAGATGAGGAAGCTCAAGGGATCAAGAGGCCAGCTCGTCCACAGAGGCCTTGGGTAGAAGAAGTTGAAGCAGCAATGTTCCTTAAACAGGCAGCAATCAGGTCAGCAGACCCTGTACTTTCTGCCATACCACTTCAGCCAGACTTCAGTCGACCGCCGCCACCTATCGAGCATTTGGCCACTGCACTGAGAATTGATCAACCGTCAAAACCACAACAGCATCGTGCCATGGAACCCTCAAAACCACCACAACACCATCGTGCGAATGGTGCCCAGTGGCCAGAGCAGTACCAGGTCCCGCCGAGAATGCTTAATAATCACAATGGAAATAAGCAGTGGACAAATGTAAGTGTCTTCTTTATGCAAATAGAAAATAGATTTTATTAGTGGTAAAATAGATCGTTGTATATTTTGCATGGAGGTCAGTAAAAAATTAATGTGCTACAGTACCTGTTTAACAAATTAAAATGAATTCTGTATTACAGAAATGGTTATAATTACATTTCATGGTTACACATCTCACACATTACTGTGTGTCAGTCATTGCTCACATATTAGTGGCTGCACTGTGTCATGTTGTTATCAATGGCCCATATTGTTTAGTCTTCATTCATGTTGTAGATCAAGAATCCTAAAACTTTTGGCTGTTATCAATGGTCCATAATTATTGTCAGTAGCCCATAAAGTTTCTTGGCCAACGGGTGTGACAGAATATTGTAGGAGAAAACGAATCCTCAATGCTCATGCAATTGTAATCCTCTAAAAGATTAAAAAAATGTGTTACTTTATTTACAATCTGATTGTTACCCACCCATCAATATTAGTTGCAAAAGACTTTTTTTGAGTACATTCATAAGTGGAAGGAAAAGTATGAAAAATGCATCAATTATAGCAAAATCAGAAGTAGCTTTGTATTATGTATTGAAAACAAGGATTGTGTAACTTGAACATTATTAGCTGTTATAGCAATATTGTTTAATTTCTGAATTGCAAGGTTTTGTGAAGTTTATTCCCCCAGCCTTCTTTGGCTGTTTTTCATCAGTTGCACAAAACGATATTTTTTTTTAGTGTCACTAGCTTAGGATATCCGTGTTATTCACATTGTTTATCACTTGTTTCAGCCACCACCACTAGGAATACCATCTCGCCGTGGTCGAGGTGGTTGCTACACAACAAATATTGGTCAACCAGTAAGAGGACATGGAGCTAGATTTTCTGGCAGAAATGATGGTGAAAGTATGCAGCGGTAAGTTATCTATGCACACATAAATTACATCATGCAGAAGATCCTATAATGGTAGTAATAATGAAAGAAGACGTATCACATGTCCAGTGATATTCTGGGGTTTTCTTTAAAGTCTTTGAAGTGTCTTAGATTGTTCACTGGCAAATATATAAAGCTTAAATTTGATTTTTAACGTACAATTAAAGTTCCAATCATGTATAATTATATGAGTCATTATATTTTTACTTCATTTTGCACAGAAATAAGTTTAGAGATAGTTAGGCTAGTAATGAGATGCAAAAAAACAGATGTAACATAGAAGTGCTTTTATCCTTGTGTCAGGCTTTTGTATAATTATATATGGCAGTTAGATATTAAATGTTAAAACTCCACCTCTAAGATTTCAAATGAACCAAATGAAATTATTGAGATGAATACTAATAGTCTATCAGAAGTGCCATTATTTTTTTCTTTTGGTAATTTCTGCACTAGTAAATGAATACTGAGAGTTCTTTTAAAAAATTACCAAATTACAAAACACTTGTAAGGGGCCACATCGTAATATGGATAAGCTAGTGGTTTAAGAAGCCACTTGTTTTATATGATTAACTTCCTGTTAAGAGCCATCACCTACATGTCACATGATATTTTGCTGTACGTTATTCTTCAGGATATCCAGTGTTCCAATGTAGTGTAATAGTACATGTTCAATTGTTCCAGGTTTTCTGGCGAGCACGTGCATATGAATGGTCATGGTCCAGGCTCTGTACCTCCGACCCACATCAGCAGGTGAGTCATGTTAGCTTTAGCAATGTACATAGAACCCTTCTTTTCAGGATTAATTAAATTCATTATAATTCAGATATTAAAATTTCTGTAGTACTAGTTTGATTCGATTTGATTTTTCCAGGGAAGCCAAAATAGTCTTGGTCCAACCCACCACTGCCTGCACCGAAACTAAGTTTATTGTTCGGTATTGCTCCCTGTATATCTAGTAAAGCCAATCAATGCCCTTGAACAGTGCAACAAGTTCCTTTACCAGTTCTTTATTAGACACAATTTCTTTGGGGCTGGTTGTCCCAAATATTCTCTGCCTTTTATTCTCCAATGCAATGCATTTGAAGATTAGATGTGATGCAGTTTCATCACCGTCATCACAGAGCCTACATTTAGGGTCCTCTTCTGTTATTCCCATTGTACGTAGGTATTTTTTGAAATTCCCATGGTCTGTCAGCAATCCAACCATGAGTCTAATGTCTCTCCTGTTCAGGCTCAGGATTGCAGAGCTTCTTTTAAAACATGGCTTTGGCATCATTACCTTGCCATGTTTTTGTTGATGGAGTTTGGTCCAATATTCTACATGCTGTCTTCTGAGCCAGTTACGTAGCTCCAATTTGATCATTGCCTTGGTGATTGTCAGGACAGGTTCCGGTCCAATAAATGGAGTCTCTGCCCCCATTCTGGCTAATCTGTCGGCATGTTCGTTGCCACTTATCCCCGAATGGCCAGGGACCCACAATAGGTTTACTCTATTGCTTTCCCCTAGCTCCACCAGAACCCTGTGGCATTCTGCAACAATTTTAGACCTTGTTGCAGGAGTTGCCAGTGATCTCAGAGCTGCCTGGCTGTCCGAATATCTGTAGTACTATAGTAGGGTTTAATATGTTTTGACAAGGTCAGTTACTGTTGCAAATTATGCTTACCACAAATCAATTAGGTAGTTGTTGCTATAGATGCACTTTTTTACCCACTATTACCACATACTAGTTTGAACAAGCTGATTCTTCTATGATGGTATACAAGTATACTGTTAATATACATATTGCTATTTTGTCACAAATTGACGTTTTGAGACCATGGCATGTACAAAATACGGGTAGATTCTTGCAAAGAAGAAAGCACCAACCAGCCACTATTAATAATACTATTTATAGCATTATTAATGGTTGCTGGTTGGTGTTTTCTTCTTTGGAAGAATCAACATGCATGCATACATACATACAACATCTTGACAATGACGTTCAGTGAATAGTCCTGTAACATTGACGTAGATGAAATACATTCACCTTACTATTCTTCGAATTAGTAACCTGTGATAATGATGCACTGCTGAGCTCTTTGATACATGTCCTGGAAACTTTGCATGAAGTCTTCCTTTGGTATGGTGTTAAAAAGGCTCATCAAATTTCATTGGATATATTTAAATCTCTTTCTTTTCAAAGCAGTTTGAGTTGAAGGAATAGGAAGAAGGTTGCAGGATTGAGACCCAGCGAGTATGGTGGATTTTTAAGTTGCTCCTCCCCCCCCCCCCCCCCCCGTCTTTTTTTTTTTTCCAGTAACTGATGACATTTGACTGTGTGTGGATGAGCATTGACGTGAACAATGTACCAGGTATCTTGTTCTGTGTACTTGGGATCGTTTTCATTGAAATTTTGACATGTTACATGCAATGTCTCTGCAGGGTATGACTCTAGTACACACAGGAAGATTTCTGGAATTTGTTCATGTCAACACTCGCCCCCACACAATCATCAATATCATCAAACAGTTCCTGGCAAAAAAAAAAAAAAAAAAAAAATTCTTCCTATTGCATCAACTAAAACTCGCTTTGAAAGGAATAAGATTTGACAATATTCCTGGCATTCATTGAAATGTTATGAGGCTTTTGAACACCATCTCAAAGGAAGTCTTTTCACAAGTTTCCATGCATAGCAGAGCTCAGCAGTGCATAGTTATAGGAAGTGACTATTTCAAAGGATAGTAAGATAACTGTAGTTCATAGTTCATCTAGATTAATTTTACAGGACTATTTACCAGTCAATGGTTGTATTTTCTATATCACCTTATTGTTTGTTTGATTAATGAAAGGAAGTGTTGTTGTATATTGTATAAAATGATGCCTTGCTTATAGCTAAAAAATGCCAGTGGCTGGGAAAGAAGTTTAAAGTTTAAATTGCTGCAGACCAGTTAGGATTTCTTTATACCACATAAGTCCTGTTTATTACAGTGTGGCAATATTTGGTATCTTACAAGATTAGAAAGTATTGTGGACATAAATTTCACCTCAGGTCAGTGTTTGTACACTTTTTTGGAGAAAGAAAACTGGATAAATTATTGTTATCAGAGCCAACTACAAAGATATTGTATCCCTGCCAAGTTCTCCGGTTTTCCCAGAAAATTTCCAGATTTTGGTGTTGTTGTTGTTGTGGTCTTCAGTCCGGAGACTGGTTTGATGCAGCTCTCCACAATACCCTATCCTGAGCAAGCCTCTTCATCTCCACATAAGAATGACAACCTACATCTGTCTGAATCTGCTTACTGTATCCATCTCTTGGTCTTCCCCTGCGATTTTTTCCCCACACACTTCCCTCCAACGCTAAATTAACAATTCCTTGATGTCTAAGAATGTGTCCTACCAATCTATCCCTTCTTTTAGTCAAGGTATGCCAGAAATTCCTTTTCTCCCCAATTCTGTTCAGTACCTCCTCATTAGTTACGCGATCCACCCACCTAATCTTCAGCATTCTTCTGTAGCACCATATTTCAAAAGCCTCAATCCTCTTCCTGTCCGCACTGTTTATCGTTCATGTCTCACTCCCATACAAGGCAACACTCCATACAAATGCCCTCAGAAAGGACTTCCTTAGGCCTAAATCAATATTCGATGTTAACAAATTTCTCTTTTTCAAAAACGCTTTTCTACCCATTGCCATTCTGCATTTTATATCCTCTGTACTGCGCCCATCATTTGTTATTTTACTGCCCAAGTAACAAAACTCATCTACCTCCTTTATTGCTTCGTTTCCCAATCTAATTCCTTCAGCATCACCTGATTTTCTTACACTGCACTCCATTACCCTAGTTTTGCTCTTGTTAATGTTCATCTTATATGCACCTTTCAGCACACTGTCCATTCCATTCAATTGCTCTTCCAGGTCCTTTGCTGTATTTGACAGAATTACTATGTCATCGGCAAAACGCAATGTTTTTATTTCTTCCCCCTGAACTTTTATTCCTTCACCAAATTTCTCCTTGCTTTCCTTTATAGCTTGTTCAATGTACAAATTGAATAACATTGGAGAAAGGCTACAACCCTGTCTCACTCCCTTCCCAACCACTGCATCCCTTTCATGCCCTTCAACTCTGACAACCGCTGTCTGGTTTTTGTACAAGTTGTAAATAACCTTACGCTCCCTATATTTTACTCCTGCTTGCTTCAGAACTTGAAAGAGTTTATTCCAATCAACATTGTCAAAAGCCTTCTCCAAATCTACAAAAGCTAGAAATGTAGGTTTGCCTTTCCTTAATCTATCTTCTAGGATAAGCCGTAAAGTGAGTATTGCCTCCCGTGTTCCTACATTTCTCCTGAACCCAAACTGATCTTCCCCGAGGTCGGCTTCTACCAGTTTTTCCATTCTTCTGTATATAATTCGCGTTAATATTTTGCAGCCATGACTTATTAAACTGATGGTTCTGTAGTTTTCACACCTGTCTGCACCTGCTTTCTTAGGGATGGGGATTATAACATTTTTCTTAAAGTCTGAGGGTACTTCACCTGTCTCATACATCTTACACACCAGGTGAAACAATTTTGTCATGGCTGGTTCTCCCAGAGACTTCAGTAGCTCTGAGGGAATATCATCTATTCCAGGGGCCTTGTTTCGACTTAGGTCTTTCAGGGCTCTGTCAAATTCTTCTCTCAGTACAGTATCTCCTATTTCATCTTCATCTACATCCTCTTCCCTTCCTACAATATTGTCTGGAAGTTCATTTCCTTTGTAGAGCCCCTCTATATATTCTTTCCACCTTTCTGATTTCCCTTCTTTGCTGAGAACTGGTTTTCCATCAGTGTCCTTGATATTCATAGAGCTGTTTTTCTTATCTCCAAATGTTTCTTTTATTTTCCTGTAGGCTGTATCTATTTTTCCCCTATTTATACATTCTTCTACATCCTTGCATTTGCCTTCTAGCCACTCCTGCTTAGCCATTTTGCACTTCCTGACAATCTCATTTCTTAGTCGTCTGTACTCCATTTTGCCTGTTTCATTTACTGCATTTTTATATTTTCTCCTTTCATCGATTAAATTTAGTATCTCCTGTGATATCCAAGGATTTTTTGTAGGTCTTTCCTTCCTACCTATTTTGTCCTCTGCTACCTTCACTATTTCATCTCTCAATTTTACCCATTCCTCCTCTACTGTTTTATTTCCCCCCGTTTCTGTCAATTGTTGCCTAAAGCTCCCTCTGAAATTTTTAAGAACCTCAGGTTCCTTCAGTTTATCCAGGTCCCATCTCCTTATTTTCCTACCTTTTTGTAGTTTCTTTAGTTTAAGCCTACAGTTCATAACCAACAAGTTATGGTCAGAGTCTATATCTGCCCCTGGGTATGTCTTACACTGTAGAACCTGATTCCGAAATCTATGTCTTACCATTATAAAATCTATCTGATATCTTCCGGTGTCTCCTGGTCTCTTCCACGTATACAACCTTCTTTTGTGATTCTTGAACCAGGTGTTTGTTATAACTAAATTATGTTCTGTGCAAAATTCTACCAGGCGGCTTCCTCTTTCATTCCTTTTGCCCAGACCATATTCACCTACTATCTTCCCTTCACTGCCTTGTCCTACTACCGAATTCCAGTCTCCCATAACAATTAAATTTTCCTCTCCCTTAATTGTCTGAATAATTTCCTTTAGCTCCTCATATATTTCTTCGATTTCCTCATCATCGGCAGAGCTAGTTGGCATATAAACCTGTACTACTGTTGTTGGTGTTGGCTTCGTATCTATCTTGACAATGATAATGCGATCACTGTGCTGGTCATAGTAGTTTACCCGCATTCCTATTTTCTTATTCATTATCAATCCTACTCCTGTGATACCCCCAACTGATTTTGTATTTATAATCCTGTACTCACCTGACCAGAAATCCTGTTCATCCTGCCACCGAACTTCACTAATCCCCACTATATCTAACTTCAACCTATCCATTTCCCTTTTTAAATTTTCTAATTTTCCTACACGATTAAGGGATCTAACATTCCACGCTCCGACCCGTAGAATGCCAGTATTGTCTTTCCTGATGATCACATCCTCCTGAGTAGTCCCCGCCCGGAGATCCGAATGGGGGACTATTTTACCTCCGGAATATTTTACCCGAGAGGATGCCATCATCATATGTTCATACAGTAGAGCTGCATGTCCTCGGGAAAGGTAACGGCTGTAGTTTCCCCTTGCTTTCAGCCGTTCGCAGTAGCTGTGTGGCAAAGCCACATTAGCTGATGTTACAAGGCCAGCTCAGTCAATCATCCAGACTGTTGCCCCTGTAACTACTGAAAAGGCTGTTGCCCCTCTTCAGGAACCACACGTTTGTCTGGCCTCTCCACAGATACCCCTCCGCTGTGGTTGCACCTACGGTACGGCTATCTGTATCGTTGAGGCACGCAAGCCACCCCACCTCGGCAATGTCTGTGGTTCATGGGAGTGGATTTTGGTGTAGTTTTCCGGTATTCTCGATGAACGTAGTTTTTTCCGGATTTTTAATTCCCGAACTTCTTCTCCCCCTTTCGGTCTTGACTTCCAATCATAGCTGCTATTCTCAAATTAAAATGTTTGAAACTTGAATGAAAATTGACAGCTGATAATCTTGAGAATACCTTCTCGCAGACTATCGCTGCGCTTTAGTCATTAACTCAGTGTTCGAAACACAACCGGCAAAAGGCAATGGAATATTCTCTTAAGTGCAGAAAAGCTCATTTTTGTGTAGCGTGTGAACTGTTCCTAGTGTTAAGTGACAACGAATGAACACACATCAGCAAGTAACTTGTGTAAGCACCTAATTTCAGAGTTGGAAATTACTAGTCTTAAAATGTAGCTAGCCTACATGTTATGTGTTAATATTATTTGTAATTTTTTCTGTGCAGTCCTTTTTCACTATTTTTGAAGACGATGCAATTTGGGATATTCTGGATTTCTGTCTTTGAAAGTTGGCAGGTATGATGTTGCCTGCCAATAAAACAGTTTCAGTAACCATCCCTTCTATCTCCCTTCCTCTTTCACTTACTTGCAATATCAGGTGGAGTCAACCTTTTCCAAAATGTCACTCATTAATGAGGTTTTATTTTGACATTATCACATTTACTGAAGTGACAAAACTATGAAACTGGACAAACAGTTCATGCAGTGTAGCTGCTTGCATGCTAAACTAAGATTTGATACTTATTTATTATGGCTCCAACAATGTGAAATAAAAGAGATTGGGGAAAATATAATTAAAATAAATTACAAAGTAAATTATGTAGAGAAGCATGATAACAAGACTCACAATGCAAATGGTATTAACCATTTCATTCTTAGTTATGTTTGCAGATGAAACCATATTAGAAGCTACTGTATGCAGAATTATGTGTATTTAGTCTTTAAAGTCACATCCTAGAAAAGCTGACAGTGCTAGCTAATGTCAGAAGTAACAATATACCTTGGTACAAATGTGTGTTATGCCTAAACAACATTACATTAAAAATATATGTTCAATCAAAAATATTGAAGAATAATTTTTATAATTAGTGTATTGTGTTAATATAGAAAATACTGACTTTCTCCATATCTGAATATGGGAGTGAAAGGATTAATGAGAGGTCTGAAGGAGACAGGGGGAGTAGGGTTATGATGCCAAGCAGCTTTCCACCAGTAAATATCACATTGTATGCAACTCAAAGGACTGGGAAGTGAATGTTTTACTTAGTTTTTCTCAGTGATACTTTTTTTTTTTTTTTTTTTAGATATAGGAATTGTTGAGCAATCAATTATTGATGTTTAACTTCAGTTCTTTATTACAAAGTTTATTGTTTCTATAGGGTTTTTCTATCTTTAAACAATTGTTAGCTTTGTGTATACATACCGTAGTATGTGAACTGGCAAAAATGCCACTAGCAAGCTTTGTAACTCGCTTACAAGCTATACCCAGTGCTACAATCATCACCTGTTTCATAATACCATAGATACTAGAATTTATAATTTATTTTTCCAACTTGTTCTCACATTCATTCTCTATGTGAATTGGCTTGTCACATTAGTTCGTCTTACTGGAACCACATTAAAATGTACAAGTTTTCAACATCCTAAAACCTGCCGCCTGGGCGGTGACACTCCTGCCTAGAGCCAGCCATGTAGTTATTAAACTGCAACCACAAAGAAATTTATCTGCCATAGAGATGATAGTACAATGTACACTTGTTATTAAACCACTACTCTCTTTAAAATACCTTTGTAGTTGCACACTTCAACTAGGTTTTTTGGTTTGTATTAAGTGCTGTAATCCTAATTATAGTGTTCCTAATAGTAAAGTGATCAAGTTCCACTATTCTTTGCTGGTTTGTGGCCATGGTAACAAATTTCTCCTACTTATCCCAGTAACAGTTGGCCTTTAACGACAAATTGTCATTCGTAAATGGAAGTTTTCTGTCATCTGAAAGTCCATTTTGATGATTTATTTGTTGTGGCATAAGCATTGGTAACTTGTTTTATAAGAGTGAGGTTACAAATATGTAGAGTCTTACTTACATAGTAGACTTTAGGGACAAGTGTTGCATCATCATAGCCACTTAAGGTAAAGCAGTCAACAATCCGAAGATTGGTTTGAACACCACAGTGCTTTACTAGACATGGTCCTGTATGGAGGTGGTATGCCGTTGCCTTCCTCCGACCTTCAAACTGACTTACCCAGCCAGTTACAGGGGGACCTACAGTTTAACGTGGGTTCCGAATCACGGTGCTACTCGGTATTTTTCACATGAGCAATACTGCCAGAGGTGAGACTGTCATATTTGACATCATATTTGACACCATATGAAGGCACAAAGGCTTCAATCCTGGAATTGGTTACAAATTACATATATGTACTAGAAGTACATGTATTTGTTTGTAATTGTTATTTTTGTCTTATATTAGTTTCAAAATTATGTAAACTGAGCTGTGTTCCTTACAGTTACTTCATTTTTTCAGAAATAATGCAGTGCCAACTACATCAAATAACTGCATACCACCTCAAGAACACCAGAACAATTTCAAGGCATTTGAAGTCGCCTGCCAAGAGCAGCATGATACCAACAGGGACAGACGTGATATGGACCAGCGTAACTCTGGTGGTAGAAATAATCACAGCGGGAACTATGTTCCTTTTCATCATGGTCAAAGACAACATAGAGGGGCATATTCTGCCAGAAATTTTCACAGAGTTGTAACACCAACAGTAACAAATGACAATACAAAATCTAATCAGCCAAACACTACAAGCAATCATGATACTTGAGAGACTGTTGCCAATACCATTACCATAAAAGTATTGCATGGCAGTCATGCATTCAATCCCTTTCACCTTTCTCTAAACTGAGTTTTAATAACTGACTTTTTCCTCAGTGAAACAAATGTATTAGATGTTAATTTCATAACTGTACGCAGATCATTACATTCCGTGACTGCTATTTTTGTTAAAGAAGCAAAAAGTTCATCAACAGTCCATTCTCTCTTCAAAATTTGAATTATTTATCTACATATAGTTCAGCATTTGGAGAAAATTAATGATTTTAATGCTGTATAGAAAAATGAGTTTCTAATATTTGTCTTACATGGCCTGTGACATCCCTTTTTTCGTGTATTTTACATGAATATCAGTGCAATAAAAGAATTGATTTTACTGTTTTTGTATCTTTTTTTATAATCAAGACTGCCTGTAATCATAGGGACAGTGATTTGTCTCCAATTTGTGAGTAATTGTATTGAAATATTGTTGTGCAATAAAACAGTTATATTACTATTTGCGTCTTTTTTTCCAAGTCTGCTTCTTGATTATCACTCCTTCGTGAAATTATCTACAAGTAGTAAGTAAGGCATAATGTAAGTGTATAGCATAAACAACTATAAAATAACAGAGACAGCGGTAATAAATACAATAATCAAATGTCATATGCTAAGACTTGACATAATTGGGTATGAGATTTGAAATTATAGTACTTTTAGGGAGGCGGGGGGCAATTTATTCCATTCCTATAGATGTTTATTGTACAAATAAGTCACCCAGGTTTTGAATAACTGTTTTTCACATTCTACAATGTGTCCCACTATATTCCAATCAATTCTCATGGTAGTTCCTTAACCATTACATCTACATTATTTACCTGTTTCCACTACTATTGTTGTAGACCAAGAGCTGAAAAAGTTAGCAGGCAAATATGAGGAGTGAGAAATAGCACAAATAAATTTTACATTGTGAGCAGATCAAGAGTGCTATTACTTTTATCTTTCATTTTCACTAAAATATGTAAAGTGTGTTACTGTTTCTTTTAGGAAAGACTAGTATATATCTCAAAACATAACAACAAATTTTAAATACAATTTTGAAATGTAATTGTATGGTTGTATTTCTCCTATTATATCCATAAAGCTGCAGTTGCTGATGCAGCCATGTTCAAGATTTCAAACAGATAAAAGCAGAACATCCTTCAATTTCAAAAATGTTTTTCGTTTTATTATATAGCCACAGATCATTTTAATGACAAATGAAAAGAACACACAAGTACATGCATCACAAATATAGTTTTTATTGAGTGATAGTTTTTACAGACATCAGTTTACTGCTAAAAATGAGAGAAACCATTGAGTGGTGAACTATGACGCAGTGCAGTTTTTGTTAATGCAAACACTTTTCATGTGAGCTTTGTGAATTATTTTTACCTCTGAGGACTTCATTTTGGTTTATGTTGTAAAGGCACCACACTATCTTGGTCATTGTTTCTGGACTTTAATTGTGGTTGTTAAAAGTTACTTATTATAAGTGGAACAGTTCATGCCACTCCTTACACTCCATCACACACACTCACAGAGAGAGAGAGATCCATAAGTATTCTGTACTGTGGTGGATTGGCATTTGCAAAGTAATGTGTCTTCTATTTATTTACAAATTGTGGTTAACAATTGTGTCCAAAAGCTCCACATCATTGATCCATCACCTTCTTGTAATCAACTGACAGTATGTCTCTGACGGGCAGCATGTGCTGTTGTAACATCCCACTAGTACTGAAACCAAATAAATAATGTTGAAATAAAATCAAAATATCAATAACAAAAGCCACATTTTTAGGTATGCATCATGTACAGTTAAATTACTACAGCAGAACATACATAATTATTGTGAACATAAATACTCATCTGATTTTAGTTGACAAAATTCGATGATTCTGGGGTGAAATCTGCTGACTGCCTGGAACAGTCAGCATGTGAGGATTATGTTTTTGCTAAATAATATACAGACACCAGATGTTACTTTTGTGAATTCCAGAATATTTATTATGCATGGTAAGAATGTTCCAATGTTTGATAAGCTTAAGGGACTTAACTACGGGGTCATCAGTCCCTCATGGTAAGACAATATCACAGGTGAAAAGTTGATCAGGAACCATCAATTTATTTTACATCTTCAATGATGTAAACCACTACTCTTTTTAAAACACCTCTGTAGTTGCACACAGTTGAAACTCTTGCAAATTAAAGTTACAATTACAGTTTATGGAGTTTCGAGAAAAAAAATAAACATATGTTTGAATACAGTATACTGTATATAATGATAGTCTGACAAATACATTCATATTCACAATTTAATAAGTTATCTCTTTAAATAAAAGTGCTGTAATAATTTTATTTACAAAGATTAATTTATGCTTTTCATAAGCAACATAACGTGGCATTTAGGCTTCACATATAATTAAATCACGAAGCAGTTTCACACCAAGATGTTCTTTGGTTCCAAAAACTGAAATTTTCTGTGTCTGCTAATGCAGAAACTTCTGGAATCTATACTTTTGTATTGAAATATTCTTTTTTAGAAGTATTCATTATTTTGGCATTATAGAAAGAAACATAATACTGCAGGGAATGTCTACTGTGTTGCAGATGTTGGTTTAAGTATGAACAGAAAATGTAATTTATATTTTGGTGTACTAGCAATTGATATTGGATACTGCAATATATGAATTGCTTTCACTCTCAGCCTGGCCTCTTACATCATCACCCCCCCCCTCCCCCAGTATCTCCTGCATAATAATTATGCATAAGATAAGGCAGGCATGCATCAGGCAAAAGAAGTTGGTTGAATACACAAATGAATTCTATGGTTAACTGTATGAGTACCTGTAATTTCTTATCTAAAATACTTGGTTAAGTACAGGAAATGAAAAGTATACTACCTAAAAAGAAAAATTCAGATAAAATTTCTCATTTATGTCATTCATTCTGAATATTTACTGTTTTAAGAAAGTTATACATTACATAATTTCTGTATATAAAAACTGAAAAATGTTTTCTCAACACAGCTCTTGTAGGAACCACTGCACAATGTTATTTCAAATGATGAAGTGAATGAATACAAGAGTTTTCCTTGTCTCTTGCCGTCTTCCAATTTGCAGGAAGTTTTAGGTCTCTGGCATCTCAAAAACATCTCAGCTGCTTCACAGGGATTGCAGGTTTCTGCTATCTCCAGACATCACAGTCTCTTTGCTGTCGATATGAATCTGACATAGCTTTTCACCAGAATGTCTTCCACTGAAATACCAACAGGTTGTGTTCAGGAGAGCAAAATCAATGCTTGCATGTCATATGACAAACTACACTTGTCAGGAACACAAAACTTATGAAAAACAAATACTCTCTGCCATCTCTAGAAAAAAGAATATCATCACTTGCCTTACAAACTAAGCATAATACAAATTATTTATAGAAATATATATATGTTTGATTACTGATGGAAATTCTCCACTGATATTATGCTAAAATAAGCTTGAAAAGTGATAGATTGGCTGTCCATAACTTACCTTAGTTCTGTACAGCTGAAAGTCACACAAAAATGGAAACGAAAAATAGGGCACAAGCTTTTGGAAATATTTTCCTTTGTCTGGTACGAGAAGAGAGAGAGAAGGTTATTACCCTTTCCCTTCTGTTCCTTTCCACGTCCCTCCTCTCGTACCTGACGAAGGAAAATATTTCCAAAGCTTGTGTCCCATTTTACGTTTCAATTTTTATGTATAAGCTTGCCATCATGTATGGCTGTTATTAGCAAAATCTAAGCTATAGTGGATGTTTGTATCAAAAAGTCTTGTCATAACTATGAATATCATCAAAAAATCTTAAGTTTCAAAAAATAAACAAAATTAACTAATACAAAATACTATCATACAAAAAAAGACCTTATGTCCACCATACAAATATACATTAGGTATCTTTTTTACATCCACTACTATACATATACCATGATTCCAGTAAGTTATACTACTCATGTCAATTTCGTGGAAGATTAAGCCTCTGGTCTCTTTTGACATGTATTTTTCATCTGGCTCAAACAGTAAAATATGTTCTACCTATTAAAAAAAATAGAATTTCAAATATATATTCTTGGTTTTTAAAACAAAATTGCAGAATAAACTGTTGTATGAAGTACGTATAACAAAAATAGCTCATGCTGCTATAAACATGGTAAGAAAATTTAAATTATATACAACTATTTACAGCACGATACTATTCAGCAATCAATAGTTTCCTTCGATATTATTCAGCAACAGAAAAAGATTTTACATACATTCTACTGTTACTGTCACTAATCAGATTATAAGATGCCATTATGAGTTAACACTGATGTTTGAACTGGATGGTGTCAGATTAGGTTCCATGATTTGTCACAAAATATCATTCCATGTATTTTGAAGTCGTGTCACTTTAGTTCTTGTTATATTGTCAAACAAAGTATTTCCTATAATTTCACTTTCCTTTAATTCTAATAATAAATCTGTTAACTTGTATCGTTTTTTCACAAAGCACAGACAAAATTGTATTGACATTACATCCTAACATTAAATCATAGACTCCAAAGTACGTATCTAAAACCTTGTAACTCAACTACTAAGAGATATAACACCATTATGCCTATGCAAACTTACTAATAAACTCACAAATATTCTCACAATACCATCATTTTAACATTAATCATTACACAATAATGTGCTGTCTACAGAGGGCAACATTTCAAAAAAAAAACTCTCATATGAAATTCCACTTCAGACATAGATAGGTTATTTGACTCAAAATCTGATAAAAATAGCCACATATAGAAATGACACACTATCCAAATTACTCCAAAACCTCATCACTTTCTAATCCATTCACTTCACTTGGTCCTACTCAACCCAACAAGCCACTTCCTTGATATTGACCTCCACCTCATCAGTACCTCCATCCACATCAAACCTACCAATCATCAATAACAACTCCATTGTGACAGCTGCCTCCAATTCCACACCAAAAAGTCTCTTCCATACAGCTTAGTGAGTCGTGGTCGTCGCATCTGCGGTGATGAGCAATCCCTTTCTGAATATGCCAAACGCCTCACTGAGGCCTTCACTGAAGGTGTGGTTAATTGTGACTTCTTAGACTAAGGAGGTTTTTTTTTTTTTTTGTTTTTTTTTTGGGTATACCAGTCTGTAAGCATCTGGATGAGGATTTTCCAGTACTTCAAATAGAGCAACATAAATATAAAACAAATCTTCAGCTCTCCTCATAATTTCTGTTCTATGACGAATGGATATTCTGATAGTAAGAGATAATTTTCGACAGAAGAACAGGTTTAGAAAAGATGCAGCATTCAAAAATGAAAAATGGAAGAAAAATGCTCCATAGATAGGAGACCATTTCTCAACATGCATTTGATATATAAATTGTTTATGCCCCCTGAGGGCATTTCATCTGTTGTAACTTCTCAGTCAAGCCACAAAATGGGCTACCTGTATTCAGTCTCCTTGGCATCTCACAGCCCTCACCTTGAAGTAAATTATCTCCCCCTTTTCTTACTAGCTTTTCTTTCCCAGTCTGTTAGCTATTTAAGATAACGCCAAATTTCTCTTCATTACTGCAGTTCTTATTCGCACACAGATTAACCTCTTCAGATCTTCTCTCACCACCTATTTGTATGCTCTCCTCACCATACAGTATGAAACTTCTCACAAAGCTGTTTTAAATTGTTTTTAGTTCTTATCTCCACTCCTGTCCCACACTACCTTCAGTACTTCATTCGACTCATCATGTTTACTCTTACCCCCTTTTCAGTAGATGCATTTCCAACATTTACTGAGAAAATCGGATCCTCGTGGCCTAATATACTACCATTGTCTCCATCTCTATCACTTGTTTCACCATCACTGTCTAGTCCCTCTAACTCTCTCTTTCACTTAGGCATAAATCATGCAATCAAGCACCTCATCATCATTACTCTCATCCTGACAGCCATCATCAATCACATTAATCCTAACATCTACAACGCCTCTACCATTTAATAACACCTTTTTGTCACCCTCTACAAGTTCATTGGCTTCATCAGTAATGAAATCAGATTTCCAACACTGTTCTCTTTAATATTGTCCACACTGTTCATAAGCCTGTTCTGACCTCTAATTATCCAGTGACCTGTTATTCTCTTCCAATGGACTACCTCTAACCTCAAATCCTCTATTTCCATTTCTATAATCCCAGTCATAAGCTTTCTAATCCACCTCCTTGATATGCATTCCCATAATTTTCATCTTTCTCCCTTTCATCAATTCTACCATTAAAATCTGTTTCCATTCTGTGGTGTCGCACAAGTACAAAGTGCGCGCCACTTACTTTCGCCGCGCGCCGCCATGCACGCACGGCGCGGCGTTCTCACGACGACAGCCACGAGCGCCCTCTGCGACAACTCCGCTCGTGGCCACCACTGAAGGACATCGGCACTTCGGACTGAGATAGCAACCAGTTAGGACCTTCGTAATCAAATAGGCACCAGTGAAGACTTTGCTATCGTACAGGCACTAGGCAGGCCTCTAACAACTATGTATCAACATTCTGCAGTACTATGTAAAAGTTAAGTATTGTTACATTCTGTGCAATATATATCTCTTTCTAATTTACTCGAGTGTTTATAGTTTCTGGCTGCTCCCCTCCGTACCTGCACCAGTGTGTCGGTCTCATTCCACTCGGCCACCGACACCTACGACGAGGCTGGGACACAAAAGCGGCGACGAAGTTGGGACACAAAAGTGGCGACGAGGAGTGATAGAACCTTGGACCAGCCCGCTTGCAGCAGCCAGACAGCAGCAGTCGGAGCACGCAAAAATTGCTCCCGCCCACCCACCCTTATTATAAGATTTTTGGGGGAACATATTCTGTTACGTATTTTGTGGACTTTTTTGTTGCAGAACGAGTCCTCTTTCATATTGCATTTGTGTTTTGTTATAATTTACTTGTATGCGCAGCGCCTAATCGGTCAGCATGGCCACTACCCCGAACCCAAACTTAATGGAAATTATTCAGTTACAGACGGCGCAAATAACACAACTTCTCCAGGCTGTGGCCCAGCTCACGGCGCAAGCAGCTAACCAACAACAACAGCCGCCGATTCAGCAGCCCACACCTGCCGCCGCACCGCTTCCGACGTTCCGCCAGTACAACGAACGTGAGGAAGAATGGAGCGACTATTTCGCACAGTTTCAAGAACTCGTCGCGGCTCATCAACTTACAGGTCAGACTGTTAAGCATCTTCTATTGTCCGTGGTGGGCCCCAAAACCTTCGTATTACTGCAGAAACTATTCCCCAACGCATCTCCTCGTGAAGTAGACTTTGAACAAATTGTAGATGCACTGAATGCTCATTATGAGAGAAAAGTTCTCGTAGCTGCAGCACGGTACCGATTTTTCAGACTGAAAAAATTACCGCAGCAATCACACCAAGAGTGGATTACGGAATTGAAGGGCTTAACCCGCCAATGTAAATTTACTTGCTCTTGTGGACTTTCGTATAGTGACGTTATGTTAAGAGATGCGATTACGCAGAACATTCAGGACCCCAGAATTAGGGCAGCAATTCTAAAACAGTCTGACCCCTCATTAGACAGTGTACTGCAGCTTATAGAATACTTTTGACTTAGCTGAAGTAGAAATGCAAAGCCATAGTGTAAATTCAGTGCACCACAACGGACGCTTTCCTAGCCGTAGTTCTCAGTATAGCACTAGTGATTCTTATTTTTCTACCGGCCGTGCTGAACAGTTAGTGAACAGTAGCCAGTGTAAAAGTGCGACACAAAGGTGGCCCCGTCGTGTTAGAAACAGTAATTTGAATAACGGGCGCCAACGCTCATTTCAGAAAAATGTACGTAAATCTTGCCCGCAGTGTGTGTCTCGCCACAAACGTGCTCATTGCCCTAGTCGCAACGCAACCTGTTATCAATGTGACAAATCGGGACATGTTCAGTCTGTGTGTATGCAAATTAAAAACTCAAAGAACAGTAACGTGAGAAACAGTGCTTCGCAGAGTGCGAGAACAGTTCATTCTGTAAATGTTATACGGGCTGTGGAATTGAACAGTGCTTTCCTTGGATCTCAATTGCAAGAAAGTAGTTCTGCGCCTATGGCAAAACTATATAGTGCACCACGTAGCAAGCGCCGACGAGCGCGTAAAACAGTGCAACGGAAAAGGGTTCGGGACAAGCAAAATGACTATGAACAGTGCATTCCTGTAGTGAAAATAGTGCCTTCTGCAACTGCTCCTTGTAATAGTGCCCAGTACTATGTAGATAGTGATAGTAGAATTGATGTAGCTACTCAAAGTAATTTTAGTTCAGTAGCCTCGCATTGCGCGGACGCCGATCCGGCGATAGTGCCATCTAGTGACAGTGTTGTTACTCCACTGCGTGCCGAGTCTGCGCTGCTTACTCCACTATGCGGCCCGCGCAAGCGCCGTAAACAAACCGTAGCAGACGTTGCCCACATTCGCGCACCTGTCGAGCGCCGCAAGCAAAAACTTTTTGTGAATCTTTCCATTGACAATAAGACTGTGCAATTTCAGCTTGATACTGGTTCCGCTGTCACATTAATAAATAAAGATACTTATGAACTTCTGGGTTCGCCAAAATTGTCGCCGTCACAGCAAGTGTTAACAGCTTATACAGGTGAAAATATTCCCGTGCTAGGAACATGTAGCCTGCCCGCCTCTTTTCAAGGTGTAACAAAAACAGTTGCTTTTGTAGTTCTTCAGGCCAAATCGACACAGAACATTTTTGGACTAGATGCTTTTGACTTGTTTGGTTTATCAATTCAAAGAGATGTGCTTCAAATTTCGTCAATAGTGCCTCAGGATAAAATCAATGCATTGTGTGACAAATATAGTGACTTGTTTTCACCGGAACTAGGTTGTGCAAAAGACTTCGTGGCACATGTAACTTTAAAAGAATCTGCAGTTCCAAAATTTCGTAAAGCTAGACCAGTGTCAGCGCCTTGCGTGATACAGTTGCCGAAGAACTTAAACGTTGGCAAGATAGTGGGGTGATTACTCCTGTTTCTGCGAGTCAGTGGGCCTCGCCTATAGTAATTATACCCAAGCCGTCAGGAAAACTTCGTCTCTGTGCGGACTTCAAATCAACAGTGAACAGTCAAACAATTGTAGACACTTACCCTCTGCCCAGACCTGAGGAACTGATGGACAAATTAGGACAGTCTCGCTTCTTTTCCAAGATTGATTTAGCAGAGGCATACTTACAGATTCCACTTGATGACGAGTCAAAAAAGTTTTTCGTCATTAATACTCACATGGGCCTTTTGCAATTTCAACGCCTACCCTTTGGCAGTTCTTCCGCTCCCGCTATTTTTCAGCGCTTTTTGGAACAGCTGACAGTTTTGGTACCGTGTTGTTCGAACTATTTAGATGATATTGTGGTATCTGGACGTACAGTTGAAGAACATTTAGCAAACCTGGAGTGCCTTTTCAAAGTTTTGACTGCAGCAGGTCTACGTTGTAATAAAGCAAAGTGTTCGTTTTTTCAAACTGAAATAGAGTACCTAGGCCATGTGATTAATGCCCAAGGAATTCCTCCCTTACAGTCACATCGCATTGGATCTCACGATCGACCTATTGCCTTTGCGTCCAAGCTACTGACGCCAACGCAACAGAATTAGTCAGATAGAAAAGGAGGCCTTAGCAATAATTTACGGCGTCACAAAGTTTCATCATTATCTTTATGGCAGAAAATTCTATTTGTTGACAGACCACAAGCCTCTCACGTCGTTGTTCTCACCCACAAAGCCAATTCCGCCACGAACGGCACAAAAGCTTCAGAGATGGTCCTTGATATTGTCTAATTATCAGTATGAGATTTTGTACCGACCTACCACTAAACATGCTAACGCGGGCACACTTTCCCAACTTCCGGTTGGCTAGGATGTATCATTTGATTCTTCAGAAATGGCATGTTGTCAGATAGACTCCAGAGATGCTTCCGCTGTCGCAGACTTTCCTTTGAACTCTCGTTGGGTTGCACAGGAAACAGCTGCGGATGCAGACTTAAGTGTGGTAGCACGTTTTGTTCGCTCAGGGTGGCCTGCCAGAGCCAAAGACATTGATCGGTCTCTGGTTCGACGTTATTTTGCACAACGTCATGCATTGTCTTTAAGTCAGGGTGTACTGTTGTTGCATACCGACAACGACCAAGCAAGAGTGATTGTTCCTCGTTCCCTGCAACGAGAAGTGTTACGCCTCCTGCATCAAGGACATTGGGGTATTGTTAGGATAAAGCAACTGGCCAGACATCATTGTACCTGGGTTGGTATGGACTCACAGATAGAGAGCATGACATCACAGTGTACAGTTTGTGCGGAGCATCAGGCGGCTCCTCCACAGCGTTTCTCAGACTGGCTACGCCCCAAGGGACCATGGCAACGTTCACATATTGACTTTGCCGGACCTTTCTGGAATACGCGCTGGTTAATTGTTGTAGACGCTTTCAGCAAGTTTCCTTTTGTGATTGCCATGAACTCAACGACAGCTTCTAGTACAATCAGTGCCTTAACATCAGTGTTTTGCATCGAAGGCTTGCCTGAATCTATCGTCAGTGACAATGGACCTCAGTTTGTTAGTGCGGAATTTCAACAGTTTTGTCGTGTGAATGGCATTCAGCATATTACCACTGCACCTTTTCACCCTCAGTCCAATGGTGAAGCAGAATGTTTCGTTCAAACATTCAAGTCTCACATGGAGAAGATGAAAGGTCAGCACTCCAGGCAGCAAGCTCTTCAAATTTTCCTGTCTACGTATCGGTGCATGCCACGGGACGGCCCGTCTCCTGCCGAGCTGCTACACAGCCGCCGTCACCGCACTCTCCTTCACCTGCTGCAGCCTCCCACGCACCGAGTCGGTTCGTATGGCGCTACGCGTTTTCAGGTTTCCACGCCGGTGCTGTACAGGGTGTTTGCTGGAAACAAGAAGACATGGTTGCCGGGCACCATTCAACGCGTGCTTGGTCGCAATATGTTTGTTGTACGTTCTTCCACAGGGTCGGAGCTGCGGCGCCACGCAAACCAATTGCGCCTGCACAGGCCGCGCGATCCTGTCTCCGGTTTCTTGATTCCAGACCCAGTTCACCGCCAGGGAGCACAAACACATCGTTCGTCAACGGGTCCAGCGTCCCCGGACTACGACATCGTCCCGATGGAAATCGACGCGACGCCGCCGCTGTCGCCGCCGCAGATGACAGCGTCACCGAGAGGGACTCCGGGACCGTGCGTGCCGCCACCGCCTGGGCCACGCACCTCAGAAGAAGATGACCTGCTCCCTCTGGGCGGGGGGGGGGGGGGGGGGTGCGCCCTTCCCCAGGTTTCGGTGGGTTCCCTGGAGGATCGCAAGGCGGATGCCGGGGCGCGGACGGCGTCTCGATCCCAGCCTCAGCTACGATGCCCGTCCCACCAGTAACGCCCCCGCCCAGGCCCTCCTCCCAGTGCCGTCGCCGTGGCCCTCAGCCCTACGCCACGACGGCGCGGCGGTTTGGGGGGGAGGGGTGTGGTGTCGCACAAGTACAAAGTGCGCGCCACTTACTTTCGCCGCGCGCCGCCATGCACGCACGGCGCGGCGTTCTCACGACGACAGCCACGAGCGCCCTCTGCGACAACTCCGCTCGTGGCCACCACTGAAGGACATCGGCACTTCGGACTGAGATAGCAACCAGTTAGGACCTTCGTAATCAAATAGGCACCAGTGAAGACTTTGCTATCGTACAGGCACTAGGCAGGCCTCTAACAACTATGTATCAACATTCTGCAGTACTATGTAAAAGTTAAGTATTGTTACATTCTGTGCAATATATATCTCTTTCTAATTTACTCGAGTGTTTATAGTTTCTGGCTGCTCCCCTCCGTACCTGCACCAGCGTGTCGGTCTCATTCCACTCGGCCACCGACACCTACGACGAGCCTGGGACACAAAAGCGGCGACGATGTTGGGACACAAAACATTCAGCACAATATAGACCCACAAAATTGTTTTGATTATGATTCTGTCTTTCTTCCCTTGCAAATGCTCTATAAATTTATCACTACATATCAAAAAGTGATAAAGTGACTCATATATACTAGACACTGTTGTACTTTTCTAGGCAGCCTATTCTTTAAAGCAAATAATCTGGGTTAATTCATCAAATTAATGGTTGTTTAAATTTAAACAATGGAAAATCCCATTGGTACATCAGTAATGGAGGATAGATAACAACTCACCATAAAGGGATTCGCTGAGCTGATGACAGACACGAAAACAGATAATCACATTCACACAACTTAAATTTTCAGACAACTATACACACACAACCACTATGTCTGGCCACTCCAGTGCCACAACATTCTAGACTGTAAAGTGAGGTAAGGAGTGGAAGGAGCATGGATGCTGGGTAAAGGTGGGGACGGAAAGTACCGCATTGCATTATGGATTGTAAAGGCTCTGAGAGGCGGGAATTTAAATTGGGGCAATGAATACAGCGAAGGGAAGAGGTGGGGAGGAATAAAAGGGAGGTGTAGAGGAGTGGGGGGATGTTGTGGAGGTTAGGTGGGCGATGGAACAGTACTTCAGGAGGGGTTGAAAGGAGCTTGGGTAGGATGTCTCTCATTTCAGTACATATGACATATAATCAAAGCCTTGACAAAGGAGATGATTTTGATCAAAAATCCCTCCCATACAGCCTTGCCACCTGAGGATGTCGAATTTACAATGATGAGAAGTCCCTTACCTATTATGCCAAAGGCCTTCACAGTCAGATATTACCTTCCCGACCAAGTCCACAAACAGATTTCCCTTGCAGTATCCCCACATACCGTCAATCCTAACCTCCAACCCAAGTAACCAGTCACAATGGAGTGTCCTTGTCACTCAATACCAACCCGTACAGGAACAACTAAATCACATCCTTTGTCAGGGCTTTGATTATCTGTCATCATGCCCTGAAATGAGAGACATCCCATCCAAAATCCTTCTGACCCCTCCTAAAGTGGTGTTCCATTGCCCACCAACCTCCACATAGTCCACCTCTATGCCACTCCCACCTCAAACTCTTACCACAGGGATCATGTCCCTATGGAAGACCCCGATGGAATACCTACCCAATTCATCCAACCCAGAACTACTTAATCCAGTCCTGTCACAGGCTTATCCTACCCCATAAGAGGTCTGGCCACCTATAAAAGCAGCCATGTTATATACTAACTCTGGTGCAATCATTGTACAGCGTTTTATATTGGTATGATGATGAGCCAGTTGTCTGTCAAGATGAATGGCCACTGCCAAACTGTGACCAAAACCAAGATGGACCACCCTGTGGCACAGCATCTAGCTGAATGCAGCACTCTGGATTTCAATGGCTGCTTCACTACCCGAGCTATCTGGATCCTCCCCTCTACCACCAGCTCTTCTGAACTGTGCAGATGGGAGTTCTCTCTTCAACACATTCTACACCCCCAAAACCATCTGGGCCTCAATCTAAGATAACAGCCCATCCCTGCACTCTATGCCTAACATCTCCCCCCCCCCTCTTCCTTCCCCACTCATTATCCTATATCTCGTGTCTTCCTTGCAACTGTGTGTTGCCACTTACAATATCCCCTTAATTAATTACTTTTTATTTTTACTTATTTTTTATTTTTTTTCCAATTTTTATCCTGCTTTTACCTATTTTTATTTTTTTTCCTATTTTTATTTTTTCTTGTTATTCTTATTGTTTCAACCCCCCCCCCCCCAAACCCCACTCCTCTACACCTCCCTTTTATCCTTTCCTGGCTCTTCCCTACACTGTATTCAAATTCCTGCTTATCAGAGTCTTTACAATCCATCATGCAATGTGGAAGTATCCATCTCCACCTTCACCTGACGATTTAGTTGGTATTGGTGACAAGGAGGACACTCCACTGTGACTGGTTACTGGGATTGGAGGGAGGCTTGGTAGTGTGTCGGGATATGGCACAGGAAATCTGTTAGCGGACTAGGTCATGAGGGTAATGTCTGTCTGTGAAGATCTTTATAAGGCCTTTGGCACAATTGGTAAGGGAATTCTCATCGCTGCAAATTCACCATCCTCAGGTGACAAGGCTGTATAGGAGGGATTTTTTTAAATCAAAATCACCTTCTTCGTTATGACCATCTGTCATCATGTCCTGAAATGAGAGACATCCTATCCAAGCTCCTTTCGCCCCTTCCTGAAGTACTGTTCCATCACCCACACAACCTCCACAACATCCTCCGCACTCCTCTACACCTCCCTTTTATCCTTTCCCACCTCTTCCCTTCACTGTATTCATTCCACAATTTAAATTCCCACCTATCAGAGCCTTTACAATCCATCATGCAATGCGGTACTTTCCATCCTTTACCCAGCACTCATCCCCCTTCACTCCCCCCATTTAGATTAGATTAGTACTTGTTCCATAGATCATGGATACAACACTTCGTAATGATGTGGAACGTGTCACGTTAATGAAAGGCGTCTTTACAAATTATTACTTTGTACTAAATATTACATGACACAATTTATTTTTATTTATTTATTTTTCAGATTTACTAATTTATATCTAAAAATTCATCTATAGTGTAGAAGGAGTTGCCATTCAGAAATTCTTTTAATTTATTTTTAAGTGATAGTTGGCTATTTGTCAGGCTTTTGATGCTGTTTGGTAGGTAACCAAAGACTTTTGTGGCAGCATAATTCACCCCTTTCTGTGCAAAAGCTAGATTTAACCTTGAACAGTGAAGATCATTCTTTCTCCCAGTGTTGTAGTTATGTACACTGCTATTGCTTTTGAATTTGGTGGGGTTAGTAATAACAAATTTCATAAGTGAATATATATCCTGTGAAGATTCCTAGCTCTTCAAAAAAGTGTCTGTAGGATGATCTGGGATGGACTCCAGCAATTATTTTGATTGCACACTTTTGTACAATGAAAACTTTTTTACTCAATGATGAATTACCCCAGATAATGATGCCACATGAAAGCAGAGAATGAAAATAGTCATAGTAAGCTAATTTACTGAGATGTATATCACCAAAATTTGCAATTACGCTAATAGTGTACTCAAATGTTTCGGCAGACCTTCAATGTGTTTTTTTCCAGTTCAGAGCCTCATCAATGCTTACACCTAAAAATTTTGAATATTCTACCTTTGCTACAGATTTCTGATCAAAATCTATATTTATTAATTGTGCCATTCCATTTACTGTATGGAGCTGTATGTACTGTTTTTTATCAAAATTTAATGATAGTCCATTTGCTGAGAACCACTTAATGATTTAGTCATTTACAATTTCTTCAGTTAGTTCTTGTCTGTCAGGTTTAATAACTATACTTGAATCAGCATAAAAAAGAACCAGCTCTGCATTTTCAAGAATATAGAATGGCAAGTCATTAATACATATTAAGAACAGGAAAGTGCCCAAAACCGAATCTTGTGGCACCCCATTTTTTATTGTTCCCCAGTCTGAGGAATCAGGTGTTTTTTGCATATTATGTGAACTACTTATGTCAACTTTCTGCACTCTTCCTGTTAGGTATGATTTAAACCATTTGTACACTGTCCCATTCATACCACAATACTTTATTTTATCTAGAAGTATGATTTACACAATCAAAAGCCTTGGAGGTATGACAAAAAATCTCAATGAGTGACATCTGGTTATTCAGAGCATTTAACATTTCATTGGTGAAAGTATATATAGCATTTTCTGTTGAAAAGCCTTTCTGAAAACCAAACTGACATTTTTTTAGAACTTTATTTTTACATATGTGTGAAACTACTCTAGAATACATTACTTTTCACCTCACTCTCAGTCTAGATGCTTGAGTTGCTGGAGTGGCTGGACATGGTAGTCATGTGTGTATAGTTGTCTGAGTGATTGAATGAATGCATGTATTTCTTTTGCTGACAAATGCCATGGCCAAAAATTTAAGTTGTGTGAATGTGGTTATCTGTTTTCATGTCTGTCAGCAGCTCAGTGAGTTTGTTTAAATTTATTAATTTTTGTAATTGCTCTCAGAATATGTTTTTACTGTCACATCACCTTCTCTAGATACTGATCCAGTCAAGAACTCACTCTTAATTCTTGCCTGTGCAGTTCCTGACCAGAATTTATTTTATAAACTTTCTTAAAAATTACAATATAACCTATCAGAACTATCCCCCCCCCCCCCCCCAAGAGTGAACCTACCCGCTCAAAATGTTCTTATAATTCTCTCTCTCTCTCTTTTGTTGGTTGGTATTGGGGGGGGGGGGGGGTTAGGGGGACTAGACTACTATGGCCATCAGTGCCCCGCTTCATATCTAGGCGACACGCAGAAAAACAGAATCATCGAAAAAAGTGCCTGAGCGAGATTTAAAACAAAGCAGAATAAAAGAATGCACCGTCAATGAATTATTGACTGAGTCTCTCTTTTGTGGCATCAGTAATTTCAGATAAGAAATTGTTGTGACAAAGTTGAAACAAAACTACTGATTTTAACTTTCCATTACCTGGGAAACCTTTGACTAGTATATTACCCAACATTCCACCAAAGTTACACATCATATTTTTTGTAGCCATGTCTTCCAGAAGCTGAACGAATTTGTTTGCATATATGAGGCAGTAATACACATATAGACTAGGGAGTGTCATTATATTGAGTTGAGTGAAATAATTCCTTCAAAATTTTCTAGGTCCCAGCCCCTGAATAATTTTAATTGCTTTCTTCTGCCATGTGAATACAAGGTTTGAACCTGGTGAATTACCCCATAACAGTGACCCATACTGCAGCTGGGACTGGAAGAATGCATAGTAGCAGAGAAGCAATAATTTTTTGTTGACACAGTGTCTTAGTTTATACAATAAAAAAATTACATATGCATGTTTACTAGAAAGAAAATTTAAATGTTCATCCCAGGAAAGTATTTGTCTATTTTGAGACTGAGCAGTTTAATACTTCAATTATCATCTTCCCGTGTCTTTAGGTTAAAATAAATTTCCTATGTTTTTGTTTCATTTATACACAATTGATTAGCTTTACACTGCTGTTTCCTTTTTTCTAATAGTTCCCTATTTTTCTCTTTCACTGCACATATATCTTCACCAGTAGTAATCACTGTCATATCATCTGCATGTAATACATTTTTGCATGATATTTAATTTGAAAAATCATTGACATAAACTATAAAAATGAATGGCCCGAGAACGGAGCCCTGTGGGATTCCTCTCTTAATTGGCATTAGTACTGACCTCTCCTTGTTAACATACACTAATTGTTGCCTGTTGCTTAGGTAAGATTTAAATAGATTTAATGCTCTACCCTTAATTCCATAGTATTCCAACTTTTCTGCTATGATCTTATGTGACAAAGAATCAAAAGCTTTACTTAAGTCTATGAGTGTAGCACAGGTAGTCTGTTTCATTTCATAACCATAATGTATTTCGTGAAACCTTAACTTTTCCCGGCATAATGAATGTTCAAACAACTTACGGGTATGCTGCCGGGTGACGTTGTCGACAACCGCTGATATTTTGGCAAGAGGACACCCTGCCATTCTCAAGGCACAACTCCCCTCAGGAAGCAATGTGCAAGCGAATTTAATACCTCGGTTTGCAAATGGTAAACAGGGAAGATAATACACACAGTACAAGTCACTGCAGAGTCAACACTACCAAAGATGACCAAACATCAAAAATATTGATAGTGGCTTAATCAACAGGTGAGGCAGCATTAACTTTGTCCCTCTGTTTTTTGACGAGAGCCAGTGCCAGATTACAAGCAGAATTTAAACAAAAACCACCATCTCTGTTTATAAGGTCGCTTGCTAGTTTTTTCAGATATGTAGATGACACTTTTGTTGTTTGGCCTCATGGTAGTGAGAATTTAAACAGTTTTTTTGAAAAGAATGGCTGTCTTCCTTTCCTTGATGTGTTGGTCAGAAGGAAGGTTGATGGTATATTGGGACATTCTGTTTACAGGAAGCCTACTCTCACTGATTTGTATCTGCGAGTTGATAGTTGTCACCATCCAGCTCAGCGTGAAGGAGTACTTCGTACATTGGTTCACAGGGCACATGTCATTTCAGACCATGAAAGTTTGTCAGCTGAGTTGTCCCATCTGGAGGAGACCTTTCGTCAGAATGGCTATAGTGAGAGACAGATAAAATGTGCATTGCGCTATCAGCCTTCTGTGCAATAGGTGAGTGACGATAGTAATGAAGTGGCACCTAAATATATGGGCTTTTTGCCTTACGCATGAAGCATTTCCAACAAGACTGGTCATATTTTGTGGAAATATGATGTGAAATGTGTTTTTCAACCACCTGTTGGGGTCCGAAAAGGATGATCTTGGTTTGCATAAGTCAGTTGTATACTGTATTCCTTGCAGCTGTAGCATGTCATATATTGGTCAGACAATCAGGACTGTGGAAGACCGGTGTATTGAACATAAACGTTACACGCACTTACAACAGCCAAACAAATCCGCTGTTGCAGAACACTGTCTTGGCACCGGTTATCCTATGGAATACAACAATTCAGAGATTTTGGCATGAACTTCCACTTATTGGGATAGTGTTATTAAGGAAGCAGTTGAAATTAAACTAGGCAGCGACCTTATAAACAGAGATGGTGGTTTTTGTTTAAATTCTGCTTGGAATCCAATACTGTCTCTCGTCAAAAAACAGAGGGACAACATTAATGCTGCCTCACCTGTTGATTAAGTCACTATCGATATTTTTGATGTGTGGTCATCTTTGGTTGTGTTGACTCTGCAGTGACTTGTACTGTGTGTGTTATCTTTCCTGTTTACCCTTTGCAAACTGAGGTATTAAATACGCTTGCACATTGCTTCCTTAAGTGCAGTTTTGTCTTGAGAATGGCAGGGTGTCCTCCTGCTGAAATATCGGTGGTTGTTGACAACGTCACCCGGCAGCATATCCGTAAGTTGTTTGATCATGTATTTCAGTTATCAGACTTTCAATAGCTTTTATGGTCAATAGGTTTGATTAAATCCACGCTGGTTTTCATTGAGTAGCTTATTATTCTCCAAATACTTGTAAATCTGTAAATGTATGCAGCTCTCTATTATTTTAGATATTATGCTGACAATTGTTATAGGTCTGTAGTTATCTGCTATGTGTTTGTCACCCTTTTTGAATATTGGAAGAGTAACCGTGATTTTAGAGCATTAGGGAAAAATACCATCAGTGAGAATTTTGATTACAAGATAAAGCAGAGGCATTCTAATTTCCATGATTGTGCATTTCAAAACATAGTTACTGAACCCATAGTAGTCCTCTGTTCTGGAGTTGTTTAGTTTGTTTATTGAATTAATAATACCTGTAGTACTAATATTTCTCCAAGTGAATCTTTCATTTATTTTCTTTTGTGATTACGACTGGAAGGTCTTAGCATCAGATGTATCATCATTTTGTGGTACAAGGGAACTTGCACAATTTACAAAATATTCATTACGTGTGTTGCAGTTGAGTGGGACAGTGATTTCTTCCTTCCCCATGTTTATATCACTTTTTATTGCATTACAGGCTGCTTTACATTTATTTTTAGAATTAGAATGTATTCTTCATTTGCTTTAATTTTTGCTGCTTTGATTTCAGACTTTTAGATTTTTCTCAAGCGTAAATAATTCTCCTAATCTTCAAGGTTGTTAGCAGCTCTATCTTTCAGCATAAGTAGAAATATCCTAACCTTATTGAGTTGTGTTATGTACCATTTTTGTGTTTTTTGTGGTTTGTACTTATTACTATTGTTCCCATATATATATTTTATAAAGGAAAAATTCCTAACAGGAAAAATATACGTAAAAAATAGATGAAGTACACTTACCAGGCGAAGGGGCACAGGCAGTAATAGCAACAAATAAACACACAGACACACACACACAAATGCTAGCTTTCGCAGCCTAGCTGCTTCATCAGCCAGAAGGGAAGGAGAGGGAAAAGGAAATGATGAGGGTTTTAAGGAAGGGGGTAAGGAGCCATTTCAATCCCGGGACAGGAAAGACTTACCTTGGGGGAAAAAAATGGAGGGGAAATAAATGCACACACACACACACACACACACACACACACACACATTTACACAGACACAAGTACACTTAGGCAGACATACTGTAGAACTGTAGAAAGCAAAGAAGTTAGAAGTTAGACAGAGATGCCACTTGAGGCAGAGGCTCTGTCCAGAGAACCAAGGCAAAGATGTTAAGATGGTGGGTGGGAATTCGAATTTAGCGGAGGTTGAGACCAGGTGGGCAACGGGAAGAGAGAACATTCTGAAGGGCTAGTTCCCATCTCCGGAGTTCTGAAGGATTGGTGTCAGTGGGAAGTATCCAGATAACCCGGACGGTGTAGCACTGTGCCAAGATGTGCTGGCCATGCACCAAGGCATGTTTAGCCACAGGGTGATCCTCGTTACCAACAAACACTGTCTGCCTGCGACCGTTCATGCGAATGGACAGTTGGTTGCTGGTCATTCCCACATAGAACGCTTCACAGTGCAGGCATGTCAGTTGGTAGATCACGTGGTTACTATAGCAAGTGGCTCTGCCTTTGATCGTGTACACCTTCCGGGTTACGGGACTGGAGTAAGTGGTGGTGGAAGGGTGCATAGGGCAGGTTTTACAACGGGGGCGGTTACAAGGGTAGGAGCCAGAAGGTAGGGAAGGTGGTTTGGGGATTTCATAGGGGTGGACTAGTAACCTCATAGTCCATCTCTATGAAATCCCCAAACCACCTTCCCTACCTTCTGGCTCCTACCCTTGTAACCACCCCCGTTGTAAAACCTGCCCTACGCACCCTTCCACCACCACTTACTCCAGTCCCGTAACCCGGAAGGTGTACACGATCAAAGGCAGAGCCACTTGCTATAGTAACCACGTGATCTACCAACTGACATGCCTGCACTGTGAAGCGTTCTATGTGGGAATGACCAGCAACCAACTGTCCATTCGCATGAATGGACACAGGCAGACAGTGTTTGTTGGTAACGAGGATCACCCTGTGGCTAAACATGCCTTGGTGCATGGCCAGCACATCTTGGCACAGTGCTACACCGTCCGGGTTATCTGGATACTTCCCACTGACACCAATCCTTCAGAACTCCGGAGATGGGAACTAGCCCTTCAGCATATTCTCTCTTCCCGTTGCCCACCTGGTCTCAACCTCCGCTAAATTCGAATTCCCACCCACCATCTTAACATCTTTGCCTTGGTTCTCTGGACAGAGCCTCTGCCTCAAGTGGCATCTCTGTCTAACTTCTAACTTCTTTGCTTTCTACAGTTCTACAGTATGTCTGCCTAAGTGTACTTGTGTCTGTGTAAATGTGTGGGTGTGTGTGCGCATTTATTTCCCCTCCATTTTTCCCCCAAGGTAAGTCTTTCCTGTCCCGGGATTGGAATGGCTCCTTACCCCCTTCTTTAAAACCCTCATCATTTCCTTTTCCCTCTCCTTCCCTTCTGCCTGATGAAGCAGCTAGGCTGCAAAAGCTAGCATTTTGGTGTGTGTGTGTGTGTGTGTGTGTGTGTGTGTGTGTGTGTGTGTTTATTTGTTGCTATTACTGCCTGTGCCCCTTCGCCTGGTAAGTGTACTTCATCTATTTTTTTATATATACCAGGCGAAGGGGCACAGGCAGTAATAGCAACAAATAAACACACAGACACACACACACTCAAAAATGCTAGCTTTCGCAGCCTAGCTGCTTCATCAGGCAGAAGGGAAAGAGAGGGAAAAGGAAATGATGAGGGATGAGGAAATCCCTCATCATTTCCTTTTCCATTTCCATTTCCTTTTCCATTTCCTTTTCCCTCTCCTTCCCTTCTGCCTGATGAAGCAGCTAGGCTGCGAAAGCTAGCATTTTTGAGTGTGTGTGTGTGTCTGTGTGTTTATTTGTTGCTATTACTGCCTGTGCCCCTTCGCCTGGTAAGTGTTCTTCATCTATTTTTTACGTATATTTTTTTCCTGTTAGGAATTTTTCCTCTATAATATATATATATATATATATATATATATATATATATATATATATATATAAAAAACAGGAAAAAAATATACGTAAAAAATAGATGAAGAACACTTACCAGGCGAAGGGGCACAGGCAGTAATAGCAACAAATAAACACACAGACACACACACACTCAAAAATGCTAGCTTTCGCAGCCTAGCTGCTTCATCAGGCAGAAGGGAAGGAGAGGGAAAAGGAAATGATGAGGGATTTAAGGAAGGGGGTAAGGAGCCATTCCAATCCCGGGACAGGAAAGACTTACCTTGGGGGAAAAAATGGAAGGTAAATAAATGCACATACACCCACACATTTACACAGACACAAGTACACTTAGGCAGACATACTGTAGAACTGTTCTACAAATGTAGCAACTGCAATGTTTTCAAAATCCCAAGGAAATACGTCATCCCAGCAATGAGGCAAAAATAACTTACTGTGCACAAAATGGATAAAATTCAAGAAATGTGATGTGAAGAAGTGGTTTTTTTTTTTTTTTTTTTTTTTTTGTTGTGGTAAAAGCGGACATGTTTCTAAAGACTGTAAAACAGGTTTAGTGTGTTTTAAATGCAAAGGTAAAGGTCACATTTCTAAGAATTGTCCTGACCATAGTAGCTCTGCTATGCTATCTGTTGTGAATACATTATTAGAAGAAAGACCATGAATGATGATATCCAAGATATCCGATTTATCTGCAAATATAGATATGTCAGAGTGTGATGAATGGTTCATTGATAGTGGTGCTATACATCATGTGACAAACTGTCAAGATTGGTTTGTTTCATACAATCTTTTTGATACGCCAAAGAAGATGGATAGTGCTAAGAATAATGTGCATATCGAGGCATTTGGAAGTGGTCGTATTAATGTTGAAACTTTTGACGGAAGAAGGTGGACAAGGCGATACTTTGATGGTGTGTGGTATTGTTCAGATGGTGCTTGTAATTTATTCTCAGTTGAAAAGGCTGGAGAAAAAGGTATTTCTCAAAGTATCAAGAATGATGGGAAATTATGGTCTTTTTACAGAAACAAGATACCAATTGCTGTTGCTCTATCTGTAAGCAAGAATCAACTGTATCGTTTGGCAGTGAAAGTGATTCAGCAAGAAAAGTATTGTGTTGTAAAGGAAGTTACTGACACACTCCAAATGTGGCATGAAAGATTTGGACACCAGAGTAAATGCCATGTACAACCATTCTTGACAGCGCATGGTATTGTTGTAAATGCAGATAATGGATTTTATGTATGCTAGGTAAACAACATCAGCTAGTTTTTGATAACAGAGTCGATAGGGCAACTAATCCAGGAGAATTAGTCTTTGCTGATGTGTGTGGCCCTATGGAAGAAAAGGATTTAGCTGGGTATAGACATTTTCTTGTTTTTAAGGATGATTTTTCTGGTTTCAGATTGACATACCTTTTAAGGCAGAAAGATGAGGTTAAACGGAAGTTACCAGTATTTATTGAGATGGTGAAAACACAAGCTAACTTGAGTATTAAAGCATTGCGAACTGATGGTGGCAAGGAATTTGATAACTCTGATGTAAAAAGATATGCTGAGTCAACTGGCTTGAAACATTCTTTGACTGTGCCATACACTCCACAGCAAAATAGAGTTGCTGAACGTGAGAATAGAATTATTTGTGAGATGGCACATTCTTGGCTTTAATCAGCAAGGCATATTCCAAAAGCATTATGGGGAGAGGCTGTACTTCCTGCAACTCATACTCTCAACAGGACTGGGCCAAGAAGAGTTAAAGGAAAAACACCAATTGTATTATTTTTGAGAAACAAAAGTCAGTTTGATCATCTGAAAGTATTTGGAACAAAATGTTTTGTCTGGATTGCAGCACAGAAAAGAAAGAAGTTCGATGCAAAATCTTTGAAAGGTTATATAGTTGGCTATGATGACTGTGGCTATCCTGTTTACCTTCCAGACAGGCACATTGTTGTTGTCAGCTGTGATGTAACATTCAAGAATGAAACATTACAACAGCCAGTAAAGAGTGATAAGTTAGTGGATATCTCGACTATGGATGATTTAACACGTGTAACATCATCTAGCCTGAATGACAAGGAAACCGTAGAAGGAAATACTACAGGACCTATGAATGAATTTATGAATGTCACACCACCTAATCTAGAAGATAATGAAAATGTAAATAGACATAATGCGGGGTCAGACCATCATGCTTATGTGGAAGGGAATGAAGATGGAAATGATATAACTTTGACTGGATCTGAAAATATTGATGGATCTAGAGTTTTGAGAGATAGAAAATTGCTTAGAAAGCCAAAACGTTATCAAGATGAACCTGAGCAGCCAAAGTACCTGATGCTGAGGGACGTTCCAAAAGGCTATGATGAAGCCGTGAAGTCTCCAGATGAAGAAAATTGGAAAGTTGCAATGGATGAAGAAATGTGCTCACATCACAAGTTTGGTACCTCGAAACTAGTTGATTTACCAGACTGAAGGAAAGCTATTGGTAATAAATGGGTATTTGCAACAAAACTGAATAATAACAATGGCATCATATGCTACAAGGTAAGATTAGTTGCAAAAGGGTTTAGCCAGAGGCCAGGAGTTGATTTCTGCAAATTTTAGTCCTGTGGTTAGGTTTGAGACTATCAGAGATCTTTTATGTGTTGTTGTTGTTCAACGAAATTGGATCATCAAAAAGTTTGATGTGAAAACAGCATTCCTTAATGGTACATTGGAAGAAGAAATTTACATGCAACAACCACAAGGTTACGATGATGTTACAGGCCGTGTGTGTAGATTACTTCGAAGCTTATATGGACTGAAGCAAGCAGCACAATGTTGGTAAGAGTGTTTGAAAGAATATCTTAAGAAATCCAATTTACAGGAGAGTGCAGCTGATCCGTATGTTTATTTTAATGAAAATTAATCATTTTATTTCATGTGGATGATGGATTAATAATAGGACCCGATGAAATAGTAATAGTGTAAAACAATTACAAGAACAGTTTGATATTGAAACTTCCTGGCAGATTAAAATTGTGTGCCAGATATTGTAGTAAATGAAGTAGATTGCTATCTTGGCTTTCAGATCAAAATATCTGAAAACTATGTGAAGGTTAATCAAACAGCATATGCTGTGTGTTGAAAAGATATGGAATGATTGAGGCAAACCCAATCTCGTTACCAATTGAACCTGGATGGATACCACCTGCTTCTGGCACTGACATTTACAGAGAGATTATTGATAGTCTCATGTATTTATCACTGGGGACACACCCAGATCTAATGTATGCTGAGAATGTTGTTTCAAGAGCACAAGAATTGCCCAATGAAGCTCACCTTAAATTGGTTAAAAGAATTCTTCGTTATCTAAAAGGTACAGTTGATCATGAACTGCAGTTTATAAAAACAACAAATAATGTAATAGAAGCTTATAATGATACTGATCATATAGAGGAAACACTAACCAAAAGTTCTACAAGTGGAGTTTTAATGAAGTATTGTGGTGGGCCAGTAATGTGAAAAAGTAAACTTCAAAAATGTGTTGCACAATCATCAATGGAAGCTAAATTTGTTGCTGCAAGTGAGGCAAGCAAATCATTAGCACGGCTAAATCGTTTAATAAAGGAAATTAAGGTTATTGAAGGTTATTATTCAGTTCCAGTATTATACCTTGACAATCAAAGGTAATACATAAAAGGTACTGGATTCTATGAATGCTCTAAACATATTGAAACACGTTACCAGTATGTATGACAGTTATTCAGTGAAAAGAAGCTCCAAGTAGAATATATTTCAGCACAAGATCAGGCAGCAGACATGTTTACTAAAGGCTTACCATTGGAGATGTTGTCAAGAATGAAGACCCTCATTGGTATGGCATTAAGTGAGAAGGAACAATAAAATATGAACATTGTGGGGGAGTGTTAAGGATTGTGATAATTTCAATTTCATATTTTATTGCAGACATATAATTAATTAATCTGTGATGATTATATATATTCCATTTAAGTTCTTAGTGACTAGTGCATCTTTTGTTGTTGCTAGTAGTAACGTAGTTGTTGATTATGAGAACATTAATAAATCAATGTTCTAACAGAATATTTGTTGGGCAATTTTAAATATTCCTGATGGTGATGAATGTGGAGAAGCATTTGTTTACAGCTTTCTCATTGGCTAATATACTGAACCACTCTATTTGTTTGAGTTCATTTTTCATATTTACAATGTTCTCTTCATCGAGTACTCTGTATGTTATTAACTTAGCAGGATTATAAGTAGGCAGGTATCCAATTTTGAGCCATATGCCATCATGGTCAGAAATTCCCATTTTGATGGTGTCACATTCTACTTGGTTTCTATGTACATTGCTAATTATGTTATCAAGACATGCTTCTAACCTGGTTGGTTTATCATTAAGACAAAAGAAATTCATTAATTTTAACATATCTAAGAAGGAAATAACACTTTTTTTCTTGAATCTTATATCTATATTTATATCTCCCATAATGAAAATTTTATAGTTCTTGTATTTACTAATGTATAATATTAAAGCAGAGAGTTGTTCTGCAAATGTTTCTTCATCAGATGATATTGTTCTGTAAACAATTGCAATAACAATTCTCTGAGTTTGTAATGCCACAGCACATGCTTCAAAAACACTCTCTACACATAAGCTGGAAACATCTATAGTTGTATATTCCAAATTTAAGGTTTTGTTAGTATAGATGGATACTCCACCATGTGAACTTTTTGGACTACAGTAACTTGCTGCCAGTGTATATCCAAATGGCACAAATATATTTATTCCTGTCCTATTTAACCAGTAGTCATACACACAGAGAATGCTGCACTTAATTTCATCTAGCCAGTACTGGAGTTCAGGAAATTTAGATCTTAAGGACTGCATGTTTATATGTAGCAGAGTGAAGTCGTTTTTGTTACAGTAGTTGTTTAGTGTCTCATCAGTGTCCATTCAATCCATCAAAATGGAAGCAACTGACAGTGAATTCAATTTAAGTAACTGTGTTTAATTCGTCATCCATAACACAGGCCTGCAAAAATAATATTTTTTGAAAGCTGTTTGCCTTCTGAGAAGGCTTAAAGGTACATTAATTGAGCAATACCTTGTAACAGTGTATTATGCACTATTTCATAGCCATATTAATTATGGCCTACTTCTATGGGGAAATGCTGCAGGTTGTAAAGATGTATTAATGCTACAAAAAAAGGCTGTTAGAATAATTACATCAAGCAAAAGATTGGACAACTGCAAGCCAATAGTCAAACGGTTAGGTATTATGACGATCTTCAGCCAGTATGTGTTTTTATGTCTCATCAGCATAAAAGAAAACCAAGGGGAGTTCAGCACGAGGCAAGATATACATAACCATGACACCCGTAACAAGAGGAGCATTGAAATACCAAGCTGTCGTCTGACTGGAACACTAGACAGTTTTCCAATGGTTGCACTGAAAATGTTTAACCTGCTGCCAAAAGAAGTGCAATCCATGCCACCAGAACCATTCAAAATGAAAATTGCACAGGACCTGAAAGAGCACACACTATACTCAATTGGTGAATTTTTCAACAGTGACGAAAGTGACTGGACAAAATGATAATGTTTATGTTGTATATGTCCAAATTGTAACCTTTTTTTCTTTTATATGTATATGTATGTATGTATGTATGTATATAATCTTGACGCAGTCTGTACAGTCATGACTGGTAAACAACACAGAAATAGTAATATAGTAAGTAATATAGATAACTGAAATTTATGTACTTTTCAGCACTGATTTCAAAAATGGAATCCACTTTTTCTATCACGTCAGGTTTTCTCACAAAGAAGGGAGTATGTTTGGATATAACAACAAAATGTAAGCAATTTACAAATTTTTTCCAACATTATAAAATTTTATTTTATTTATAAATCATGATCTAAATAAACTACATTTGCAGTACACTTACATTTATCTTTAAGTCCTTACAATAACGCTTTTGCTTTCTGTCCAAGCTTCTTTTATTGCTTTTCCGGCTGTGTACTCGTTGAGGATCATCTCTCTTTATCATCCAGCAGTAGTCCGCTATCATGTCAACATTCCATCATACTTGATGTCTTCTTTCCATTTCTTTGATGTCTTGGTGGAATCTTGAGTCCTGCTCTTCACTTACATCACCAAGGTTTACAGGGGAAAAAATGAACTTTAATGCTCATGTTACAGCCCAGCTTCTTAAATCTGTTGAGTATGTCTGCAACAATTGTCTTGTAGTTTGGATCTCTTTTGTTTCCTAGGAAACCAGTAACAAATTATTTAAAAGATGTCCTTTCTGTCTTTTGTTTCCATTTTGTCCATAAAGTTGGGATCTGTCATTAGTTTTATCTAATGTCTGGTGCAACAAAGATTCCTTCCTTTAGCTTTGCCTCGGATAAACTAGGAAACTGTCCATAAAGATATCTGGAACACTCCCTTTCTTTTGGCAGTGCCTTAACAGATTGTTTCATCAGCTCCAACTTAATGTAAAGTAGTGGAAGTAACACCTTTTTGGGATCCACAAGCCTTTCCACTCAACCCTTTTAACCCCTACCTGTAACATTTTTCTCAAGGGCCAAGCTTCTTCTATTTAGTGTTGCTTTCTGTCTGTACTGTCCCATTCACAGAGAAAGCAAGGGAACTATGTATAGCCACTTTGTTGACCAATCAGCATTGAAATTAAATCATTAGATAGTGGCCATTTGTAATCTGAATAGCAGAGTTCAAGGTTTTCATAACATTTTTTTTAAGTGAACCGAGTGTCCAACTGGTATGGAAGCATACTTATTACCATATTTCTTTAAGGCTTCTTTTTGAAGAATCAATAAAAAGTGTCCACTCATCACGAGCATATTCTATTTTGAAACGTGCCATAAGTCCAGCAACATCACCGCAAAACACTAGGTCACCTTCTTCAGAGCAGAAACGTACAAGCTCTTTACTTGACTTATATCTAGTACAAAACCGGCTAAATAAAAGTTTATGGAGATCCTAAAAACCAATATTTCAACTCACTAGAGGGCTGAAATATGTATAAAAATATCGGGAAAAGCTAAAACTAGACAACAATTTGTGAAATAGCTGTATATGATGGAATTTTTTCACTATTTTTCCTGAAATCAGCGTTTGAAAACACTATAAAAATCACTTATTAAATTTGGAACAATTTTTATGTCGCAGACCTGTGAAATTATTAAATACATTACCACCCCCATGAACCGCAGACATTGCCAAAGTGGGGTGGAGTGGCTGCCTCAAAGATACAAATAGTCATACCGTATGTACAACCAGAATGGAGGAGTATCTGTGGAGAGGCCAGACAAATGTGTGATTCCTGAAGAGGGACAGCAGCCTTTTCAGTTAGATATAGTGGGAATTAGTGAAGTTCGGTGGAAAGAGAAACAGGATTTCTGGTTAGGTGAGTACAGCATTATAAATACAAAATCAGTTGGGGATAGTACAGCAGTAGTTCTGATAATGAATAAGAAAACAGGAATTCAGGTAAACTGCTATGAGCAAAACAGTTATTGCATTATCATAGTCCAGATAAATACAAAGCCAACACCGACCACAATAAGCAGATTTATATGCCAACTAGCTCTGCCGAAGATGAAGAGATTGAAGAAATGTATGAGGATGTAAAGGAAATTATTCAGGCAAATAAGGGAGAGGAAAACTTAATTGTGCTAGGGGACTGAAATTCAGTAGTAGGAAAAGGAAGGAAAGGAAAAATGCGTTCATGCGAATGGACAGTTTGTTGCATGAACAGTCACAGGCAGACAGTGTTTGTTGGTAATGAGGATCACCCTGTGGCTAAACACGTCTTGGTGCACGGCCACCACATCTTGGCACAGTCTTACACCGTCCGGGTTATGTGGACTGAAACCAATCTTTCAGAACTCCAGAGATGGGAACTTGCCCTCCAGCATATTCTCTCTTCCTGTTGCCCAACTGGTCTCAACCTCTGCTAAATTCATATTCCTGCCCACCATCTTTAACATCTTTGCTACGGTTCTCTGAACAGAGCCTCTGCCTCAAGTGGTATCTCTGTACAACTTTTTTGCTTTCTACAGTATGTCTGCCTAGATGTGTTTGCTTTTGTGTATATGTGTGGGTGTGTTTGTATTTGTTTACCCTCCTTTTTTTCCCCCCAAGGTAAGTCCTTCCTCTCCCGGGATTGGAATGGCTCCTTACCCACTCCCTTAAAACCCTCATCATTTCTTTTTCCCTCTCCTTCCCTTCTGGCTGAAGAAGCAGCTAGGCTGTGAAAGCTAGCATTTATGTATGTGTGTATGTTTTATTTGTTACTATCACTACCTGCGCTCCTTAGTATGACTTACCCAAAGGACAGGCTCGTTGACAGACACAAATAAAATCACACACAAACACACATACAAGCTTTCGCAACCATTGGTCGCTTCTTCAGGAAAAGAGGAAGAAAGGAGAGGAGAAAGGAAAGGATATGTGTTTTAAGGAAGTGGAAAAGGAGTCATTCCAATCCCAGGAGTGGAAGGACTTACCTTAGGGGAAAAAAAGGAAGGTAAACAAATACACACACACTCACACATATCCAAACGCAAACACACCTAGACAGACATTTGTAAAAAGCAAAGAAGTTGGGACAGAGATACTACTTGAAGCAGAGGCTCTGTCCACAGAACCGAGGCAAAGATGTTAAGATGGTAGCTGGGAATTCGAATTTAGCGAAGGTTGAGACCAGCTGGGCAATGGGAGGAGAGAATAAGCTGAAGGGCAAGTTCCCATCTTCGGAGTTCTAAAAGATTGGTGTCGGTGGGAAGTATCCAGATAACCCGGACGGTGTAAGACTGTGCCAAGATGTGCTGGCCGTGGACCAAGGTACGTTTAGCCACAGAGTGATCTTCATTACCAACAAACACTGTCTGCCTGTGACCGTTCATGCAAATGGACAGTTTGTTGCTGGTCATTCCCACATAGAATGCTTGACAGTGCAGGCATGTCAGATGGTAAATCACGTGGGTGCTATCACAGGTGCCTCTGCCCTTGATCGTGTACACCTTCCAGGTTACTGGACTGGAGTAAGTGGTGATGGAAGGGTGCATAGGGCAGGTTATACAATGGGGGCCGTTGCATGGGAAAAGCCAGAGGGTAGGGAAGGTGGTTTGGGATTTTCATAGGGATGCACTAGGAGGGTACGAAGATTAGGAGGGTGGCGGGAAGACACTCTTGATGGAGTAGGTAGGATGTCATTAAGGATGGATCCCATTTCGGGGCAGGATTTAAGGAAGTCGTATCCTTGCTGGAGAGTGGAGAGCCACATTCAGAGTCCGCTCCAGTACCGGAAAGTATCCAGTGATAAAAGGGGCACTTCTGGCGTTCTTCGGTGGAAGGTTCTGGATTTGGGGGGATGAGGAGGTGGGGCTGGTAATTTGCTTCTGAACCAGATCAGGATGATAGCTGCGGGATGTGAAAGCTGTTATTAGGTTATTGGTGCACTGGTTCAGAGGTTCGGGACTGAGCAGACTCTTTTGCCATGAAGACCTAAGCTGTAGGGAAGGGAACATTTGATGTGGAATGGATGGCAGCTTTCATAATGGAGGTACTGTTGTTTGTTGGCTGGTTTGATGTGGACGGATGTGTGAAGTGGGCCGTTGGAAAGATGGAGGTCAACATCGAGGAAAGTGGCATGGGCTTTGGAATAGGTCCAGGTGAATTTGATGGGACCAAAGGAGTTGAGGTTGGAGAGGAAATTCTGGAGTTCTTCTTCACTGTTAGTCCAGATCATGAAGATGTCATCTATGAATCTGTACCAAACTTTGGGTTGACAGGCTTGAGTGTCCAGGAAGGCTTCCTCTAAGCATCCCATAAATAAGTTTGCATACGAGGGGTTGTTCCCTTTTCATTTGATTTGATTTTCTCAGGGAAGCCAAAACAGTCTTGGTCCAACCCGCCACTGCCCGCACTGATACTAAGTTTATTGTGCGGTATCGCTCCCTGTATATCTAGTAAAGCCAACCAGTGCCCTTGAACAGTGCAAGGAGTTCCTTTACCAGTTCTTTATTAGACACAATTTCTTCGAGTCTGGTTGTCCCAAATGTTCTGTGCCTTTTACTCTCCAATGCAATGCATTTGAAGATGACATGTGATGCAGTTTCATCACTGTCATCACAGATCCTACATTTAGGGTCCTCTTCTGCTATTCCCATTGTATGTAGGTGTTTTTTGAAATTCCCATGGTCTGTCAGCAATCCAACCATGAGTCTAATCTCTCTCCTGTTCAGACTCAGGATTGCAGAGCTTCTTTTAAAACGGCTTTGGCATCATTACCTTGCCATGTTTTTGTTGACAGACTGGTCCAATATTCTGCATTTTGTCTTCTGAGCCAGTTATGTAGCTCCGATTTGATCATTGCCTTGGTGATGGTCAGGACAGGTCCCGGTCCAATAAATGGAGTCTCTGCCCCCATCCTAGCTAATCTGTCGGCATGTTCGTTGCCACTGATTCCCGAGTGGCCAGGGACCCACAAAAGGTTTACTCTATTGCTTTCCCTAGCTCCACCAGAACCCTGTGACATTCTGCAACAATTTTAGACCTTGTTGAAGGAGCTGCTAGTGATCTCAGGGCTGCCTGGCTGTCTGAATAGATATAGATGCTACCATCTTTGTAGCACCTACGCAAATTCTCCTGCACACACGCCCTGATGGCAGTGATTTCAGCCTGGAATACCGAGGCCAGTTTTCCTAGAGAGATGACGCCCTCCAGTCTTGGCTGCACCCCGTATACTCCGGCCCTAATGCCTTGTTCTGATTTTGACCCGTCAGTGAAGCAGACAATATCCCCCATACGCTGTCGAACTATTTTCTCCCACTGCTCCCTACTTCCAATTGTTATATTGAAAGGCTTGTTGAAGCAGTATGGGGTTATAATATAGTTGGCTGGCATTTCCCCAACCTTTCCTATATTTACCTCACTCACTATTTTAGTGTGTGATTCTGGATATCCCAAAGAGTTCCAGTTGGGTAGTTCCCTTTAGTTGTTGGTATGTCTGGTCCTCAAAGGTGAAGAAGTTGTGGGTTAGGATGAAGCCGGCTATGGTATTAAGGAAAGAGGTTTTAGGTAGGGAAGTGAGTGGTCGGCGTGAAAGGAAATATTCCATCACAGCGAGGCCCTGGGCATGTGGGATATTTGTATAAGGAAGTGGCATCAATGGTTACAAGGATGGTTTCAGGAGGTAACTAGCTGGGTAAGGATTTCAGGCAATCGAGGTAATGGTTGGTGTCTATGATGAAGGATGGGAGACTCCACATGATGGGTTTAATGTGTTGGTCTCTGTAGGCAGAGATTCGTTCTGTGGGGGCTTGGTAACCGTCCACAATTGGCCGGCCTGGATGATTAGGTTTGTGAAACTTAGGAAGTAGGTAGAAGGTAGGGGTGCGGGGTGTAGGTGGGGTCATGAGTTTAATGGAATCAGGTGAAAGGTTTTATAGGGGGCCTAAGGATCTGAGAATTCCCTGAAGCTCTGCCTGGACATAAGGAATGGGATCATCTTGACAGACTTTGTAGGTAGTGTTGTCTGAAAGCTGACAGTTCCTCAGCCATATACTCCCCCCGATCCCTTGAATTGGGATGTTGTGGTTCAGGATTGTGTGAATTAGGATTGTGAGGTTTGTGGGGGGGGGGGGGGGGGGGGGAGTGGAGCTGGAAGTGGGAGATTGAGTAGAAGGCCCCCTACGAAACCTTTCACTTGAGTCCATCAAACTCATGACCCCACAGACACCCCGCACCCCTACCTTCTACCCACTTCCTATGATTCACAAACCTAATCATCCAGGCCGGCCAATTGTAGCCGGTTACCAAGCCCCCTCAGAAAGAATCTCTGCCTACATAGACCAACACTTTCAACCCATCATGTGCAGTCTCCCATCCTTCGTCATAGACAACAACCACTTCCTTGATCGCCTGAAATCCTTACCCAGCCTGTTACCTCCTAAAGCCAACCTTGTAACCATTGATGCCACTTCCTTATACACAAATATCCCACATGTCCAGGTCCTCACTGCGATGGCAGCCTCTAAGGTAAGTCCTTCCACTCCCGGGATTAGATTGACTCCTCTTCCACTCCCTTAAAACTCGCATCCTTTCCTTTCCCCCTTCTTCCTTACTCTTTTCCTGACGAAGCCGCCAATGGTTGCAAAAGTGTGAATGCTTGTGTGTGTTTTTATTTGTGTTTTTCTGTCTATCAACGAGCCTGTGCTTTGGGTAAGTTATTTGATTTCTATTTTTTTATACATATTTATCCCACCAGGAAAGTTTCCTTATAACCAGAGAGGAAGGTTCAAGCAGTAAAGAGAAGAAAAGGTGAGTGAACTGAATGAAGCTGAGGGGTGTATAAGGGGGAGGGGGGTTGTCTAAAACGTTTTTGATTAACAGGGAAAGATGGAAAGACACACACACACACACACACACACACACACACACACACAACCGTGGGCCAGACCTACCAACAAATCAGGCGCACAGTTATGGGTAGGATGGCCCCCTTCCTATTCCAACCTCTTCATGGGCCGCATGGAAGAGACATTCCTTAAGATACAGAAGTTGCATCCCCCTTGGTTTGGTATAGATTCATAGATATCTTTGTGGTCTGAACTCGTGGTGAAGAAACCCTTCTGAACTTCTTTCATGACCTTAACTCCTTCTCCAAACTAAAATTCACCTGGTCATTCTCTAAAACTCAAGCCACCTTCCTTGATGTTGGCCTTCACATTTCTGAGTCCCACATCCACAACTCAGTTCATATTAAGCCCACAAACAAGCAACAGTACCTATACTTTGAGAGCTGCCATCCCTTCCATATTAAATGATCCCTTCCCTACATCCTAGGCATCTGTGGGAAACGTATCTGCTCCAGTACTGAATTCCTAGCCACCTTAAACAACAATCTATCTAATGATTTCCTCTCCTGCTACTACCCTACAGACCTCGTTCACAAGCAGATCTCCCGAGCTGTCCATTCCTCCCCTTCCAAACCCCAGATCACCCAGAAGCATCCCCTTAGTCACCTAGTACCAACCTGGACTGGAATGCCTGGCCTGGAATACTTCAACAAACTGCTCCGACAGGGCTATGACTTTCTTAACTCGTGCCCTGAGATGAGATCATCACTCCAAACTGTTCTTCCCACATCACCCAGAGTAGCCTTCCACTGTCCTTCCAACCTCCGCAACATCCTCGTCCAACCTTACAACATCCCAAAACCACCCTCTCTACCTAATGATTCCTATCCCTGCAAATGATCCCGCTGCAAAACCTGTCCAATGCATCCTTCCATTACCACATACTCCAGTCCCACCATAGGAAAAACCTACCCTATTCAAGGCAGGGCCACATGCAAGACAACACACGTCATATATCAACTGAAATGTGTCCACTGTGCAGCCGTTTATGTTGGTATGTCTACCAACAAATTGGCTGAGCAGATGAATGGTCACAGGTGGATTGTTCGCTTGGGGGACAGCCAGTATCCTGCAGCAGACCATGCCCTACAGCATGACTCCAGGGACCTTGGTACGTGTTACACCACACGTGCCATTTGGATACTACCAACTACCACCAATCTCTCAGAGCTATGGGGATGGGAACTTGCGCTCCAACATATCCTATCCTCCTGCCAACCCCCTGACCTAAATCTAAGCTACCCCCTCTCCTTCCTCCATCCTCAAATCACCTATCTATTATCCCTTCCTTACCTTTCTCTCTCTCTCTCTCTCTCTCATTGTGTGTGTGTGTGTGTGTGTGTGTGTGTGTGTGTGTGTGTGTGTGTGTGGGTGGGTGGGTGGGTGTGTGTCTTTCCATCTTTCCCTGTTAATCAAAAATGCTTTAGACTACCCCCACACCCTTCCTACACCCCACAGCTTCATTCAGTTCACTCAACTTTTCATCCTTTAACACCATCCCCTTCCTTTCCCTGTCCTCTTTTTCTTCCTTTTTTTCTCTTCTTTCTTACCTGAAGAAGGAACACAGTTCTGAAAGCTTGTTTTATTTTCATCTTTTTTTTTTCTTTCTTTCTGTGTGTAACTATCGGCAGTACAGCAACAGGGTAAGTACTGTTCAGCCAATCTATCTCTTTTGAAAAACAATTTTTTCAGAGACAGCAAAAAACCTGAAAGAGCAGTTGAACAGAAAGTACAGGGTGTTGAAAGGTGCATATAAAATGAACATTAAAAAGGATAATGGATATTATTATAGAGGAAAAATTCCTATCAGGAAAAATATATATATATATATATAAAGTAGATGAAGTTTACTTACCAGGCGAAGGAGCACAGGTACTGATAGTAACATTAAAGACACACGCGCACGCACGTGCACGCACGCGCACGCACGCGCACGCGCGTACACGGGCGAACGCACACGCGCGCACACGGGCGAATGCGCGCGCAAACGCGCGCGCACACACGCGCACACACACATAAACGCAAGCTTTCGCAACCCAGTTGCTTCTTCAGGCAGAAGGGAAGGAGAGGGAAAAGGAAATCATGAGGGTTTTAAGAGAGTGGGTAAGGAGTCATTCCAATCCCGGGAGAGGAAAGACTTACCTTGGGGGAAAAAAGGTAGGTAAACAAATACAACACACCCACATATATACACAAACACACCTACGCAGACATACTGTAAAAAGCAAAGAAGTTGGACAGAGATACCACTTGAGGCAGAGGCTCTGTCCAGAGAACCGTGGCAAAGATGTTAAAGATGGTGGGCAGGAATATGAATTTAGCAGAGGTTGAGATCAGTTGGTCAACGGGAAGAGAGAATATGCTGAAGGGCAAGTTCCCATCTCCGGAGTTCTGAAAGATTGGTTTCAGTGGGAAGTATCCACATAACCCGGACAGTGTAAGACTGTGCCAAGATGTGGTGGCTGTGCACCAAGACGTGTTTAGCCACAGGGTGATCCTCATTACCAACAAACACTGTCTGCCTGCGACCGTTCATGCGAATGGACAGTTTGTTGCAGGTCACTCCCACATAGAACACTTGACAGTGCAGGCATGTCAGATGGTAAATCACGTGGGTGCTATCACAGGTGGCTCTGCCCTTGATCGTGTACACCTTCCAGGTTACTGGACTGGAGTAAGTGGTGGTGGAAGGGTGCATAGGGCAGGTTATACAATGGGGGCCGTTGCATGGGAAAAGCCAGAGGGTAGGGAAGGTGGTTTGGGAATTTCATAGGGATGGACTAGGAGATTATGAAGGTTAGGTGGACGGCGGAAAGACACTCTTGGTGGAGTGGGAAGGATGTCATTAAGGATGGATCTCATTATGGGGGAAGGATTTAAGGAAGTCGTATCCTTGCTGGAGAGTGGAGAGCCACATTCAGAGTCCGCCCCAGTACCGGAAAGTATCCAGTGACAAAAGGGGCACTTCTGGGGTTCTTCGGTGGAAGGTTCTGGATTTGGGGGGATGAGGAGGTGGCGCTGGTAATTTGCTTCAGAACCAGATCAGGATTATAGCTGCGGGATGTGAAAGCTGTTATTAGGTTATTGGTGCACTGGTTCAGGGATTCGGGACTGGAGCAGACTGTTTTGCCACGAAGGGCCACTGTAGGGAAGGGAACGTTTGATGTGGAATGGATGGCAGCTGTCATAATGGAGGTACTGTTGTTTGTTGGTTGGTTTGATGCGGACAGATGTGTGAAGTTGGTCATTGGACAGATGGAGGTCGACATTGAGGAACGTGGCATGGGATTTGGAATAGGACCAGGTGAATTTGATGGGACCAAAGGAGTTTAGGTTGGAGAGGAAATTCTGGAGTTCTTCTTCACTGTTAGTCCAGATCATGAAGATGTCATCAATGAATCTGTACCAAACTTTAAGTTGACATGATTGCGTATCCAGGAAGGCATCCTCTAAGCATCCCATAAATAAGTTTGTGTACGAGGGGGCCATCCTGGTTCCCATGGCTGTTCCCTTTAGTTGTTGGTATGTCTGGCTCCCAAAGGTGAAGAGGTTATGTGTTAGGATAAAGCTGGCTAGGGTACTAAGGAAAGATGTTTTAGGTAGGGAATTGGGTGGTTGGCGTGAAAGGAAATACTCCATCGCAGTGAGGCCCTGGGCATGTGGGAGGGGAAGAGAGAGAAATAAAAAAAAGTAAATAGAAAATAAATAAAAAATGATGAAAGGAGAAAATATAAAAATGCAATAAATGAAACAGGCAAAATGGAGTACAGAAGACTAAGAAATGAGATTGACAGGAAGTGCAAAATAGATAAGCAGGAGTGGCTAGAAGGCAAATTCAAGTCAGTAGAAGAATGTATACATAAGGGAAAAATAGATACTACCTATAGGAAGTAAAAGAGACATTTGCAGACAAAAAAAGCAGCTCTATGTATATAAAGAACTTAGATGGGAAACCAGTTCTCTGCAAAGAAGGGAAAGGTGAAAGGTAGGAAGGCTATATAGAGGGCCTCTACAAAGAAAAATGAACTTCCACACAATATTGTAGTAAGGGAAGAGGAAATAGATGTACAGCAGATGAAATAGGAGACACTATACTGAGAGAAGAATTTGACAAAGCACTTAAAGGCTTAAGTCGAAACAAGGACCCTGGATAAGATGACATTCCATCAGAACTAATAAAGTCTCTGGGAGAACCAGCCATGACAAAACCATTTCACCTTGTGTGTAAGATGTACGAGACAGTGGAAATACCCTCAGACCTTAAGAAAAATGTAATAATCTCCATTCCAAAGAAATCAGGTGCAGACAGGTGTGAAAATTATAGAATCATTAGTTTAATAAGTCATTGTTGCAAAATTTTAACATGAATTAATTATTTACAGAAGGGTGGAAAAGCTAGTAGAAGCCGACCTCGGGGAAGATCAGTTTGTGTAGGAACACAGGAGGCAATACTCACTTTATGGCTTATCTTAGAAGATATATCATGGAAAGTGAAACCTACATTTCTAGCTTTTGTAGATTTGGAGAAAGCTTTTGACAATGTTGATTGGAATACACTCTCACAAATTCTGAAATCAGCAGGTGTAAAATATAGGGAATGGAAGGTTATTTACAACTTGTACAAAAATCAGACATCAGTTATCAGAGTTGAAGGGCATGAAAGAGATGCAGAGGTTGGGAATGGGGTAAGACAGGGTCATAGCCTTTCTCCAATGCTATTCAGTTTGTACATTGAGCAAGCTATAAAAGAAAGCAAGGAGAAATTTGGAGAAGGCATTAAAGTTTTGCTGGTGACGTAATTCTTTCAGAGGCAGCAAAAGACCTGGAAGAGCAGTTGAACGGAAAGGACAGTGTGTTGAAAGGTACGTATAAAATGAACATTAACAAGAATAATGGAGAGCAGTCTAAGAAAATTGGGCTATGCTGAATGAATTAGATTAGGTAATGGAATAATAATAGTGGTAGTTGAGTTTTGTTACTTGGGCAGTAAAATAACTTGGGATGGTCACAGTACAGAGGATATAAAATGCAGAAGGCAATTGGAAGAAAAGTGTTTTTGAAAAAGAGAAATTTGCCAACATTGAATATTAATTTAAGTGTAAGGAAGTCCTTTCTGAAGGCATTTGTGTGGATTGTTGCATTGTATGGGAGGGAAACATGGACTATAAACATTGTGGACAAGAAGAGGATAGAGGCTTTTGAAATGTGGTGCTGCAGAAGAATGCTGAAGATCAGGTGGGTCGATCGCATAACTAATGAAGAGGTATTGAAAACAACTGTCGAGAAAAGGAATTTTTGGCATGCCTCAACTAAAAGGAGGGATCTACTGATAGGACACAATATTAGACATCAAGGAATCGTGAATTTAGTGTTGGAGGGAAGTGTGTGGGGGTAATAATCACAGGGGAAGACCAAGGGATGAATACAGCAAACAGATTCAAATGGATGTAGGTTGCAGATATTATGAGGAGATGCAGAGGCTTGCTCAGGATCGAGGGAGAGCTGCATCAAACCAGTCTCCAGACTGAAGACCACAACAACATTATCTGGCATCTCATAGTTGAAACAAACAATTATTAAGAAACCGAAATACCAATGAAATAATAGCAACAGGTCCTCCAAAAAACAAAAAAGCCTGTACCAAAATGCTTTCATTTAAAGGTCCTCCGCCACTTTCATTCTCCCACTAGTACCAATACTCATCTGATTTTAGTTGGCAAAATTCGACAATTGTGTTTGTGAAATTTTGTTCTAAACCTGCACAGTGTTGGATCTACAACATTTTCCAACCAGAGCACAAATTTGACAGAATACTTATTACGCACAGCCACACAGATGACAGGTGAAAAGTTGATGAAAAACCAGAAGTGGAACTGGTGATGGATACAGCTGCTGACTATTTATATGTTATCAACAATGACAGTATTATATTACATTGTTTGAAACTCTTACAAATTAAAGTTACAATTATGAAGTTTCACAAGATTAAACAGTTATTTTAATACAGTACAATGAGGCAGGAATTAAAGTCCAGAGAGAGAGAATAAATATCTTGCTGTTTTCTGACGACATAGTAATTTTGTCAGAGACAGGAAACAACCTGGAAGAGCAATTAAAAAGAATGGACACTGACTTGAAAGGATGAAATAAAATGAACATTAACAAGAGTAAAATGATGGTAATGGAATGTAGTGTCAGAAAATCACGCGATGCTGAAGGAATTAGATTAGGTAATGAGACAATAAAAGTATTCAAAGTGTGTTTTTTTTTTTTTTTTTTTTTTTTTTTTTTTTTTTTTTTTTTTTTTTTTTTTTTTTTTTTTTTTTTTTTTTTGCTTAGAAAGATAACTTCTGACACTCGAAGTACTGAAGATACAAAGTGCAGAATGGCTATGGAAGAAAAGTGTTTCTGAAGAAGCAAAATTTGTTGACATCCAATATTAGTTTAAATTTTGGAAAGTCCTTTTTGAAAGCTTTTGTCTGGAGTGTAGCATTGTATGGGGTTGAAATGTGGACGATAAGGAGTTCAGACAAAAATATGATTGAATTTTTTGAAATGTGTTGCTACAGACTAATGATGAAGATTGGATGTGCAGATCACGAAACTATTAAGGAGGTGCTCAAAAGAATTGGGGAGAAAAAGAGTTTCTGGCATATCCTGACTAAGAGAAGGGATAGGTTGGTGGGATACATTCTGAGTCATCAAGGAATCATTAACATAGCATTAGAAGAAAATGTGTGGGGTACAAATCATAGAGGGAGATCCAGGGATGAATACAGTAAGCAGATTCAAAAGGATGTAGGTTGCTGTACATATTCACAGATGAAAAGGCTTGCTCAGGACACGGTAGTGTGGAGAGCTGCATCAAACCAGTCTGCGGACTGAAGACCACAACAAACATAACGAAGTGATGAAACTGAAATAATTATGACAGTCTGACAAATACATACAGATTAAGGAATTACTGGTAATAAATTACATCTGTAAATATAGGATCATAATACAGTAATTTTGATTCATACAGAAAATATCTGTGATGCTTTTTTTTTACTACAATTCACAAAGCGTTTAGATTTAAATTGCAATGAAATTATGAAGGTAGTTTTACACGAAGAAATTCTTTAGCTCCTAAAATTAAAACTGTCTATCTCTGCTACTGTTGAAACTTCTGGAAAATAGTATAGTTTCTAAAATTGAAACTATCTCACCTTATGAAGAAATTATTATTATTATTATTTTAAAATTATGTTTATTATTTTACCAATATAGGCAGAGACATAACATTGTAGGAAATGGCTGCTACCTCATGGCTGTTTGTTTAATTATGAGCAGAAATTATAATTTATGTACTGCTGTACTGACAATTAGTATCAGATACTACAATACAGGAATCAGTATCTCATAATTCTATTCTTCCAGCCTGGCCTGTCATGTCACACTTGTCATGGTCATCTAATGTCAGATACATGTGGCATAAATCTGTGAAGAGAACTTTGCTCTAATTTTCCACCTATATTGTGCAGTGTATGGAAGGGTTATTGCAGAGTCTGTTCCATATAGTCTAGCTTTAAATCTTCCTCCAGGAGGGCCTTACAAAGTCAGATTGGCAGACTTGTCAGAGTTCCTTTGGGTGAGGAGTCACAGATAATGGTCACTTGTCACAGCCATTGCTCCATAGTGATCAGTATGGGGCAATTATGAGCACTACCTGTAGTCTGGAAATGATACAGGTCCTCGACGCATCTCTCTGACTCTTGACTATTTGCCATGCACCTTCTCTTGATGAAAATCTTTGTTGACATAAAGAACAATCTTTGTGCAATCTTATGCTGATGTTATTCTTTCTGCCATATGAGGATGTGGTGTCGCAAGCCTAACGCACACCACCAGGCAGCAGCACTGCAGTCGGTATATCGAGGCATCGATGGCGGATCATTGGTGGTGTGTGTTATCACAGAGGTGAGTCCGCGTTGCCTTCCAGTGTTTTCTTGGTGTGCGACCAGTAGTAGTGGAGAATGAAACTTCACTCTGCAGCGGAGTGTGCGCTGATATGAAACTTCCTGGCAGATTAAAATTGTGTGCCGGAACCGGGACTCAAACCTGGGACCTTTGCCTTTCGCGGGCAAGCGCACTACCGACTGTGCTATCCCGACACGACTCATGATGCCGCCTCACAACTCTACTTCAGCCAGTACCTCGTCTCCTACTTTCCAAACTTCACAGAAGCTCTCCTGCAAACACACAAGACTAGCACTCCTAGAAGAAAGGATATGGTGGAGACATGGCTTAGCCACAGCCTAAGGGATGTTTCCAGAATGAAACTTCACTCTGCAGCGGAGTGTGCGCTGATATGAAACTTCCTGGCAGATTAAAATTGTGTGCCGGAACCGGGACTCGAACCTGGGACCTTAGTAGAGTTGTGAGGCGGCATCGTGAGTCGTGTCGGGATAGCACAGTTGGTAGTGCACTTGCCCGCGAAAGGCAAAGGTCCCAGGTTCGAGTCCCGGTTCCGGCACACAATTTTAATCTGCCAGGAAGTTTCAGTAGTAGTGGAGTTCGCGCTCATTAGAGACAGTTAGCTGACTGCCAGTCCATGTGAATACAGAAGAAGAGGACATAGAGTTATTCTTATTTGGACAGTCTGATCTGGCATGTTTATCCTAGTGCTGCCTGTACGGCCCTCAGTGTATTTAAGTATTGTATCGCAATAAACCTCATTTCTATATATTTTGCTACTCAATCTTGGTGTATTAGTGGGGGTCTTGCAGCGCTCTCAATCCTGTGGGTGGTAATAAAGCTTTTTGATTGTGTTTGACAGGCAAGGAAACAACATAGAATATCCACGTAACGTCTACAAACACCCTAAACTGTTCCTTCACCATGTATTGAATGAAGATACAAATGTTACTGGTTCATCCTACATTCAATGAATGGGGTATTACTTTGATAGATTGGGCTACAGGCAAGTCTGTCACATTTTATGACAGTTCAGAGAGACAAGTTTTTCGAATCATGTCAGCATAGAGGAAGGATGCGTGTATGATGCACACAGCTGGTGTAAACCTTATTTTGATGAAAGTATGTACTCTCTTTTAAGTTAGTCTACAAAACGAAGAGTATCTCTCAGTAGATTGCAGTCACACATTAAACAGGATCTTTTCCAAACTGACCATTACCAACCATGTAAATAAAATGTTGTAACCACAAAAATTAATTATAATCAGGGGGATTTCAGGCTATTAACATGGAAATATAAGTCATGACAAGAATAGGGAAATGGCTGTGAGTATGCTTTACCTCCGTAAGGGAAACCAGATATGTTGGGGTATTCAGCAAATAAAAACACCCAGAGTAGGCCAAAATTCATAACTGTTCTCTTGCAGTTAGCTATGTGTTTCTACTGAAGGCTGTAGTCATAAAACCTCATCAAAATTTGCTTGAACCTTAAGGATGAGAGTCATGCATGGGTTCAAACATTTCATCAAGGAATCTTAAAGGAGTGAATTAAATGCTGGCAAATCTGAATAGCAAAGTCATTGCATGGAAAAGATTATGAGGAGCATCGAAAATAAGGAAAGCAAAAAAATAGCTACTAATATTTAATAAACTGACTCCACTAAAAATATATGGCACCATTTTTAGAAACTAGATGATCTGTGGAAAGGAAAAAATCTGCATGTAGTCATATCTTATTTTCTGGTGGAAATAACTCCACAAAACAGGAATTTAGTATAGGTTTCTTCCTAAACAAAATAACACAAAAAGTAAACAGTCAATGAAAGGATATGCTAATTCAGAATCACAGCACATATACTATAACAATGGAAGGTCCAGAGTGGAATAACAGCAATAACATGAGGACAGGTTGCAACTCACTGTAAAGAAGATCACTGAGCCACAGGCGAGCATGTAGAAACAACAATGACACTTGTATAACAAGATTGCAGCCAAATACTTTTTTCAGAAAAAGTGTAGACACACAATCATAAGGCACAACTAGCACAAACAAGACTGCCATCTCTGGCCACCACATCTCAAATGCGTGCAGGTGTAATTTGGAGTGAGGTGATGGGGGGTTTGGACGGAGGGAAGGGGCAGAGGTAGAAATATCAGTACTCTTTGAGGGAGCATACAGGAACTGGATGCGTGCAAAAGAAAATATCAGAGCTACCTAACTGAGTGTTCAGGGACTGAATGAAAATTTAAAGAATTAAGGTACAGGTTTGGAAGATAGGTGGAGATAGTGGGACCAAAGTGCAGGAGCAAAAGAGGGAAAGTGTGGCAAGTAGTGAGGGTGAGAAACAAGAATGTGGAGGAGCTGTAGGCTAGAGGAGGCAGAAGTTGTTGGATCAAGGGTGTGGGAACACTAGGTTACTATAGGTTGGGGCCAACATAATTTTTGAGGCCAGGGGATGTGTTGTAAGGATACTATAAAAAGACTAGCACCATGTAAAGGCAGATATTATATCATTAAAGAAAACTTCAATAAGAACTATGTTATACTTTTTGGATTCAGTTTCAACTGTGCCAAATATATACTGGGAGGACCAAATGCCAAATAAATTGGAAAAGAAAAATATTTCAAATCTACTATTACCAACTATATCTCATGCGCAAGAACAAATGATGGTCACATGAGTGGTACATTTTAGTTGTAAAAGTAAAATACTTTGTCAATAGAGCAATAACAAAATTAAAGAAATAATAATAAATATACTGGATGAGTCAGGAGGAAAGGTACATGCTTTGAGGGGTGATACTTCTGGTGATTCTCAACAAAAAAAAAAACTTCTAAATAAAAAGCTGCCCTTTTCTTAACCATTTCTGAGTAAACCAATGAAAATACTGGGAATGGTAAAAGTGCAAATGACTGTAAATTAAGATACTATTATGTTACGATTTGCTTAGGTTTTCTTGGAAAAGATGTTCAAACAGACTATTGTCAACATAAATGCATTTTCCTTCTCTTGTAGACAGGAGTGGTGTTGCTAAATGGAGCTCAGTTCTGCTTCTGCTCATGTAAAGGAATATAGAAACAAGCTCCAGTTGAAAACACACAACACAACAACTGTTTTCAAGAGCAGCAAAATGCATTAAAGTTAATGGTGGGTTGTTCAAACATTTTCTGTGAGGAAACTCACACAAATATACAAACCATAACATAAAAGTATCTTAATTTACATCACCTGCACTTTTCCTGTTCCTAACTGTTTTCATTGGTTTACCCACAAATGGTTAAGAAAATAGCATATGTTTATTAGAAGTTTGTTGTTCAGAATCACCAGAAGTATCAACACTCGAAGTATATACTTTTCTTCCTCACTCACCCTGCGTAAAAGTATGATCTATTTGCAGTAATGAAACTGGCAAAGTAAAAGCATAAACTAAAACCATTATGCAATATATCATATAATAATAACAATATTTTGGAAAGAATAGGTTACTACTCACCTCAGAGATGCCCAATGAGCCACACAAAGGCACACACAACAGAATAAACAAAAAATGAATCTTTCAGCCGTTAAGCCTTCATCTGCCACACCGAATGCGAGCGTGCACACTCGCGCACACACACACACACACACACACACACACACACACACACACACACACACACACACACAACCTCTATCTCCGGCTGTGGGGATAAGGAAGCAGCTTGGAGAGGGAAGCAAGAAGGTAGGGAAGGGATGCCGGTGGGGATGGAGCAAAACGTCAGAGCTGTCCGACAGATAGAAAGGAACTGCAGTATGTGGTGAAAAAGAAGATGTGTGTAAGCTGGAGTGTGGGTAGGAAAAGGAAGGGGAGAGGAGAGTGCTTGGTGCAGGAACTAGGAAAGGTATAGGCCTGGGGGATTGTGGGGGCATAGTAGGGGCATTGTAGGGAGAGTTCCCATTTGTGCAATTCAGACCAGTTGGTGTTTGTAGGGAGGATTCATATGGCACAGGCTGTGTAGCAGTCATTAGGTGAGCCACATCATGCAGGGGTGCATGCTCTGCAACAGGATGGTCCAGCTGTCTCCTTGCCACAGTATGACGATGGCCATTCATCCTCACAGAAAGCTTGTTGCTGGTCATGCCCACGTAGAAATCTGCACAGTGCCTGCAGCTAAGTTTGTATTCAACATGACTGCTATCACAGGTTGCCCTGCCTTTTATGGGATAGGAAATGCCTGTGACGGGACTGGAGTAGGTGGTGGTGGTGAGATGGTGGATAAGACAGGTTTTGCATCTAGGTCTATTGCAGGGATATGATACATGGGGTAAGGGATTGGGAGGAGGGAAGTAGTAAGGATGGACAAGGATATTACGTAGGTTTTGTGGACGGTAGATAACATTGTAGAGGGATTGGAGAGAATTTTGGGTAGGGTATTTCTCATTTCAGGACAGAATGAACGGTAACGAAAACCATGCTGGACAATGTGTTTTAACTTATCTAGTCCTGGGAGGTATTGGGTGGCGAGAGGGATGCTCCGTTGTGGCCAGACAGTGGCTGGGGAGGTGGCGGATGACCTGACAGACAGGGCAAATGACATTTGTTTCTGGACAAGGTATGATGGGTAATTGAGGTCAGTGAAGGCCTTAGTGAGGCATTTGGCATACATGGGGAGGGATTGCTCATCACTGCAGATATGATGACCATGGAAGGGACTATATGGAAGGGACTTTTTGGTGTGGAATATGTGGCAGCTGATAGTTGGTAGGTTTGATGAGGACGGAAGTATTGATAAGGCCATCTTTGAGAAGATGGTCAATGTCAAGGCAGGTGGCTTGTTGTGTTGAGTAGGACCATGTGATGTGAATCACAGACAGTTCATACTGCAGTTCTCCTTGCAAAAGTACTTCAACCCAAAAAGACCATTGGTTCCATGATAAAAACACTGCAACAAACAAGGACATGGCAACAAACATGAAATAGTGTAATAATCACAGATCACACTATTCACAGAATATATGCCATCAACTGTGAAGGGGCAAAGCAAAACATGTGAACACAACTGGGATTCAAACCCAGGTCTCTCGCTATCTAGGCAGGTGCACTGTCTGCTACACCACTGGGGACACAGTGATCACCGCACATGCAAGGACTACCTACGCACGCCTCCTGCCAGGCACAAATTCCCAGCTTCACCCTGCCCACAGTACTCAAACTGTAGTTATGAAACTAATTCCCATATGAGTAAGGGTGACAAACTTGCCCACCCCACATTTACTCTTATGAGAATTAGTTTCATATCTACGAGTTTGAGTACTGTGGACAGGGTAAATCTGGGAATTTGTGTCTGGCAGGAGGCGTGCTTAGGTAGTCCTTGCAGGTGCAGTGGTGTAGCAGTCAGCGCAACTACCTAGAAAGTTTGAATCCTAGCTGGGTGGGTTCACATTTTTGGCTTTTCCTATTCACAGTTGATGTCATATATTCTGTGAATATGAAAGAATAACAACTGCAGGACCAGAAGTGACGCCTGTTCTTTCGGCACAGATGCCACATGTATATACAGATCACACTAACCTACTCCTACTGATCATCTCTGAAATATTCCTGAACCAGAGACAACCATGACCTGGAAATACAACTGATAACCCCCTTAACAACCTGGGAGTACAATCTTAGAATAGGACTGTGTATCCGTGAGGAAACAAAGGAAGGGAGTGTGAGTTATGCCAGCAGCTATGGGAAATCTGGATCAGTTAGTTACCATCATCACACCAATTGTCGGCAACGTAAATGCAAGATGAATTCCATTGCTCCACCATGCCTGTTGCTGTTCATGAAAGGATTGAGTTTTTAGAGGGTGCCATCACTTTCTCAGGTTTTGAGTTTTCATACTCTGACAGACCATGTGGTAAACCACTTTTAGGACTTGTGAGTAGTGGATAGGGAGCTAACAGATGTCCTTGATATTCAGAATTTACAGGATGAAGTAATCCCTGTGAAGAGGCAATTTTCTGTGATTAGTTGGCAAGATACCTTGGGGAGGGGGAAGGGTCTCAGGAAATAAGCAAGAACAAAAACACCATTAAGCAATCTGAACAAGAGCCACTATTTAATAAACTGATTTCCATTACACCCCATCATGAACATTATCCATTTCCTGTCAATAAATTACCTGGCTCATATTAAGAAGATTTTCTGGTTAAATTTAATAATAGAAAATCCAACTACATTGGCAATAATGGGGTTAGATAACAACTCACTGTAAAGACATTTCCTGAGCCACTGATAGGCATGATAAATAGACAATCACTTTCACACAACTTGAATTATTAAATAAAATGTGACAATTGTCAAATTAAATTGTGAAATTAAAATGTGACAGAGTATTGAATGCAAGGGGCAGGAGAGGATAAAAGGGAGGTGAAGAGGTAAGTGGGGTGGGAGGGTATTTTTGGAAAGGATAAAAATAATAAGGGAAAAGTATAAATATGAAAAAGAAAGTAATTAATTAAGGGGATACTGTAAGGGGAGGCACAATTTTGGAAGGAAGTCAAGAATTGAAGGGATGGCAGAGTGGTGAAGGGATGGCAAGATAGCTTACACTGAGGCTAGGTTTGTTGCAGGACTGCAGAATTTGCTGAAGGGTCTACTCCCATCTGCGCAGTAGTAAAGCGGCCTTTGAAATCAAGAGTGTTGTGTTCAGACACATGCTGTGCCACAGGGTGGTCCATCTTGCTTTTTGCCATAGTTTTATGGTGGCTGTTCATCCTAATGGACAGCTAGTTTGTTGTCATGCCAATGTAAAATGCTGTGCAATGATTGAAGCAGATTTTCAAATCACATGACTGCTTTCACAGCTGATGGGATAGGATAAGATTGTGACATGACTGGAATAAGAAGTGCTTGGTAGGTAGATTAGGTAGGCTTTTAATCAGGATCTTCCACAGGGATATGGTCCCTGTGGTAAGGTGTTGGGATTTAGAGCAGCATATGGATGTACTAGGATGCTGTGGAGGTTCAGAGGGCAATGTCTCTTATTTCAGGGCATGATGACATAATCAAAGCCCTGACAAAGGATGTGATATAACTGTTCCAGTCCAGGGTGGTATTGGGTGACAAGAAAGACACTCCTTTGTGACTGATTATTGGGGGTGGCAGAGGACTAGTGGTGTGTGGCAATATGGAACGGGAAATCTGTTTGCGGACTAGATCAAAAGATAATGTCTGTCTGTGAAGGGCTTTGTGAGGCTTTTGGCATATTGGCCATTAGGGACTTGTCATCACTGCACATATACAGTCCCTGGGATGTGGCATGGATGGCAGCTATCGAAGAGCAGGTATGTTGGAATTAGTAGGTTTAATGTTGACAGAGGTGGGGATGAAGCCATCAGTGAGGTGGAGGTTAACATCCAAGAAGGTGATGTGCCGGGGATGTAATTGGTAAGAGTTATGAGGAATGAGGTATTGGACTTGGGAGTCTGAAGGATACTAAGAAAGGTAATGTTTGAGAGCAGCAAGAGCATGGGCATGTGGCATACTAGTGTATAGGGATGTGGCATCCAGAAGGTAAAGTGGTGGGGATGGTGGAGAGTTGGTGAAGGAAGTGATTGGTATCTTGGATGTAGGATGCTAGGTTTCGAACAAGAGTTTGGAGGTGCTGGTCAACAAATTCTTTCAATGAGAGCACATTAAACAGCCACAATTGGGCATCCAGGATTGTTAGATTTATGGATGTTTGGGAGCATGTACAAGGTAGGTGAGTGGGGTATTGTTGGGGTGAGGAGGGAGATGGATTCAGTTGAGAGGTTCTGGGAAGGGCCAAAAGATTTTAGAAGGGATTATAGGTCATTTTGGACTTTTGGGATGGGGCCGTCCTGCCACAAAATCAGTGTTTCATCTCAACAGTGATGGAACCTTTGTCTGCAGGGAGGATGATTAGGTTGGGATGCAGAGAGGATGGTTAGGTTAGAATCTGTTTTGAGATTTATAAGGCTGTCCTTTCTTCTAACAAAAAGTTGGTATTCTTAAGGAGGGATTTGGAGATGAGGGTGCTTAGATGGACAGGTGGCGTCACTCAAATGGATCACATTTCAAATGACATCATCAGGGAAGGATAGTGATGCCAAGTTGTGAGAGTTCCTAGAAGATGACCAGAGGATGGTGGGTGGGTCATGGTTGGATGGTGGTATGAATTAGGAGAGGCAGGGTTCAATGTTGGAATTAGATTGGCTTTGATTGGAAGGATAGGTGGCATCCAGAAGGTAAAGTGGTGGGGATGGTGGAGAGTTGGTGAAGGAAGTGATTGGTATCTTGGATGTAGGATGCTAGGTTTCGAACAAGAGTTTGGAGGTGCTGGTCAACAAATTCTTTCAATGAGAGCACATTAAACAGCCACAATTGGGCATCCAGGATTGTTAGATTTATGGATGTTTGGGAGCATGTACAAGGTAGGTGAGTGGGGTATTGTTGGGGTGAGGAGGGAGATGGATTCAGTTGAGAGGTTCTGGGAAGGGCCAAAAGATTTTAGAAGGGATTATAGGTCATTTTGGACTTTTGGGATGGGGCCGTCCTGCCACAAAATCAGTGTTTCATCTCAACAGTGATGGAACCTTTGTCTGCAGGGAGGATGATTAGGTTGGGATGCAGAGAGGATGGTTAGGTTAGAATCTGTTTTGAGATTTATAAGGCTGTCCTTTCTTCTAACAAAAAGTTGGTATTCTTAAGGAGGGATTTGGAGATGAGGGTGCTTAGATGGACAGGTGGCGTCACTCAAATGGATCACATTTCAAATGACATCATCAGGGAAGGATAGTGATGCCAAGTTGTGAGAGTTCCTAGAAGATGACCAGAGGATGGTGGGTGGGTCATGGTTGGATGGTGGTATGAATTAGGAGAGGCAGGGTTCAATGTTGGAATTAGATTGGCTTTGATTGGAAGGATAGGTGGCAATGTAGTTTTACCACTGTAAAGATCAGCAGAAGGAGAGGAGGTCTTTTACAAGTCCAACACAGTTAAATTTGGGAGTGGGGCTGAAGGTGAGATCTTTGGATAGCACTGAAACTTCTGTGGGGTAGAGCTTTTTGGCAGAAAGACTGAAAACAGTGTTGTTCTGGGGCTATCTAAGATTTGGGTATTGTGGAATATTGGTAGGTAGTTTTAAGGTATGTGGCAAGTGGAAAAGACTGAAAGACATGGTGTAGGTGCTATGATAGGTTCATGGGAAGATTGCTTTGGGTGGGATAGGGGTTGGCTAGTGGTGCCCCGAGATGGCAGTAGGATGTCTGCAGGTTGGCCACAACATAGTGAAATGTACGAGCACTCATGGGCAGTAGGCTATGTGTGGTATATGGAGTTTGCATCAGACTGGGAGACATGCACTGATAGCATCATAGTTAATGCAAATCTAGGTTTGGGTCCGAGTCCAGCACAAATTTTCTTATGTAATCATTAACTCTTACACCCGATACTGATTCATTTTCTCATTTACAAATACATTTCTTGTATATTAATAACATATCTCATGAGCAGTGGTAGCAGAAAGGTTTGACCATAATTTGCCCAGAACCACTCTCTGATTCACCTAAACAACGTAAGATTGACTTTGAACTTTGATTCTGAAATTTGTCTAACTATTTTATAAAACTTTAAAGAAGGATAGGTTGCTTACTCACCACAGAGTCATCGGATGAGCTGCAGAAAGGTACCAATAATAGACTACAACATTAGAGCTTTAGGCCATTAAGGCCTTTTTTAGAGAGACACAAACATACACACACAGACACGACAACCATCTCTGGCTGCTGTGATCAATCTGTCACATTGTTTGTGTCTCTATAACCAACAAATGCCTTAACGGCTGAAAGCTCTAATGTTGCAGTATATTATTTGTGTCTTTCTGCAGCTCATCGGATGTCTCTGTGGTGAGTAAGCAACCTATTCATCTTAAAATATTGTTGAGTCCTTCCTGTAATATCCATTGTTTTATTTTGTTGTTTTGTTGTTGTTGTTATGGTCTTCAGTTCACAGACTGGTTGGATACAGCTCTCCATGGTACCCCATCCTGTGCAAGCTTCTTCACTGAGAATACATACGGCAACCCACATCTTTCTGAATCTGCTTACTGTATTCGTCCCTCGGTTTTCTTCTGTAATTTTTATCCCACACACTTCCTTCTAATGCTAAGTTGATGATTCCTTGATGTCCCAGAATGTGTCTCACCAACCAATCCCTTCTCTTAGTCAGGATATGCTAGAAACTCCTTTTCTCTTCAATTCTGATGAGCACCTCCTCATTAGTTATGTGATCTACCTATCTAATCTCCATCATTTTTCTATAGCACCACATTCCAAAAGCTTCTACTATCATTTTGTCTGAACTTCTTATTGTCCATGTTTCACTTCCATACAGTGCTACATTCCAGACAAACGCTTTGAAAAAGGACTTCCTAACATTTAAACTAATATAGGATGTAGTCAAATTTCACTTCTTCAGAAACGTTTTTCTTCCCATAGCCATTCTGAATTTTATATCTTCTTTACTTTGGCAGTCAGAAATTACCTTGCTAACTAAATAACAAAAATCATCTACTACTTTCATTGTATCATTACCTAATGAACCTCCTTCAGTATCGCCTGATTTTCTGACACTACATTCCATTACATTTGTTTTACTCTTGTTAATGTCCATCTTATACCCTCCTTTAAAGACACTGTCCATTCTGTTTAACTACTCTTTCAGATCTTTTGCTGTCTCATATAATTACTATGTCATCAGCAAACTGCAAGGTTTATTTTATAAAACAAAAATTTCTTGTATAGTCATACGTAGCCTATATGGAAAACCTCCCTTTGATGTGTTAAATAAATTTATATTGTCCCATATTAAGGCTATAAAATCAGAAAATGCATTCAAAGTGCATGGTATGATGAAAAAGTTAACATTAATACAGTCATAAGGGAATGAAATAGTCAATCAATCTTATGAACAAATGGCTCTTCCACAGTTTCTCTCGTGAGGTGCATCTGTGTTTTATAGTTTGCATTAACAGTGACCAATACAACATACTTGTTATCATTGTCCTGTATTTTGTTTGTTTGTTTGTTTTTAAATTAATTGTTCATATTTTTGAAAGTGAACATAGTAATGAGGTAAAATGGCCTGACCTATCAGATTTCTTCATTCAGCAACAATAAGATACTAAATAAACTGAGAATACTACAATGTTTCCATCTGTACCTGCAGACGTTAGGTCTGATGACCTAGAAACTGAAGTAAAAAATGTGTGTTTGATGGTGTTGAAATGGAAGTACGAAGAGAATTAAAAGAGTAAGAAACTGAAAACCTCAGTGAAAATAAAGGTAATGGTTTATTTACTTTATCTAGCAGTACCACCAGTATCAGCAATCCATTTGTTTCTACAAAACTCACTGATAAAACAAGCCACCATTATTAAGGTACTGTATCTGCTTGTTTGGAGACAGAAAAAGCTTTTTTTCAGGCAGGTTGTTACAAAATTCCCCCATGGCTAGGCGAAAAAAATTTCCCAGATATTTTGAAAACACATTGTAGAAGCATTACAGAGGAGCAAATTTACACAAACTTCACAACTAATAGTGTTGTTAGCAGAGAAGTCTTGTCAGACCCATAGCTGGCCAAGCACATCACCTGATTTGTTAGTTTGAAATACATTATGTAAGGAGATCTAAAGTCTAAGGTGTCTTAAAGAACTGCAGCAGAAGATTTAAGATGTGATGGTAGAAAATCCAGCAATCCAGCTTTGACCAGCCATCATCAACGTTTGCAGAGTGCAAACGTGTCAAGGGTGGAATGGTGCTCACTTCAACATCTGCTATATTCAAGTTAGTACAGTATTTCCTTTGCTGTGTTTCTTTGTGCCCCAGAACACTCTTATCTTGGCCACTTTTATTTGTTTCACTCTGTAGTATCAAAAATGATGTTACATTTTGGTTCATCCATTAATGCACAAAAGTTAATTGATGACCAACGGGAAAAGAGTAACAGGGTCTAAATATGGATTCAAATACAAACTCTGCATTTCCTTAGCAACTTTCAAAAATTAAGATTGAAGGTAAAGAAATTATTGCTTCTCTGCTAAGTAAAACATATGCTCCAGAAAACAGTGGATATACAGAAAAAACTGCTTTCATATAAAGGCTGTGATACTGGGACAAATGCTGCAGGTAGCATGTATCAACTGCAGTTGTATAGCAATGCCAATGTCAGCTGAAGCCATTTAAACAGAATATGGTTATCTGTGCCTGACAGTTAAACCGACAGCCCACACACAATGGACATATTTTAGACCATATGTCTACAAACAGGCCCGACCTTATTAACGATGTCATTGTAGAGAAAGGAGTTAGTGATCATGATATCTTCATAGTGTCAATGTTGACCAAAGTTAATAAACCAGTCAAGAAAGCTAGGAGTGTTTTTGTTAGATACAGCTGATAAGCAATTGTTAACATTACACTTAGAAATGAATGGACATTGTTTAGTTCTGGTACAATGAAGTAGAGGAATTGTGAACTAAATTAAAATGCATTGTAACTAAAGCATTATAGAAATATGTGCCTATAAAGTCGATTAACGATGGAAGAGATCCACTGTGGTATAATAATAATATTAGAAAGCTACTGAGAAAGCAAAGGCTGTTGCACTCTCAGTTCAAAAAAGAACACACAAATCAAGACAGCAAATGTTAGTAAAGATTCATGCATTTATAAAGAGATAGATGCACAAAGCATACAATAATTACCACAGCCATACCCTAGCAAAAGGTCTTTCCAAGAACCCAAAAAAATTCTGGTCCAATGTAAAATCGATAAGCAGGTCAAAGGACACTATCCAGTCACTCACTGATCTTTCTGGGGCAGCAATAGAAGAACAGAAAGCAACAGAAAGCTGAAGTTCTAAATGTAACCTTTAAGAAATCTTTCATGCAAGAGGACCATACAAATGTACCATCATTTGATCAACACACTAACTCCCAAATGGAGGACACAGTAATAGGTATTTCCAGTATAGAGAAGCAGCTGAGCTAGCTCTAAATGTAAAAAAATGTAAGGTGATGCACATGAGTAGGAAAAAGAATCCCATAATGTATCAAAACGGCATGAGTAGTGAGCATCATTCAAATATCTGGGTGTAACCTTGAGAGTGATATGAAATGGAATGAACATGTAAGGTCAGTTGTAAGGCAGACAGCTGACTTTGGTTTATTAGAAGAATTTTGTGAAGATGTACATCATCTGTAAGGCAGGCCACATACAAAACACTTATACGATCATGTTTTGAGTATTGTTCAAGTGTTTGCGACCTGTAGCAAATCAGTTTAAAGGAAGACATGGAAGCAGTTCAGAGGCGAGCAGTAGTTTGTTACTGGTAGGTTCGACCAATGCACGAGTGTCACAGAAATGCTTCATAAACTCAAATGAGAATCGCTGGAGAAAAGATAACATCCTTTTCATGAATTTCTGTTGAGGAAATTTAGAGAGCCGGAACATGGAGTTGACTGCATAACAATTTTGCTGCTGCCTATTTATATTTTAAGTAAAGATTACAAAGACAAGATAAGAGAAATTAGGGCTTGTACAGAGGCATATAGACATTCACTTTTCCTTCATTCTATTTTTGAGTGGAACAGGAAAGGGAGTGCTTAGTGGTGGTACAGTGTACACTCCACTACACACCTTACGGTGGATGGTGGAGTAGATGTTGATGTAGATGAAGTGAAGAGGTTAAGTCAGAGTCAGTCCAATGCAGTTGAGTTGTGTGTTAAAAGAGGAGAACAGTGCAGTTTAGTTGTGTATCTATGGAATGTTCAAGAATTTTGTCATGATGTCAAGTTGTTTGATAAATTTACCCTGTGAATTAAAGCTACACAGACAAAATAAACATCAGACTTTTTCATTGAAGTATCAACCTTATATGAAACATCAAATCAGCCTGAAGTGAAGGACATAAGTCCTTAAAAATCAGCAAATGACAAAGATGAGTACCATCGATAATATTTATATTTAATGATCTACTATGGACAACTCTATCAAAAGGTGTGGTTAACTGTTGTACCTTAAACAGTGATGTAGCAGGTTGTACCTGAATGTTCTCAGTCATAGGTTGCTTTGTTGAAATAGATTGAACTTTAGAATTGACCTTTTACACATGACAGTGTTCAAGTGACCTTTTGATGTGCATATATATTTGTTCATTATGCTCCCACCCCTTCCCTCTCCTACAGTATCCTGCACCATCACCGGACCAAAATTGACACCATCTTTATAGATGTACTAATTTTTTTTTTTATATTGTATTCTCTTTTTCTTGGTCTGGCAGTGTGTGTGTGTGTGTGTGTGTGTGTGTGTCCCATTTAGTGCCTTTACATTATGCCAGCCAGTATGGAACATATCCCCATACTTGCACTGAAAACCCCTACTTCTCCACCAATACCTCCCCCTCCTCTCCTCATTCATTGTTAAGATGTGAATTGTGCTTTCTTTCTGGTAAAGGCAATGGCACAAAAAGTATAGTTGTCTGAATGTGATTCTATTTTCTGTGTTCCAGTCTTTGCCACAGTTATTATTATTATTATTATTATTATTTTAAAGTTGTATTACTGACATGCCAACTTCATCTTTCCATGTTAGATGTCTAGATAGTACTTACCTCAGCTCAGTACCACCAATATTCTCACCAAAAAGGTGGGGAAAAGAGGGGAAAAAATTGTTGGAACCCAAGCTATTGGAAATTAAATTAACTTTGTCAGGTAGGAGAATGGATGGAGGAAAAAGGGGAGAGAAGGGAAGGATTACTCCCAACCTAGGCCATGAGTTATGGATTACATGCACTTAACGAAGGAAGTTTAATTTCTGAGAGCTTGTGTTCCAACATTTATTTTCATCTTTTTGCTGTGACTATTGGTGGTTCTGAACTGAGGTAAGTACTGGCCAGCCACTCCCCCCCCCCCCCCCCCCGCTCTCTCTCTCTCTCTTTTGAACCCCTTTTTCAATTATTTTTATTTATTTATCTTCATGTCATTGCAGAGTTTCCATTACATTAATCCCATATGTGAATCTTTGTCTCATGAAGATTGTGGCTGAATATTTACATTGTGTGAATGTCGTTATCTTTTCTATGTTCTTCAAATGAGACAGATTGGCTGGCCAGTACTTACCTTAGTTCTGTACTGCTGATAGCTACACAACAAATTCAGAACCCATCACAACCACCACCACATGCAAACACCACTTAACACCAACACCAATTCCGATTCAGCCCTCAGCCTCTCATCCAAGTTCCTCTCTATGCCAGAGATATCTGTCATGTTGAAAAGATTAACCTTCAGTCCCACACCTAAATTCAAACACACTACCCTTGTCAAGGATCTCCACTCATTCACCTGTAACCTCAATGAAAAATACCACTTCACCACCCAGTCACAACCCCAAGCAATAGAGTCGCTGTTGAAACCTACCTTGAACAATTCTGACCGTCCTCCCAAAGACATCCTCCTGCTCTTCCCCAAAACCATTCCTTGCAGGATTGCAGGAATTCTTCACATCCAGCATTGCCTCCCAATCCATCCTAAACAACTTATCAAACATTCCCAATATCAGCCCAGCTGAATCCCAAACCATCCGAGAGCTGAAAGCAGAATGCTCCATTGTAATTCTATCATCAGACAAGGGCTCCACAACTATGCTGCTTGATTGATGGGAGTATGAGGCAAAGGGACTGTGTCAACTGTTGGACACCTCTACCTGTGTGGACTGAGTTGATCCTGCTGTTAGTGACGAAGCTTTGCAGGAAGTGAAACAGCCGCCCAGAATGATGCTGTCAAATGTAGAAGACAGGGACTCATACGTCAAAATGATCATGGATCTGGGTGGCCAGGTATCAGATAAAACTGTCTTTGATTCCACAGCAACACATCTCATTTGTGGCAAACCAGCACGAAGTGAGAATCTGCTAGGTAGTATCGCGTCTGGGAAATGGGTATTACACAAAAGCTTCATAGACTCAAGCTGCTGAGCAGGTACTTCACTAAAGGTCATAATTAATAAATGCAGATAATTTTACAGGACATTTCACTTGGCTGGGCCAAGGAAGAAAAAAGAAAAAAGAAAAAGAAAACCACACACACCTGCTCCTTGTGACCCCATTCCCTCAATTCAGACTGAACTACAGAAAATTCTAAGGTACAAGCACTGCCTCTATAGAACTACTCTCTCCACCTAAACCACACACCCTGACCTTATACCTACTCCCTATAATCCATAAAGTGTACCATCCTGGTAGTAGGCTCAAAGCTCCAACAGAGTGTATCTCAGCTCTGGAAGATCAACACCTCCAATGAAAAACCTGCAGGCTCCCATCTTACATCAAAGACACAAACCACTTTCCGAAATACCTTGAATCCATTCACAGTTCCTCCCACCTGAAAGCTTCCTTGTCACCATAGATGCCACATCCATCTACACCAACATAGCCCACACTCATGGTCTTTTAACCTTAGATCACTACCTTTGCCGATGCCTGCCTGAAAGCCTTCTTCATTCCTTGTCACACTCGCTAATTTCATCCTCACCCACAATTACTTCACATCTGAGGACCAAACCTACAAACAAATCAGAGGAACACCTATGGGAACTAGGATTGCCCCTATCTTTGCCAACCTCATCATGGAAGAGTTTTCCTTTAAGAAGAAGCAGTTGCATCCCCTGGATTGGTAGAGATTCATAAATTACCTCTGTGTGGTCTGGACTCAAGGTGAAGAAACTTTTCTGAACTTCCTTCAAGACCTCAACTTCTTCACTAACTTAAAATTCACCTGATCCTTCACTAGAACTCAAGCCACCTTCCTTGTTGTTGACCTTTATAAACTGTTCACCTCTTTCCGGAATGATTTCAGCTGATCACTGATTTTTCCTAAATTACGGAGAAACTTTTTACTTCACAGCCTGTATGAAACTAAAATCATAAGAACCATCCTTCATGACATCCGCCGCCCACCTAACCTCCGTAACCTCATAGTCCATCTCTATGAAATCCCCAAACCACCTTCCCTACCTTCTGGCTCCTACCCTTGTAACCGCCCCCGTTGTAAAACCTGCTCTATGCACCCTTCCACCAACACTTACTCCAGTCCTGTAACCCGGAGGGTGTACACGATCAAGGGCAGAGCCACTTTGGACAGCACCCACGTGATTTACCAACTGACATGCCTGTACTGTGAAGCATTCTATGTGGGAATGACCAGCAACAAACTGTCCATTCGCATGAATGGTCACAGGCAGACAGTGTTTGTTGGTAATGAGGATCACCCTGTGGCTAAATACGCCTTGGGGCACGGCCAGCAAATCTTGGCACAGTGTTACACCGTCCGGGTTATCTGGATACTTCCCACAGACACCAATCCTTCAGAACTCCGGAGATGGGAACTAGCCCTTCAGCATATTCTCTGTTCCCGTTGCCCACCTGGTCTCAACCTCCGCTAAATTCGAATTCCCAGCCACCATCTTAACATCTTTGCCTCTGTTCTCTGGACAGAGCCTCTGCCTCAAGTGGCATCTCTGTCTAACTTCTTAACTTCTTTGCTTTCTACAGTATGTCTGCCTAGGTGTACTTGCGTCTTTGTAAATGTGTGGGTGGGTGTGTATTTGTTTACCCTCTTTTTTCTCCCCCAAGATAAGTCTTTCCTGTCCCGGAATTGGAATGACTCCTTACCCACTCCCTTAAAACTCTCATCGTTTCCTTTTTCCCTCTCCTTCCCTTCTGCCTGACAAAGCAGCTAGGCTACGAAAGCTAGCGTTTGTGTGTGTGTGTGTGTGTGTGTGTGTGTGTGTGTGTGTGTGTGTGTGTGTGTGTGTGTGTGTGTGTGTGTTTATTTGTTACTATCACTGCCTGTGCTCCTTCGCCTGGTAAGTAGACTTCATCCATTTTTTTACATATGTTTAAATTAAAATATTACATTTAGGTTATAACTATTTAGTTCAGTGTGTGTACGTGTTTCATGAAATTTGTATTTAATGTAAAACACAAACTAAAAGTCGTGTTTTAGCTCATGTTAAACTTACTCAATTTATTTACAATATTAGTAGTTATGAAGTGCACAGATATATGTTTTGATAATATTGTGTAGGCGTACTATCATTGAGACTCATAATTGTTGTATATTTCAATTTGTGGTTTAATTTTTAATTTTTTATAAATAAGGATTTGTATAAAGTTGTTGTAATTTTGTTAATTTCAGCGATAGTTTTTTAGTACCAAATGGATTGATAAAATGAGTGTTGTAATAATAAGAAGAACTTGATTTTGGATCCAGTGATATATAAAACATGGTCTGCCATAATTTATTAAAACAAACAGTAAATATGTAATAATGTTGTGCAATAGTTATAACATGAAGTAATGGTTTTTTCTTCTTCTAATTATATGCAAGTTTATGGGAACAGCAAATTCCATAAGCATGTGTAATGCATTTTTAGTATTTGTAGTTATTATTTACGAAAGAATCAAAGTCGAATGTTACATAAAGAACAGTCGAAATTACGTTTAAATCAACAAACTATCTCTTAACTTTGTTTTAATAACACTGTCAATAGTATTTTTATCAAAGTGTGAAAATGTGATATTTTACATGTCTAGTGGTAAAGTTTCATTTAGGTGCCACATATTTTGTGTTTGTGATGGCAACGCCAAGTAATGCGCAATGTATGTGATGTGCAACATGGCAGAAACGTTACACCTTCACTTTGTTAAATCCAACAACCACATTTCAATCCATATTAAGCCAACAAACAAACAACAGCAGCTCCACTTTGATAGCTGCCATCTCTTCCGTACAGCCTAGGCATTCGTGTCAAACGTTCCTGCACCACTGATGAATCCCTCACTACCGACAACAACAACAACAACCTATCCAATGCTTTCCTCTCCTTCAACTACACCCTTTCTGCAAGCAGATCACCTGAACAGTTCATTACCTCCCCTTCCAGCAACAATGTTCCTAACCCCAAGCCACAAGTAGCATCCTGGAATAGCATAACACATTGCTCCATCAGGGCTATGACTTTTTCAAGTCATGCCCTGAAATGAGATCATCACTCCAACAAAGTACATCCCCCCCCCCCCCCCCCCACACACACACATCACCCGGAGTAGTCTTTCACTGTCCTCCCGAGCTTCACAACATCCTAAAACTACCCTACCTACATAATGGTTCGTACCACTGTAACTGATCTTGCAGAAAAATCTGTCTCATGAGTCCACCCACAACCACATACAGCAGCCACATACAGCAATGGAATGAAGGAATGTTAGGGTTTAACGTCCCGTCGCCAGTGTGGTCATTAGAGACGGAGCTTACACTCGGGTTTTTGGGTGAGGATAGGGGAAGGAAATCGGCCGTGCCCTTTGAAAGGAACCATCCCAGCATTTGCCTGGAGTGATTTAGGGAAATCACGGAAAACCTAAATCTGAATGGCCAGAGGTGGATTTGAACCACCAACATTCCGAATACGAGTCCAGTGTGTTACCACTGCGCCACCTCGCTTGGTACCACATACTGCAGCCACAACACAGAAACAACCTACCCCAATCAAGACGGGACCATATGTGAAACAAGGCATGCCATCTGCCAACTAATGTGAGTCCACTGCACAGCCTTTTATGATGGTATGATGACCAACAAATTGGCTTAACTCATGAATAGTCACAGACAGACTGTTCGCCTGGCGGGCACCCAAGACCCCGTGACAAAGTATTTTCATCTGTAATCGAAATGTCTTTTCTATGTGTCTATCTGTGTCTCAGTGATCATCTTTTATAGTGAGTTGTAACATATCCTCATTGCATTATTGTAAACATCTATTCGTTATTTTTATTTTGCAGTACTTTACTTTCTTCTCAGCATTTTAAATGTTGTAGTTTTTCAAGGTGATGATAAAAGGAGTTGTTGTAAGGCAAAACACATGTACTAAGGCTGACACCAACACTATGTGTTTTAAGAACAGTATTACAACTTGAGCATACACTGGAGTTTCAAAGAAAAAGTCACACTCAGGTTACACAGTGGCAAGAGTTACAGCAGTCAACTCGTGCACATACAAAGGAGTTACAGGAATCCTGTCCCCCTAGGAAGAAATGTCTACTGGTGTTGATCTGACCCAAGTAATTCCCATTGACATCCCCAAGCCTGGTGGTGGCTTGTTCAGAGGGCTGCGAGCCAGCACTAGTGTGTACGGGTGGAAGTTGTTTTGGCATATGGACTGACACAGTAGCACAACCTAAACCTCCAGTAATCAAGGACAAAAATTCCTGACAAAGCAACTCAAGATCATGAAAAAGGACCAGAACCAGAAACAGATTAACTGAGTCTGAATTAGAGAAACCAAAAACACTGAAAGTGTGAAGACCAAAAATGTTAGCAGCTGCTGTATCATCTACTACCAAAAAAGACATGCAGGTCGAACTACAGATTTATAAGTCAAAGGAGCTGAAAACTGTCCCACGACTAGAATGTGCTGATGCCTGTAGTTTTTTAGGTGACAGTCCACAGGTGACAGTGATGGGGAACTCAGGTTAATGTATGTGTGATAATTCAGGAGAGAAAATGAGGTCCCCATATCATCTTGCAAGGTACTAACCATTTTGTCAAAAATTTGAACATTGACAAACAACTTATCAGGGCACATCTATAAACTTCCATTTCTTTGTTGGCAGAAGTGGACTGCAAATTGCACATACTGGCCATGTGGTCTTTCTTATTAACAACTGTTACAAACAACCCAATGCGAACCGCCCAGTCATGATCCACAAAACAAGACTGACAAGAAGGAACATATTGAAGCACACGTGACTGTCTATGCTGTTTATTGGGATCCCACTGATGGCTGAGAGCATGGTGAGTGAGACGTTCCCGCACCACAGCAACTTCGGCAATAATGGAAGCAACCGGTGGGCAGGTGTCGGAAGAGACAGCTGCTATGTCCCCCTATGCAACTATCTCATACCCGGCAAAATGGGAAACATTGAATGACTGAGCAATATTCAAAACATCTGCCAGAGTTGCATTTTCAAACTGGAGAGCATGTTGATGCACCTCACATTTTGGTAAAGAACCGTTGTACACCATGTTGTCTGCATACAAATCCCAATAAGGAAGGGTAACAAACATAGCGGCGACTAAGGCCGTGGAGTTCAGCTGCCCATGCATGATGTGACTGAGTGGGTTTCATGACTAATAAAATTCCATACGTGCTGCAATAACATGCTTATAGGACTGATAATAAGCAGACAGCAAATGATACATTTCATCAAGGGAAAAGGTTGCTGGTAACTGGGTGGGCTCACAGAATAACTGATAAATGCGAGGTGAAATACATGACAGAAAAAGGCCATATAAGAGTCCCAGTCTTCCAGATAATCAATGAAACCAGAAAAGGCCGATGGTAATAGAGCAGCAACCGGAAGAGAATTAGAAACTAGTGACACTGGGGAGGGATGAAGACAATGTCATGATAACGGATGTGATAATATCCATGTGTTCTGCCTGAGCCCTCGTAATCGTAACCAGCCACTGAACCAACTCAAACATATTTTGTATACTAATCTAAAGTACCTGACCCCATGGAGGGAGTTTTAAGTCCAAGGGAGGGGCAACGTCCTATGAAGTCACAGTTAAACAGGTGGGCCGAGAAGCACAAGGAAGTCCTACCACCACACTCATCACCAATAAATGTGTTGTAAAGCAATACACAATAACTATGGCTGACACCAACACTGAGTTTTAAGAACAGTCCTACAACTTGGGCCTACATCAGAGTTGCAAAGAGAAAGTCATAATTAGGTAACACATTGGCAAGAGTTGCAGCAGTCAACTTGTAGCCAAGAATACACACGTACATCAGACATACATCAGATCACACTAAGGCATATGTAAATAACACAAGTGAGGCTGAAGGCTGGTCTGCTTGGCCCTTTATTAGTGTTATTGCCATGAGGTGGTAGCACCGTTGCAGCGTGGGCCACCATCTGGCAGCTGGGTACACATGCATACATCAAGGCACTTGCACTGTTTAAGCTGATGCATGCACGTGGAGCCACTGGAAGAGTAATCTGAATTCTATGTGGAGTTAACAAAATAACTACTCGAATAATCTTTAAAAAAATAAGAATAAATAAAAAATAGTAACATTGAATTACAATACATCCCATCCCTAATGTACTTTTTAATTAACAACCTCCCTGAATACAAAATTAAAAGTGCCTATCATTTCTGCAACAGGTGATCAAAACATTACTTGTATGTTGAAGGGAAAAACTTGAATTGAGTATAAAAGGATGTCTTATCAATCTGTTGTCTCCGCCACCGCACAACTGACTCAGTGCGCCACACCACGAGTGGCGCGCAGTCAGCATCACTGACGCTGCACCAGGAAACCCACTATGGCCAGTGCGATTTAATTTGTTTAGTTGTGTGCAGACTGAACTGTTTGAAATAAATTTTGTTAAATTAGTGGAACTTTTATTGTATTATAGTGGCAGAGTATAACACAATCATTGGGCTCACCCTGTTGTGTCTGGCGCCTCGCCCTTTGGTCGATTACGAAGGCCACTTCATTCCACTCTTGGGTTCATTTGTGGCCGAGGCCACGTCTCAGAATGTGAACCTCTAAGTGCCATTTGTGGTTGTTAATGGTGCAGCAGCTATAAATATTTTTGGCCTCTACATGTTCATTGTCTTTTGCTTTAATGTTACTAACTATATGCTTGGTTTCTGATCAGATTCTGTACGAGGGCCTGTCTCAGCTGCACTTGGAATTTGCATCTTTATTTGTACCGAGCCTCAGGTGTGCGAAGAACTTTTGAGCTTCCATTATGCTCAAACCCACTGCTAGCCCTATCTATTGTTGGGCTCACCCCATTCCTACCACTCTCCTAGCAGCTTATAAAGCTGAGTTAGATTGCCTGACAGCTTCTGGTATTCTGCTTCCTGTCACGGCTATCTTGTTGGTCTCACATCTGGTTATCATACACAAGCCCAAGGGGCCCCTTCACTTATGTGGTGATTTTAAGAAGACGGTGAAGCCCCACTACTTCATTGATTCCTTCCAGATGCCTCACCCTGTGGATCTGACAGACCAGTTGTCACAGGGCCAATATTTTTTTATGATCGCTCTTATGGAGGCATATCTGCAGTTGCCTTTGGATGATGAGACAAAGTGGGCACTTGTAGTCGTTACCCACTTTGGCATTTTCCAGTACGAATAGTTTCTGTTCAGGATGACCATCACTCCCGCCATATTTAAGCAATTTCACGAACCGTTGCTTGTGCCGGTACCCAATTACATGAATTATATGGATGATATTGTTGTGGGTAGAGTCCACAGCAGCTGGTTGTCTCGCCAAACTCTGTTCCCTGTTTTCTGTCTTAGAGGCAGTCAGCCTCCGCTGTAATTTGCAAGTCTTCTTTCTTCCATTGCGTACTTGTGCTACGAGGTTTTTAATGGTCATGGACCTTCCCCATCCTTCATCCATTCAGGGACTTCAGGTGTACCTAGGCAAGTCACCTGTTATCACCGCTTCCCCCAACAGGTGGCCATGGTGGCACACATCCTGCATCAGTTGTGTAAAAGGTGTCCCTTTCTGCTGATTTACTGCTTCTGAGCGAGCTTTTTAATCCCTTAAAGAGGCACTTGTTGTGGCTCCTTGCCTCACCTCATACAAACCAGGGTTCCACTCGTGGTGACAGCGGACACCTCCCAGAATGGTTTGGGGGCAGTACTTGCACATAGTTTCCCGGATAGGTCCGAGCAATATTTATTGTTTCTGTCTAAGACAGTTATGGAGTCTCAACACTGAGATTCCCAGGTCGAAAAGAGGCCCTAGCCATTGTGTTTCTTCTCAAGAAATTATATGTTTATCTCTACAGGTCTAAGTGAACCACCGGCCACTAGTGTCTTTGTTTCAGTGGCGGCACTTCCTAACAAGGCAGTCAATTGGCTCAAACACTGGGCCTTATACCATTCTCATTTTATTATGGGATACAGTATCGGATGGCAGCTCATCACATCAATGCTGACGCGTGCTCTCACCTCCCGGTGGTCCCCGCCCCAGTCTCTGATGCAGAAGAACTTTTGTGTTTTGCGGTGGCAAGTGGTTGCAGATTTTCATATCACTAGCTCATAGGTAGCAGAGGTCACTGCTGCTGACCCTGTCCCTTGGATCATTCTTCTCTGAGTGCAGAAGAGCTTGTCCAAGCGTCCTCTGAGATGGGCCTCTGACCCACTCCACAATTATTTTGCAGTTCTTCACTGCCTTAACACCCACAAGGGTATTCTACTTCTGTCCACGGAAGCTGGCTCCCACCGAGTGGTGGTTCCGCCCTCGTTGTGCCGCCAGATTCTTGATCTTTTACATTGGAACCGTTGGGGCATGTCCCACTCTAAGATGCTTGCCCATCGTCATGTATATTGGCCCAGCATTGACGGGGACATAGCTTGCCTAATAACAGGATACTGTTCTTGTGCTTTTCAACATGAGGCTCCTAGCTCTCTTTCTCCATGGTCCACTCTGTCCGCACTGTGGTAGAGATTCCATTTTTATGTTAAGGGACCCTTCTTGGACAGCTATTGACTTTTCGTCCTCAACGCATAACTTTCCTTCTTTTTTTGTTCGCCTCACCTCCACGTCTGTAGATGTCACTACCTGCTCCCTGTCGAAGATCTTTTCTAGTGAAGGACTGATAATAGTCCCCAATTCACTTCACAACACTGTTAGGACTTCGGCCCACCCATGGAATCTGTCACGTCCTCGTCCCACCCTTTCACCCACAGTCTAACGGGCTGGCAGAGAGATTCGTAAGCACTTTCAAGGCACAAATGTGTAAGTACATGCCGTGTCTTTCAGTGGCAGATGCCCTTCTTCGTTCTCTTTCGTCATATGAGTCCACCCTGGCCGGGTCTTGTAGCCCCATGGAGCTTCTCGGCCACTCTCATTGGACGTTGTTGTCCATATTGCATCTGAGCTCTCTCACATCTCCTCCTAATTCTTCTTCTCGCTTTAATCTGGCTTTGGCTGTCTGGGTCCGTGGCTATAGCCGCCATCCTTGCTGGGTTCGGGCCGTGGTCTATCCTGACCCACTACCGTGACCAGCTGCAGGTCCGCTGTCCTTCTCCCTTGCCTGTAACCCCTCTTCTGCAGCATTCGTTCCCCCTTCTTCTCTACATGTCTCGGATCCACAGTCATTGGCCAGCAAGCGGAGGGGTGTCTCACTGCCATCGACGACCGATGCTGACTTACTCACTGCTACTCAGTGGCATCCTCCACAGAGTGAAGTGCACCAGTTGTCGTGGGCCCGGGGTTTTCTCTGGTGGTGCCTCTACACACAGAGATGGAAGACGGGCCACCATTGTCAGTACTGGGGGCGGTGGGACGTTGCTCAGGAGGCCATGCAAGGAGGTTCTGCCCATTATGTGGTGGTTTTGGCTCTGGAGCTGGTGGAGCCACCTGAAGAGCAGACGGAGGTGAAGCCTTCCCAGCAAGCTGCATACTTCGCTGCAGTTCCAGATTCCTTCCCCAGTCTCTGAGGGGGCACGATCTCATGGACAAGAAAGCACGGCATTCAGACTGTGCAGGCCAGCATCGCGCGTTGATGACTCGAGCGGGCCAGGCCACAACAGTACGTGGTCTGGCCACTGCAAGTCACAGCAGTAGGAGACAGTCGACAAAGCCGCGCTGATGAAAAGCTGGAGCATGCTGGCTTCGGTCTCTTTTGTGTAGTGGGAGCTGACTGAGAATAAAGTGTTTTCTCCAAGCGCGGTGTTGTTTACTTTAACAGTAGTGATCAATCATGGAAAGACCACAGGAATGGGGGAAGTTTGTGTACAGGGAGATGGCATATACAGTGAGAAGTAGGGCAATTTTATCATGAACAGAAACAGCGACACTGACATGATTCTTCGTGACAATGCTCGCCCCCATGCAAATTAGCAAATGTGTGAAGGTTGTGCACTGCCATCCACCATACAGTTTAAACCTTGCACAGATTAGATTAGTGCTGGTCCCATAGATCATGAACACGACATTTTGTAATGATGTGGAGTGTGTCAGTTTAATAAAATATATCTGTACGGTAGGCCTACGTGATATGTGGAGGCATGCATTCTGTTTCTCTCTCTCTCTCTCTCTCTCTCTCTCTCTCTCTCTCTCTCTCTCTCTCTCTCTCTCTCTCTCTCTCTCTCAAGACTTTTGTGGCAGGATCAGTCACTCCTTTCTGGGCAAAACTTATATTCAAACTTGAATAGTGAAGATAGTCATTCTTCCTCCTACTGCTATTACTTTTGAAATGATTTGGGTTATTAATTACAAATTTAAAAATTTCAAAAGTGAAAAAATACGCTGGAAGGCTACTGTGAAGCTCCTAATTTTCTTAATAAATGTGGGCAGGTTGATCTTGGGCGGACACCAGCAATTATTCTGATTACACGCTTTTGTACAATGAATATTTTTTGCTCAATGATGAATTACCCCAAAATTTGATCCATGTGAGAGAAATGACTGAAAATAGTCTTTTGTATGTTCTACTACCTGAGGAAATCCCTGGCTGTCCAACAATTTGTGACATCAGCAGAGCACAGGAGTTTGTCACCATTAGCATAAATGTCGTGGTATTTGTCATGAGAGGTATGATGTAAGCAAACGTTTTGATGTAGGGTGCAGCCTTCACAGGGTTTCTGTGATCAGTGAAGTCCACCAATAATGCAACATGCATATTTCAGAGCGCTATCAGAAGTACTTTCCTAGCAAATTGAGTCACTGTGATATTTTTTTTTTTTTTCATACCAAAGAACCAGCATGTCTCCACTCCATAGAAACCAGCTTCGTTTTCAATCATCAGTGATGAGTCATTTCAGAAAATTGTGCCCTTCTGACATAATGCATTAAGTGTTTCAAGCTTTATGTCATTTTTATGGTACTTATGACTAATACTGTACACAGCACTGTAGGAAATGACGAACTGCAGTTTCACATGTTCAAAATAGCTGCTGTTACAGATCAGACATTCTGTGGGGTTGCAGCTGTTACCAACCACCTGGAGCATGGTGAATCACTAAGGTTCACATGGCCATCTCCAAAGAATGAACATTCTTACAGTTCGTAGAGTTATCCTTATACATGCCACACAGTGGCGTAGCTATGTCACCAAGGGCCCCTGGGCAAAAATGACATTGGGGCCCTCTTTAAACTAAAACTATGCAAAACTACTTCGTCATCAGTTCCTTACCGCCTACTGGAACACATAATAAGGCAAACCTAAATACTATTAAGTAAATTATTATGTGTCACGCAGCAGATAATATTTAATTGTACTCTCAAATATAATTATAACTGTGAAAGTTGGTTTGTTTGTTATGCTTTCACGCAAAAGTTACTCGGCGGATTTGAATGAAATTTTGCAGAGGGATAGATTTGGACCTGGGTAGGACATAATAGTTAAACGACCTCTTGGGATAGTTTGCGAAGTTGCTCCATACTAGGTGAATGAAGTCGCAGGCATAAGCTAGTAAAAAATAAACAATGAATAAGTATTACTTAACCATGAAAACATGGCCCCCTGCCGCGAAGCAAACCGGGAACAGTCGAGTCCGCGGTGACAGCAGGCGGACTGTTGTCAGTTCGACATCTGACTGTCGCTAAACTACTGCGCTGTTAGGTCATTGCTCCGTACCGAGCAGCCTAATTTCGTTGATAGCCCAATCAAAGAAGGAAACTAAGGAAAATATTCGTGTAAGGTGGTTTCAGAAAAGAAAGTTACCGGATTTTGTTTGATGGAATACTTTGGTTTGAGCCGTGCCCCTACCAGGCTTCATGAAGTATATATTAATGTCTTGCCACGAAAATGTAATAAGAAAAATAACTAAGTTGACATCTTCGCTTATTATAGTGGCAGTGGGGTACAGGGTAGTGCCTTGAATGCACAAATTACTATTGTGACAAAGTAACCATATTTTCTCTTCTTGCACGAATTTCAGAGTGCAATTGGTTACAGCACTTCATTGGGATCTATAATTATGAAGCACACCCTTGGGGAATTCACTACACAAACAGTTGAGTTGCCATAATAATACCGCTCTGTAATAATACATTGTAGAGACTTGATATTGAAATGCGGTCGCACTGTCTACTGTCAAACACTGTGCTAGTAATTCAGCAGCATTCACTGTTATTTCGCAGAGATTGGCAGGCACGGCAACTCCGACTTTAAGCGACAATAGGCTGACGATGGAAGGGTCCACGTCTTAGCCGACAACCAAAGGACCTTGTTATGTTTATATTCTGGGGTGCGACTAATTTTTCGATTTCACTTCGTGTGTTTGAGGCTTGTTGGTCAGGGTTCAAAAAATTCAAAGTCGAAAAACATTAATTCAACTAAATTATTATATACAGTTGAACTTCGATTGTCCTAAGTAATTGGCGGACCTGAAAGTGTTCAAGGAGCTACAGTAACTTTTTTCTAACACCGCTCACATAGACCAATGGGCCTCCTTGAGCTCGGGGCCCCCGGGGCACTGCCCCGCCTAGCCCTATGGTAGCTACGCCCCTGATGCCACACATGTAGCAGTGAATTTCATTTGTTCCCTCTTTTGATTGATGGCTAAGTGGTAATGTGTCAGACTTCAAATCCAAAGGTCTTGTGTTCAATCTCTGGTCAATCCTAGGATTTTTATCAGTCGCATATCCCCTTCACCTCTGGCGATGTTAACAAGATAAAATGTTGAGTTGCACCATGGTTTTTGTAGCAAATACGCGATAGAACTAAATTGGCCTTCATTGGCCATCCATTTGCATTCATCAGCCACCTGTAGGTTGCCCTCTTTGGTAGGCAACACACCGCACTGAGGGGGGAAAGAGAAAAGGAAGGATGATTTGGGTTTAACGTCCTATCAACAGTGTAATCATTGGAGACAGAGCACATATTCAGATAGTTTATCAGGGTTGGGGTAGGAAATTGGCTGTACATTCTGGCATTTGCCGGGAGTGATTTAGGGAAATCCTGGAAAATCTAAAGCAGGATGGTTGGATGGGCTCGAGCCACCCGTTATTGCTGCACCATCTCGCTCAGTGGGAAAAAGGGTCCACAGCTGTAATTTATGTAGTGTTTACAGAGAGTTCTCTGCAAGAGCCAGTTCACAAGTGCATGCACCAAGCAGCAATCATTGAAAGCAGAGGTGCAGCATACATGATTCAGACTCATGTCTACACCACACCTTCCCTTTTATGGAAGAAAGGGCATGTCCATTTCATTGTTGTTGAGTGTGTTATCATGACAGAGTTGTTATGCTGGCACAGGCTTGTGTAGGAAACTAAAGGGCAGAGCAGTGTGGTACGCCATCCCAGTAGATATCGAGTGTCAAATGATGGAACCATTGGCTTGTAGTCTATGACACTGTTGTACATGAGAGGGCTGGAGTGGCTGAGGGGGTAAAAGTATGCAACTGCAGCAGTAGCGACAGCGATGGTGAGGTGGAACTAGAGATGGGTAGACTGTGGTATTGTGGAACTTAGTATACTGGTGGATGTGGTGGGTGGAGGTAGGGAGGCTGTCCAGAAAGTGTCAGCAATGACAGGGGACAACTGAACACATATTTCTTCATTTGAAACTTTGATGTTCGGATGAGACTCTTACCTCTCTGTTAGATTGGGGTTGAAACACAGCTACTAACCCACAACGAATACTCACTGGACACAGAAATCAACAAATTCTTGAGAAGAAAAGTGGAGGTCATTGTCCCTTTGAGGGAAATTTTTTTAGAGTGTGCGATGATCGTGACTGTTATCAACATAGACCACAGCAAAGCTTGGAAACTTGGAGAATGTGTCCACCAAAAAGAGTTCAGAAAAGTCCCATCAAAGTAAACATTGGTACATTTCCTTACCTACCTATCCAGGTTTTGTCCACAGAGTAGACAAGGGGCAGCTTGGTGGGCAGCACATTGCGAACAGGGAGAAACTAAATGAAGATCGTCACCAGCAAACCACGGCCAAAACATATGGTGGGGAGCCCAAATATTCATGTGTGACAAACCCCAATGGTCCGTTTGAAGGAGATGGAGGTCCTTATAATGAAGAGGGGCGGAACAACAACTTGTGGTGCTGTGTCTTCTGTTGACAACAAGAGAACCCCATTCCTGACCAAAAACTGGCTTCGAAAGGAAAATTAGTTATTAAGTGGGCCAACCTTGGTGTATTAAGGAGACCACATTCCAAACGTTGGGATCTATGTACCACGCAGAAAAAATAGAAAAAAATAGGATTTCTTCAAAGCAGAGACAATGAATTGCAGGTTATGTAACAAAAACAGATTAATAGAGGAAGAGGAGTATAAGATCTGTGCCCTAGAGGTGTAGCTGCAGGACGCAAATGGGGAATTGGATACGTTGAGGACAAGGGCTTGGGAATGGGATCGACAGTTGGAAAAAGGCAGTTAGGAAGAGGAGGTATTCATATAGTTTCACATTGCATTTGTCCAACCGTCGAAGTAGAGAAAAGCCTCAGTAGCTTCAGCTGTAGGTAACATGCAGCAGACGTCAGATGTAAGAAAAGCTAAAATGATGGAAAAGCTAACAGAGAGAAGAAGGTTTTGCTGTTAGGTAGCTTGCAGATCAGAGGCGTAGGCCAGCAGTTGCAAGAAGTGTTGGGTAGTGAGTACCAGGTCGCCAGTATTGTGAAGCCTCATGCCAGGTTGGATCAGGTGGCTGTTAACACAGGGAAATTATGCAGGAACTTTTCAAAAGAGGGTAGAGGTACAGTAGTGATAGTGGGTAGAGCTGGGAGTAGTCTTGGTAGGGATAGGTGGTACGATAGAGGTGGTGTTCTGGAAATGATAGTTATTGAAACTGGTGGCACAAATGTGCATTTTGTGGAACTGTTTCAGTGTCTTGATTGATCTCATCTTAATATAGCTGTGAGGCATTTTAACATGGAGCTTGGGGAGGCACTGACGGCAGAAGACGTGGCTCACATTTTAGTGGTTGCTACCAGTAGTTACCCAGCTGATACAGAAATGTCTACTATGTTTAGGTCTGGGTAAATACAATATTAATAATTTTGGTCTTTCTTAAAAGGTCATGTAACACATAACTGGGATAGATTCTGTTACAAAATGTTGACATTTTGTCTGGGATACCCAGCAAAAAAGAGCTGGAGTCGCACTGCCTGAAAGAAGTAACAAACCTAAGTCATTGCCATGGTTTGCTCACTCTTGTTTCTTATTGTGCGCCATTAATGTTAACTCATGAGTTCCACAAAACATAAATCACTCTAGTATTCTGTTTAATAGGTATCTATTGTTTCTAATTCTTAACTGTTTCTGAAATGCCATTTTGTACGCCAAATGTGAGTAACAATGTGCCAAATATTCTGTATTTACAAGCATTTTCTTGTGTTTCTTAATTTTTTCACTTGTTGTTATTGTTGTGGTCTTTCGTCCACAGACTGGTTTGATGCAGCTCTCCACGCTACCCTGTCCTATGCAAGTCTCTTCATCTGAAAATACGTTCGGCAACCTACACCCTTTTGAATCTGCTTACTGTATTCATCCCTCGGTCTCCCTCTACGATTTTTACCCCACACTCTTCCTTCTAGTGCTAAAATGACAATTCCTCGATGTCTCAGACTGTGTCCTACAAATCTATCCCTTCTCTTAGTCAGGATATGCCAGAAACTCCTTTTCACCCCAATTCCGTTACGCGCCTCCTCATTAGTCATGCCGCGGTGGAGTAGCCGAGCGGTCTAAAGCGTCTCGCTGCGGAGCGCGTGGTTGCTCGCCGTGGAGGTAAGAGTCATCCCTGGGGCATGGGTGTGTGTGTGTGTTGTCCGTAGTTAGTTTACCTAGGTTTAAGTAGTTTGTAAGCTACGGACTGATGACCACGCAGTTTGGTCCGATAGATTTACAAACATTTGAACATTTTAAGCCGGCCGCGGTGGCCGAGGGGACTGAGGCGCTTCAGTCACGGTCTGCACGGTCACTACGGTCGGGGGTTCGAATCGCCCCCTCGGTCATGGATATTTGTGCCGTCCTTAGCATAAGCTAGTTGATAAGTAGTTTGTAAGTTTAGGGACTGATGACCCCGTAGTTAAGTCCCATAAGCTATACAAACATTTGAAACATTAGTCACGTGCTCTACCCATCTAATTTACATCATTCGTCTGTAGCATCACATTTCAAAAGCTTCCATAATCTTTTTGTCTGAACTCCTTATCGTCCACGTTTCACTGCCATACAATGCTACACTCCAGACAATGCTTTCATAAAGGACTTCCTAACATTTAAATTAATATTGGATGTTAATAAGTTTCGCTTCTTTAGAAATGCTTTTCTCCCCATAGCCATTCTGCATTTTATATCTTCTCTATTTCGGCCTTCAGAAGTTATCTTGCTACACAAATAACAAAATTCATCTACTACTTTTATTGTTTCATTACCTAATCTAATTATTTCAGCATCGCCTGATTTTCTAACATTACATTCCATTATCCTTGTTTTACTCTTGTTAATGTTCATCTTGTACCTTCCTTTCAAGACACTGTCCATTCCATTCAATTGCTCTTCCAGATCTTTTGCGGTCTCTGACAAAATTACTATGTCATCGGCAAACCGCAATGTTTTTATTTCTTCGCCCTGAACTTTAATTCCCTCTCCAAATTTCTCCTTCCATTCCTTCACTGCTTGCTCAATGTACAGATTGAACAACATTGGGGAAAGGCTACAACCCTGTCTTATTGGCCATTCCCAACCTTTGCGTCCGTTTCTTGTCCTTCGACTCTAATAACCGCTGTCTGGTTTTTGTATAGTTTGAATATAACTCTTCGCTCCCTATATTTTACGCCTGCTACCTTCAGAATTTGGGAGAGTGTATTCAGTCGACATTGTCAAAAGCTTTCCCCAAATCTACAAACGCCAAAAACGTAGGTCTGCCCTTCCGTAGCCTACCTTCTAAGATAAGTCGTAATGTATTGTCTCCCGTGTTCCTACATTTCTCCTAAATCCAAACTGATCTTCCCCGAGGTCAGATACCACAAGTTTTTCCATTCGTCTGTAAATATTTCTTGTTAGTATTTTGCAACCATGACTTATTAAACTGAAAGTACTGTAATTTTCACAATTTTCTTTGGAATTGGAATTACGATATTCTTCTTGAAGTCGGAGGGTATTTCTCCTGCCTCCTACATCCTGCATACCAGGTTGAACAGTTTTTTCAAGACTGACTCTCCTAACGAAATCAGCAGTTCAGACGGAATATCATCTAGTCCAGGGGCCTTGTTTCGACTCTCGCTCTGTCAAATTCTTCTCGCAGTATCTGTTCACACTGCTTCACCCCAAGAACAAACAATTGAAAGACAATAATTTTTCAGACATATCCAAAAGAACATACACCATCGGCCCTTAAATTTATGAATTAGAAATATTCAAACATCTCAACTGTTGGAGTGTCTTGAAATAAATTCAATGGAAAACTTAAAAATTTGTATGGACCACATTCCGAACTCGGATTATTGATTATTTTTTCTTACTAGACAAGATCGGTTTCTTGCAGACCTGGGATCATTTTTGGTCTTTCTTCAGCTGTGTAATCATAACAAGATTGTTTTAAATTTTTTATTACAGAGTGTGCCTAACCCTCTGACCGAATGTGTTTAGATACTATCAATTAGGCTATCCAGTCACACTTCCCATTCTGCCCCAATTCTCAACTTATCGAACACTATATATGCCTTGCCTTTTGCCTTGTTTACAGCTTCAAGAAAATTCTCCCAAGGAAGGAAGGATGATTAGGGTCTAACATCCCAGTGCAACATAGTCATTAGACATGGCGCTCAGGCTTAGATTGTTTGGGTAAGGATGGGAAAGGAAATCACAGCTGGGCCCTTTCAAAGGAACCATCTCAGCAAATATCTGGAGTGGTTTTCTGAAATTACAGAAAACCTAAATCTGTATGGACAGAGGTGTATTTGAACCACCACCCTCTCAAATGCCAGTTATCACTATGCCACCTTACTCAGTATATATCCGCAAGGGATAGGGCATGTTTGCGCATCCACACAGACATGCTTCAATCAGACCACAATATTGCTTTGAAGGAGTTCAGAATCATCTTTGAGAAACCTAAAAAGAATTATGAAGAAATGGAATTTGAATTGAAACTTCCTCTGTTAGTGGCAAGGCACACCTATCAATCGAGCCAGCCATCTGAATATGTAGAAAAATTCTTTAGAGATCTGATGTCATCCCATACTTAGACACCATAATTATTAAATTATCTGGTGCTTTAGACGAACGCAGTGATTAATTAAATACAGGAATTTTGGTGTTACAACAATTTACGTCGACTGAGGAGGATGTAGAAGAAGAAGAACATTATTGAATTGAATAAGTCCTGAGATTCCATTAAACCGGGTAATCCACATTTAAAAAAAACTGTGCTGGGTACACTATCTAGGGTGGCGGGGAAACGTGTGCATATAATTGATAGTACAACTTTAAAATGGCTTTTTCTCAGAAACAGTAAATATTAGGGAAAAAAGTATCAGAATAGTTTTCGTAGATAGTTTCCCAATCTACAATTTTTGCCAGCTATTTTCATCATAAAACTAATCGTATCAGAAAAAAAGAAAGAAAAGGCAAGCAAACATTGACTAGTATGCTGTAAGTTTTTTTTTGCACATACGGGATTGATGGGGTCTTTTCACAGTTTCTTTTTAATGTTACCATATCCCAAACGTCTATGCAAAATTTCAGTTTGCCGGGCATTAATTCAATGGTGAATTTCTATTTTGATCGGGATATTATTTTTGTATTGCCGCTCTACACAAACCGCCACTGGTTGTGCCCAAGTTTCAGTGTTATTCTACTTATTTATATGAGACACAAAGGAGAACATTGTTTACCTCAGTGCTTAGCATCTTGACATTCATCACGATATAAACATCCGTAGAATTCGTGGTATGGAAATCACAAAATTCAATTTGTACAAATCCAATTTACCATCATTTGAAAAATAGAGATATAACAGTGACGAAAAATATTTTTATTAGAGTGCATGCTATAGCTTATCAATAATCGTAACGTAATGAGTTAAATTCCAAGTCGAAATTAAATTCATTTGTCACTTAGAAAACAGGAAATAAGAGACACATTACACATTATTTGTAATGTAGGGGAGACCGGGGCACGTTTTCCATTATTTTACATTTTTATTTTTGTACTTCTTATTTTTATCGATTTTGCGGTAAAGAGCGGATCATTACATTTCCTACACCGTTATTTACAATCTTGTACAGATATTTTTGAAAATAGTAAATATAATTCTTGGTAGCAAATGGTTTTGTCTGAACATGTTGCGTTTGAAAATTTGCCCCGTATGCGGGGCAAGTTTTCCAGCTTACTTAAAATGTACAGGGGCAAATATTCCAATTATACTTTCAATGTTAAAACAGAGATAATTATCTTGATTTCACTGAATACGTATTTTTATCATGAATTTACAATACATTACAAAAGAGGATAGTAAAAATAGCCACATTAAATAAAAACAAATGCTATTTAATGGTTTTACTAAATATGTGACAAATATTTTACAAATGCAAACATTTTTAACAATACTTATACTGATTGTCTGAATCATAATGTAATCAAACAAACAATGGAACATTCCCTTTCGTAGTCTCCATGCACCCATTTCGTGCACTGTACACACTTTTCATTTGCTTTAGACTTGGCGTAAGACTCAAAGCAATAAGGAATATGTGCCCCATATGCACTCGGAAAACGTGCCCCGTCGCCATATTCGGAACTATAACACTACGTCCATGAGTAACAGTGTAAGCTATTTACAAAATAAATTCACAGTTACGCGAAGAAAGAAACCCACTTTTAGTGTGTGCAATGTCAAAATAATAAGTTTAACGCTAGAATGTTTATTTTAAGTTTCAATAAAAACGTGAAAGTTTACTCACATTTGCAAAAATGAGAAAAACAGCCCTGCCGACGTTGTGACTGCTGGTAGAACACTGAAACTTTCGTAAATGAAGCGTGCTTTCTTGATACTTCCTGCAGTATCGCCGGTGGTAACATCTAGCGGTTTGTTTCGAAAATAAACGGATTTGGAAAACTTGCCCCTATGGAAAATGTGCCCCGGTCTCCCCTACACTTATTCTTACCTCATAGGTACAGAAAATTTGCCCTTCTATTTTTTATCGATGCAAATTTATCAGTCAGCTATTGATTAAAGTCTGCGACCTCCATCAGAATATCTCTTTCAACGGAAAGCATCGCCAAGGCTGAAAATCTTTCATGGAGCACAAAGTTGCTAAGAATGACGTTATTCTTTTCAAAGCACGTTTCTGCTTCGCTGACGTCAGACGAATTGTGAAAATTAGCTTTTACAGTTTAGGGCAGCGAGTGATTCTTTTATTATTATTATTATTATTATTATTATAAACTTCGAGAGCAGTGTGTGGTGGCAAAATCGCTCTCTTTTGTTATTAAGAAGTATCTGACGAAACCTTGGGTTCGTGGGCGCTTCCCACCTTGTAAACGCCCCATGTGGTCAAAAATCTATATATAGGAAAACTACTACGTCCTTCTATAGCTGTTATTATATTACATAATCTAATTATATCCATTGGCTTATTATAATTCCAAACTTCCAAGAGCGGTTTGTCCGGGAGTGGACCTAGGACAAAGGAAACGTCACCGCAAAAGCACTGCATAACCGCCGGTTTGGAATTCAAAGCTTCACAAAAATTATTTAATGGAGCTGGGGTAGGCAACCACAAAGACTTCGCGATCTACTATTTCATACCACCATATTAAGGTGAGCTACATATTTTTTTAAAAATACATTTTTAATTTTTCAGTATTTTAGAACAACCAAATTTAACAATTAAACCTTTACATGTACACTATTCGTTCAAAACACAAAAATTTTATTTCAGACTATTTTGAAATATTACATTTAATGTAACACTTGAGTGGATGTTATATTAACAGAGTCCTTGATATTTTCTGTATAACTTGTGAAAGTCGGAATATAGGAGACCAAGTGTTCGTCAGTTAACCTTGTTCTGTGTTTATTTTTAATGTAACTCATATTAGAAAACAATGATTGGCACAGGTAAATAGCAGCAAACAGGTCCTGTATTCTAAATGCAACATTAACTCTTACAGGATATTTCTCATGAGAACATACAGGCCAAAAGTTTCTGGGTTCCGCAACACTTTCGAGATAAAAATCATTTTAAAGATATTATTTCAACTTCAAAAGCATCCGTATCTACGCCAAACACTTTCAGTGGAAGAAGATACATTCATATGTGACGGTTAGGCCATACCACAGAAATACTATGAAAATCTGAAAACCGGTCACAAAAATCATCCGTCAAAATGGCGATCGTAGGCGCAAAATATCCCGCCCACACACTACCAAAAAACATCGAAGGTCGTAGTTCGCCATAACGGCAACGAAGAAATTAATATTCTAACCTTCTAGAATAGTACGAGGCACGAAGTCACCGTCTTCAGCAGACAAGCACCGAATCAACAGTACACATTGCACACAGATATATTTTGAAGTAAACGTAGCTCTAAGGGAGATATACTAGTTCTAACATGAGGCGGAGAAAATTGATGTAAAGATTGAGGAAGGGAACGAACAGATAGCCGGCCGCGGTGACCAAGCGGTCTGCGGCGCGCCAGTCACGTTCTGCACGGCCACTACGGTAGGGGGTTCGAATCCCCCTCGGGCATAGATATTTGTGCCGTCCTTAGTATAAGCTAGTGCATAAGTAGTTTGTAAGTTTAGGGACTGATGACCACATAGTTAAGTCCCATAAGCTCTACAAACATTTGAACATTTTTTGACGAACAGGTAGAGAGTGATGACGATATTGATATTAACACGTAATTACTAGTTAAACGAGAAAGTTTCATTGCGACAACCGTTCAAAAACTTTCTCGCACTTTTAGTTCTATTTCACTCGCTGTAATGTATGGTCTAAAATGTATCTAACAGTAAGCTACACGCTATCGAACTTTATGAATAAATTAGGTACACATACTTGACTAAGGGCCGGTTCGTCCATCTCTCGTTAATCTTGTCGTTAGTAAACGAGAAGATGCCTTTAACGTCTCGTTAAATGTGCTCGTTAAGTGCACTGCGTTTGTTATTGCCACATACACCTCTCGTTTGCTAACCTGGAGAAAACGAGAAGGTACGATATATTTCGACTACGTTGGCAATAGAAACAAATGAAAGTGCAGTCTGAATAAACAGCTGTTCCCCATATTTGACTATCAGGGAAGAGGTTAGCAGACAGTTGTTATTTGGTGCTATGGCAAACAAACGTGAAAGAAGCTCAAATTTTACAAGAAATTAGTGCGAGAGTCTTGTGTCCTTAATAGAGAAATATGACACGGCAAATGAATTCAATGCTGTCCATGGAACATGTAGGACAGTAAAAGTGCTTAGAGCCTAGTACGATAATATACTGCCGAGTGTATATTACGTTAGTGCAGGTTAAATTCTACGACGCTTCTCGCCGGGCTGCAGTGGTTATGTTGGCACCAATGGTAATGATGGCAACTCATATGACCAATAAATGTTTTTTCGTGACAACTGCAATTAAAACGAAACTTATTTTTTTCTGAACGGATAAGGGTACATACAAGAACCTGTCGACCATAGAGCAGGTACAGTATTAAATTTGCTGGGAGTGAAACGAGCAGCAATAACATTTACTCTGTAGCTCGTGAAAAATATTAACGCAGTTCTACACTTCATTGTTCATCTGTTGCCAAAATAAGCATTGGAGCCCGACGAGAAGCATCGTAAAATTTTACCTAAGTGCAAGCAATAAAATGCACGTAGGCGAAAGTGCAATGTTCCTGTAGATCAGAGGAAGAAATCACATTTTAGGCCTTACACTAGGTGCAACAAGCATAAGTAAATACTGAGTTAATAAGTTTGCACACATAGATAATGTATTCTGTTTTTTATTACAACAGATAGGCTAACTTACAAAATTCGTAACTATGTTGGTCTCTTCAGATGGTCGTGTAGTTTTTCATGCAACGTTTCCAAACTGGCTTTTCGAAGACGAAATTGCGTAACAAATTCTGCATCATCCCAGCATTGAAAATGATTTGGAAGAACATAAATACGTCTAAGCCGCCTTATAGGGGCAATGTCCTCTAGATCATCCAAAATATTGACATCGTAGTAATTGTCAACGAAATCTTATTCCAGCCATTTTTATCATACCGATTCTCACTTAACTTGTCGTTACCCGTAAGTTTGTATTTTGATAATGCAACAATATTTTTAAGGTTATGTTGCGTATCTGCAATGTATGAAACTCATCCAACCGCTACTGAAATGGATAGGGCGAGAAATATGACGATACAATTTACCAATAAAGCTACTTTCCACACTAGTTTTTCATACATGTAGAGCTTCTGTTATTTTGTTCGATAAATCGGTCTTTTTCACGTGAATATATTGATGTATTTTAGCGCTTTGGAAGCCTGCCATTTTGATACAGATTCTCACTTAACTGGTCGTTAGCCGTGTAACGAGCAGAATTTTACTCGTTAACTTAACGGCCAGTTTGAGGTCCTTTAACCTCAGGTTAACTCATAACGAAACATTGACAAACGTAATTCTCCACTAACAATAAGTTAAAATCTTAACTGGAACTTAACGAGACATTGACAAACGGGCCCTAAGAATGTCATTTTTAAACGACTGTTAGGAATTAAGAAAATTTAATGTTTTATTAAAAAGCTAAGATTCTGTACTACCATGTGTCAAAAAAAAATCATATCTTTAAACCGTATGTTTTCTCCAAAATAGAGTGAGAATCATTATGAAACTAAAAGCTTGCGCAGAATGAAAATTATATTCTTTCGATTTTCACAAGCAATAGAAAACAAGTAAAGAAAAAATAAGTTGAGAAAACGATGTGGGATGGTCTTAATATCGTCAACAGGTTTTACAGCATGAAAATCGGAAAAGTGATTTCTCTCTTTTTCCCAGCCCGGCCCGACCGGGAGAGGCCATCCCCGCGCGGCTCGATGTAAATAAATATTCCTTCAAATCAAGAGTGGATATTTCACCCACTCGGTTTTTTAGTGGGTACATCTGCTGAATAAGTCCGTATTTATTTGCGGAGGGAACTGTGACGACGAATAACTACCTAGATATGATGCAATTGTATGCAGTGCCAAACAACTCAAGACTAAGGTGAAGGAGAGATTTTATAGCAAGAATGTAATACTCCACACTACGCCAGAACTGTTCGGGAATTTCTGGATACATTTCTCCAGTGATGGATAGGGAGGGATGGATATAAGGGCCACCGCAGTCTCCGAACTTAGCTCTCTCAATTTCTTATGCGATTATGTGAATCAACTTGAGTACTGTGTTCATATAAACGACTTGGACAACTTAAAGCAGACAGTCAGACGCTATTCACTCTAGGTTCGTTCCGGCAGCTGCCAGACTGCTTGACGTGCATGCGCAACGGTGAAATTGTGTTCCAGCAGTGCCTTCTCCCGCTTCTGGCTACTTGCTGTGTGGCTGTTTGGTGTTCCAGCAGTTGCCGCAAGCAGCCAGACGCTACCCGGAAAATTATTTCAGGCGCGGTCAAGCTGCCAATTTGCGCATGCGCAGAAAGGTCTGAGTTAGAGAGGGGGTAGCCATCACATGATACGTGTATGTTTGTAGCGTGTTTTTCGATTATTTCGAAGTCACTGCAATCCCACTTGATATCAGATATTTCTCGTTTACACTTCTTCGTTATTAGGAGGGAAAGTATTTTAATTATTTCTTTAAACTCACCTTCGCCTGCAGCCAGAAACAGTGCAAAATGCGTTCCAGCAGTTCAAGTATCAAACAAGGGTTTTTAGCCACAGTAGCTGTGCATGCGCAGTAATATCTGTTTCTTTAGCGCTTGAAATTAGCCGTCTGGCAGCTGCTGGAACGAACCTTCTGTCCTTCAACGTCTGTGGAATTAACTTGAATATCGTTTCGATGTATGTAGAGCGACAAATGGAAACCACATCGAAGCCCACTGAACAGGTTTGCAAACTTGGAGAGTTTTATTTAGTGAGAGTTTCACATTTCTAACTTGTTTCGTTGCTTTTCTGTGACCGGTTAAAATTGCTCCGTGACACTACGGACCCGTTGCAGCAAAGAAATTCGCTTAATTTCATTGTTGCGTCATTACTTGCGCGAGCACAACAATGAAAATCAGGTAACATAATTTTGTAGGTGATGAATTTTGTTATTTGGGTAACAAAATAACTTTTAATTGTCTAAGTAAAGAAGATATAAATACAGAATGGCTGTGAGAAGAAAAGCATAAAGTGTTTCCGAAGAAGAGAAATTTCTTGACGTGGAATATTAGTCTAAGTGTTAGATAAGGCGGCCAACTTTTTCAAAACTCAATGCGGGACATTTCCAGGATGTGAAGGAGGACTAAGATCACGTGACTCATTGTGCCGGTTATTCCGAAACTAGGACAGAAACTTAGGAGAGCAGAGTAGGCCTACTCATTTACTTTTAAAGTAACATATCTAATACGAGTGACCTTTTATTCTTAATTTTCAATCTTTATTTATAGTTCATAATTATTTTCTGATGCTCCTATTTTGAATTTTAGAGTCTGACAATTTTTACATATTCTTTCTCCGTTACGTTTTTATTTGTCCCAGCTCTTTGAGCATCATGCTCCACATATTCTGATACGTAGCTTACTCCGCCCAAAGAATTATGTTTTGCAACAACCCCGAATTAAATTTGATGAAAACTAGTCTTCGAAACTATTTGAACTGCTCTATTATAGTTCTTTCGATGAAGTTCAGAGTTTAATTGTGCCTTACTACACGCAATGCACACTCACTTTCATTGTTCCATTTTTTCGAAATTCACCACCTTTTTATTCCTGAAGGAAGTAAGATGAATGTTAATATTGTATTTGCATGTCAGATTTTAATTACGTTTTCACCGACTTGAGCACCGGAACACATTCCATTACACTTATTGAAACATACTTAAGAAGGCACATAAAATATACGAAAAACATAATTTTTTGATAAATCATCCTATCACCAAATGCAGTACCAGTTTAAAACAAAACAAAACAAAACCACTGTTAGGAAATTTGCCATTTGAAATAGTCAGATAATGTCTATCTTTTTTTTTCCTTTCTTTCTTTTGTATTTAATGTAATAAGGGTGTCATTTATTCGTAGACTAGCTGAACCCCCGCTGCTTCGCATGCGTAGGCTTGTTGGTCTGCATCAGTTTCTTTTTAATCCTGATGAGGAATCCATATCTTAAGTTCCGTAGTTATAGATTGAAATTTAAGTTAACAGCACCATATTTTTGAAAATCAATTTTTGCATCTCGTATTTCACCCCCTTATTGGTCGAATCTCAAAAAATGCCGAAAAACGTGTCTTAAATTCGAACCCCGAATCCAAATCCGAAAATTTGTAGTTCTAATTTCAAAATTACCTAAATAGCAACATATTTTCGAAAACACCCCCTCTCCAATTTCACCCCTTTGATGGTTGAATTTCCAAAAATACCGAAACTCGTATTTTTTAACTAACTAACCAACTATACAAATATTAATTTTTGCAGCTCTAGCTTTAAAATTGTATCAATAGCAGAGTGTTTACAAAAAGAATTTTTGATCCTCTATTTAACCCTCTTACTTGATTTTTAATCCTGACCAAGATTCCATATCCGAAGTTTCGTAGTTGTAGGATAAAATTTGAGTTAACAGCAACATATTTTTGAAAATCAATTTTTTGCATCACCTATTTTACACCCTTATTTGTCGAATTTCAAAAAATGCCGAAACACGTGTCTTAAATTCGAACCCTGAATTAAAATCCGAAATTTTGTAGTTCTAGCTTCAAAATTTCCTAAATAGCTACGTATTTTCAAAAAACGTTTAATCCCCTATTTCACCCTCTTACTTCAGTGGTTTGGGCTGGGCTATGATGAGTCACTCAGTCAGTCAGTACACTTCCTTTTATATATGGGGATGAAAGATTCAGAAGCTGACTTGCATGCAGTATGACATAGCGTGCCGTACACAAATAGTTTCGGCTTGTGTTAGATCAAGAGTTTTAAAATTACTGGAATGCGGGACGCTTTTGCCATTTTGCAGGACATTTTCAGTAATCATCCCAATGTAGGACAACGAGTCCAAATGCGGGATTGTCCCGCAGAATCGGGGACGGTTGGCCGCCTTAGTGTTAGAAGTCTTTCTTGAAAGCATTTTTCTGGAGTGTAGCATTGTACGAGAGCGAAACGTAGTCGATAAGGAGTTGAAACAGAAAAAAATGTGGGCAAATATTGAAACGTGATGCTGCAGATGAACATTGAAGATAAGATGGGTTGTTTGCGTAACTAATGAGGAGTTACTGTCATCTGAAGATGATGGATACGCAAAGGAGTTACT